>CANXME010002591.1:2092500-2692500 GCA_948144175.1 Closterium sp. NIES-65 | reverse complement strand
GGACGCTGACGCGAACCGCGACCACTAGCGCGCGCAGCACGAACAGGCGACGCAGGACGAGACGCAGGCTCACGACGCTCAGTAAGACCTCCAGTAGGACCTGCGTAGGGAGAAGGAGCAGGCAAAGGGGAGGCTGTGACTGTGACTGTGACTGTAGCTGTGACTGTGACTGGAGAGGCTGTGGACCCTCTAAGGGAGGAGGAGGAGGACCAGTAGAAGGTGTAAGACCAAGAACCTGCTGCAGGAGTGGAACAAAGTACGGTCGAGGCCGCGTGGCGACGCCAGAAACAGCAGGGACGGCACCAGGACCCCCAGTAGGAGTACCCGCTCCTGCAGCACCTCCAGTAGCTCCAGCAGCTCCAGCAGCACCTCCCGCAGCTCTAGAACCCCCAGCAGCACCTCCAGTAGCTCCAGAACCTCCAGCAGCACCAGGAGCACCCCCAGCAGGACCGCCAGTGGTAGTCTCAGCGCCAACACCCTCAGCAGCACCAGCTCCAGTCGAACCTGCAGGCCCAGCAGCTCCAGTTCTCCCAGGACGAGCACCTCCGGGACCTGCGACAGCAGCACCCTCAGTAGCCGACGAACCTCCAGCACCAGCAGCACGGCTCCAGCGCCGGGCAAACCACTCGCGCAGCTCGTGTGGAGAGAGTGGCTCCCGGCGAGACGAAGCATCCGGAGAACCTCCAGGCGGAGCACCTCCAGGCACAGCACCCCCAGGTCCAGCACCCCCAGGCAAAGCACCCCCAAGCTCAGCACCCCCAGGCTCAGCACCCCCAGGGCCAGCACCCCCAGGCCCAGCACCCCCAGGCGTAGCACCCCCTGGCTCAGCACCCCCAGGCTCAGCACCCCCAGTAGCCGAAGAACCTCCAGCACCAGCAGCCAGCTCCAGCACCGGGCAAACCACTCGCGCAGCCCCTGTGGAGAGAGTGGCTCCCTGCGAGACGAAGCACCCGGAGAACCTCCAGGCGGAGCACCTCCAGGCTCAGCACCCCCAGGCCCGGCACCCCCAGGCAAAGCACCCCCAGGCGTAGCACCCCCAGGCTCAGCACCCCCAGGCTCAGTATCCCTAGGCTCAGCACCCTCAGCAGCACCAGAGTCACCAGTGACCTCGACAGGCTCGATTGCGTCTACCTGGGACACACCTGAAGGGGCAGGACCCTGAGGGGGGAGGGGGTCTACCTGGGGGGGACCTGGTACAAGGAAGAGCGGGGGCAGGGGGAGGGACGGAGTGCGGTAGGGGAAGAGGCGGTAGTAGGGGACCGACTAGTCAAACGTGACGTCCTGGGAGGACAGAACACGGCGAGAGGTGGGGTGGTAGAACTGCCACCCAGGCGCGTCAGGGGGGAACCCCAGGAAGACGCAAGGAGCACCACGAGGGGACAGTTTGTCCGCGGACAAGTCGCGGACAAACGCCCGAGATCCCCAGACCCGGAACGCCGACGCATCGCCAACCTTTCCCGTCCACAGCAAGGCAGGGGAGGTCTCCGGCCTGGAGACCCTGGGGTGAAGGTTGATCTGATGCGCCGCGTACCTCACCACAAACGGCCACAGAAAATGGGGGGCAGCCGCATGCATCATAGACGTACGAGCGACGTCCATGACCATGCCAATGCGGCGCTCAGCAATCCCATTTTGCTGCGGAGAGTCCGGAAGCGTGAAGGTGTGACGGATGCCCCGTGCGCGACAGTAGGCTCTCAGAAGGCCTGAGGAAAACTCTCCGCCTCTGTCCGAGTGTAGACGCAGAACAGGAAAGTCCGAGCCAAAGCTCTGTCTGAGTTGGAGACGAGCTGCGCGGATCCAGTCGATCAGCACCTCAGTGACATCACCCTTGCTGCGCAAGGGGAAGATTGCGGTGTAACACGAGTAGTCGTCAACAACTAGCAGGAAGTAGCGCTCGTGACCCTGTCCACGGACGCGGGCTGGGCCCCACACGTCCATGTGAATCGTCTGCAACGGGGCCTCTGTCGGAGGAAACTGGGAGGAGTGAGGGGCAGCACGCTGGCGCCCCTCGACACAGGGGACACAGGTAGGGCCAGGGCCCTGAGGAAGGGGAGGGAGGGACCGGGGGAGACCAGAAACAAGAAGAAGAGAGGCCATGCCTCTGAGCCGAAGCAGAGAGGGGTGACCAAGGCGGTGGTGCCAGAGGAGAGTCTCGTGAGACAGGAGACGACACGAACAGGGGGCAGACTCAGGACCAGACCTGAACGCAGCAGCAAACACCTGATCCGACGCAGCTACCCTACCAGACTCAGTAACTGGAGGAGACGCAGTGGTCAGTGTGTACAGGCTCGACCCCGGCCGACGAGTAAACGTGGCCAGGTGTCGGCCTGTCCGAGCGTCTGTGCAGTGGGTCACCCGCTGACTCGCAGGAGTGAACTGGTGAACCCCCGCATCCTGCAGGTCAGCACCACTCCCCAAGTTCGTAGAGAACGAGGGGAGGTAAAGACCAGACAGGGTGCCAGAGGGGGCCGCCGGACACGGGAGGACAGTGGAGAAGTGAGCAAGGACAGGGCCCCCAGAGGGGTCTGCCAGAGAGACTGCAACTGGCCGACCAAGCGGCGTGAGTGTGGTGCGGTCTCGAAAGAAGGAGCGAGAAGCCCTCGAGTCAAGGGTGAAGGTGTGAGAGGCCGGAGCCGACGCGGTACCTGAGAGAGCAGACTCACCCGCACCTGAGGAAGCCGACTCACTAGCACCTAGAGCAGCAGCCGCACCTGTACCTGGAGCAGGAGACACACTAGCACCCAGAGCAGCAACCGCACCAGCAGCTAGAGCAGCAGGCTCTATACCCGGGTCAGGCGGTACGCACAGGTGACCGGCACGGTCAGCACTAGTAGGCAATGCATACATGGCAGTGAGAATAGCATCATAGTCAAGAGCAAATATATCTACCCTCTGCCTAAGCAACTCCACCCAGTCGGGGAGCTCAGCCTCGTCGCCAAACTCGGTACGACAGGCGTCGTTCAGACGGTTGAAGCAGCGGGACGGTGTATGACTAGGCGTCCCACAAGGCTGACCAGTCCGAGCACCAGTGCGAATCACGTAAGAGCAGCGAACAGAACTGAGAGACCCTCTACTCTGAGCGTACCACTCACGAAGCTGCTGGGGCGTGAGAGACGTGCGTGGGCGTCGCTGGAGCTGCATCTGGCCACCGCCAGTAGAGGCAGGAGCAGGAGTAGCAGCAGTAAGGAAGGCAGCCAAGCAAGCTGCAGGCACCGCGCTAGTAAGGCAGGGGCTCACCAGTGGTGGGAAGAGCAGGCTCGACGACTCGGCGACTCGGCGACTCGGCGGCACGGCGGCACTGCAGCAACTGCGGCTCGGCGGCTCGGGCGACCCGGGCGGCTCGGCTGCTCGGGCGACTCGGGCGGCTCGGCGGCTCGGGTGGCTCGGGCGGCTCGGGCGGCTCGGCTGCTCTGCGGCTCGGCTGCTGGGCTGCTCAGCGGCTCGGCTACGGCTCGGCTGCTGGGCTGCTCGGCGGCTCGGTGGGGGGGGGCGGCTCGGCAATGCAGCAGGCGACGGGCCGGGGCAGCTGCGCGGGGCCGGGACGGGCGGTGCACGGGCGGCGTGGGGCCGGGACGGCGGCGCAGTGCCGGAACGGGTGGCGCACGGGCGGCGTGGGGCCGGGACGCGCGGCGCACGGGCGGAGTGGGGGCCGGGACGACGGCGCGGGGCCGGGACGGGCGGTGCACGTGCGGCGTGGGGCCGGGACGGCGGCGCGCTGCCGGAACGGGCGGCGCACGGGCGGCGCACGGGCGGAGTGGGGGCCGGGACGACGGCGCGGGGCCGGGACGGGCGGCGCACGGGCGGCGTGGGGCTGGGACGGGCGGCTCACGGGCGTTGACGGGCCGAGAGCGTAACCGCTCTGATACCATGTGAAAGAAACTAGAACGAGAATTAATGAACTATGAATGAAGTGAGTACATATAGGAAACCCTGATTGGATTGTACCCCCTATGGGATACCCCACTATAGCCTACACAAATATATAAGCTATAATGTTCTGACAAAATGTGTACCCCATATGAGCTACCCCACTATAGCCTACACAAGATTATAATTTGACACAACATGACATACGTCAACATGTTGACCATACGTTGACACATGACATGACATTGCGTGCTCAATACACTTCAAATCTACGTAAATCATTGTAGGCATGCGTAGAGGTCGACATGCCTAGAGATACAATAAACCCTATGACTGCTAAATGAACGGAACGCACAGTGTTATATAGATACAATGGCAAAACGCCGGTAGTGAACGTCTCTCGATTTTATTTATATAGTTTTATATTAATAAAACAGATCGCACACACATTCGAGCACCACATATGCGCGCTCATATAGGTAAACGCGCGGTTTTATATGAGCGCGATCTTACATGACCTCGCCTGATTGGACGCGCAAGGTAAAAAGGTACTTCGTGCATAAAGTCGACCAATTAGACGCGCTCTGTAATTGGTCGCACGTGTAGATAGTCGTGCAACTTAGTATATGATCGGTGATCCATATCTCTATGCGCGGATTGGTCAAGAATTGGACCGAAAATGAGCGCGACTGTTCGCCCAAGATGATCGTGTTGATTATTGTCGTGTATTCGAACGGTGACGTGGCCGCCCTCGCGCACGTCACCCAGCCGAAAAAATCGGGCGGAAAAACACACGCCACGTTTTTGCGGGAAGAGACACGAACGACGTAAGAAAAGCAGGGCTAAAAACCGGTTTTGGGTAATGTGCCGGATTAAAAAAAAAAGCCAGAGGAAACCTCTGGCAAGACCACTCGAGCAATTATCATCGAATTGTCCGACCACGGTAGCAATTCGAGGCCACGTGTGCAACGGCAAATCACCGTTTCCGGGTCTGGAGAAATTCTCTCCCCAGAAGCCGCTGCTCCTGAGTTGTCATTTCATGCCATCTGGCTTGCTGCTTCTTCCCCTTCTGCTGTACAGTAACTTCCTCGCAGACGCTTGCACGTACACATTCACATGCATGCGCAGAGCCGTTTCGAACCTTCTCAGTACAGATGTTCTTGATTAGAGTCCCAGTAAAAAACACGCGCGCTGCGGGCCTTTGTGGAAAACTCACAAACCCCGGGCAAAAGAGAACTTATAGTCCCATAAAAGGAAAATTGCATGAAGAGCGATTTTTCTTTGCTACTATTCGTGTTGTTCTGTCACATTCGTACATTCAGACTACGCTGTCCTCAACTTCTCGTCGCACGGTTCGCCACGTTGATCAGTGTCGCTGGACAAACGGGCAAAAAAATACAAAATAAATTAGGTTTAAGGCCGGAATGAAGACCCCATTTTCTGTTTTACACTGTAAGCGAGATTAATGAGATGGCATCGTCGGAGCTCGCGGGGAGCCGCGCGACAGGATGTAGACGCAAGAGAGGTCAAGATAACCAGACAAACACAACTACTAGTACTAAATATTGAATCAAAAATTCCTCTCGTTTTATTTTCTCTTGTTGTTCTGACAGGTTCGATTTGCGTCCTCTGATTGGCTGCAGAACTGATTCGCGCAATGATTCAGTCAAGATGCAAGATTTCCCGCCAAAAATGGGACTGTAGAGGAGGGGATACACCTAGGACTTATGTGAAAATTCTACTCGTTGAGGAAATGGGACTCTTTTAGGAAGGGCCTCTAAGCCAGAACATCTGTACCCGCCTCGCGCGAAATTTACAGCCACGGAAAGCACCTTCGCACCTCTCCACCCACAGTTGGTGCAGAGCGATAGCTGTCAGGGTCGCCTCCGGAAACTCTGACGTGGACCCTGCCTTCCCAAACAACCAATCCCCGAGCGACTCCACCCGCCTGGTTGGAGCTTGAGGATCAATAATTGCTCGTCAGGCTGTGCACTTCCAGTTTATCATTTGTGGCTCAGGACGGTTCCACACGGTGAAGAACGGTACCGTTTTGCATCGCGGCGAAACGAATTGAACCAGAGAGAACGTACAGAAGATTGTGGGATAGGACCACAGCATCAGCGTGCGACACGCTAGCCACGACGCAGAAATAATTGCGCAGCGGATACTTGAGCCAGACGCGAATTCATGGCCCCACCCGCAGCGTGTTGTTTTAGGCATTCACGGATTGGGCATTGTTCCTGGGGGGAAGCTTCCGCGCGCAGCAGGCGACGCGGAGAGACAAAAGTCGGCAGGTGGAATGGCCGAGGTCAGAATGCCATTCCATTATAGACACGACACGGTGCCTTGTTCCTCATGTGATCTGCGTTCTCGCAACGCTCTTCTCCTGCTCTGCTCCCTGGTGTTCCCTGCTCCGTCACTTCCCTGTCTCCGTGAGCGAGCACGCCAGGCAAGGCGGAATACCGCGTGCCGTTCTCGCCCGTGTGGAAGCACCATATCAAGCCCAAGTCAAATCGTCGCACCAGATCGAGCTAGATTCTTGTTCGTGTTCTCACGCACGCTACGAGCCGAGCCCCGCATAAGCTACCAGGAGTTCAACTCGCATCCAGCTCACCCTTCTCGCCTTCCTGATAATAACAGTACGGAATTAGCTCGGTGCAACGCACGGCAGATTCCCAACGTCCTTTTTAGGCCGTCCGACTGCCACGTGGCGGTAGAGTTAGAAATCCGACAAGCAGGCCGGTGGTCTTGATCCGTCGGTTGCCGAACAAGAGTTGGAGCGGCTTTCTAGACAAAGACCGCCAAGCCTGCTGCTCCAAGTCGTCCCTCCTATCGCAGTCAGGCGGACGCCTCAACCTGCCGGCTATGGCGGTGCATCGCGGCTCCCGTCACGATATCTTGGCGCTAGTTGCGGCGCTCGCATGCTTCTGCTGCCTGCCGTGCACGTCGCTCGCACAGCCCATCGCTGAATCGCAAGGTGCGTTGATCACTCTTCTGAACCCCGCTGGGCACATTTAGACATCCCTATGGGACTTAATTCAATCACTTCAACCGCCTTGCACGGTGAGATCATGACCACGCTCGTTTCCGGAGCCAGCCCGCCACCGGGCCAGTCAGGCAGTCAGTCAGTCAATCGGTTGGTCAGTCAGCCAGCTGTTTGTGAGAAGCTCTATGCGTGCGAAGCTGTTACGATGAGCATCAATGCGGATTGAAGATCAACAAGACTCCTTGGGATGGCATTGTTCCAATCAATGCGGATTGAAGATCAACAAGACTCATTCTTCCACGTCCTGCTTGCTTCTTGCGGACATGCCCTGTCCTGCGACCCTTCTCCCTTCCCCACCGCCACCACCTACCTACACCGCCCTGCACTCCCAGTCTGCGCACAGCCAAACCTCCTTTGCTGTTTTCCCCCTTCGTTTTCACCGTTGCCTTGCTGTTGCTGTTGCTGGCTGCGCGGCAGGCGAGGTGCTGCAGGAGTTGCAAACGTCGTGGAACAATGCCATCCCAGGCTGGCAGGCGGGGAGCGACTGCACACAAGCGCAAGGCCTCACATGCGACTCAGACGGCATGATCACCTCCATGTGCGCCCTTCCGTGCCGTGCTGTGCTGTGCTGTGCCCTGCTATACGGTGCTGTGCTGTGCTAATACTCTGGCCACACATGTTACTCTCTTGTGCTGCGTGGCCCTCCATGTCTGAAGTACACCCAGAAGCATCAAAGTCCCTTCTCTTGTGCTTCGTATACTCTTGCCTGCCACCCTGTTTCTCATTCCCTCCCCTTATCTGCTCTGTCCCTTTCTGGTCTCCCCCTTTCTGCTCTGCCCAGGCGATTCGATCAACTTCCATTATGGGCTTCGATCCCAACCAGTATCACGCGCCTAACCAGCCTCACAGAGCTGTAAGTGTGTGTGGGCGTGTGCTCCCATCAAGGGGGCTTTGTCAGGGTACAGCCCATGTGACCTTGTTCTGGTGCCCCTTCCTGACTCCTGGTGCCTCTTGCTGACTCCTAGTGCCTAGGGTTTCTTAAGTTTTAGTGCTGCTCTATGGGTCACAGCAGAGGCCACCCACACCACCATACCACCACGGATATGGATGGAGGCTGTCCGTTTACGCTTGCCTTGTGTTTTGCACTTGGATTGGAACGACACTTGCAACAACATTTGGAACGATACTCGGAACGGCACTCTTAGAGCAAACACCTGAAGCAACAACATTGCCTCTCCGCGTGTTCAGATCTCCTTGTCAACCACCAATGCTTTTTTTACTCCATGCATGCAGGAGATTTCAGAACGATTTACCTGACCCGAAATCACTGAACAGCATGACGCAGCTCAAGGCCCTGTGAGTGGCTTGTGGGGTGGGGCACTGATGTGCGGTCAGGGGCATGCGTTTTTTTGAGCTTTGCATGCTTTCGTTCTTTGTGATGGCTTAGGAGTTGGAACACACATGCTTGCAAGCATCACACTTACGCATTTTACTGGTTCGATGCGTGTGCGTGTGCGTGTGTGTGTGTGTGCGTGTGTGTATGTGTGTGTGTGTGTGTGTGTGTGTGTGTGTGTGTGTGTGTGTGTGTGTGCGCGCGCGTGTGCAGGTCAGTGGACTGTAATCCCAACGAGAATGCTTTCAGCCTGCCCAACCTCGTTCAGCTAACTAGACTGTGAGCCATCTCATGCATGGGCGTGCAAGCCATCTCATGCATGGGCGTGCAAGCCATCTCATGCATGGGCGTGCAAGCCATCTCATGCATGGGCGTGCAAGCCATCTCATGCATGGGCGTGCAAGCCATCTCATGCATGGGCGTGCAAGCCATCTCATGCATGGGCGTGCAAGCCATCTCATGCATGGGCGTGCTAGCCATCTCATGCATGGGCGTGCAAGCCATCCCATGCATGGGCGTGCAAGCCATCCCATGCATGGGCGTGCAAGCCATCCCATGCCTGCACGAGCATATGCCTGGACCTGCAAGGCCCACGTGGGCGATTAACAAGACCAGTGCATGCTCCTTTGCTGGCCTGAGTATCCTCTGATTTGATCTGATCTGCCTGCTTGCCTGCTTGCTTTTTTGGCTAACTGCACTCCATCCATGGTGCTGCATCTTCATGCCGCATTCACGCAAGTACTCACGCCTCCCTGTGTATCGTTCATCGTGCCGTGCTCGGTGCAGGCGATTGGAGAACTGTGGCTTTGGAACCAGCACGGACGGTTTGTCGCCGCTGCTCAAGTTGTCCGCACTTGTGAACCTGTGAGACCCCCGCACACTCCCCCGCACACTCCCCCCGCACACTCCCCCCGCACACTCCCCCCGCACACTCCCCCCGCACACTCCCCCCGCACACTCCCCCCGCACACTCCCCCCGCACACTCCCCCCGCACACCCCCCCCGCACACTCCCCCCGCACACTCCCCCTGCACACTCCCCCCGCACACTCCCCCCGCACACTCCCCCCGCTCACTCCCCCCGCTCACTCCCCCGCTCACTCCCCCCACTCACTCCCCCCACTCACTCCCCCCACTCACTCCCCCCACTCACTCCCCCACTCACTCCCCCACTCACTCCCCCACTCACCCCTCCCCCCACTCACTCCCCCTACTCACCCCTCTCCCCACTCACTCCCCCCACTTACCCCTCTTCCCACTCACTCCCCGCACCCACTCACTCCCCCTATACACTCACTCCTCCCTCGCACTCCGGACCCCACATGCACCCACGACAGTGTGCACCACACCACACTGGCCCGTCTATGCACCTTCTCTCTGCTGCTGCTTCCCCTCGCCCTCCCTTTTCCGCCTTTGCTGCTCCGCTTTCTGCTCGTCTTCTCTTCTCTTCCCCCTTTGCTGCTGCTTCTCCGCATGTGCTTCAGCATGCCACGTTGCCTCCTCCTGCTGCTGCTGCTGCTGCTGCTGCTGCTGCTGCTGCGGCTGAGCCATTGCTGCCTCACTCTCCGCATCCCCTTCCCCCCATGCAGGGAGCTGCCTTCTAACCAGATATCAGAACTCGTAACTCTTGATGGCATCGACTACCCCAACCTGCAGAATCTGTACGGCTTTCTGCTTCCATATTCCCCTCCTCTACTTCCTCTCCGTTTGGAATACTGCGTGCATGCAGACAGCAGCAAGTGGGGCATGCCTGTGGCTGCATGCTGTGCTGTGTGGCTAGAGGCATGAGTCTGTAGACTCCTGTAGGCGGCACTGTTCTCCCTCTACAACCATCCTGTGCCACTTTGCCTGCACTCTCCCACTGCTGGACCCTGATCACTCCCATCCGCTCCCATCTGCTCCCATCCACTCGCATCCACTCTCACCCGCACGCTGACTTGGCCATGCCTACATGGCACCATAAAGGGCTTTCACGGCGGCACTCCTGCTTACCCACAGCCGCGCTTGCTCTTCCTGACACACTGCCTTCCATAATTGAAGAATGCCACATGTGTTTTGCCCCTTGCCCTCCCGCTCGCTCGCTGCTCACACGTGCACGGCATGGCAGGAATCTGAGCTCAAACCCACTGAAGATCGACAGCGTCGCGGGGTTTACCACGCTCAGGAGCCTTACAACCCTGTGAGTGGTTGGGCATGGCTCAGCGGGTAGGAGAGGATTACGCATACACATGGTGATGGCGGTCCCACATTCGGCATGCCTGGTGGCACATTCGGCACGCCTGGTGGCACCTTCGGCACGCCTGGTGGCACCTTCGGCACGCCTGGTGGCACCTTCGGCACGCCTGGTCCCACCTTCGGCACGCCTGGTCCCACGTTCGGCACGCCTGGTCCCACGTTCGGCACGCCTGGTCCCACGTTCGGCACGCCTGGTCCCACGTTCGGCACGCCTGGTCCCACGTTCGGCACGCCTGGTCCCACGTTCGGCACGCCTGGTCCCACGTTCGGCACGCCTGGTCCCACGTTCGGCACGCCTGGTCCCACGTTCGGCACGCCTGGTGGCACCTTCGGCACGCCTGGTGGCACCTTCGGCACGCCTGGTCCCACGTTCGGCACGCCTGGTCCCACGTTCGGCACGCCTGGTCCCACGTTCGGCACGCCTGGTCCCACGTTCGGCACGCCTGGTCCCACGTTCGGCACGCCTGGTCCCACGTTCGGCACGCCTGGTCCCACGTTCGGCACGCCTGGTCCCACGTTCGGCACGCCTGGTCCCACGTTCGGCACGCCTGGTCCCACGTTCGGCACGCCTGGTCCCACGTTCGGCACGCCTGGTCCCACGTTCGGCACGCCTGGTCCCACGTTTGGCACGCCTGGTCCCACGTTCGGCACGCCTGGTCCCACGTTCGGCACGCCTGGTCCCACGTTCGGCACGCCTGGTCCCACGTTCGGCACGCCTGGTCCCACATTCGGCACGCCTGGTCCCACATTCGGCATGCCTGGTCCCACATTCGGCATGCCTGGTCCCATATTCAGCATTCCTGGATGCACATTTACAGCTTCAGCCTCACTCACACACTGCCTTATGCGCCTCCATTCCCAACACTCCCGTGTGCTCTTTGCTGCTGGCCGCATGTTGGTTGCTGTGCATGGGGGGACGGGATGGCATGCGAACACAGGGATCTGTCAGGGACGCAGCTCTTTGGTGGTCACTTCCTGAAGGATCTCCCACTGCCAGCCTTGAAATTCCTGTATGTCCGTCCGTCCGTCCGTCCGACTGTGCTACAGGGAAGGTTGGTGGAGCGGGCCAAGGTCGTGCTGCTAGTACTCAAGCCATTGCATGAGTCGTTGCTATGAGCGCCCCTTATGAGAGGAGCACATGCCATGTCTCGCCGGTTCTGTCCCCCATGTTTTCTTTACCGGGTGCATCATTCTGCAAATGCTTTCTTGCTTCCTGTCATCTGCCTTGCTCTCTCATTTCCTGCTGCCCTATATCCCCTATTCCAAGCCCATCCCCGCATGTGTGTGCTTTGGTGGATGCTCCATGCCCCCCTCCAATGCACCATGCCCCTCTCTAGTGCTCCGTGCTCCCTTCTAATGCTCCATGCCCCCCCCTCTCATGGCATCGTGTGCAATCAGGAATCTTTCCAACAACGGACTGACTGGCAGTTTGCCAGAGTCTCTCACCACCATGACTAACCTGGTCAGCCTGTGAGTGAGCCCTCTGCACTTGTACCTCCGTCCATCATTTCTCTTCCCTCCACACATGCATTCTGATTTCACTCACACTGCACATATTCGCACGTACTGTGCAATACTATTGCCTTCTGATTTCGCTGCCGTTCTTCCATCGCATCTCCAATGCCTGTTCCATGCCCCCTCACATGCGCCGCCATATTTCATGCCACTAATGTGAATGCATTGTTAGCCTATACTACAAGAGCATGCATGGCAGCATAGGTCCATTGTATGCAGATCCCTTCATCTTTCGCACCTACGTTCCCTCGTTTGTTGCGGCCCTCTGTCTTGCCCTTGCATGAGAGCAGAAGCGTTGCTTCCAACTATATGGAAGGAACCATCCCCCCAGCCCTAGGAAAGCTGGACAAGCTGTCAACTCTGTAAGTAATAAGAAAAGAAGTGTACTTAATCCACTAGTCGAGTGGCAGCTAGCTAGCTAACAGGTACATCCTCTGAAGGCTGGTAGTAGCCGACTAACTAGTTCAGTGGACACCGGACAGCCAAGGACGGCAGTGCACAGAACAGTCCGATGGGCCAAGCCAAACGAAACCACTTTCTCTTCCTGTAGAACAGAACGGTTGGTGAACATGCTTATGACGGAACGAAAGTGGAAGGGAGGGAAAGAGGCTGGCATTTTCTCAGCCACGATCTTCTATGAGCCTGTACCCACCCACCCCTCCCCTCTAGTCTCCACAGGCGCAATGCCCCCTGCATTGAAGGACGAGCAGAGCAGACAAGTGCAGGTAGACGATTTCAGAAGTGAGGCTCATCTCTTAGGTTATCATTCTCAACAACAATGTCCCCTTTCTCTGCAACCGCTCTTCGTCTTCTGCCCCCTGTTTGCCTTGGCATACTCAGGGCCAAAGATAACAACAACCTCACGTGCCCTGACAGCTATAGCAGCTGCGGTGTGCGTCAGAATACATCCTCTATTGGGTGCCGATTTGTTGGTTTGAAGCAGTGAAAATGGGCACGAGGAGAATAATATATCTCTTCCCTTGTCCATGCAGCTACACCAACGGCACGAGTCTCAAGTGCCCTGACATTTACACCAGCTGCGGTGTGCCTCAGGATACATCCTCTGGCTTCTGCCGTGCCTGCCCTGACTTCTGTGACACATGTGAGCTTCGTTCTTGAGAGGAAGGGAGGTGGAGGAGGGGAGATTCTGTTTCCAATTTTATACCAAGCTGCCCTGCTGTGCACCCAAGTGTCCTGCCGCCCCTTGTATTCAATCTTGTCAATCACTTGTCGGTTGAACCTGTTCGAGTCCTCTGCTCTGTTGGCAGGTGACAAGCGCAAGCCGCTTCCTTGGTGGGCTATCGTGGCAATCGTGGCTGGTGTTGTTCTCATTGCGGTGCTCGCTGTAGTGCTCTACCTCTACTTCTCTAACAAACGTGCGTCCCGTCCCGTCCCGCATCACACTGCCTTGCCCTGCCCTTGCTTGCCTGGCACATGCACAGCACCGACGAGTCATGTGGCTGCCGTCTCTCTGGATCTCTTTATTGCCACTGTCATTGCTGCTCCACTTCCAGTCACCTCCTCCCTTGCCACTCCCGGTGCCACCACTTTCTCGCCTGCTCTCTTTGCCCTTTTGAAAACTCTCAAGGGCTCTTCCTGCAACCTGGTTGAGCGGCAATGGGGCCTCTCAGCCATTCCAGCAGCTCTCGCTTCGCTTCACCACATGGATGCGCACAATTTTCACTGTCTTGAGCTGGGCAGGGTGCTTCATTCTCTTAATCGCATCCACTACCTCCCAATCCCCCCACTTCTGCTCCTTCTTGCAGCGCTGCTGAGCAGCAAGGCGGCAGCGCAGGTGTGTCAGGAATATCCACTGCAGGCGGTGATGAAAGCGACCAACGGGTGGTCTGAAGCCAACCTGCTGGGCACGGGGGGCTTTGGTGATGTGTACCGCGGCGTCTCTCCCACCGATGGTGCCACTCAGTGGGCCGTGAAGCGAGCCAAGGTCGTCACCACCGACTTTGACACCGAGGTGCGTGCGTGTGCTGTGCGGTGGGTTGTGGTGTCTGGCGCTGTGCTGTGAAATTTAGAAGTTTGACACAGGCATGGCCTGTCCGAGCGTGTTACATGCTTTAATGAGTGAGCCAGATCGAATCTCTCTGCACCCTCTTCTGTATCACGCTGTGCTTCACCGTTGTTTGAGCGAGGTGTGCGAGACAGATAACCACACAATTGTGGTAGGCAGCCGTGTCGTGCCAGATGGATCACTTTACGGTGTATTACGACGGGGCCATATTTTTATGTGGCAGGTTTGCAGCAATGTGAAATATATCATTCAACTGTGTCCTACTGACCCCACCGTTCTGCCTGGCAGGTGTGTGCGATGGCCACAAAAGACCATCCCAACCTCGTGAAGCTGCTGGGCTTCGCCATTGGGATCACCGACAAGACAAGGGTCGAGCAAATCCTCATCTACGAGCTCATGCCCAACGGGGACCTCTCGAACTGGATTGGAAAAGGTGTGCATTGGATTGGGAAAGCAGTGCAGTTTAACAGTGCACGCACGTGCTCTGCAGGTATGCCCCCACACCCAGTGGGTCGTCCAGGTATGCCTCTTCATACAGACCTCCTTGCCTGCTTTGCGCCTACCTCTCACGGTCTCCTCTCTCCACACCTCCATTCCTGTCCCGTGGTCCATGCAGAGGCAGTGTCCCCGCTGAGCTTTGAGCGGCGGGTGAGCGTGCTGATGGGGGCGGCTCGCGGCTTTGAGTATCTCCACAGCTTCGGCATCGTTCACCGCGACATCAAGCCTGCCAACATCCTCCTCGACGGGAACATGCAGGCAAGCGGTGCAGGCATGCAGCTAGACTCATACCAAATGCACTACTATGAACGGGCATGCACACACGGGTGGCCTGCACATTTGAGTGCATCCACATGGGTGGACAACAGATTTCTATAGAATTTACCATGCATCCATTTCTGGCCATATCCATTGTCTTCTATCCATGAGAGCAGGCTAAGATCTCAGACTTTGGGCTTGTGAGGAAGGGAGAGGGAACAACACTGCAGAGCACGCGAGTGGTGGGAACACCGGGCTATGTGGATCCCTCTTATGCTGCAACCAATAAGGCCACCACCGCCACTGATGTCTACAGGTGAGCCATGGCCCTTCGATTTCTCCAACTGGCTCCTTTCTGTGATTGGGCGTGTCTTATCCTCACCCTTGAATTTCTCCACGGGGTGTCGTGGTGTGCAGCTTTGGCATTCTCATTCTTGAGCTCATGACGGGCCGCCACGCCACCACCAATTGTCTCGACGTTCCTTCCGATGAAGAGGCGGGCCAGCAGCTGCACATCCTTCCCTGGGTACGTCCGTCCGTGGGGAAATGGAGAGAATGCCGGCGTGTGTTCGTGTTTCTGCGCTTCATTCCTTCTCTCAGGCATCCACATGTCGCCTCCTCCACCCTTCAACTCGTGGTGTTTCAATCCCACAAACCTGTTTTGCTGCTGAACCCCACCAACAGGTCCAGCAGCAGCTAGCTCAATCCGGCAGCAGGGCGGTCGTGGCATGGCTGAAGCAAACGCGCATGGAGGCGCGGGATGACTTGGTGTTGACGGTGGTGCAGCTGGCTCTGCGATGCACGTCTAATCAGAGTGCCACGCGGCCGGCCATGGGGGTGATTGCAGCCGAGCTGGAGGCCGTGCTGGTGGCGCTGGGCGGCGCACACAGAAATGCCGGTGCCCGTCAGGTGGATGAAGAGGTGGAGTTGCAGAGGCCAGATGTGGATTTGGATGCAGAGATTGCTCGTCATAGCCTATTGTAACGGCATGGCCGTTCCGTCCACTCCATGAGGGTGTGGAAGCAGGAGGTGCATTGCATGACCCTAGTTTTGGAATTCATTGGAAAAACAATTCAAGCTTTGACGGCTTACACTCTAGCAAAATTCACCACACCCTAATGTATCACTTTTATTGCTGGCACATTTTCTGAGCCTTTTTTTGTTTCCCATGGGACATGAGGGCGTGGAACATATGGGAAATTTTTGAAACGAATGGTCCATTTGTCAAACTCTTTGTTCTAGTCGTATTGAATACGTTTCAGAGTGGTTAGTTTCCGAACGGTACGTTCGTTCGGAAAAGGAACCCAAATGCTCCACGCCCTAATGCGAGCGTCGCACAAGTGTTTCTATCGAGAATTTCAGGACCAATAATTGCTGGTGAACATGTCACACTTGTCCCACAAGGCTGAAATAATGGTGGGATGCTGGGTCCGACACGAGCTCGCTAGACACGCCAATTCAGACCTGGCTTATCAAACACGGTTGCGCGGTTCCAGTCTAGGGAGGAATCTTCCGCGGGTCAGGCGACGCGAAGAGATATAATGGCGGCAGGTGGAGTGGCCGAGATCAGAATGCCCTTCCGTTATAGACACGACACGTTGCCTTGTTCCCGTCGTCACATAATAGTCCGCATTCTCGCTACGACCTTCTTCTCCTGCTCTGCTCTGCTCTGCGTTGCTCCCTTCTCCGTCCCCTCCCTGTCTCCGTGAACGAGCACGCTAGTAGGCAAGGCGAAATAGCGCGTGCCGTCCGTGTCGAAGCACCATTCCGAACCGAAGTCAACTCGCCACACCATTCCGAGCCTGCAGGCTCTTGTTGATGTTATCACGCTACCCAACCCCACAAACGCACTCGATCAACCCGCATCCGTCTCTCCCTTTGCGCCTTCATGAGAATTCACAAGTGAGAGGCCGCGTGGCAGAGATAACAACGGGACGAGTTCAGCTCGGTGCAACACGCAACAGATGCTCCACGTCCTTTTTTTGGCCGTCCGACTGCCACGTCGTGGTAGATTCAGAAATCTGATAAGCAGGCTGGTGGTCTAAATCACCGGCGGTCGGGTGCCGAACAACAAGGGTAGGAGCCACGTTCTTGAAAAGGCCTCCAAGCGGTGCTGCTGTTCGTTGCTCCTGTCGCAGTCAGCCGGACGCCTAACCTGTCGGCTATGGGGATGCTTCGCGGCTCCCGTTGCGGTCTCTTGGCGCTCGTTGCGGCGCTCACATGCTGCTGCCTGCCGTGCACGTCGCTCGCACAACGCATTGCTGACTCTCAAGGTGCGTTGGTCGCAAGGTCCGTTGATCGCTCTCCTCATACCCCGCTGGGCGCAATCACACGCTCCAATCTTCAGACTTTTGACCACCTCAGCCGGCTTGCACGGTGGGGATGCGGCTTGCACGGTGGGTCATGGCCTCGCTTGTGGCCGGAGCCAGCCCGACACCCGGCCAGTTAGTCAGCGAGCCACCTGGCTGGCCAGGCAGCCGTGAAACGCTCTGTGCGTGAGGAGGTGTGACGATGGGCATCATTGCTGATTGAATGATTACCCAAGACCCATTCTTCCACGTCCTTGCTTTTCTTTTTGTGCACAAAGCCCTGTCCTTCTGCTTTCCTCCCTTCGCCACTCCCACCCACCCACCACCACCTACCTACACCGCCCTGCACCAGCAGTCTACTCACTGCCAAACCTCCTTCACTGCTTTCCCCCTTCGTTTGCACGATTGCTGTTGCTGTTGTTGTTGCTGTTGTTGCTGCTGTTGCTGTCGCTGTGCGGCAGGCGAGGTGCTACAGGAGTTGCAGAAGTCGTGGGCCACAAACATCACGGGCTGGCAGGCGGGGAGCGACTGCACACAAGCACAAGGCCTCACATGCGACTCAAACGGCATGATCACCTCCATGTGCGTCCGCGCCCTGCTATGCTGTGCTGTGCTGTGCTGTGCTGTGCGGTTCTGTGCCATTCTGTCCTGCACTGCACCGTGCCATGCACATTGCTAGCTGCGATAATTGTTTTAGCCTCCTTATGTTTCCTCTCCACCACATGTTAGCAAAGCCCTGCAATTCCCGCTCGGTAACCGCAAGTACCTGTTTCTATCCTTCCTGGCTTAAATAAACCTCACTCATTTTGTTCAGGGCTCCGATTGCTCTTTGCAGTGACGCCCAGACGCCCATTCATGAGTCTGGCCCATCCCGCAAAACACAAACAGACACCCTTCCCACCCGCGAACCTGCACAATCATCCCCATACAAACTTCCACTTCCCCTCTCCAACGCCCACCCTACCTGGTCGCAGGCGCGTCAACACGCCTTCTGCAGCGTCCTTCCAACCCGCCTCCATCACCCAGTTGTCGCGCCTCACCCAGCTGTACGCCCATGCAGTGCACACGGGCTGTCACTTGTGCACTGCGCTCTCACGCCGCTCTTATGCAGTCCAGCGCAAAATGCTGAGATGAAATGTGGTGTGTGTGTGTGTGTGTGTGTGTGTGTGTGTGTGTGTGTGTGTGTGTGTGTGTGTGTTGTGTGTGTGTGTGTGTTGTGTGTGTGTGTTGTGTGTGTGTGTTGTGTGTGTGTGTTGTGTGTGTGTGTTGTGTGTGTGTGTTTGTGTGTGTGTGTGTTCGTGTGTTCGTGTGTGTGTGTGTGTGTGTGTGTGTGTGTGTGTGTGTGTGTGTGAAGTGCATGCTCGTGCACTCTTCGCCATCACCAATCACCAATCATCACCATTCACCAATTACCAACCATCATTCACCATTCACCACACCAATCATCGTTCACCATTCACAACACCAATCACCACTTATTATTCTCCCTTCAGGATTCGCTGTTTACCGTTCCCCATCACCATCCCTCATCAGGATGACTATGAGTGGTTCCTGCTCAGTATTCCTCAGCCCATCTCGGTTCTGCGCTTGAGTAAACCTGCCACTTCCTCACCTCATCTCCCCTCACCTTCCTTACTTCCCTGTTCCCGCATGTGACACATACAGGGAGGTTGCACAAGTGCGCCATATCCCGCAGGGGTCTCTCTATAAGCTCACCTGGCTCAAGTCGTTGTGAGTCCAAACGGACCAAACCTACAACTAGGAAGGGTCCATTTGTTGGTGTGGTGGCAGGCATATAATGAAAGCTTTTGAATCGAAATTTGCGTGCAGCCCGAATGAAGGCGGATCGACGACTGCTTTGCCTGATGCATATGATTTGCCTTGTGTTTGCTTTTTTTTTTTTTCCTTTTTTTTTTTTGCAGGGGAGTGGACTGCTGGCCGTACGATGGTGACACCATCCCCGATGGGGTGGCCGACCTTACCCAGCTCACTAGGCTGTAAGCATGTGCAGGTGTCTCATTGAGCATGGTTAGCATTGTGAGCGAGTGGGACCCAGAACCTTTGAGGCGTCTCCAAGGTCCCCCCCAATGGGGTGGCCAGGTTAATCTCATGTGGCTCATGAGGTTGTAGGCACATACTCGTGTCTCATTGCGCAGTGTGAGTGAGTGAGTGAGTGAGACACCCGCATCCACACGCGTTCAAGAAGAAAACACAGTTGCCATGACATGACACAACGTCGCATTTCATGGCACAGGTATGCTTGGCATTGCATGGTATTGCATGTGGAAAGTGGTTGAAGCCTTGACAATGATTAATGTGACATTCTTTTATATAAATCGCTCTTTGTGTGCATGTTGTGTTGCATGAACCACAGGAGGCTTGGCAACTGCGGATTTGGAGATTATCAGCTTGACAGGGTTACTAAGCTGACAAACCTTTCGGAATTGTAAGCTCCATACCCGTTCCTCACACCCATTCCCCACCCCCACCCATTATCCATAAGCCTTAATCTGAGCCCTAGATCCTTCCGGCATTAGTCCCCGTAACCCCCTGCCTGCTCCTGTATCGTTTTGCATGCTCTCCTTCTTGTCTCCCTTCCGCTGCTCCTTGTCACTCCTCCCCTTGGCGGCTTCCCGTCAGTGGTGTGGCTCTTTGCACTCCAGCACCACTCACTGCCTGCTTGCACTTGAGTACTACTCATCACCACTCATCACCACTCCTCACCACTCATCCCTGACTAATCCGGCACACGCCGCCTGTGCAGAGAGTTGCCATCAACCAACATATGGTACACGGGAAACATCACCAGCAGCAAATTCCCCAGGCTCGTGAAACTGTACGCCTTTCTTTCAACTCTGTGTGTGCGCGTTGTTTGGTGTATCATCGTGTGCTTTTCCCTGCACCACACCACACCATCGGCCAACCTTATGCATCGCATAAGGTGAATGAGGGAGCGGCATGCGTTCGAACTTCATGAAACCTCTTTAAGCATGCTCTCAATCATTTATTAATTCCCAGTGGTGATGCGTCCTACTGAGAGACAGCTCCCAAATGCGTGCAACACACAAGCATGATCAGTATTCATCACTCGTGACGTGAAGCGTCTTTCTGCTGCTGCGATAATCACCATCATTATCATCATTATCATCGCCATGTCATGTCAGTCCACAGCATTCCATTGTCCACGTTCACAAGGTGCATCCCCAATCAGCAATCACTGCCATCCTTCGCCTGTGGTGCCATAGAGAGCACAGAAGAAAGAAACCCCACATACGCCTGCCTGCTGCACCACATGGCATGGCAGGGATCTGAGCTCCAACCAGATCCAAGCCTACAACATGATCTACCTGAAGACTCTCACCGGCCTCACATCTCTGTCAGTCCAGTCCCACTCCGCTGCATCGTCCTTTCCCCGAGGCGCACCCATCATGCTTGCACGGACCTGTTTCCTTTGCCGATGCACACGGGCATGCGTTCTATTCAATTCGAATCGAATGTGCAACTTGCCATGTTCCCAATTCATTCACCTCCCCCTTGCCATGCCTCGCTGAAGGTCTCTCCCCATCATCATGCTCACTCACTTGTCTGCCAGTCAGGTTTTATTCACCAGCCTCTGCCATGTGCTGCCTCTTGTGCCTCTTGTGCCTGCATCACCATGCCCGTTTCTTCTGTGTGTGTGTGTGCGCGCGCGTGCACTTGTGCGCGCATGTGCGTGCGTGCGTGTGTGTGTGCATGCTTGTTGCACATGTGTGGTCGGGTGGGCATGAATCAACAGGGATCTCGCATCCAACAAGCTTGACGGAGACCAAGTGCTGCCCAGCATCACCTTTCCCACCTTGCGATTCTTGTACGTGCTGCTGCGATTTCTACCTGCTATTCGTGTGTGTGCTTTGGTGGATGCTCCATGCCCCCCTCCAATGCACCATGCCCCTCTCTAGTGCTCCGTGCTCCCTTCTAATGCTCCATGCCCCCCCCTCTCATGGCATCGTGTGCCATCAGGAATCTTTCCAACAACAGACTGACTGGCAGTTTGCCAGAGTCTCTCACCACCATGACTAACCTGGTCAGCCTGTGAGTGAGCCCTCTGCACTTGTACCTCCGTCCATCATTTCTCTTCCCTCCACACATGCATTCTGATTTCACTCACACTGCACATATTCGCACGTACTGTGCAATACTATTGCCTTCTGATTTCGCTGCCGTTCTTCCATCGCATCTCCAATGCCTGTTCCATGCCCCCTCACATGCGCCGCCATATTTCATGCCACTAATGTGAATGCATTGTTAGCCTATACTACAAGAGCATGCATGGCAGCATAGGTCCATTGTATGCAGATCCCTTCATCTTTCGCACCTACGTTCCCTCGTTTGTTGCGGCCCTCTGTCTTGCCCTTGCATGAGAGCAGAAGCGTTGCTTCCAACTATATGGAAGGAACCATCCCCCCAGCCCTAGGAAAGCTGGACAAGCTGTCAACTCTGTAAGTAATAAGAAAAGAAGTGTACTTAATCCACTAGTCGAGTGGCAGCTAGCTAGCTAACAGGTACATCCTCTGAAGGCTGGTAGTAGCCGATTAACTAGTTCAGTGGACACCGGACAGCCAAGGACGGCAGTGCACAGAACAGTCCGATGGGCCAAGCCAAACGAAACCACTTTCTCTTCCAGTAGAACAGAACGGTTGGTGAACATGCTTATGACGGAACGAAAGTGGAAGGGAGGGAAAGAGGCTGGCATTTTCTCAGCCACGATCTTCTATGAGCCTGTACCCACCCACCCCTCCCCTCTAGTCTCCACAGGCGCAATGCCCCCTGCATTGAAGGACCAGCAGAGCAGACAAGTGCAGGTAGACGATTTCAGGGGTGAGGCTCATCTCTTAGGTTATCATTCTCAACAACAATGCCCCCTTTCTCTGCAACCGCTCTTCGTCTTCCGCCCCCTGTTTGCCTTGGCATACTCAGGGCCAAAGATAACAACAACCTCACGTGCCCTGACAGCTATAGCAGCTGCGGTGTGCCTCAGGATACGTCCTCTGGCTTCTGCCGCACCTGCCCTGGCTTCTGTAACACATGTGAGTTTCGTTCTTGAGAGGAAGGGAGGTGGAGGAGGGGTAATTCTGTTTCCAATTTAAAACCAAGATGCCCTGCTGTGCACCCAGCTGCCATGCTGTGCACCCAGCTGCCCTACCGCCCCTTGAATTCAATTTTGTCAATCACTTGTCGGTTGAACCTGTTCGAGTCCTCTGCTCTGTTGGCAGGTGACAAGCACAAGCCACTTCCTTGGTGGGCAATAGCGGCAATCGTGGCTGGTGCTGTTCTCACTGCGGCGCTCGCTGTACTGCTCTACCTCTACTTTTTTCACAAACGTGCGTCCCGTCCCGCATCACACTGCCTTGCCCTGCCCTTGCTTGCCTCGCACATGCACAGCACCGACGAGTCATGTGGCTGCCGTCTCTCTGGATCTCTTTATCGCCACTGTCATTGCCGCTCCACTTCCAGTCACCTCCTCCCTTGCCACTCCCGGTGCCACCACTTTCTCGCCTGCTCTCTTTGCCCGATTGAAAACTCTCAAGGGCGCTTTCTGCAACCTGGTTGAGCGCCAATGGGGCCTCTCAGCCATTCCAGCAGCACTCGCTTCATCACATGGATGCGCACACTTTTCACGGTTATCAGTTGGGCTTCAGTCTCTTAATCGCATCCGCTGCCTCCCAATTCCTCCACTTCTGATCCTTCTTGCAGCGCTGATGAGCAGCAAGGCGGTATCGCAGGTGTGTCAGGAGTATTCACTGGCGGCGGTGGCGAAAGCAACCAACGGGTGGTCTGAGGCCAACCTGCTGGGCGCGGGGGCCTTTGGTGATGTGTACCGCGGCGTCTCTCCCACCGATGGTGTCACGCTGTGGGCTGTGAAGCGAGCCAAGATTGTCACCACCGACTTTGACACCGAGGTGCTCGCGTGTTGTGGTGCTAATGCGTCCGCGTTCGTGTAATGTGGTGTGATGCGATGCGATGTGGTGCGATGCGATGCGATGCGATGTGATGTGATGTGATGCGATGTTATGCGATGGGATGCGATGTCATGTGATGTGATATCATGCTATGTTACGTCATGTCACGTCACGTCGTGTCATGTCGTGTCGTGTCGTGTTGTGTCGTGTCGTGTCATGTCGTGCAGTGTCGTGTCGTGTCGTGTCGTGTCGTGTCTTGTCGTGTAGTGTCGTGTCGTGACGTGAATTGACACAATGTGATGTGATGTGATGTGTGTTACCCCCCAATCTCAACTTTTGTACTTATATCCTATCTTAGTGTAGTTTGCACTTTGTGTTTGGTTGGATGTACACCCACATCCCAACCAGACCCAAATGTGATCACCAAGCAATCTCCAACCTACCAATTGGAGATTGCCCTGGGATTACCCTCAATCCCCTAGGGATTGCCCCCGATTCCCTTCCCATCCATACCTTGCTCATTTCGGATGTACTTAAGGAGCTTCAAGCTCATTACTCATCTATCGATTCTAAGCTGAAGTTCTAACAATGTGATGTGATGTGATGTGATGTGATGCGATGCGATGCGATGCGAGGCGATGCGTACTGACGTGGTGTCATGTGATCTGATGCAATATGACGTGGTATTGTGTCATGTCAGGTCAAGTCGCGATGTGACGTGATGTATTGTGATGTCATGTCATGTCATGTCATGTCATGTGATGTCATGTGTTATCATGTTATGTCATGTCATGTCATACCATGCCATGTTATGTCCTGTCGTGTTGTGGTGTGACCTGTCATGTGATATGCACTTGGCGCAACTGTAGTATCCACATGCATGACATGGCCTTGGCCGTGGCCCATCCGTCAGTAATGGACAGGTGGGCTGCGGAGGTCTTCTTTTCATCAACTGTAGTAACTGTAGTGTCCAGATGCGTGACATGGCCATGGCCATGGCCCCTCCGAGCGTGTTCCATTGGCTGTCGGATGTGCCACATGACCGTTCTTTCTGCACACCCTCTCGCGTATCGCGCTGTGCTTCATCGTTGTTTCTGCCAGGTGTGTGTCACATCACATCACACACCCACGCCATTCTGGTAGGCAGCAGTGTCAGATCGATCACTGAACTGTGCTGTACGGGGCCCACTGTCATGCCTGGCAGGTGTGTGAGATGGCAACGAAGCACCACCCCAACCTGGTGCGCCTGCTGGGCTTTTCCCTTGGGATCTCTGGCAGGAGAAGGCCGGAGCAAATCCTCATCTACGAGCTCATGCCCAACGGGGACCTCTCGCAATGGATCGGAAAAGGTGTGCAATCTAACACGTGCACTGCCAAAATGTCCCCCACCTATCTGGCCTTGCAGGTGTGCCTCTTCATACAGGTCTCATTTTCTACTTCTCAGTATCTCCTCTCTCCACCCCTCCGTTCCCATCCCCTGCAGGGGTAGTGAAGCCCCTGAGCTTTGAGCAGCGTGTGAACGTGCTGGTGGGGGCGGCACGCGGCTTTGAGTATCTCCACAGCTTCGGCATCGTTCATCGCGACATCAAGCCCGCCAACATCCTGCTCGATCAGACCATGCAGGCATGTGCTGCAGGCATGCAGGGCTGTGTCGCCACCACGATTGTTGCAGCCAATCCTGTGCCGCATGCTCTCTTAAACTGGCACGCACACATGGGCCTGTGTGTGTGCGTGTTGTCCCTAATGTGTGAGGGCAAGCTAAGAATTCTTGTATGCATGATCGCAGGTCAAGATCTCGGATTTCGGGTGTGTGAGGAAGGGAGGGGGCACCACAGCGCAGAGTACGAAAATGGTGGGAACACCAGGCTATGTAGATCTCTCTTATGCTTGGTCCAATAAGGCCACCACTGCCACTGATGTCTACAGGTGAGCATCAAACCCTGTATTTCTCCAGCTGGTTTCTTTCTGTCGTTGGGCACCTCTCATGCGTTCCTCTCCTCTCCTCTCCTCTCCTCTCCTCTCCTCTCCTCTCCTCTCCTCTCCTCACCTGTCCACGGGGTGTCGTGGTGTGCAGCTTTGGCATTGTCATGCTTGAGGTGATGACAGGCCGCCATGTCGCCACCAATTCTCTCGTTGTTCCCTCCGATGAAGAGGCGGGCCAACAACTGCACATTCTTTCTTGGGTAAGTCTGTGGGCATGGAGAGAGTACCGTCGTAACCCTCGTTTCCGCTCTTTATTCATTCTCTCATTCATGCGCATGTCTTTTTTCACTACTTTATCCGCATACCTTTCCGTTGTTTCATCTGCAATCCTGTTTTGTGTGGCACCAGGTCCAGCAGCAGCTGGCTCAATATGGCGGCAGCGAGGCAGTGGCATGGCTAAAGGACGCGCGCATGGAGGCGCGGGATGAGTTGGTGTTGAGGGTGGTGCAGCTGGCACTGCGATGCACCGCCATGCCGACCGCCATGCGGCCGGCCATGACAGAGATTGCAGCCGAGCTGGATGCTGTGCTGGTGGAAGTGGGCGGCAAACGCATCAACTCCGCCGCCCATCAGGTGGATCAGGAAATGGAGTCGCAGAGCTTGTCTGCTCCGAGTTTAGATGCAGAGATCGATCGTGTAGCTAGCCACTTGTGATGGCGTGGAAGTAGCTGAGCTGGCTTTGAGTCGACTCAAAAGTCAGCTCGAGTTTGGATGCAGAGATGGATCATGTAACTGGCCTCTTGTGATGGCATGGAAGCCGTAGGTGCATTCCCTGCTGCTGTTGCAAAGTTCCATGTTTCGTTGCCTACACCTTGGATTTATTGTGTACCGCATAAAAATGGCATGAAACTGGGAACTGTTTTCGGAAGTGTAGTGGACTATAGATGATGGTGGTGGTATCAATGTAGTATGTCAACTTAGCAGGCTCAAGTGGCTGTCAATTTGAAAGCTACCGTATGCACATGAGCTATATCGTGGGATGGGGGTATACCGAGTGGGTGTTAGCCCACAGAAAAGCTGGCATTGGCATCACACGGTGAAAATTTAGGTGGATATTAGTTGTGATAATGAGTCGTATGCACTCAAAACACTAAGATGGCATGTTCTGGAATGTGTAATGTGGAGTTGAATGTGTAAGTGCCTCAAGACTGAATACAGCAGCAGCACCATACCTTTTTCAAGTGAAGTAATGTTAAGGTAATTAGTCTTTCCTCGTTGACGCTTGTGAACCCAGCCTCAGCAATCAATTCTGTCAATAACGAGGACGGCTCTTCGACCGACTTCCCCCCCCATCCACAGCCCCAACTGTTTTGGCCGAAGCGTTTTCGTGACGATTCTCCTCTCTCTCCATACCCTCAGCTGAGCTCACTCACCCACCAGAGGTCATGGCTTTCCGCGGCACAGCCGTCACGCCGTCCTCCTGCCGCGATCCGCCTATTGCATGATTCTGCCCGCACGCGCAATAGGCGGATCGTCAGTTCTCCGCACACAGTTGGGGGCAGCACGCAGCAGCGTAGTGATGGGTGCAGACATGGGGGTGAGAGATGCGAGGGAGGAGAGGGAGGAGAGGGAGGAGAGGGAGAAGGAGCAGCAGAGCAAGGCATGGTAACAGCGGGCATGAGCTGTGGTCGCTGCGGCATTGCTCTGCTGCACCCCTTCTGGCACCCCACAAGCCCATCTGCCGCCTCCGCTACTGCTTCTGCTGCTGTTGTTGCTGCTGCTGCTGCTCCTGCTGGCGCTGCTGGATCGAAGAGTATCATTGATGCCAGCAATGTGAAAAATGGTGGTGATTGCACTGCCTCTGCTGCCCCTGCTTGCACTGCCGCTGCTGCTCCTTCACATGCTGCTGCAGCAGCAGCTGTGGCAGCACCGCGTGCACATGTGTGGCCTGTGGGAGCATCGAGCAGCGCCTGGGTGGGAGAGCACCAATCACCGTGGGACAGCTGGCGCGATCTCCTTGGGGTTTGGCCGGCGCAAGAGCTTCCCCTTGCCGTGGTACTGGGTGGTACTGTGTGGTGCTGTGTCCTCTTTGATAAACAGTTTGTCTCACACACTTTTTCCCTTTTTGGATCCTAGATGCTTGTGTGTGTATCCAAGCACATCTGCTTCTCCTTCCTTCCGTTTCCTTCCATTTCCGTATCCATACACCTCCGTGTGTATGCCTATACGCTATACCCACCACGTGCCTACCATCAGCTGTCACGCGTGCATGCCACCAACTGGAGTCGTCGCTCCTACCTGCTCCTCCTCACCTCATCCTACCGTGCCCTCTCCTCAAAGGTCCGCCACTCCTCTCCCTCCCCCTTCTCCCCTCCCAGTTCGAACGTCCTTAGGATACTCGCTCTTCTGTTGCAATGCAAACTCTCATGCAACCCCCCCCCCCTTCTCTCCCCTCTCTTTGCTTTTCTGTTGCAATGCAAACTCTCATGGTGGTGATGTTCCTTGCGAATTCGTGCTCTGTGTGTGTGTGTGTGTGTGTGTGTGTGTGTGTGTGTGTGTGTGTGTGTGTGTGTGTTGCTCAGTCATGAGGTCCTGTGTGCAAGGCGTTGTCTTGTCTGTGTTGCCGCTCAGCTCAGCCCACACTCCTTAGGGCTCCTTGGCTGCGCTGTTTGCTGGGGGGGTGTGCTGGGCCCATCTTTGCTGCTGCTTGATGAGTCATGCAGCAGCAGCAGCAGCAGCAGCAGCAGCAGCACTAACCTACCTTCCTTCCTCTGCTGCTTTTCCCCTTGCCAGCTTCATGAGGGCATGCATCACTCCAACGCTCTTCAGCACTCTAATGCTCCTTCGCACTCCAACGTCCCTCCTCCCACACGTGGCAACGACAGACACCACAGCGGCTGGCAGGTGGGGGTTGCGGAGACAGCAGGGGCGGCGAGAACTAGATTACTGGGGAGTGGAGAGCGGTGGAAGGGCCGCCAGGGTAATCCGCACGCGGAAAAGGATGGTGGAGGGAGGAAAGGTGGGGCAAAGAGTGGAGCAGGGGAGAAAGGTGGGGAGGGGGATGTGAGAGTGGAAGGGCAGGGTCTATCAAGTGAGCGAAGAGGAGCGGGGAGAGGGGGACGAGAGTGTATCCGGACAGGAGGAGGAGGGGATGGACTGGAGGGGCGCGAGGGGAGTGGCGCAGGAGGGGAAGGGGGCGAAGGGGAGGGGAGGCAGGGGGCTGACGATGGGGCACGAGCAGTGACACAAGGAGCTGATAGGACCCCCACTGCTGCTGCTGCTGCTGCTGCTGCTGCTGCTGCTGCTGCTGCTGCTGCTGCTGCTGCTGCTGCTGCTGCTGCTGCTGCTGCTGCTGCTGTTGCTGCTGGTGTTGCTGCTTTTGGTGCTGGCCGTGGTGATGGCGATGGAGATGGCGGTTGTGGTGCTGCTGTAAGGCGGTCGGCCATGGGTGCAGGGAGGCAGTTGAAGACATGTGAACGGGCGTCTAAGCGAGTCTGCTTCGGCACGCAGGTGAGGCAAGCAACGGATACATGACAAGGATGTTGTTTGTTTCGGCATGCTTGCCTCTTCCACCACCTCCAACATCTCCTCTCCGCTTCTCTCCTCACTTCTCCTGTCCTCTCCTCTCCTCTCCTGTCCCCTCCCTTTCATCCTTCAACCAATCGTTTCCTTCTTCGCCCAAGCACTCTTACTCTCTGTCCATCCTCACTCTCCGTCTCCTCTCTTCTTTCCTCCCTACTCCCCCCACTCTGTCCACCATCCCCCCTCACAACACCTTCCAGGAACCCAAGGGCACCACAGCCACACGCCCTCTCAGCCAGTCCCTCACACCCACCCGTGCATCAACCAGCAAGGCAACGCACCCATCTCCATCCCCTCCTTCCAACACCATGCCTCCTCCTCGCACTCCCTCACTCCCTCTCCCCGCCTCCTCCCCTGCTGCTGCTGCCACCCACGCCACCCCTCCCGCACAGCCCTCCAGAGCCCTCCATCCATCCACGCCCTCCTCCCCTCAGCCTCCCTACACACAGCCCGTGCGGCCGCACTCGTCTCTTCCCTCCCCTGCCCGTGAATTTTCTCCTCTGCCTCCTGCCCGGGCCGTAAAACCTCGCGGTGGTGCTGCTGGGACGATTAGGGGCTCTCAGCCCGGGCAGAACCAGGCTGCTTGCTCTCTGTCCCTAGCAGCAGCAGGAAAGGGAGGCGGAGGCGGAGACAAGGCAGCAGCAGAAGCTGTTATGCCGGCAGCAGTATCGGAGACATCAGAGATCGCAGAGAGAGCAGTAGAAAGAGGGGCAGGTGGAAAGACGCATTTGTCAGTGGAGAGAGGGAAGGGGCAAGGGGCGAGAGGCAGTGTGGGTGCAGGTGACAGAAAGCGGAAGGCCAAGGAGAAAGGCAAGCAAGGCAAATCTAGGCAGGTGGCAGAGCCAGAGGCAGAGGCTAGTAAAAAGCGACGTGGGAAAGGTGCTGCTGCGGCAGTGGATCATGCTGCTGCTGCTGCTGCTGCTGCTCGCACTACGGGCACTGACCATGAGCGAGTGACAGGTGCAGTCACGACAGGAACGACTGCTGCTCTTGCTGATTGTGATGGTAGTGGTGGTGGTGGTGCTGCTGCTGCTGCTCCCGCTGCTGCTACTGGTGCTACTGGTGCTAACGGTAGCAGCAGAGGCAGGGAGAGGATCAATCAGGGTGGCGAGAAGAATGAAGTAAGGAATTGGAGTGGAGTCTGTGCACCCAGCAGCACTAACCATCCCAACGCCATACCTGCACCCACACCTGCTACAACCACCAGCACGCACGACATGGAACCCCACTCTCCACGCCTGCGTCTCATCCACATGCGAGCAGCCCTGCTGCAGCAGCAATGCTCCTCCACTCTTGCTCTAGAGCTCTCTTCTTCCTCCTCCTCACTCCTCTCCTCCCCGAACCTTCCCGCTTGCTCCCCTTCCTGCCCCTACCGACCCTCCGGCTGAGCCTATGCGGCCATGCGCACTGCCCGGACCTCGCTAGCAAGTTCAGGTTGGAATTGGGAAGGTGGTGGAGGAGGGGGAGGGGCCTTTTTGTTCGGAACCTTGCACGTGAATATGCTGCGGATTTCACTTGAAGTGCTTGGAAGTGGGGACTGTTGTGAGGCAGAGAAGTGCACGGGGAAACGAGGAAGCAGGGGAGAAGAGGGTGGGGATGGTTGTTTTGGTGATTTCGATTGTCATCGTGCTGCTAGCAAGAGGGTTGGTGATGGTAATGGTGCTGATGGTGGTTTCAGTGTTGGTGGTGATAACCGTGTTGGTGAGATTGATGAGCAAACACGGGTAAGTACTGATCCGGAGAAGCAGCTGCCAAGTACACAGGCTGGATGGCAAGCAGGCAGTGAATGCATCTCTATCAGTGCCTTAGCGAAGCTGGTGGTGGGTGGCGTTTCTCGTCTCGTAGTGAGGCAGAGAGCACCGCGTGTGGATGCGCAGAGGAGGCTGGAGATGAGTGACATGGCACGGCAGCTGCAGGAGGACCTAGGGACTGTCGCCAGGACATCAGCTGCTGCTAATGCTGGTGCTCCTAGTGGTACTGCTGCTACAGCTCGCACCACTGCCTGTGCACCCAGTGCTAGTGATGGGAAGTTGGAAAGAAGTGGGGACGGGACTAGGGCTGGATATACCCCTTGCACCCCTGCAACTCCTGCACCAACATATGATACCCTCTGTAGAGGCTATCTGCTGCATAGTGGAAGTGGTTTGGGCGTGGGTGTTGGGGGATGCGGAAGGGCAGCGGGGGCAGCAGGGGCAGCAGGGCAACAGAAAAGGGTACGGTTTCTGGATGGACAGGGGGGAAGTGGCATAGGAGAGAGCACTCCTGAGGCAGATGGTGGTGGTACCTGGCCTGGAGGAGGGGGCGAGAGGAGTCTACCTCTCTCATTCCTCCATGCCAGACTGATTCAGCACACCAAGAGGGCAAGGAACTAGGATTTGCATTAGGAGAAGACATTCGCCCTGGTCCAGCCGTGCAGATGCCGTAGCCCACTGATCCTTCCTCCTCCCACCCTCACCATGCACCTCTGACCTCCCATCCACACTGCCACACCGCCACCAGTTCCCACACTCTCCCTTCTCTGTCCTCCCCTCCGCAACCAACCTTGCTTCTGCACCAGCAGGTCAACTCCTTGTTGCGCCTTCTGCATGACCTCGCCTTTACACTTGCATGCCCACCCCCACTCGCACCCCTTCCACCCCTCCCTTTCCAAACTGCTCAGCGTGCCTCTCATCAAGGCCCGGCAGTCTCCCTCGTCTCAATCCCCAACCCCACTTGCATGCACCTGCAGCAGACTCCTTTCAGGGGCCCAGGGCCACAAGCCTGCCCAGAGTCTGGCTGGGCGATGGGAATGGGCATGGGCATGGGCATGGGCATGGGAAGGGATGGCTGGGGTGATAAGGGGATAGGGGGAATGGAGGAGTATGGGAGGGAGGATTTTGTGGACGAGTTAATGGAGGAGAGCCCGAGTGTGAGTGAGAGGAGGGAGGCTGTACAGCTGTCGCACCATCTGTTGGTGCTAGCTTACCATGAGCTTGCTCATCTTGATTCTCTCATTTGAAGTGTGAGGTGCACGATGTGCCTCCGTGTGATTATTAGCTGTTGTTTTTCCATGGTAGAATTATGACTTATTTTTGGTTGTTCTAGCTGAGGGTACATTCCGCGCTGGACATGTCCCAATCGAAAGTGTCTCAATCGTTTCTACCGCACTGCATCGTATTACACCAAATTGCACCCTAGTTTTAAAAATTTCGCGTCTCTGGTTTAGTTCGGTTCGGAGCGGTACACTCAATTGGGACACATCGATTGGGACAGTGTCCACAGTGGAATGTATACGTACGTGAATTTCAAACCAGCTAGTAAGTGAACCAATGGTAGAAACTGTTGGACAACATGCATTGGGAATGCCAGGTTGATCCTCAAGAAGGGTACTGGCACGCTACCGTAGCTTAGGAGGTTATGTGTGCACTCACTCACCTAAGGGCGTGTGTCCTTCGGCAACTTTTGTAAAGTTTGCATTTTAAACTCGACTTTTCTCACTTTTAACTTGGTTCGAACTGTAGTCGGATTTTACAACCACCCATGGTCTAGCCGCGAGTCACCTTTCAAGGCAATCACATGTCACATCGAAGGGTCGACCATCAAAAGTCGACTTTTACAACCTAGCTCGCGTCGCGCATACGACTCGTAGGTTACCCTGTTTGCCATCGTGACCGTGAACCACGTCTGATTCGATGGCGCACCGTGAAGGCTGCGTATGATTTGATAGCGCGCACGATGGTATTCGTCAGTGTCGCCTGTTTCGCTGCAGCTGCAAACGTGGGCAGAAGGACACACGTTTGCATGTATGCGCGGGCGTACGTTCGAACGGAAATTCGACTCTAGTTCAGTGTCCATGTTTGGTTCCATCTTTCTTACCCGTTTTAACGAACATCGCAACCCAGCATGGCGAAATTAACGAAATGAGTTACCATAAAAAATTCGAACTCGTTTCCGAGCTCAGGCCGCCAAGGACACACGCCCTAACCCTTTTACCAGTTAGCGGCTGGGATTCTGGCGGAAATCACGAGTGCGCAAAGCAACTGCGAAAAAACTCGTGTGCCTTCTTGTTTCGCAAGAAATACATCACTTGTGGTGCAAAAGTCCTATGCGTCAAGGATCCGGATACAGTACATGGTATACAGCACCACAACCATGGCAGTGCACATTTGGGTGGGGAAGTGCAAGATGGGGGAGGATGGGGATCAGATTCTATTGATTGAGAAAGCTTGCTTTCTGATGTTTGCAAGGCAACGTGCTTCATTTTAATTGGGTAATTACAACATTCTCGTCCAACTTAACATTACAAAAACATCAACTAGGGATGGGCGGGGGGGAGGCGGAATTGAAAAGTTCCGAAATGAAGACGTGGGTGGAGGCCAAATGGCCTCCAACCCTTGTTATGTACTCGGGAAGGGGCATTCGCAGCTGCCTTGCTTCACTACAGTCAGCTGCGCTTTTACAATCTTTATTTTTAGAAAGTGCTTCACACTTTCAAAAAACTTCATATTGAGAAAGCTTGCTTTCTGATGATTGCAAGGCAACGTGCTTCATTTTAATGTCAGAATATTATCTTATTGTTCTAGCCTGTAGTGGGGTGCTCTATAGCGAGTACAACCCTTCTAGGGTTTGCTATTTGTATCCTCATTCTTGCTAGTTCAATCCTCTTTCTTTCTTTTAATTTTGTCATTTAATTGGGTCTTTTGAGACATGTGCGTGCGTGGGCAAAGTGTAGATCGCAGAGCCGGGTGATGGCGATGTCCAGTGATATCGGTTTTTGGTGCAGGTCGTTGCATTTCATGTCGACGTGGGTATGCGAGTTGCTCCCTCCTTTGGTAGATGTCTGTGCTGATCATTGTTGGTGGAGTGGGGGGCCGTGGTTTAGAATGATTGTTGTGCTAGCATGCGCGGTGGAGAAGATGGTTGTTGAAGACGGCCGATGTGGCAGTAATGAAGCACCCAGTGTTGCGCGGAGACTGATGCCGCGATCTTGATATTGTTTGGTCAGAGATGAGGTGTAGGGTCTTGGACTAGTGACGTGTTATCAAGAATCGATGCTTCAGTTTGGAACTTTCATATTTGTGATTGGCCTCGAGTACGAGATCTTTAGGTTGAGGAACTAAGTGGGTCCAGAATGAGGTGTAGTCGTATGAGAGTGGCTGATATTGAAATATGATGCCTACTAGACCGGTACGGTATGCATCATTTGCAACAATTTGAGATCCGAAAGGGTGTGGGCTTGTAATAAAAAATGGCGCACAGCGAAACCTCCAGCCATGCGTTACTGACCCATCAGTTGCTCGTCTCTTGACCCATCGGTTGCTCGTCTCGTGGCCCATCGGTTGCTCGTCTCGTGGCCTGTTGCTCGTCTCGTTGCCCATCGGCTGCTCATCTCGTGGGCTATTTGTTGCTAGACCATTAACCCATCAATTGCTCCTCGCTTGGACCATCGGTTGCTCGTCTCGTGGCCCATCGGTTGCTCGTTGTTTGGCCCATCGGTTGCTCGGTCCCTTGGCCCATCGGTGCGCGTCTCTTAGCCTATAGGTTGCTCCTATCATGGTGTTGAGATACTAGCGTGACTTAGGCTTAGGAGCCATTGCTAGTGAGTGTCTTAGTAGCTTAGGTTTAGGGTTGAAGATGAATGTCGAGAAAGTAGAAAGGAAAGAATGAGGCTTCACTATAGGTTTGCAAGAACATATAGCAAAGGAACAAAGAAGGTGCACCACCAAACAAAGTTTATAATAACTACACTAACTACAGCTACAGGCAGTTACAAATATATTCTGACACTCCCCCATAACTGCCTGCAGCAGAAGCTAATGCAGAGACACCCCCTGAAGGGGTACACCAAGCGCAGCAGGAGGAGAGGGCAAGTGAGGAGGAGGGATTATAAGAGGAGAAGCTGCTGGCAGGTGAAGCTGCTGGCTCCAAGGCGGCTGCTTCCTGGAACCTTCCTCAGTCCTCCAACTCCCCTTTCCACACTCCTCGACAACCCTAGCACCTCTCCCCCAGCTCCCCCACACCCTCACACCCACCCCCCCCAGCAGCAGTTGCAGCAGTGGGAGAGAAAGGACGAGGAGGGGAACGGGATCACACACACCCATCACCCCCATACCCGCCACCCCCATAGCCTCTGTTCCACGGCTGCACGCGCAGCAGGGAGACGAAGAAGGGGGAGGGGGAAGAGCAGGGGCAGCATAGGCACGGGCAGCACAGGCACGGGCAGCACAGGCACAGGCAGCAACAGGCAGCAACGGGCAGCACAGGCACGGGCAGCAACAGGCAGCAACGGGCAGCACAGGCACAGGCAGCAACGGGCGGCAACAGGCAGCATAGGCACGGGCAGCAACAGGCAGCACAGGCACGGGCAGCAACGGGCGGCAACAGGCAGCACAGGCACGGGCAGCAACGGGCGGCAACGGGCAGCACAGGCACTGGCAGCAACGGGCGGCAACGGGCAGCACAGGCACGGGCAGCAACGGGCGGCAACGGGCAGCACAGGCTCGGGCAGCAACAGGCGGCAACGGGCAGCACAGGCACGGGCAGCAACAGGCGGCAACGGGCAGCACAGGCACAGGCAGCAACAGGCAGCAACGGGCAGCACAGGCACGGGCAGCAACAGGCAGCAACGGGCAGCACAGGCACAGGCAGCAACGGGCGGCAACAGGCAGCACAGGCACGGGCAGCAACAGGCAGCACAGGCACGGGCAGCAACGGGCGGCAACAGGCAGCACAGGCACGGGCAGCAACGGGCGGCAACGGGCAGCACAGGCACGGGCAGCAACGGGCGGCAACGGGCAGCACAGGCACGGGCAGCAACGGGCGGCAACGGGCAGCACAGGCACAGGCAGCAACAGGCAGCAACGGGCAGCACAGGCACGGGCAGCAACAGGCAGCAACGGGCAGCACAGGCACAGGCAGCAACGGGCGGCAACAGGCAGCACAGGCACGGGCAGCAACAGGCAGCACAGGCACGGGCAGCAACGGGCGGCAACAGGCAGCACAGGCACGGGCAGCAACGGGCGGCAACGGGCAGCACAGGCACGGGCAGCAACAGGCAGCAACGGGCAGCACACGCAGGCAGCCGTACCGAGTCCAGGAGCGGCGGCGCATACAGCTGTAAGGTCGGCGCCGTGGGCTGCTGCTGGGGCGGCTCGCGGGGTCCAGGGGCGGCTGCTGTGGTCCAGGGGCGGCTGCACCAGGGGCGGCTGCACCAGGGGCGGCTGCTGAGGTCCAGGGGCGGCTGCACCAGGGGCGGCTGCTCCAGTGGCCAGGGGCAGCTGCTCCAGGGGCGGCTGCTCCAAGGGCAACTGCTCCAGGGGCGGCGCTGGTGCAAGGTAGGCCCGCGCGCGGCTGCAATGCTTGCGCGGGCGCAGGTGAGGCAGAGGCGGTGGCCAGGGGGGAGGGCGTCGTGACGAGCAGGGACGGCGCCCAAGGGGTGCCGCTACGAGCAGGGGCGACGCCCCAGGGGCGCCGCGACGAGCAGGGGCGGCGTCCAGGGGGCGCCGCGACGAGGAGTGGCGACGCCCCGCGGGTCCCGCAGGGGCGTCGCGACGAGCAAGGCGACGCCGTGCGGGTCCTGCAGGGGCGTCGCGACGAGCAGGAGCGGCGACGCCCGGGTCCCGCAGGTGCGTCGCGACGAGCAGAGACGGCGCTTCGCAGGGCGCCGCGAAGTGGAGGGTACGGGCGGGCAAAACAGGCCCGCGCGTGGACGTGAGGCAGGCGCGCAGGCGGCGTGAGGGCAGGCCACGCGCGGGGCAGGAAGATGCCGCGTGCGGCAGGACGATAGGCAGCGGAAGCAGGAAGGCAGCAGGAAGGTACCTGCTCTGAATACCATGTTGAGATACTAGCGTGACTTAGGCTTAGGAGCCATTGCTAGTGAGTGTCTTAGTAGCTTAGGTTTAGGGTTGAAGATGAATGTCGAGAAAGTAGAAAGGAGAGAATGAGGCTTCACTATAGGTTTGCAAGAACATATAGCAAAGGAACAAAGAAGGTGCACCACCAAACAAAGTTTATAATAACTACACTAACTACAGCTACAGGCAGTTACAGATATATTCTGACACGTGGTCTATCAGTTGTTCGTCTCGTGCCCATCGGTTGCTGGCCCATTGGCCTATCTGTGGGCCATCGGCTGCTCGTCTCGTGGCCCATCGGTTGCTCGTCTCGTGGCCCATCGGTTGCTCGTCTCGTGGCCCATCGGTTGCTCGTCTTGTGGCCCATCGGTTGCTCGTGTCGTGACCCATCGGTTGCTCGTCTCGTGGCCCATCGGTTGCTCGTCTTGTCAGAATCCCAGTCACTAGACCACTGGGATAAAATGGCTTGTTAAGTAGCGGGTCAGTGCGCCCATAACCCCCCAGGCCAACATGCCTGTAAAACTTCCCTAGGATCAATTGGGGATCACCAGTGGACCTCTGACACCCTCCCGCACTGGGATGCCCGAAGTGCACACGCTGGGATTCGAACCCGAGACCTCCGCTCTGATACCATGTCAGAATCCCAGTCACTAGACCACTGGGATAAAAGGGCTTGTTAAGTAGCGGGTCAGTGCGCCTATAACCCCCCAGGCCAACATGCCTGTAACCCTTCCCTAGGATCAATCGGGGATCACCAGTGGACCTCTGACACGTCTCGTAGCCCATCGGTTGCTTGTCTCGTGGCCCATCGGTTGCTCGTCTCGTGGCCCATCGGTTGCTCGTCTCGTGGCCCGTCGGTTGCTCGTCTCGTGACCCATCGGTTGCTTGTCTTGTGGCCCATAGGTTGCTCGTCTCGTAGCCCATCGGTTGCTCCTCTCTATCTTGGACAGTACTGATGGTTGCACAAGAAAAAACGACAAGAGGTGCATTGACTGCCCTGCCATACCATGTTACTGTTGTCTCGTACGGTAGCTCCAGTCAACAAAGTATATTGTCGAAGCGTGAACGATTACCGGTAGTGGATGGTAAATTACCTTGACATTTGATACATGTTTTACTTTCCCCTCTATTGTTCAGAAGGTGTGACAAAACAAGTCATCGTACTAGTGAATTATGGTTGCATGACACTCTCTCCTTCCCCATTGTGCAGTGTAGGTGATTGATTAAGTAGGATCCAATAGATATTGCACTCTACCAACCTTACCAAAGTCAGTCAAATGATTGTTGGTGGCTCCAACGTGCGATTAGGACCAAGATTGCTCGCTTTTTTTTTTCCATTTTTTTTTTACTAATATCATATTACACATAGCCCATGATACTACAAGTCCACATACACAATAATTGATGTTTTCCCCATCTCATCGAGTTCGCAAATCCTCCCTTCCTAAGAAGGTGGCCCTCTGGCCAGCATACTTAGTACCTTTCCACTCCCCTCCTGAAAGTGCTTTTGGCCAAATATCGAGGTTCACGGACCTCAGTCCCCTTCCCCCCCTGGGGGCGGCTCTCAGGCCAACTGGGGGACCCTCGGTCCCCTTCCCCCCCTGGGGGCGGCTCTCAGGCCAACTAGGGAACCCTCGGTCCCCTTCCCTGGAGGCGGCTCTCAGGCCAACTAGGGGACCCTCGGTCCCCTTCCCCCCCTGGGGGCGGCTCTCAGGCCAACTAGGGGACCCTCGGTCCCCTTCCCCCCCTAGGGGCGGCTCTCAGGCCAACTAGGGGACCCTCGGTCCCCTTCCCTCACTGGGGGCGGCTCCCGGTCCCTCCTTTCGATGTGCGTGCAGTTGATCCCGTCGACGTTGCTTTTTTTTTTTTTCCGCGCGATTAGTAAAATCCGACTTCAATCAACGGCTTTCCATCTTGTGCCGGTTTTTCTTCCATCAAGAGAGTCGAGGGGGTATCGAGATTTATAAGCAATGCGAGAGAAAATCAGAACTGGAAGAAAATAAGAACAAAAAAAAAAAACAGTTGCAACGATTTCTATGCAACGAAGTAATTGGTGAGGTGACAAGGGGTGCTCCCAGTCAAACACCTTAGGCGCGGCAGTAGCAGTTTCTTGACTGCCGCGCCACTGGCCATTTCGTCCATGGCGATTTCGCCACTGGTGCAAATGGCCATCTCGCCACAGACGCGCGCCACTGGCGCAAGTGGCGATTCTCGCCACACCCGCGTGCTAGTGGCGCAAGGGGCGATTTCGCCACACGCACGCGCCAGTGGCGCAAGTGGCGATTTCGCCACACACGCGCGCCAGTGGCGCAAGTGGCGATTTCGCCAGACACGAGCGCCACAGGCGCAAGTGACGATTTCGTCACTAGCGCACACCAGGGCTGTCGATTGGTTTGGAGCCAGAACTTTAGAGGCTGAGGTGCCCCAAAAGTTGCCCTGAAATTTACGGGCTGAGAGCAAACCTGGCACTTGAAATCGGGGCTACCAAGTTTTTTGCACTTTCGCTAAGGAAAACCTACATCTATTCGGGTCCGTTATCCTAGGCAAACTACTAAGAGCCAGCTAGGCAATAGGTTGAGGTACGAACCATGTCGATGGATTTGACGGGGATGGGAAAAGGAAGTAGTGGAGTAGCTGGGAGAGGCGGGGGGACTGGTGAGGGAATGGGAGGGAGGGAGGTATTAGTGTGGGACGATAAGGGCTAGCCGGGGGATCGGCACTTGAAATCTGAGTTAGGCCCACAACCAGCACTTTGCGGGGACGGGCTGCCCTCAAACCCAACCCTTAAACTTCGGAAGCTGGGCCGAACCCAACCCTTAATGTTCAGGGCATTAAGGGCATTTGCCCTTGAATCGTCAGCCCTGGCGCACACCACTGGCGCACGTGGCGATTTCGTCACTGATGCGCCAGTGGCCGTTGCTTCATGCGCACTTCTTTCTTGGTTGCTCGTATGCCAAGTGCATCGCGGGCGCAATGCTGTACCCTCTGCAGTTGACGCACGTAGCAGCTAATGTATAAGCTACGCTGCTGTTGCAGCACTTGTTCTAGCGTTGCCTCCGTGCTTCTAGAGTGAGAATTAAGAATGAGTTGTCAAACTTATATGATCTAGCCTGTGTAGGCTGTAGCGGGTTAGATACTAAGGGGTACACAATTCTAGGGTTTCATATTTGTATCACTTTCATTCCTTAGTCAATCCATTCTCGTTCTAAGTTTCTCATGGTATCAAGCAGGTTCCCTCGTGGGAACTGTTCCTAGGGCCCACCAATTTTTTTTCCTACCCGGGGCGCGTGCCGCCCCTGCACGAAGCGCGCCTAGTGTCCCGCCCCTCAGGCCCCGTCGCTGCCCTCTCTAGGCTCCGCGTGGCCCCTTAGCGGCCCCGTCGCCGCCCCTTACGGCCCCGTCGCCGCCCCTCACGGCCCCGCGACCGCCCCTTACGGCCCCGTCGCCGCCCCTTAAGGCCCCGTCGCCGCCCCTTACGGCCCCGTCGCCGCCCCTTTCGGCCCCGTCGCCGCCCCTCACGGCCCCACGACCGCCCCTGACGGCCCCGTCGCCGCCCCTCACGGCCCCGCGACCGCCCCTTACGGCCCCGTCGCCGCCCCTTAAGGCCCCGTCGCCGCCCCTTACGGCCCCATCGCCGCCCCTTACAGCCCCGTCGCCGCCCTTTCACGGCCTCGTCGCCGCCCCTCAGCGGCCTCGTCGCCGCCCTTCAACGGCCTCGTTGCCGCCCCCTTGCGGCCCCGTCGCCGCCCTTCGCGGCCCTGCCGCCCTTCCTCGGCCCCCTCAGCCGCCCTTCCCGGCCCCGTCGAGCAGCCGAGCCGCCGTCACCGCCGAGCCGCCGAGCCGCCGAGCCGCCCTTGCCGCTGTGCCGCCGAGCTGCCGAGCTGCTAAGCCGCCGTGCTGCCGAGCCGCCGAGCCCCCGAGCTGCCGAGCCGCCGAGCTGCCGAGCCGCCCTGAGCCGAGCCGCCGAGCCGCCACGCCACCGCAGCCAAGACGCCGCAGTCCCTGCCGTCGCGGCCCTGTCCCTGCCGGCTTGCCTCAGCCCGCCCCACCTGCCTGGTAAGAGTAGCGCCTCTGCCACTGCACTGCCCTACCCCACTGCTCTCTCAGCCAGTCTACTGCTGTCATGGCCACCCCCAGTGTTCTCACCTTTGACGCTGAGGGTCGGGCTGTTGACTTTGAGGTCTGGGTAGATGATCTGCAGCTCTTCTTACAGTGCAATAGGGCAGACGGTCTCTCTCTGTTTGACCTCACCTCTGGTGCCTCTCCTGCCCCTGCTGCTGATGCTGACGCCACTGTTCGCTCACAGTGGGCCACGCGCGATGCTGCTGCTCGCCTTGCTGTGCGCCGCCACTTGCCGACCGCTGAGCGCGCGCATTTTAGTCAGTATAAGAGTGCTAAGACCTTGTACGACACTGTCGTTGCACGCTACTCTTCCCCTGCCACTGCTGCCCTTAGCCGCCTCATACTGCCGTACCTCTTCCCTGACCTCGCCGCTTTTCCCACAGTCACTGACCTCATTACGCACCTTCGCACTAGTGACATTCGCTACCGCGCTGCGCTTCCTGCTGAGTTCTGCGCCAAGAACCCCCCCCCTATGTACATCACCCTCTACTACATAGTCACCCGGCTCCCTGACACCCTTCGCTCGGTCAGGGACCGCTTCCTCTCTGTTTGCCCCACCACCCTCACCGTTGACCTCCTCGAGGAGCGCCTCCTAGCGGCAGGAAAGAGTATAGTCGCTGTAGGAGCCTCTCGTGGTGACCCTCGTACCCCTGTCTTTGAGGGGTGCTCCCCCTTCCCCCTCTTGCCCTCTGTTGCCTCTGCTGCTGCGGCCGACCTCGTTGGTCTTGAGTCGGTCGGCGCGGCGTCTGCCCCTAGCGGGAGACGCCGCTCAGGCAAGGGCAAGCGGGGCAAGGGCGATGGAGGAGCTGGCGGGGGCGGTGGAGGCGGCGGTGGAGGCGGCGGAGGGGATGGGGGTGGCGGTGGGAGTGGTGGCGGGAGTGGGGGCACTAGTGGCGGCAGTGGAGGCGGAGGAGGCGGCGGCGGTGGCGGTGCGAGCGGAGGTGGTGGTGGTGGAGGCGGTGGTGGAGATAGCGGCGGCGGAGGTGGAGCTGGTCGGGGCGGCTCTTCGCAGAGGGTCGGCTCCGGTGGTGGTCACCGCCAGCAGCAGGAGCAGCAGCAGCGCACTCGTGAGACCCCTTCCCCCCAGCAACTTCGTGAGTGGTACACTGCTCGTCAGCGGGGTTGGGGTGCTGGCCCCTGTACCTACGTTCTACGTACAGGCGACCGCACGGGTGAGCAGTGTGGGGGTCCGCACTCCACCCAGCGCTGCTTCGGCCGCCTGACGGACGCTTGGCGTCACCAGTTCCCCGACGCTACTGAGATCCCTCGCTGGGGCGAGCTGTTTAGGGCGGGTGTTGCGATCTTTGATCTTGATTATGATGCTATTCTTGCTGCAATGTATGCTGTGACTATTAGTGATGAGGGTGACTGTTACCAGTGTTTTCCGCCTGACCCGGGCATTGAGGCTGCTGCTCTAGGTGCTGGTGAGGCTGCTGCTCTAGGTGCCAGTGAGCCTGCTGCCCCAGGTGCTGGCGAGTCTGCGCTCTCAGGTACCGCATCGGCTCCGGCTACCCACACCTTCACCCTTGACTCGGGTGCTTCCCGCTCCTTCTTTCGGGACCGCACCACGCTTACGCCGTTTAGTCGGCCAGTGGCTCCCTGGCAGACCCCTCTGGGGGTCCTGTCCTTGCCCACTTCTCCACTGTTCTACCGTGTCCGGCGGCCCCTTTTGGCACCTTGTCGGGTCTTTACCTCCCCTCGTTCTCTACGAACTTGGTGAGTGGTGCTGACCTCCAGGATGGAGGGGTTCACCAGTTCACTCCTGCGAGTCAGCGAGTGACCCACTGTACCTGTGCTCGGACGGGCCGTCACTTGGCCACGTTTACCCGTCAGCCGGGGTCGAGCCTGTACACACTGACTACTGAGTCTCCTCCAGTCGCTGAGTTTGCTCAGGTAGCCGCGTCGGATCAGGTGTTTGCTGCGGCGTCCAGGTCTGGTCCTGAGTCTGCCCCCTGCTCGTGTCGTCTCCTGTCTCACCAGACTCTCCTCTGGCACCACCGCCTTGGTCACCCCTCCTTGCCTCGTCTTCGAGGCATGGCCTCCCGTGTCCTTGTCTCTGGTCTCCCCCGGTCCCTCCCTCCCCTTCCTCCGGGGCCTGCCCCCACCTGCGTTCCCTGCGTCGAGGGGCGGCAGCGCACTGCTCCTCACTCCTCCGAGTTTCCTCCGACAGAGGCTCCGCTGCAGACGCTTCACATGGACGTGTGGGGCCCAGCCCGCGTCCGTGGACAGGGTCACGAGCGTTACTTCCTGGTGGTGGTTGACGACTACTGGCGTTACACCGCAGTCTTCCCCTTGCGCAGCAAGGGTGAGGTCACTGAGGTGTTGATCGCCTGGATCCGCGCAGCTCGTCTCCAGCTCAGAGAGAGTTTCGGCTCGGACTTTCCTGGTCTGGGTCTGCACTCTGACAGAGGCGGTGAGTTCTCCTCTGACCTTCTGCGAGCCTTTTGTCGTGCACGAGGCATTCGCCAGACCTTCACGCTTCCGGACTCTCCGCAGCAAAATGGGATTGCTGAGCGCCGCATTGGCATGGTCATGGATGTCGCTCGTACGTCCATGGTCCATGCGGCTGCCCCCCATTTTCTGTGGCCGTTTGCGGTTTGGTACGCGGCGCATCAGATCAACCTTCAGCTCCGGGTCTCCATGCCGGAGACCTCCCCTGTTTTGCTGTGGACGGGGAAGGTTGGCGATGCGTCTGCGTTCCGTGTCTGGGGATCTCGGGCGTTTGTCCGCGACTTGTCTACGGACAAGCTGTCCCCTCGTGCTGTTCCCTGCGTCTTCCTTGGCTTCCCCCCTGACGCGCCGGGCTGGCAGTTCTACCACCCCACCTCGCGCCGTGTTCTGTCCTCCCAGGACGTCACCTTTGACGAGTCGATTCCCTACTACCGTCTCTTCCCCTACCGCATTGCGTCCCTCCCCCCCCCCCGCCGCTCTTCCTTACGCCAGGTCCCCCTCCGGTAGACCCCCTCCCCCCTCAGGGTCCTGCCCCCTCAGGTGTGTCTCAGGTAGACGCAGTCAACCCTGTCGAGGTAGCTGTTGACTCTGGTGCTGCTAGGGTTGCTGATCCTGCGGGTGCTGGGTCTGGGGGTGCGGAGCCTGGGGGTGCTGACTCTGGGGGTGCTGAGCCTGGGGGTGCTACGCCTGGGGGTGCTGCGTCTTGGGGTGCTGAGCCTGGGGGTGCTGCGTCTGGGGGTGCGGAGTCTGAGGGTACTGGACCTGCTCGTGTGGCGTCTGGCGGTGCTGGGCCTGGAGGTTCTTCAGGTGCTTCGTCCCGGCGGGAGCTACTCTCTCCACAGGAGCTGCGTGAGTGGTTTGCATCTCTGTTGTGTGCCAATCTTTTTGTTACAAGCAATGTTTTTGAGCACACGGAGAACAATATCCTTCTTGGCGCCTCCTCTTCCCTTGCCCCATGCAGTGACACCAACGACACGAGTCTTACGTGCCCTGTCAGCTACAGCAGCTGTGGTGTGCCTCAGAATGCGTCCTCTGGCTTCTGCCGCGCCTGCCCTGACTTCTGTGCCACGTGTGAGCTCTTTTCTTGAGAAGGTTAAGAGGGAGGGTGGGGAGAGGTGTTTCCATCCAAGCACGAGCCTTTGACCCGCCTGTGTGTTCTCTCTTAATTCTTCGCTGCCCTCTCCACTCCAAGATGTGCTGGTCTGCTGTACCGTATGTTTCAATTACTTGTTGATAGAAACATTCGAGACCCCTATTCCATCTACAGGCGGCAAGCGCAAGCCACTTCATTGGGGCGTCATTACGGGAATTGTGGCTGCTGTTGTTGTCACAGCGGTGTTTGCTGCACTCCTCTACTTCTACTGCTTCGACAAACGTGCGTCCCGCCTCACACTGCATACCGCCTCACACTTCACACCACCTCACACTTCACACCACCTCACACTTCACACCACCTCACACTTCACACCACCTCACACTTCATACCACCTCACGCTGTGTCCCACCTAACGTTGCCTTTTCTTGCCGGCCCTGTGATTCCTGGGTTGCCATAATGATTCTTTGATACTCCTCTCATTCCACTTCCAATCACCTCCCTGTGCCTCCCTCCCCTTCTCCTTCATTGCCTCCTCACTCGCCCCTTTCTCTTTCGATCCCCCCATCATTTCCCTGCAACCTGCATGAGCACCAAGGCGCCTCCTCCCTTGGCTTCCCAAACTTTTCAACCCTGAGTCACATCTGCTGCCTGCCCTTTCTCCGTGTCTGCTCCTCCCCACAGCGCTGGTGAGCAGCAAGGCGGCAGCGCAGGTGTGTCAGGAGTATTCACTGGCGACGGTGGCGAAAGCAACCAACGGATGGTCCCAGGCCAGCCGCCAACCTGCTGGGCATGGGAGGGTTTGGTGACGTGTATCGCGGCGTCTCTCCCACCGATGGCACCACTCAGTGGGCCGTGAAGCGAGCCAGGACCGTCACCACCGACTTCGATAAAGAGGTGTGCCAGCGTGGTCGTGTGTGGTTTGCTGTGCTGCACGGATCCAGCATTGCACAGCGATCCAGACATTGCTAAACAAGGGTTCCAGTTCTGATGCGCCTCAAATCTGCGCCACCGTAGTGCTGCTTGTGTGGGGTGTGCGTGCAAGCTACACCCTATTCTGTATCACGCTGTGCTCGTTGCTTGTGTGGGGTGTGCATGCAAGCTACACCCTATTCTGTATGTATCACGTTGTTTGTGTGAGGTGTGCGTGCGAGACCGATAGCTACAGAATTGTGGTAGGCAGCTGTGTCATATGGATCACTGAACCGTGTGTTTTATCCACAGGGGCCCACTGGTATGCCTGCCTGGCAGGTGTGCGCGATGGCCCCAAAGGACCACCCCAACCTCGTGTGTGTGTCACACACCCACGGCATTCCGGCACGCAGCAGATTCAGAAGGATCACTGAACTGTGCTGTACTATGCGTGGCAGGTGTGTGCGATGGCCACAAAGGACCACCCCAACCTGGTGAAACTACTCGGCTTCTCAATCGGCATCACCGGCAAGACATGGGTCAAGCAAATCCTCATCTACGAGCTCATGCCCAACGGGGACCTCTTGCGATGGATCGGGAAAGGTGTGCATTCTAACAGTGCACGCATGTGCTTAGCAGCTACGCTCCCACCTAGTTGGCTGCCTTCCAGGTATGCCTCTTCATGCATGCCTCCTTGATACAGGCCTTCTTGGCAGGTATCCCTCCTTAGCTATGCTCCCATTTTCTTGCCTGCTTCTCACGGACTCCTCTCTCCACCCCTCCATTCCGTCCGTTCGCATCCCCTTCGCCCATCATTCTTATGCGCTGGCCCCTGCAGAGGCAGCAACACCGCTGAGCTTTGAGCAGCGGGTGGGAGTGCTGGTGGGGGCGGCCCGCGGCTTTGAGTATCTCCACAGCTTCCCCATCATTCACCGCGACATCAAGCCCGCCAACATCCTGCTTGATGACCGCATGCAGGTAAGTCTGCTCAACGTCCTGCTCAACCAAACCGTGCGTGCAGCTGCACTACTATGAACGGGCATGCACACATGGGTGGCCTGTGTGTGCGCCTCATGTACTTGATGTGTGAGTGCATCCACATGGGTGGACAGGACATCAAATTCCAGTAGATTTCACCGTGCATCCACTCCTGCCTATATCCATTCTCTTCTATGCATGAGTGCAGACTAAGATTTCAGATTTTGGGCTTGTGAGGAAGGGCGAGGGCACAACACTACAGAGCACGCGAGTGCTGGGAACACCGGGCTATGTGGACCCCTCTTATGCCGCGCAACCAACAAGGCCACCACCGCCACTGATGTCTACAGGTGAGCCATGAGCCTCTTATGTCCTTATTTTGGTTACTTTCTGATGGTGGACGCGTCTTATGGTTTACTTCCTCTCCTCTCCTCTCCTCTCCTCTCCTCTCCTCTCATCTCCGCCTCTCCTCTCCTTGGGGTGTCCTGGTGTGCAGCTTCGGCATTCTCATGCTTGAGCTCATGACAGGCCGCAACATCATCACCGATTCTTTCAGCATTCCCTTCGATGAGGAGGCGGGTCAGCAGCTGCACATCCTTCCCTGGGTATGTCCGTGAGGAGATAGAGAGAGTGCCAGTGTGTGTCTGTGTTTCCGCTCTTCAATTCCTTCTCTCTCTTACGCATCGACATGTCGTCTCCACTCTTCAAACTCGAGTTGTTCCAACCCCACAAACTTGTTCTGCTGCTGATCACCACCAGGTCCAGCAGCAGCTGGCACAATCCGGCAGCAACAAGGGGGCGGTGGCTGGCCTCAAGGATGCGCGCATGGAGGCGCGGGATGAGTTAGTGTTGAGGGTGGTGCAGCTGGCACTGCGATGCACCGACAAGCAAAGCGCCACGCGGCCGGTCATGGGGGTGATTGCAGCCGAGCTGGAGGACGTGCTGGTGGAGCTGGGCGGCGCACACGGAAATGCTGGTCCCCGTCAGGTGGATCGAGAGTTGGAGGTGCAGAAAAAGTCTGTTACGACTTTGGATACGGAGATTGATCGTCTTAATGACCTGTTGTGCTTTGATGGCGTGGAAATGCCATGACCTGCTGTGATGGCGTGAAAGCCGAAGTGCATTCGCTGCTGCTGTTGGAAAGTGTGTGTAGATGTCAGAATGTGTTATTCTTATATGATTGCATGTCTGGCTAGTAGTGTATTATCGTGTCAAGAATGAAAGTGTTGGTTGATAAGGGTTGGTTGGGGTACCATAAACCTAACCCTAACAGTTGTACCCTTTATAACACACCTCATTAAGACTACAACATTTGACACACCCCCATAGTCACAAAGAAACAAAGCTTAGGGTGGATCACAACGTCACCACACTCCGAGCACAAGCAAAAGAGCCACAAAGCTAGTTCAAGAGTTCACAGACAGGGCCTCTGAAGTCAGTGAAAAAAGGCTGATTAGGGTTAAAAAGTGTGTTTTCAGTGCTGGGGAGATAGTGGGGCTGATTTGTCAGCTTTTTTTTTAGTGTGTGGGCTGAAATTTCAGATTTTGTTTCTATGTAAGGGCTGACATTTCAGCTTTTTTTCTGTAGTGTACACTGACTGACCAGCGTCGTACCGGGGGGGTTGGCTGAAATCCTAGTAATCGAGATTCGCGTAGGTATGTAAATTTTGAAAAGTGTGTACGGTAACACCTTTCAAAAATTGTGTATTGTGAAAGTGTAGCGATTGCCAACGCAGCAAAGGCAGCGTCGCATCGCTACTCGCCCTCTTTTGGCTACAAAAGAGGGGGTTGAGGCCATTCGGCCTCACCCACGTTCTTCTTTTCAATTTCGAAGTTTGAGTTTTCAATCTCGTCCAGTCTGGCGAAGACGCAGTCACTCACTCGCTTCACTGCCCCGACGACTCTACTTGCTGATATTTTTAAACACAACATCGGAGCCATGGCGCCAGCGAACAACACTGCTAATCGCGAGGGCAACAAGGCGACAGACACTCCCGTCGCCCCGAATGCCAACATTCCGCCCAGGACAACCGCCCGTCGCCCGAAACGGGCTGCCGAGGAGTCACGCGAGGACCTCGCCACTGGCGTCGAGGTCCTGCTGGGCGGAGGCTCCCCGGCGCCTTCCGAGGAGCCTTCCGCGAAGTGGCGAAAAAGACAACCGCTGACGCGGCTGTCTTGACCACCACCTCGAGCCCCTCAGGCGCGCGTGTCAAGCAGCACGCGCCAGCACCCTCGAGCCACACGCCAGCCACGACCGACCCCAACCCCCCGTTCAACCCGGCACAACTGCAAGCAAGACTGGCGCTATTACAGCAGCACGCGCCTGTTACGGCGGGGACTTAAAAAAATGAGGACGCTACAACTTCTGCAAAATATGATAAGAAGAAAGAAGAAGCTCACGCCGTCGCACCGCGCCCTCCCAAGACTGCCCGCATCGAGAAGGACCCGGCCCCCGCTCCCGTCGAAGATGACAGCGATGAGTCCGACGACGGTGATGGTGAGGCCTCCCCTCGCCGTCACAACCCAATTTTCACTCATGCCTCTTGCTCTACGCTTCCCTCCCTCAACCCCGCAACCGCAAACTCCACGTTCAACCGCAAGGGCGTACGCGACCAGGCAGAGGTTTTCTCTGCTATCCAGGCCCACCTCAGGCACATTGAGTTCAAACTCCAGCAAGGCGATGCGGAAGGCGCTCGCACCAACATTGCTCAAATCGAGACGCTCATTAACAAGCGATTTGAGGTGCTCTTGGTGGCGGACGAGGCGGGCTTCGAGGCGGCCGATCGCTTCCAGCTCTACCAGTCCAAGAGCGTGTTGACCTCCCATTCGTACAAGCTGGCCATGGCCGACGTGGCCGCGTCGAAGCGCGCTCGCATGACCTACAACCGTCCCACCCGCAGGGGTGGCCTCAACGCCGGCGAACTCGGCAACAAAGGCTCCGAGCAAGGCTCTTGCCAGGAAAGGACCTTCAAGGGTACCTGTTTTCGCTACGGCCAGCCCGGCCACATGGCGAACGCCTGCCCCATGGGGGGGCGTGGAAGCCAAGGCCTCACACCCGTAGTGTGAGGGACCAAAGGACGGAGCCCTTTCCCCTTATGTCAAAGGGACATAACGGGGCTGCACCAGGGGGTGCAAGGCTGAGGAGCAGCCTAAGGAACTAAGGGCCAGGGGGCCCAAGGAGGAGCCCTAGGGGCCATTAGCTATTGGTGAATTTGTGTATTTTTGCAAGAAATGGTTATTATGTGATGATAAGTTGCCTATGGAAGTGCTTGTCATTTTTACTTCAATTTGGTACCTTGGGCTCAAGAATGGTCTGCACTATGATATGGGCAACCAGAAACAACTAGTGCAAAGCAAAGAAGAAGAAGAAGAAGAACAAAAAAAAAAGGGTGAGAAAAATCGAGCCGAAAGGTTCATACACCTTAATACGAAATCAAGTGACGCGTGAGCCTCATCACGCATCAAGAGACCCATCAAGGTCCAAGAGGACCCAAGAAACAGCATGGAGGATCATGCATTGTGTGGTTGTTCACACAAACGTCTTAAAAACAAAGAGAGAGAGAGAGAGAGAAAGAGAGAGAGAGAGAGAGAGAGAGAGAGAGAGAGAGAGAGAGAGAGAGAGAGAGAGAGAGAAAAGAGCGAGAGAGAAAGAGAACAAGCGTTGTCTCCCTCTCTTGTATGTTCTCGCGCACCACATTGCATAGAATATTTGGCTCGTGAACCGCATCTCACTAGGTGCAAGCCGAGCCGTGCAATGCAAAAAAAAATAAAAAAAAATAGGACCCAAGATCGCAATCACGCAACGCAACTCGCCCACGTGCGTGTATACGTGCAAGTGTACGCGAAGGCAAATCTCTCAAGCCCACCACGAAGGCCAGACCACACGACGGTCGTGTCAACGGGAGTTGGGTATTGGCCCCGTCCTCGCTTGGGCGGAGCCGGCTTCGTGGTCGGGTGTGAGGGGAGCAGCCGACCTGTAGCAGTGGGTGAGCTGGTCGACGAGGAGGTCGACCTGCACGGGGGACCACTGCACGGGCGCCGACTTCAGGGTGGCGCCGACTTCAGGGAGGTCGTCTTGGGAGTCGACCTGCGGAGGACGTCAACTTGGTGAAGCCGACTTCGGCGGTCGGCTAACGGACTGCTAGTCGACCTGTTAGTGGTCGACTGGACCTGGTGGTCGACGGAGGAGGGGCCGACGTCGACCTTGACTCAGGGCGCCAAGCAGGAAGACGCCGAGCAGGAGGACGCCGCCCTGGAGGCTTGGTTGGCGTCCCGTGCGTCTGCACGGCGTCCGGGGTCCGGACGCCGATCTGGGCGTCGGGTCCCGACACCGACCTGGGTGTCTAGTCGGCGTCCTGGGAGGAGGGACGCCGCTCTGGAGGTGTGGTCGGCGTCCCGGGCGTCTGGACGCCGACCAGGGGGTTCGGAAGGCGTTCTGGGCGCCTGGACGCCAGACTGGGGACGCCGGGCATGCGTGACCGGCTACGGACTGCGTGAGCCGACCAGGCGTGGTTGCCCGGTCGATCGGGATACCCGGGCGACGTGTGTCAGAACATGTCTATAGCTTATACTGCTGTGTAGGCTGTAGTGGGGTATCCCATAGGGGGTACAACCCAGTTAGGGTTTCACATTTGTACTGCTTTCACTCATAGTTCACATCATTCCTGCTTACTCATTTCACATGGTATAGAGCTAGGTCCCTCCAGGACCGAATTTTTTTTGGGCCCACCGAAGCGCGCCCCCGAGGCGCGATTTTTTTTAGCGACCCCTCGAGTCGCCCTCTCCCCTGCGGCCTCGCCGCCCACTCTGTCGCGGCCCCGCCCTGCTCCTTACGCGGCCCCGCCGCCTGCTCCTTACGCGGCCCCGCCCCGGCCCTTACGCGGCCCCGCGTCGCCTCCTACGCGACCCTTACGCGGCCCCGCGCCGGCCCCTTACGCGGCCCTTACGCGGCCCTTACGCGGCCACGCCGCCGGCTCCTTACGCGGCCCCGCGCCGGCCCCTTACGCGGCCCTTACGCGGCCCTTACGCGGCCACGCCGCCAGCTCCTACGCGGCCCCGCGCCGGCTTCTTACGCGGCCCGTCCCCGGCCCCTACGCGGCTCCGCGCCGGCTCCTACGCGGCTCTTACGCGGCCCCGCGCCGGCCCCCCCCCCTTACGCGGCCCTGACGCGGCCACGCCACCGGCTCCTACGCGGCCCCGCGCCGGCTCTCACGCGGCCCCGCAGCTGGCTCCTACTCGGCCCCGCAGCCGGCCCCTTAAGCGGCCCCACCGCCGGCCTCCTACTTGGCCCTGCCCCGGCTCCTATCACGGCCCCGCCCAGGCTCCTTCGCGGCCCTGCCCCGGCTCCTACGCGGCCCTACCGCCGGCCCTGACGCGGCCCCGCCCCGTCTCACTTCTACGCGACCCGAGCCGCCTGTCGCCGAGCAGCCCAGGACCCGAACCGCCCTGCAGCCGAGCCGCCCGGGAGCCGAGCCGCCCTGCACCCGAGCCGCCCTGCAGCCGAGCCGCCCGGGAGCCGAGCCGCCCTGCACCCGAGCCGCCCTGCCGTCGAGCCGCCCGGGAGCCGATCCGCTGTACACCCGAGCCGCCCGGTCGCCGTTCTGCTTTTCTGTCGAGCTGCGCGACCTGCCCTGCCTGGTGAGCACAGTCCCACTGTCACTGCGTGCTCTCCCCCCTACTGCTTGCACTGCTTCACAGTCGTCGTCATGGCTACCCCTAGTGTCCTAGCTTTTGACGCTGAGGGTCGCGCCATTGATTTTGAGGTCTGGCTAGACGACCTGCAGCTGTTCTTACAGTGCGACAGGGCTGATGACCTTTCTCTCTTTGACCTCACCTCTGGCGCCTCTCCTGCTCCTGCTGCTGATGCTGATCCCGCTGTCCGCTCTAAGTGGGCCACCCGCGATGCTGCTGCACGTCTTGCTGTGCGTCGCCACCTCCCTACCTCTGAGCGTGCGCACTTTAGTCAGTACAAGAGTGCTCAGACCTTGTACGACGCTGTAGTTGCGCGCTACTCCTCCCCTGCCACTGCTGCACTGAGCCGTCTCATGCTTCCCTACCTCTTTCCTGACCTCTCTGCCTTTCCCACTGTCGCTGACCTCATTACGCACCTCCGCACTAGTGACACTCGCTACCGCGCCGCCCTTCCTGCTGAGTTCTGCGCTAGGAACCCCCCTCCCATGTACATCGCTCTCTACTACGTAGTCGCGCGCCTCCCTGACTCCCTTCGCGTCGTCAGGGACCACTTTCTCGCAGTCTGTCCCACCACTCTCACCGTCGACCTCCTCGAGAAGGCCCTCCTTGCAGCGGAGAAGAGCATAGTCGCTGTAGGTGCTTCTCGTGGTGACCCTCGCACCCCCATCTTTGAGGGGTGCTCTCCTTCCCCCTTGCTGCCCTCTGTTGCCTCTGCTGCTGCTGCCGACCTGCTTGGTCTTGAGTCGGTCGGCGCGGCGTCTGCCCCTAGTGGGAGACGTCGCTCCAGCAAGGGCAAGGGAGGCAAGGGCGCGGGTGGAGCTGGGGGGGGCGGTGGCGGTGGCGGCGGTGGCGGCGGAGGGAGTGGGGGTGGCGGCGGGACTAGTGGCGGGGGTGGTGGTGGTGGTGGTGGCAGCAGCGGCGGAGACGGTGGTGGTGGTGCCAGCGGTGGTGGTGGAGGCAGCGGCGGAGGTGGAGGCGGCGGAGGTGGAGGCAGTGGAGGCGGCAGCGGCGGAGGCAGTAGTGGTGGAGGAGGTGGAGCTGGTCGGGGTGGTACCCAGCAGCGTAGCGGCGGTGGTGGTGGCCAGCGCTCGCACCGGCAGCAGCAGCAGCGCTCACGGGACATCCCTTCGCCTCAGCAGCTTCGTGAGTGGTACGCTGGGCGTCAGAGGGGTGGGGGTACTGGTCCCTGCACCTACGTTCTTCGTTCCGGCGACCGCGCGGGTGAGCAGTGTGGGGGTGCCCACGCCACCCAGCGCTGCTTTGGCCGCCTGACGGACGCTTGGCGTCAGCAGTTCCCTGGGGCTAGTGAGATCCCTCGCTGGGATGAGCTTCTCAGGGCTGGTGTAGCGATCTTTGATCTTGATTTTGATGCTATCCTTACTGCTATGTATGTTGTGGATTATAGTGAGGAGAATGAGGGTTACCGGTGTTTCCAGCCCGACCCGGGCATTGGTACTGCTGCGCTAGGTACTTGTGAGGCTGCTGCTCTAGGTGCCAGTGCGTCTGCGCTCTCAGGTACTGGTGAGACTGCGTTCTCAGGTACTGAGTCGTCCTCGTCCTCCCTCACTTTCACACTTGACTCCGGAGCTTCTCGCTCCTTCTTTCGAGACCGCACTACCCTTTCGCCGCTCGCCAGGCCAGTTGCGGTCTCCCTTGCTGACCCCTCTGGGGGTCCTGTCCTGTCTCACTTCTCCACTGTCCTCCCGTGTCCGGCTGCCCCTTCGGGCACCCTGTCGGGTCTGTACCTTCCCTCGTTCTCTACGAACTTGGTGAGTGGAGCGGACCTGCAGGATGGGGGTGTTCACCAGTTCACTCCTGCGCGTCAGCGGGTGACCCACTGCACGGACGCTCGCACAGGCCGACACCTGGCCACGTTCTCGCGTCGGCCGGGGTCGAGTCTCTACACCCTGACCGTTGAGTCTCCTCCTGTCCCTGCGTCTGGTCAGGTGGCTGCGTCGGGTCAGGTACTTGCTGCTGCGTCCCGGTCAGGTCCTGAGTCTGCCCCCTGTTCTTGTCGCCTCCTGTCTCACGAGACTCTCCTGTGGCACCACCGTCTTGGCCACCCCTCCTTGCCCCGTCTTCGGAGCATGGCTTCCCGTGTCCTTGTCTCTGGTCTTCCCCAGTCTCTCCCTCCTCTCCCCTCCGGGCCAGGACCTTCCTGTGTCCCCTGTGTCGAGGGTCGCCTCCGGGCTACTCCTCACTCCTCCCACTTCCCCCCGACAGAGGCTCCCCTGCAGACGCTTGACATGGATGTGTGGGGCCCAGCCCCCGTCCGTGGGCAGGGTTACGAGCGCTACTTCCTGTTGGTGGTTGACGACTACTCGCGTTACACCACAGTCCTCCCCTTGCGCAGCAAGGGTGCGGTCACTGAGGTACTGATCGACTGGATCCGCGAGGCTCGTCTCCAGCTCAGGAAGAGCTTCGGCTCGGACTTTCCTGTTCTGCGTCTGCACTCTGACAGAGGCGGAGAGTTCTCTTCTCGCCTTCTGCGAGACTACTGTCGTGCACGGGGGATCCGCCAGACCTTCACGCTTCCGGACTCACCACAGCAAAATGGGATTGCTGAGCGCCGCATTGGCATGGTCATGGATGTCGCTCGTACGTCCATGATGCATGCGGCTGCCCCCCATTTTCTGTGGCCGTTTGCGGTGAGGTACGCGGCGCATCAGCTCAACCTTCACCCCCGGGTCTCTCGGCCTGCGATGTCCCCAGTCTTGCTGTGGACAGGGAAGGTTGGCGATGCGTCTGTGTTCCGTGTCTGGGGATCTCGGGCGTTTGTCCGCGACTTGTCTGCGGACAAGCTGTCCCCTCGTGCTGCTCCCTGTGTCTTTCTTGGCTTCCCCACTGACGCCCCAGGGTGGCAGTTTTACCACCCCTCCTCTCGTCGTGTTCTGTCCTCCCAGGACGTCACGTTCGACGAGTCAGTCCCCTTCTACCGTCTCTTCCCCTACCGCACTCCTTCCCTCCCCCCTTCCCCGGACTTCCTTGTGCCGGTTCCCCCCCCGGTAGACCCCCTCCCCCCTCAGGTTCCTGCCCCCTCAGGTGTGTCCCAGGTAGACGCCGTTGACCCGGTCGAGGTTACTGGTGACTCTGGTCCTGCTGCGGGTGCTGAGCCTGGGGGTGCTGACTCTGGGGGTACTGTGCGCGGGGGTGCTGTGCCTGGGGGTGCTACTGCTGGGGGTGCTGGGCCTGAGGGTGCTACTGCGGTGGCTGCGGAGCCTGGGGGTGCTGAGCCGAAAGGTGCTGTGCCTGGAGGTGCTGGGTCTGGGGGTGTTGGGTCGGGAGCTGCTGAGCCTGGGGGTGCTGAGCTGGGAGCTGCTGAGCCTGGGGGTGCTGCGTCTGGAGCTGCTGAGCCTGGGGTTTCTCCTGCTGCTGCGTCTCGCCGGGAGCCCCTCTCTCCACAGGAGCTGCGCGAGTGGTTCGCTCGCCGCTGGAGGCGTGCTGCTGCGTCTGGAGGTGCTGCTGGAGCTGGAGCTGGAGCTTCTTCGATCGTCGAGGGTGCGGGTGCTGCCGGTCCCGGAGCTGCTGGACCTGCGGGTCCTCCTGGAGCTGGAGCTGCTGAGGGCGTTCGTACTGAGCCTACTGCTGTTGGTCCTGCCGCTGGAGGTGTGGGTGGCGCTGGTGCTGTCGCTGAGGGTGCTGGTGCTGTCCCTGCTGAGACTGGAGCTGCCGCGCGGCCTCGGCCGTACTTCGTTCCGCTCCTTCAGCAGGTTCTTGGTCTTTCTCCTCCAGTAGAGGGTCCACCGCCTGTCCAGTCGCAGTCCCTACTGGAGCCTTCCTCTCCACTGCCTGCTCCCTCTCCTTACACTGGTCCTACTGGTGGTCTTGCTGAGCGTCGTGAGCCTGCGTCTCGCCCCGCGTCGCCTGTTCGTGCTGCTCGCGCTAGTGGTCGCGGTTCGCGTCAGCGTCCTCCTCCTGTCCCTGGCACGCACCGGATGTCTCTGCGTCCGTCCACTGCTCCTCTGCGTGCCCCTTTGCCTTCTCCTCCTGAGTCCTCTCTTCCTGCGCTTGCCGACCCTGAGTCGGACTCTCTTCGCGCTGCGAGTCCTACTGTCACGCGTCTGCTTGCTACTGTCGTCACTGACCCCTCTTTTGAGTCCACTGCTGCGTCTGCTCTAGTCGCTGAGCTCGTCGACTTTGCTGCTCGCTGTCGTCTCGACTACGCTGCTAGTCTTGTTGCTGAGTCTGCGTCTTTCTGTCCTCCGTCCGTCGGGGGTGAGTGTGCTCTTGGCACGGACGTCCTAGAGGACAGGCAGGAGGAGTTACAGTGTCTAGCGGCTGCTTCACCTCATCTCGCGTCTGTACTGCTTGCCCCTGAGGGAGACCCGGATGCACTAGACATCCCGACTCCGCGTTCTTACGCGGAGGCCGTAGAGGGCCCCTACTCCTCTCTGTGGCAGGCAGCCATGGATGCAGAGATGGCTTCCTGGAAGTCCACAGGCACCTACGTTGACGCGGTTCCCCCTCCTGGGGCGAACATCGTCAGTGGCATGTGGATCTTCAGGGTGAAGCGGCCGCCGGGCTCTCCACCTGTCTTCAAGGCACGGTACGTTGCTCGTGGCTTCAGTCAGCGGCAGGGAGTTGACTACTTTCAGACCTTCTCTCCCACCCCGAAGATGACTACTCTTCGGGTGCTGCTGCACATAGCCGCTCAGCGCGACTACGAGCTTCACTCTCTCGACTTCAGCACTGCGTTCTTGCAGGGTAGCCTGCACGAGGAGATCTGGCTTCGCCGTCCACCTGGCTTCACTGGGACTTTCCCTCCTGGCACCCAGTGGAGCCTCCGACGGCCAGTCTACGGTCTCCGCCAGGCACCGCGTGAGTGGCACGACACACTGAGGACTACGCTTGCGGCTCTTGGGTTTGCTCCTTCTACTGCTGACCCGTCGCTGTTTCTTCGCACCGACACTTCCCTGCCGCCGTTCTACATCCTCGTGTACGTCGACGACTTGGTCTTTGCCACAGCAGACACTGCTGGACTCGCCTACGTGAAGTCCGAGCTGCTGAAGAGACACACGTGCACAGACCTGGGTGAACTGCGCAGCTACCTTGGCTTGCAGATCACTCGGGACAGAGCACGCCGCACCATTACCTTGACTCAGTCACACATGGTGCAGCAGGTCCTTCAGCGCTTCGGCTTCACGTACTCCTCGCCTCAGGCCACTCCTCTGCCTACTCGCCACTCACTCTCAGCTCTGCCTTCGGATGAGTCCGTAGAGTCGAGTGGTCCGTATGCAGAGCTTGTTGGCTGCCTCATGTACCTGATGACCTGCACACGACCTGACCTTGCATACCCTCTGAGCATTCTTGCACGCTATGTTGCTCCTGGGAGACACAGACCGGAGCACATGGCTGCAGCGAAGAGGGTATTGCGCTACCTGTGCAGTACGTCAGGCATGGGGCTAGTGCTTGGAGGGCGGAGTCCAGTGGTCCTTACCGGCCACGCGGACGCTTCTTGGGCTGACGACCAGGCTACGCAGCGGTCGTCACAGGGTTACACCTTCAGCCTTGGTTCCGGCTCTGTCTCGTGGCGGTCTACTCGCTCGTCTTCGGTTCTCGGCTCCAGTTGTGAGGCTGAGATCTACGCCGGAGCCATGGCTGCACAGGAGCTTCGCTGGCTCACCTACCTGCTGACTGACCTTGGAGAGCCGCCTCGTTCTCCTCCAGTGCTGTACGTAGACAACAAGGCTATGCTGGCCTTGTGTCGAGAGCAGCGCTTGGAGCACAGAACGAAGCACATTGCTCTCCGCGACTTCCTTGCTCGTGAGTTGCAGCAGCGTGGTCAGTTGCGACTTGCGTACGTGGCCTCTGAGGCCAACACTGCTGATGTGTTCACCAAGGCACTTGCGCCTTGTGACCATCAGCGCTTCTGCACCCAGCTGGGTCTTGTGCCTGTCTTGCCTCACTTGCTCTCCTCTTGACTTTACTTGTACTGTGACATATATATATACCTGCTCTTGCTTGTCTAGTTTTATATATATGTCTGTACTCTTGCTTGTGAACTGGCCTTTGGCCTTGCTCTTGTGCTCGGATTGTGTGGTGACTTTGTGATCCACCCTGAGCTTTGCTTTGTCTTGCTTGACTGGTCTTGTGACCCCTTGTTCTCCCCCACTTTGCCTATGGGGGTGTGTCAGAACATGTCTATAGCTTATACTGCTGTGTAGGCTGTAGTGGGGTATCCCATAGGGGGTACAACCCAGTTAGGGTTTCACATTTGTACTGCTTTCACTCATAGTTCACATCATTCCTGCTTACTCATTTCACAACGTGCGCGAGTGTCGCCAGGGTGGAGACTGCGAGGCCGACCTCGGGGGTGGTATCCCGAGGTCGACGTGGCCGGTGGGCACAATCGCTGGCGTGGAGTCTGCCAGGCGTCTGCGTTGCGCACATGACAGGGAAGTGCGCACCAACCAGCTGCGCGCACCTGCGAAGCAGGTGCACCGTTGTCCTGCAGGTGCAACGCTGGGCAGCCGACTTGGTGCAGCGCTGGCACACCGTGGACTTGCAAACCCTGCTACGCTGGAGGTCGACCAGCAGCCTAGCTAGCTCTGATGTAGTCAATGTTGCCAATGTTGTTGCTACCATTGTTCTGAACTTTTCCTAGTGAAACTCTTGCCAATTTTCCCCGTGAACTAGCAAGTAGTGTGTGCACAAGGAAAACGACTAAGGACTAACGAACGCAGAGATCACACGAGCACACGTGCCTAGCCCGTAGCCTAGCTCCCGTTGCTGCAGTTATCTCCGCAGGTCGGTCTCAAGGCAGTTCACGGAGCACAAGGGCATGTCACGCCCATAGAGAGAGAGAGAGAGAGAGAGAGAGAGAGAGAGAGAGAGAGAGAGAGAGAGAGAGAGATAGAGAGAGAGAGAAACACTCACATGCACACACACATGCACGCACACGCACACCCACCCACTCACCCACACACACACACATACTCCCACACGCACATATACACACATACACACGCACATAGAGGCACACACACACCAACACACATAACACAAGGCACACGCACATCTACACACGTGGTTGCACTCGTGCAAAGGCACGGCGCCCAAGAGCGCGACCTGCTGTGACTCAATTGCTCACGCACGCGCTAATGTTGTGGGATAGCCGATTGTGCATGAAAACCCCACGCAAAAATCGACAACCGTTGGATCGGGACGTCGCTCTCAACGTACGAATACGCGGTAACCGACAAGACAGTGTTTATAATGCACGGACGGCTCCACCAAGCACTACACTGGTGGCGCTCCTGGTGCGATAGTAGCCTCATCCTGTCCATTATCTCAAACGGATATTGGTTCCCATGGAAGAATGGACCCCCGGCACCTTTCGAAAGGAAAAACCACGCAGGCGCCCAGACGCATTCGAATTTCACACGCGATGCCATTCAGGACCTCCTGCGAACAGGAGCAGCGGCAAAAGCTCCTGACCGATCAACACTACTATGCATTAGCCCACTCAATGTGGTCGAACAGCGAGAAAAATGTCAGCTCATCCTTGACCTGCGGAAGGTCAACGAGCACTTGTGCATTCCCAAATTCAAGTACGAAGGCCTCGCGTGGGTAGCGGAGTTGATCCAGCCGAACGACTGGATGCTATCGGTTGATCTCAAGTCAGGGTATCATCACGTGGACATCCATCCCACCTGCTGGAAGTACTTGGGATTCCAGTTCAAATGCAACTACTACTTCTTCCAATCCCTGCCATTCGGTCTGGCCACGGCCCCTTTCATCTTCACGCAGCTCATCAAACAGTTGGCCTGACGATGGAGATCTCTCGTGTGGCGGGTTATCCCGTATGTGGATGATATACTGATCCTGGCAGAGACCGCACAACAAGCGGGGGCCGCATGCGCACAAATCGTAAGGGACCTGAGGGACGCCGACATTGTAATCAACGAGAAAAAGTCGCGTGTGGTCCCCACACAAAAGCTTCGCTTCCTCGGACTCGAGTTGAACACACAAGTCGGCAAATTCTCGGTCGGAGAAGAACGGCGCATCGATTCCGGATGCGCTGGTCACCAAGTGAACGTTCGTCAAATCGCTCGAGTGACTGGAATGCTTGCTTCGATGAGCCTCGCTTCGGGCGCAACCGCACGAGCCTTCAGCCACGAGCTATTGCAACTTATCAATAACGCGCCCTCATGGCACTCGAAGGTTTCGTTGTCAACAGAGGCCATCCATGAACTGCGCTTCTGGATGGAACAGTTCGACCGTTTCAACGGTGCACCATTCCACCATCCGCATCACTACGACGCCATCATCCAGGTGGATGCCAGCGCGCACAGCTGGGGTGCCACCCTCTCTACCTTTCACGGAACACCGAGCAACGCAAGCGCTGGCATGCCCGACAATCTGTGGACAACCTTCAGTACGCGACGCGAGTTGGAAGGCGTGCTCTGGGCGCTACGCACCTTCATGGACCGTCTTCGACACGGCCACACGTTGGTTCGCGTGGACAACCAAGGGGTCATGTTCATCCTACAAAAAGGCGGCTCGCGCAACAACGAGCTCACGCTCACTTGCAAAGAGATCATCACTCTATGCAGGTTTGCGATTGCGTTGTTGTCGTCGTTGTTGTCGTCGTTGTCCTCGACGTCGTCGTCGTCGTCGTCGTCGTAGTCGTTGTCGTCGTCGTTGTCGTCGTCGTCTTCGTCGTTGTCGTTGTCGTCCTCGTCGTTGTTGTTGTTGTCGTCGTCGTCCACGTGGTCATCGTTATCGCCGTCGTCGTCGTCGTCGTCGTCGTCGTCGTCGTTGTCGTCGACGTCGTCGTCGTCGTTGTCGTTGTCGTTGTCGTCCTCGGCGTCGTTGTTGTTGTCGTTGTCGTCCACGTCGTCATCGTTGTCGTTGTCGTCGACGTCGTTGTCGTTGTCGTCCTCGGCGTCGTTGTTGTTGTCGTTGTCGTCCACGGTCACGTCGTTTTCGTTGTCGTTGTCGTCGTTGTAGTTGTTGTCGTAGATGTTGTCGTCATCGTCGTTGTCGATGTTGTCGTCGTCGTCGTCGTCGTTGTCGCTGTCGTCCTCGTCGTCATTGTTGTCGTCGACGTCGTTGTCGTTGTCGTTGTCGTTGTCGTCGTAGTTGTTGTCGTAGTTGTTGTCGTCATCGTCGTTGTCGATGTTGTCATCGTCGTCATCGTCGTCGTCGTTGTTGTCGTTGTTATCGTCGTCGATGTTGGTGTTTTTTTTAGTTCTTGCCACCGACGATTGCCTCTTTCTGTTGTTTGTTCTACACGTATTTTGATTATCATTGCTGACAATATTGTTGTGATCGTGTTCTTTTTCAATCATATTCAGTACATCTTATGCTGCATGAGCAGGCAATCGAGAGCGGACGTGCAACAGTGACTGGAGCTTCATCACGGATAGTGCTGGGAGACCCAACCGACAAGAACTTTAAGGCGTACAAGTTGAGCGACCCGGGCGACTTCCGACAACTGCAAGGGAGCATCAAGGGATATCTTCGGCAGGAGCATCCGGACAAGCACACGAAGGTGCACTACCATCACGTGATCGAGCTGCACGGCGGTGTGGCTATGCCGCCAGACGACGATTTCACGAGATACAGCAGATACCCACAGTACGCTCGCGCCACCCCATTGTGAAAGTTAGAAGAGAGAAGAGGGCTGCACTAGCAAGAATGAGGATACAAATAGCAAACCCTAGAAGGGTTGTACTCGCTATAGGGCACCCCACTACAGGCTAGAGCATAAGATAACATTCTGACAAACCCTAGAAGGGTTGTACTCGCTATAGGGCACCCCACTACAGGCTAGAGCATAAGATAACATTCTGACACCCATTGTTCTACGGGAAGCCCTGGTTTTCTGATGTTGACGTCGAGGGTGAGGACGACAACAACGTGAAGCAGGTTTGGCGTGCGAAACTGTTTTGCGTCTTCACATTGCGGCGAACAGTGTAGACTGTGGGCGCTGACGGCAACACTACGGAGGAGCAAATTTCGGAGCAGCTTGCATTTTGTCGTTACTATGCCACTACAGCACAGTCTGCAACTATTGACATGAAGTCGCTGAAGTGGTGGCCATCAGGCAGGGGTTACGGGGTGGTGCCGGTAGAGAGCATTTTGCGCGTGATCCATGTCGTGCCCAACACTGCAGATCAGCCGCATCCCAATGCCAAGTTCGTGTGGAATCATTTTAGATGGTAGCGTGTCTGATTATTGTGTTCTTTAAATATTGTACTTAATTTGTATATATGCTTTTTATTATACTTTGTACCTATTTTTTGGGGGGATTGCATTTTTATCTAGTAGAAACTGCTTATTCTGTTAAAGTTACATCTGGTGTGTGTGGCGCGTCACTGTAACTCGAGATCCGGCATTTCAACAATTATCTGGTAGCCGGATATCCAATACTTTGTGTCCATGCCAGTTTCATGAACATCCTTCATTTCCGTTGCTGCATTCCGTCAGTGGCACGGGCGACACCTCATCCGATATTCCAGCTTGAACAACTGGGCCAACAACGGTCGTTGTCTCGTGAGTCTGTACTATTTCTATGGTCGATTGTTTTTTTCCCCGCTGGTGTGAAGCTTTCCTCCTCGACAATCAGTTGGGTATTAACCGTTTCTCTCTCAGCGTCACGTATTCACTATGTTCCCGGGCAACAGATCGAATTGCGTGTATGAATGTCGAGAGTGGAAGTGCACAGTACAAGCCAAACTATAAATCGATAACAGTTACTTTCTTTTCGTCTGTTTCCTTTCGGGACAAATACAGCAACTCTCGATTCTTCTTCAACTGCTGTCACAACACCGCAATGGCTCCAGCGAAGCATGAGCAATCCAATTTGCATCTCCACCGCATTGACGTGGGCTTCGAGGTAGCCACGAACCCACCCTGCTGGACTTCTGTACAGTTTCCACTGTACTTTCTGCCCGTTACTGGCGTCAGTTCGTAAGCGCAACTCTCCAGATGGGTGACTGATTGAGTGTGGTGATGTACACCTCGACAGACCCCAAAACAATCACATGTAACTTCTTTTTTTTCACTGTTTCCAACGCGACAAACACAGCAACCATTTTTTTTAGCGGGCCATGGTTCCAGCGGGGCATGGTTCCAGAGTACACTCCCCATGTACAGCTGTCAATAAAACAGTCACAGTGTTGCACTCCAGCGGGGCATGGTTCCAGCACTTCGTCTCCTCTGCGTTGTCGCGCGCTTCGAGGCAGTCACGTGCCCACCCTCCACGTGCAACCCTCCAGTCCTTTTGAGTCACCCTAGCATGTTCCCCCTCCCTCCCACACTCCCTTCCAGATCCCCGTTTTCCCCCTCCCTCCCGTGCTGTACTCGTTGCTGCTCGAGTGTTGTGTCTGAAATTTAGATTTTCAAATTTGGAGTTTCGAATTTCCCTTCCTGCGCCTTGGCCGACCTTACCCGTTATTGCCCCATGCCGAGCCACCAGTTGCACGCCACGCTGAATGTGGTCTGGTAGCGGGGTACTTCGTTCGGATGACGGTGCGCTTTGTGAAACTAACTGAACAGGAAATGGATTGACTAAGTCAGAGTTGGGTACAAATACAACCCTAGCAAACTGTACCCCATATGTGCTACCCCACTATAGCCTACAAACATGCATCAGCTATAATAATCTGACACACCCCCATAGGCAAAGTGGGGGAGAACAAGGGGTCACAAGACCAGTCAAGCAAAGCAAAACAAGCTCAGGGTGGATCACAAAGTCACCACACAGTCCGAGCACAAGAGCAAGGCCAGAGGCCAGTTCACATGCAGGAGTACAGACATATATATAAAAACTAGACAAGCAAGAGCAGGTATATATATGTCAAAGTACAAGTAAAGTCAAGAAGAGAGCAAGTGAGGCAAGACAGGTACAAGACCCAGCTGGGTACAAAAGCGCTGATGGTCGCAAGGCGCAAGTGCCTTGGTGAACACATCAGCAGTGTTGGCCTCAGAGGCCACGTAAGCAAGTCGCAACTGACCACGCTGCTGCAGCTCACGAGCAAGGAAGTAGCGGAGAGCAATGTGCTTCGTTCTGTGCTCCAAGCGCTGCTCTCGACACAAGGCCAACATGGCCTTGTTGTCTACGTACAGCACTGGAGGAGAACGAGGCAGCTCTCCAAGGTCAGTCAGCAGGTAGGTGAGCCAGCGAAGCTCCTGTGCAGCCATGGCCCCGGCGTAGATCTCAGCCTCACAACTGGAGCCGAGAACCGAAGACGAGCGAGTAGACCGCCACGAGACAGAGCCGGAACCAAGGCTGAAGGTGTAACCCTGTGACGACCGCTGCGTAGCCTGGTCGTCAGCCCAAGAAGCGTCTGCGTGCCCAGTAAGGACCACTGGACTCCGCCCTCCAAGCACTAGCCCCATGCCCGACGTACTGCACAGGTAGCGCAATACCCTCTTCGCTGCAGCCATGTGCTCTGGTCGGTGTCTCCCAGGAGCAACATAGCGTGCAAGGATGCTCAGAGGGTATGCAAGGTCAGGTCGTGTGCAGGTCATCAGGTACATGAGGCAGCCAACAAGCTCTGCATACGGACCACTCGACTCTACGGACTCATCCGAAGGCAGAGCTGAGAGTGAGTGGCGAGTAGGCAGAGGAGTGGCCTGAGGCGAGGAGTACGTGAAGCCGAAGCGCTGAAGGACCTGCTGCACCATGTGTGACTGAGTCAGGGTAATGGTGCGGCGTGCTCTGTCCCGAGTGATCTGCAAGCCAAGGTAGCTGCGCAGTTCACCCAGGTCTGTGCACGTGTGTCTCTTCAGCAGCTCGGACTTCACGTAGGCGAGTCCAGCAGTGTCCGCTGTGGCAAAGACCAAGTCGTCGACGTACACGAGGATGTAGAACGGCGGCAGGGAAGTGTCGGTGCGAAGAAACAGCGACGGGTCAGCAGTAGAAGGAGCAAACCCAAGAGCCGCAAGCGTAAGTCCTCAGTGTGTCGTGCCACTCACGCGGTGCCTGGCGGAGACCGTAGACTGGCCGTCGGAGGCTCCACTGGGTGCCAGGAGGGAAAGTCCCAGTGAAGCCAGGCGGACGGCGCAGCCAGATCTCCTCGTGCAGGCTACCCTGCAGGAACGCAGTGCTGAAGTCGAGAGAGTGAAGCTCGTAGTCGCGCTGAGCGGCAATGTGCAGCAGCACCCGAAGAGTGGTCATCTTCGGGGTGGGAGAGAAGGTCTGAAAGTAGTCAACTCCCTGCCGCTGACTGAAGCCACGAGCCACGTAACGCGCCTTGAAGACAGGCGGCGAGCCCGGCGGCCGCTTCACCCTGAAGATCCACATGCCGCTGACGATGTTCGCCCCAGGAGGGGGAACCGCGTCAACGTAGGTGCCTGTGGACTTCCAGGAAGCCATCTCTGCATCCATAGCTGCCTGCCACTGAGAGGAGTAGGGACCCTCTACGGCCTCCGCGTAAGAACGCGGAGTCGGGATGTCTAGTGCATCCGGGTCTCCCTCAGGGGCTAGCAGTACAGACGCGAGACGAGGTGAAGCAGCGGCTAGACACTGGAACTCCTCCTGCCTGTCCTCTAGGACGTCCGTGCCAAGGGCACACTCACCCCCGACGGACGGAGGACAGGCGGACTCAGACTCAGCGACAAGACGAGCAGCGTAGTCTAGACGACAGCGCGCAGCAAAGTCGACAAGCTCAGTGACAAGGGCAGACGCAGCAGACGACTCGAAGGAAGGGTCAGTGACAGCAGTAGCAAGGAGACGCGTGACAGTAGGACTGGCAGCACGAAGAGAGTCCGACTCCGGGTCGGCAAGAGCAGGAAGAGAGGAAGCAGGAGGAGAAGGCAAAGGGGCACGCAGAGGAGCAGTGGACGGACGCAGTGACATCCGGTGCGTGCCAGGGACAGGAGGAGGACGCTGACGCGACCCGCGACCACTAGCGCGCTCAGTACGAACAGGCGACGCAGGACGAGACGCAGGCTCACGACGCTCAGTAAGACCTCCAGTCGGACCAGCGTAGGGAGAAGGAGCAGGCAAAGGGGAGGCAGGCTGTAGCTGTGGCTGAGACCGGACAGGCTGCGGACCCTCTAAGGGAGGAGGAGGAGGTGTAAGACCAAGAACCTGCTGCAGGAGCGGAACGAAGTACGGTCGGGGCCGCGCGGCGACGCCAGAAACAACAGGAACAGCACCAGCACCCCCGGCAGGAGCACCCACTCCAGCAGCACCTCCAGCAGAACCACCAGAAGCTCCAGAACCTCCAGCAGCAGCACCAGGAGCACCGTCAGTCGGACCACCAACCGCAGGCTCAGCGCCAACGTCCTCAGCAGGACCAGCTCCAGGAGAACCCTCAGACCCAGCAGCTCCAGCACCCACAGGACGAGCACCGCCAGGTCGCGTGGCAGCAGCGCCCTCCGCAGCCGAAGAACCACCAGCACCAGCGGCACAACTCCAGCGCCGGGCAAACCACTCACGCAGCTCCTGTGGAGAGAGCGGCTCCCGGCGAGACGAAGCACCCCCAGGCACAGCACCTCCAGGCTCGGCACCTCCAGGCTCACCACCCCCAGGCTCAGTACCCCCAGACACAGCACCCCCAGGCACAGCACCCCCAGGCCCAGCACCCCCAGACTCCGCACCCCCAGGCTCAGCACCCCCAGGCTCAGCACCCCTAGACTCCGCACCCCCAGGCTCAGCTCCCGCAGCAGCACCGGAGTCACCAGTGACCTCGACAGGCTCGACCGCGTCTACCTGAGACACACCTGAAGGGGCAGGACCCTGAGGGGGGAGGGGGACTACTGGGGGGGGACCTGGTACCAAGAAGAGCGGGGGTGGGGGGAGGGACGGAGTGCGGTAGGGGAAGAGGCGGTAGTAGGGTACCGACTCGTCGAACGTGACGTCCTGGGAGGACAGAACACGTCGAGAGGTGGGGTGGTAAAACTGCCACCCAGGGGCGTCGGGGGGGAACCCGAGGAAGACGCAGGGAGAAGCACGAGGGGACAGCTTGTCCGCAGACAGGTCGCGAACAAACGTCCGAGATCCCCAGACCCGGAACGCCGACGCATCGCCAACCTTCCCCGTCCACAACAGAGCTGGGGAGGTCTCCGGTCGAGAGACCCTGGGGTGGAGGTTGATCTGGTGCGCAGCGTACCTGACCGCAAACGGCCACAGAAAATGGGGAGCAGCCGCATGCATCATGGACGTACGAGCGACGTCCATGACCATGCCAATGCGGCGCTCAGCGATCCCATTCTGCTGTGGTGAGTCCGGAAGCGTGAAGGTCTGACGGATGCCTCGCACACGACAGTAGGCACTCAGGAGGGCCGAGGAGAACTCTCCGCCTCTGTCCGAGTGCAGACGCAAGACAGGGAAGTCAGAGCCAAAGCTTCTCCGAAGCTGAAGACGAGCTGCGCGGATCCAGTCGATCAACACCTGAGTGACCTCACCCTTGCTGCGCAAGGGGAAGACTGTGGTGTAACGCGAGTAGTCGTCAACCACTAGCAGGAAGTAGCGCTCCTGACCCTGTCCACGGACGCGGGCTGGGCCCCACACGTCCATGTGAAGCGTCTGCAACGGGGCCTCTGTCGGAGGAAACTGGGAGGAGTGAGGGGCAGCACGCTGGCGCCCCTCGACACAGGGGACACAGGCAGGGCCAGGGCCCGGAGGAAGGGGAGGGAGGGACCGGGGAAGACCAGACACAAGGACCCGCGAGGCCATGCCTCTGAGCCGAAGCAGAGAGGGGTGGCCAAGGCGGTGGTGCCAGAGGAGGGTCTCGTGAGACAGACGACGACACGAACAAGGGGTCGACTCAGGACCAGACCTGGACGCTGCAGCAAACACCTGACCAGACGAAGGGGCCCTACCAGACGCAGTACCTGGAGGAGAAGCAGTGGTCAGTGTGTACAGGCTCGACCCCGGCCGACGTGTAAACGTAGCCAGGTGGCGACCTGTATCCGCCTCCGTACAGTGGGTCACCCGCTGACGAGCAGGGGTGAACTGGTGGACACCTGCATCCTGGAGGTCAGCACCACTCACCAAGTTCGTCGAGAACGAGGGGAGGTAGAGACCAGTCAGGGTGCCAGAGGGGGCCGCCGGACACGGGAGGACAGTGGAGAAGCGAGACAGGACAGGCCCCCCAGAGGGGTCCGCCAGGGACACCGCAACAGGCCGACTCAGCGGCGTGAGAGTGGTGCGGTCCCTAAAGAAGGAGCGAGACGCTCCAGAGTCAAGGGTGAAGGTGTGAGAGGCCGAAGCCGACACAGTACCTGAGAGGGCGGACTCACCAGTACCTGAAAGCACAGACGCACTGGCACCTAGAGCAGCAGCCTCACTAGTACCTGACGCGGCAGTACCAATGCCCGGGTTGGGCGGGAAACACCGGTAACAGTCATCCTCATCACTACCAGTCACAGCATACATAGCAGAGAGAATAGCATCAAAATCAAGATCATAAATAGCTACACCAGCCCTAGACAGCTCTCCCCAGCGGGGGATCTCAGCGGCCTCCGGAAACTGCTGACGCCAGGCGTCGGTCAGGCGGCCAAAGCAGCGACGGGCTGTGTGGGCGCCTCCACACCTCTCCCCTGCACGGTCACCAGTGCGAAGAACGTAGGGGCAGGGACCAAGCGCACCACCGCGCTGACGCTGCAAGTACCACTCACGGAGCTGCTGAGGGCCGGGGACGGTGCGAGAGCGCTGCTGCTGCTGCGGCTGCTGCTGTGGCTGCTGCTGCTGCTGCTGCTGGCGCTGACCACCCCCAGAGCTGCTCCGCTGGGACGAGCCACTCCGACCCCCTCCTCCACCGCCACCCCCGCCTCCACCGCCACCCCCGTCGCCACCGCCACCTCCCCCACCAGGACCGTCGCTCCCACCGCTCCCACCGCCTCCTCCGCTACCACCTCCGCCGCCACCTCCGCCTCCACCGCCGCCACTACTACCTCCACTCCCGCCACCACCCCCCCCGCCACCCCCACTCCCCCCTCCACCCCCACCGCCTCCTCCACCGCCCCCTCTGGCTCCACCCGCTCCCTTGCCCCCCTTGCCCTTGCCAGTGCGGCGTCTGCCACTGGGGGCAGACGCCGCGCCGACCGACTCAAAACCAACGAGGTCGGCCGCAGCGGCAGAGGCGACAGAGGGCAGCAGGGGGGAGGGACCACACCCCTCAAAGATGGGGGTGCGAGGGTCACCCCGAGAGGCCCCTACAGCGACAATACTCTTCTCAGCCGCTAGCAGGGACTCCTCAAGGAGGTCGACAGTGAGAGTGGTGGGACAGACAGAGAGAAACTGGTCCCTAACGACACGAAGGGACTCAGGGAGACGGGTGACGAGAAAGTAGAGAGTGATGTACATGGGAGGAGGGTTCGCAGCGCGGAACTCAGCAGGAAGGGCAGCGCGGTAGCGGGTGTCACTAGCGCGGAGGTGGGTAACGAGGTCAGCGACAGTGGGAAAGGAAGCGAGGTCAGGGAAGAGAAACGGTAGCATGAGGCGGCTAAGGGTAGCGGAGGAAGGGGAGGAGTAGCGCGCAACTACAGCGTCGTACAAGGCCTGAGCGGTCTTGCACTGACTAAAGTGGGCACGCTCAGAGGAAGGGAGGTGGCGACGCACAGCAAGACGTGCAGCAGCATCGCGGGTCGCCCACTTGGAGCGAACGGCAGAGTCAGCATCAGCAGGCGGGGCAGGGACAGCGCCAGAGACAAAGTCAAAGAGAGAGACCTCATCTACCGCATCACACAGTAAGTACAGCTGCAGGTCCTCGATCCAGACGGCAAAGTCAATGGCCCTCCCCTCAGCGTCAAAAGTGAGAACATTGGGGGTGGCCATGGCAGCAGCTGAAAGTCTCACCAGGATGGGAGAGTCGGGTAGGTCAGCAGCAGGCGGCTCGGGCTGCTCGGGCGGCTCGGGCGGCTCGGGCGGCTCGGGCGTCTCGGGTACCGGGCGGCTCGGCTGCTGCTCGGCGGTTCGGCTGCTGCTGGGCGGCTCGGCTGCTGCTGGGCGGCTCGGCTGCCGCTGGGCGGCTCGGCTGCGGCTGGGCGGCTCGGCTGCTGCTGGGCGGCTCGGCGGGGCCGTCAGGGTGCAGCGGCGGGGCCGGGACAGGGGACGGCTGTGCCGTCAGGTGGCGGGCCAGCAGGCGAGGTGGCGAGCCGTCAGGTGAGGCGGCGGGGCCGTCAGGTCAGGTGGCGGGCCAGCAGGTGAGGCGGCGGGGCCGTCAGGTCAGGTGGCGGGCCAGCGGGTGAGGCGGCGGGCCTTCAGGTGAGGTGGCGGGCCAGCAGGTTAGGCGGCGGGCCGTCAGGTGAGGCGGCGGGGCCGTCAAGTCAGGTGGCGGGCCAGTAGGTGAGGCGGCGGGCCGTCAGGTGAGGCGGCGGGGCCGTCAGGTAAGGTGACGGCGGGCCGTCAGGTGAGGCGGCGGGGCCGTCAGGTAAGGTGGCGGGCCAGCAGGTGAGACGGTGGGCCGTCAGGTGAGGCGGGGGGGCCGTCTGGTGAGGTGGCGGGCCAGAAGTCGAGGCGGCGGGCCGTCAGGTGAGGCGGCGGCCGTCAGGTAAGGCGGCTGCGGGGCCGACAGAGGTGCAGCGGGGGGGGGGGGGCCTGCTGCAGCGACGAAGAGGCCGCGCGGCCGTCTTGAGGGCGGCGCGGCGCGGCAGAGCCGAGAGGGCGGCGCGGCGCGGCTGTAAGGGCCGCGCGAAGTGGGGCCTGAACCGCGCGCGCGAAAAAAAATGAGTCGCGCGCGCGACTCTCGGGGCGCCACAAGGGCAGCTCGACGCGCACTAGGGGGAGCGCGCCTCGGGGAGAATAGGGCGCGCTCCGGGCAGGAAAAAAAAATCGTGGGTGGGCCCAAAGAACGGTCCTTAGGAGGGACCCGCTCTATACCATGTGAAACTAACTGAACAGGAAATGGATTGACTAAGTCAGAGTTGGGTACAAATACAACCCTAGCAAACTGTACCCCATATGTGCTACCCCACTATAGCCTACAAACATGCATCAGCTATAATAATCTGACACGCTTCTTCCTCCGATATAACCCACTATTCCAATGCTCTCGAGCCGCTTCCTTTGCACTTCATTATTATCATTTTACTAGACTATAAATATGCTTTCGTTGCTTATCGCTGGCTACACGATTTCTGCTCTTTATAGTTTACGTCACGAACCATGGCACGAGGCAATCCTAAAGGGCTAGTCCCACCTTCCATGATGCATCTGTAGACAAGGCAAATGCCCTCCCGCGCCAGTAAGGATAATCACAAGTACATCTCGAGCAATGGTTCTACAGGTACGGAGTGTCTGTTTTCCCCGCATCCACTGATCTCTCCTTCGTTTGTGGTTCATGTGACTAATATTATACTTTTTCGACGTGTAGCTGACGATGCGACCGAGCCGGCTCCGTCCGACCGCCGTCCTACTGGTCCTCGGAAGCCGATAGCTCGGCGGAGCTTGAAGGACGTGTCTAAACCTGCAACTCCTGGCACAGGGGGGAAAGAGTTTTGCGCCACAGTCAGCGACGAAAACCGCCCAGGCTTCTCCCGTCGATGCTTCTCCGTGTCAAATTATAATGTTGTGTAGGCTGTAGTGGGGTAGCCTATATGGGGTACACAATTCTAAGGTTGCATACTTGTATCACTTTCATTCCTTAGTCATTCATTCTCGTTTCTTCTCATGGTATCGAGCAGGTTCCCTCGTGGGAACTGTTCCTAGGGCCCACCAAGTCGATTTTGTTTTTTTCCTGCCCGGAGCGCACTTCGCTTAGGCCCGAGTCGCGCCTCGTGTGCCCTCTCTACTGTTGCGCCCGTCCTAGGCCTCCTTCGGCCCCGTCGCGTCGCCTCTAGCGGCCTCCCTCGCGCCGCCCTTATTCGGCCCGTCGCCGCCCTTCGCGGCCTGACGCCGCCCTACGCGGCCCGTCGCCACCCTCAGCGACCTGTCGCCGCCCTTGCGCCGCCCGTAACGGCACGCCGCCGACCTCCGCGGCCCCTCGCGCCGCCCTCACCCGCGGCCCTGCCACCCACCTACGGGCGCGCCACCCTACCAGCGGCCCTGCCGCCCTTCGCTGCGGCCCCGCCGCCCTTACCTGCGGCCCCGCCGCCCTTACCTCAGGCCCCGCAGCCCTTACCTGCAGCCCCGCCGCCCTTACCGCGGCCCCGCCGCCCTTCGCTACGGCCCCGCCGCCCTTACCTGCGGCCCCGCCGCCCTTCCTTGCGGCCCCGTCGCCTGCTGCTGCGGCCCCGCCACCTTACCTGCGGCCCCTCCACCTTACCTGCGGCCCCGCCGCCCTTCGCTGCGGCCCCGCCACCTTACCTGCGGCCCCGCCACCTTACCTGCGGCCCCGCCGCCCTTACCTGCGGCCCCGTCGCCTGCTGCAGCGCCGCCCGCCATCCGAGCTGCCCCAGCCGCCATACCCGGCCGAGCAGTCGACAGCCGCGCCGCCCTGCAACCGAACCACGGAGCAGCCCACCCGCCCAGCAGCCGAGCTGCAGAGCCACCCAACCGCCGAGCCGCCGAGCCGCCCAGAAGTCGAGCCGCCCAGCAGCCGAGCCGCCCAGCAGCCGAGCCGCCCAGCAGCCGAGCCGCCCAGCAGCCGAGCCGCCCGCACCGCCAAGTCGCTCGAGCCGCCCTCTCCGGTAAGAGCAGCGCCTCTTTCTCCGCACTGCCCTTACCCTACTGTTTGCGCTGCTAGTCTAGTTCTGTCATGGCTACCCCTAGTGTCCTCGCTTTTCACGCTGAGGGTAGGGCCATTGACTTTGACGTCTGGATAGATGACCTGCAGCTTTTCTTACAGTGCGATAGGGCAGACGGACTCTCTCTCTTTGACCTCACCTCTGGTGCCTCTCCTGCCCCTGCTGCTGATGCTGACGCCACTGTTCGCTCACAGTGGGCCACGCGCGATGCTGCTGCACGTCTTGCTGTGCGTCGCCACCTTCCTACCTCTGAGCGTGCGCACTTTAGCCAGTACAAGAGTGCTCAGACCTTGTACGACGCTGTAGTTGCACGCTACTCCTCCCCTGCCACTGCTGCACTGAGCCGCCTCATACTACCGTACCTCTTCCCTGACCTTGCTGCCTTTCCCACAGTCGCTGACCTCATTACGCACCTCCGCACTAGTGACACTCGCTACCACGCTGCGCTTCCTGCTGAGTTCTGCGCCAAGAACCCCCCCCCCCCATGTACATCACTCTCTACTACATAGTCACCCACCTCCCTGACTCCCTTCGCGTAGTCAGGGACCACTGTCTCTCAGTCTGTCCCACCACTCTCACTGTTGACCTCCTCGAGAAGGCCCTCCTAGCAGAGGAGAAGAGCATAGTCGCTGTAGGGGCCTCTCGTGGTGACCCGCGCACCCCCATCTTTGAGGGGTGTTCCCCCTCCCCTCTCTTGCCCTCTGTTGCCTCTGCTGCTGCGGCCGACCTCCTTGGTCTGGAGTCGGTCGGTGCGGCGTCTACCCCTAGTGGGAAGCGTCGCTCTGGCAAGGGCAAGGGGGGCAGGGGCGCTGGAGGAGCTAGCGGGGGCGGTGGAGGCGGCGGTGGAGGCAGTGGAGGGGGTGGGGGTGGTGGTGGGAGTGGTGGCGGGGGTGGAGGTGTCGGCGGCGGCAGTGGAGGCGGAGGCGGCGGCGGCGGTGGCGGTGGGAGTGGAGGTGGCGGAGGTGGAGGAGGCGGTGGCGGAGGAGGAGGAGGAGGAGGAGGTCCTGGCTCTTTGCAGAGGAGTGGCTCCGGTGGTGGTCAGCGCCAGCAGCAGCAGCGCAGTCGGGAGACCCTGTCCCCTCAGCAGCTCCGTGAGTGGTACTCTGCACGCCAGCGGGGTGGGGGTACTGGTCCGTGCACCTACGTCCTGCGCACCGGCGACCGTGCGGGTGAGCAGTGTGGGGGTGCGCACCCCACCCAGCGCTGCTTTGGCCGCCTGACGGACGCTTGGCGTCACCAGTTCCCTGAGGCCACTGAGATCCCTCGCTGGGGCGAGCTGTCTAGGGCGGGGGTAGCTATCTTTGACCTTGACTTTGATGCTATTCTTACTGCTATGTATACTGTGTCTATTAGTGAGCAGGGTGACTGTTACCGGTGTTTCCCGCCCGACCCGGGCATTGCGACTGCTGCTCTAGGTGCTGGTGAGGCTGCTGCTCTTGGTGCTAGCGAGGCTGCAGCTCTAGGTGCTAGTGCGTCTGCTTCCTCCGGTACTGGTGAGTCTGCGCTCTCAGGTACTGCGTCGGCTTCGGCCTCCCACACCTTCACACTTGACTCGGGGGCTTCTTGCTCCTTCTTTCGAGACCGCACCACACTCACGCCGCTTGGTCGGCCAGTTGCAGTCTCCCTGGCAGACCCCTCTGGGGGTCCTGTCCTTGCTCACTTCTCCACTATCCTCCCGTGTCCGGCGACCCCCTCTGGCACCCTGTCTGGTCTTTACCTCCCCTCGTTCTATACGAACTTGGTGAGTGGTGCTGACCTACAGGATGCGGGGGTTCACCAGTTCACTCCTGCGAGTCAGCGGGTGACCCACTGCACGGACGCTCGGACAGGCCGACACCTGGCCACGTTTACACGTCGGCCGGGGTCGAGCCTGTACACACTGACCACTGCGTCTCCTCCAGTCCCTGCGTCTGGTCAGGTAGCTGCGTCGGGTCAGGTGTTAGCTGCAGCGTCCAGGTCTGGTCCTGAGTCTGCCCCCTGCTCGTGTCGCCTCCTGTCTCACGAGACTCTCCTCTGGCACCACCGCCTTGGTCACCCCTCCCTGCTTCGTCTCCGAAGCATGGCCTCCCGTGTCCTTGTCTCTGGTCTTCTCCGGTCCCTCCCTCCCCTTCCTCCGGGGCCTGGCCCTACCTGTGTCCCCTGTGTCGAGGGGCGGCAACGGGCTACCCCTCACTCCTCCCAGTTTCCTCCGACAGAGGCCCCGCTGCAGACGCTTCACATGGACGTGTGGGGCCCAGCCCGCGTCCGTGGACTGGGTCACGAGCGCTACTTCCTGCTGGTGGTTGACGACTACTCGCGTTACACCACAGTCTTCCCCTTGCGCAGCAAGGGTGATGTCACTGAGGTGTTGATTGACTGGATCCGCGCAGCTCGTCTCCAGCTCAGGCGGAGCTTCGGCTCGGACTTTCCTGTTGTGCGTCTGCACTCTAACAGAGGCGGAGAGTTCTCCTCTGACCTTCTGCGAGCCTACTGTCGTGCACGAGGCATCCGCCAGACCTTCACGCTTCCGGACTCTCCACGATGCATGCGGCTGTCCCCCATTTTCTGTGGCCGTTTGCGGTTCGGTACGCGGCGCATCAGATCAACCTTCAGCCCCGGGTCTCCATGCCGGAGACCTCCCCAGCTTTGCTGTGGACGGGGAAGGTTGGCGACGCGTTTGCGTTCCGTGTCTGGGGATCTGGGGCGTTTGTCCGCGACTTGTCTGCGGACAAGCTGTCCCCTCGTGCTGCTCCTTGCGTCTTCCTGGGTTTCCCCTCTGACGCGCCAGGGTGGCAGTTCTACCACCCCACCTCTCGCCGTGTTCTGTCCTCCCACGACACCACGTTCGACGAGTCGGTCCCCTACTACCGTCTCTTCCCCTACCGGACTCTGTCCCTCCCCCCGCCACCGCTCTTCCTTGTACCAGGTCCCCCCCCGGTAGACCCCCTCCCCCCTCAGGGTCCTGCCCCTTCAGGTGTGTCCCAGGTAGACGCTGTTGAGCGTGTCGAGGACGCTGGTGACTCTGGTGCTGCTGAGGATGCTGAGCCTGGGGGTGCTGACTCTGGGGGTGCTGAGCGTGTGGGTACTACGCCTGGGGGTGCTGAGCCTGAGGGTACTACGACTAGGGGTGCTGAGCCTGTGGGTGCTGAGTCTGGGGGTGCTGAGCCTGGGGGTGCTACGCCTGGGAGTGGTGAGCCTGGGGGTGCTGAGCCTGGGGGTGCTACGCCTGGAGGTGCTGAGACTGGGGGTGCGGAGCCTGAGGGAGCAAGGCCTGCTGGTACTTTGCCTGGCGGTTCTCCGGGTGCTTCTTCTCGCCGGGAACCACTCTCTCCACAGGAGCTGCGTGAGTGGTTTGCCCGGCGCTGGAGGCGAGCTGCTGGAGCTGGAGGTGCTGCGGGTACTGGAGGTTCTGTTGCTGCTAAGGGAGCTGGTGCCACGGGGCCCGGAGGTGCTCGTACTGGGAGTACTGGAGCTGCTGGACCTGTGGGTACTTCTGGAGCTGGAGCTGCTGCAGGTGTTCGCGCGGAGGCTACTGCTGTCAAGCCTGGAGGCGGTCCTGCTGGGGGCACTACTGGTGCTGGTGGAGGTACTGGAGCTGGAGCTGCTACTGGTGCTGGTGCTGCAACTGGGGGTGCTGGTGCTGTCCCTGCTATGTCTTGAGTCGCCGCGCGGCCTCAGCCGTACTTTGTTCCGCTCCTTCAGCACGTTCTTGGTCTCCCGTCTTCTACTGGTCCTCCTCCTCACTTAGAGTGTCCACAGCCTGTCCCGTCGCAGTTACAGTTACAGCCGGCCTCCCCACTACCTGCTCCGTCTCCCTACACTGGTCCTACTGGAGGTCTTGCTGAGCGTCGTGAGCTTGCGTCTCGCCCTGCGTCACCGGTCCGTGCTGCTCGCACTAGTGGCCGCGGTTCGCGTCAGCGTCCTCCTCCTGTCCCTGGCACGCACCGGATGTCTCTGCGTCCGTCCACTGCTCCTCTGCGTGCCCCGTTTCCTTCTCCTCCTGAGTCCTCTCTTCCTGCTCTTGCCGACCCTGAGTCGGACTCTCTTCGTGCTGCCAGTCCTACTGTCACGCGTCTCCTTGCTACTGTCGTCACTGACCCTTCTTTTGAGTCCACTGCTGCGTCTGCCCTAGTTGCTGAGCTCGTCGACTTTGCTGCTCGCTGTCGTTTAGACTACGCTGCTAGTCTTGTCGCTGAGTCTGAGTCTGTCTGTCCTCCGTCTGTCGGGGGTGAGTGTGCCCTTAGCACAGACGTCCTTGAGGACAGGCAGGAGGAGTTCCAGTGTCTGGCTGCTGCTTCACCTCATCTCGTGTCCGTACTGCTTACCCCTGAGGGAGACCCGGATGCACTTGACATCCCGACTCCGCGCTCTTACACGGAGGCGATAGAGGGTCCCTACTTCTCTTAGTGGCAGGCAGCTATGGACGCAGAGATGGCTTCCTGGAAGTCCACAGGCACCTACGTCGATGAGGTTCCCCCACCTGGGGCGAACATCGTCAGTGGCATGTGGATTTTCAGGGTGAAGCGGCCGCCGGGTTCTCCGCCTGTCTTCACGGCGCGGTACGTGGCTTGTGGCTTCAGTCAGCGGCACGGAGTTGACTACTTTCAGACCTTCTCTCCCACCCCGAAGATGACCACTCTTCGGGTGCTGCTGCACATAGCCGCTCAGCGCGACTACGAGCTTCACTCTCTTGACTTCAGCACTGCTTTCTTGCAGGGTAGTCTACACGAGGAGATCTGGCTGCGCCGCCCACCTGGCTTCACTGGGACTTTTCCTCCTGGCACCCAGTGGAGCCTCCGGCGGCCAGTCTACGGTCTCCGCCAGGCACCGCGTGAGTGGCACGACACACTGAGGACTACGCTTGCGGCTCTTGGGTTTGCTCCCTCTACTGCTGACCCGTCGCTGTTTCTGCGCACCGACACTTCTTTGCCGCCGTTCTACATCCTCGTGTACGTCGACGACTTGGTCTTTGCCACAGCTGACACTGCTGGACTCGCCCACGTGAAGTCCGAGCTACAGAAGAGACACACGTGCACAGACCTGGGTGAACTGCGTAGCTACCTTGGCTTGCAGATCACCCGGGACAGAGCACAGCGCACCATTACCCTGACTCAGTCATACATGGTGCAGTAGTTCCTTCAGCGCTTCGGCTTCACGTACTCCTTGCCTCAGGCCACTCCTCTGCCTACTCGTCACTCGCTCTCAGCTCTGCCTTCGGATGAGTCCGTAGAGTCGAGTGGCCCGTACCCAGAGCTTGTTGGCTGCCTCATTTACTTGATGATCTGCACTCGACCTGACCTTGCATACCCTCTTAGCATTCTCGCACGCTATGTTGCTCCTGGGAGACACAGACCGGATCACATGGCTGCAGCGAAGAGGGTGTTGCGCTACTTGTGCAGTACGTCGGGCATGGGGCTTGTGCTTGGAGGGCGGAGTCCAGTGGTCCTCACTGGGCACGCAAACGCTTCTTGGGCGGACGACCAGGCTACGCAGCGGTCGTCACAGGGTTACACCTTCAGCCTTGGTTCCGGCTCTGTTTCGTGGCGGGCTACCCGCTCGTCTTCTGTTCTTGGCTCCAGTTGTGAGGCTGAGATCTACGCTGTGGCCATGGCTGCACAGGAGCTTCGCTGGCTCACCTACCTGCTGACTGACCTTGGCGAGGTGCCTCGTTCTCCTCCAGTGCTGTATGTAGACAACAAGGCCATGCTGGCCTTGTGTCGAGAGCACAGACAGGAGCACAGAACGAAGCACATTGCTCTTCGCTACTTCCTTGCTCGTGAGCTGCAGCAGCGTGGTCAGCTCCGTCTTGCTTACGTGGCCTCTGAGGCCAACACTGCTGATATCTTCACCAAGGCAGTTGCGCCTTGTGATCATCAGCGCTTCTGCACTCAGCTTGGTCTTGTGCCTGTCTTGCCTCACTTGCTCACCTCTTGACCTTGTTTGTACTATTACATATATATACCCCTGCTCTTGCTTGTCTAGCCTTCTATATATATATGTACTCCTGCATGTGAACCGGCCTTATGGCCTTGAACTTGTGCTCGGAATGTGTGGTGACTTTGTGATCCACCCTGAGCTTGCTTTGCTCTGCTTGACTGGTCTTGTGACCCCTTGTTCTCCCCCACTTTGCCTGTGGGGGTGTGTCAAATTTAATGTTGTGTAGGCTGTAGTGGGGTAGCCTATATGGGGTACACAATTCTAAGGTTGCATACTTGTATCACTTTCATTCCTTAGTCATTCATTCTCGTTTCTTCTCACTCCGGTCGCTTCATCTCAAGGCGCTGGTGACCGTCATCTCTCTGCTGTAACGGCGGTGGCTGCAAACGCTGAGGCTGTCGTTACTGATCAAGATGTTGCGGTTGAGGGTGAGTTTCTGTTTGCAATGTTTGAACTATCTACACTTGCGTCTACTCCTACTCATTTTTCTCCCTGTTGGTTTCCTTCTCCAGCAGGAGATGCCCCAATGGATTTGGCGATGACAGGGAAGCCCAATGCCACAGAGGCTGTCCATTTTCGCGAAGAGGGACGGCAGCATTTGGAGGTGAACGACGAGCTGCAAATCAAGCTTGACGAACAGGATAAGCTCGTCGGAGAACTTCGAAAGGACATTCAAAGCCGGGATGCGGATCTGAAGGATGCGCTGGCTCTGTTGAAGCATCTGGCGCAGAAGGTTGCTGAAGATGAGCTTGCGAAAGTCAATTGGCGGGTGAGTTACTAAAAGTCGGTGTTTTTGTCTTCAACGCAGTCACTAATGGCACTTGTGTCTGCATTCCAGGTCCACATTAAGGAGTCATGCGACGACTTTCTTTTCAAGCAGGATACCCTGAACCTGTCACCCGAGCCTGAACAGATGCTCTCAACATTAAATCAGTAAGTGCATGTCACAACATGTCTCCATTGTCACAATTTCTATGGCTCACCCGTTGTCATATGACTTGTGCAGGGAAATCTGGCCACACCGTTGGCTCTTCAGAGGGCTTGAAGCTCGCAGTCATGTTGAAGGCAAATGGCCTTCTCAAGCACGCGTGTGTGCGCTTTAACGACAGGATCGGTAAAATCTACCGGGGCTATCGTCTCCATGCTTTGAGCAACAAACCGTGCGTTTTTTTGCACAGAAAGAGAAATGCGAAGGGCGAGATTGTATACGTGGTGCCTGAAGACTTGCCCAAGTTGTATGCTGATTACGTTATGCGCCTCGCCCACAGTAAGTAGTTAAGTGTATGTTATTCTTCCTTTGTAGCCTATTCTAAACTCCTGTTTTGTGCACTTGCAGAGTTTCTGGGCATCCACTGGCACGTTGACAATAATGGGAAGCCATTTTCCAGCCCTGCCTTTTTGAAGTGTGCAAACCTGTGGGATTCCAGTGGCGACTTGCCAGTTGGTTTGTTTCCTGTTCAACTGCTAGTCATCCTTGCAACGGTACGCCTCTTCTGTTGAACACTTGTAAGCCCCTTGTGTCTATACTCTGTTGTGCTTCTTACAATGGGTCTTTGCATCTTTTGCAGGTGAGGTTCAAGTTCCGCCATCCCAGCGCCACAAAGGCCCAGCTGGATCGCTCTAGAGATCCTGGTGCCCTTGCCAGGCAGGCACGTGTCGTGCAGCGCTGGATCAACTGCAGCGAAGTTACTCGCAAGGACGGCTGCATTGGGATTGGCAAGCTCTGCATTGTCGGGTGGAAGGAAATTCTAGAGGATGAGCTGGAGGCAGACGATTTTGGAGATTTTGGCTTGGATGAGCTGACAGGCAACACTGACTCAGAGGAGCAAGACTATGATGAGGATGAGGAGCAGCCATTGCTCTGGGGGCAGTAGTTTAGTGGTTCCTGTATGGTAGCTGGAGGTGTAGATGAGCTGTAGATATATATGTATGCTTTATGCCATTTTAATAAAAGCCCATTTCTAATGATTTTGGAACCGTTTCTACAGTGCATAATAGAGAAATGATATTAATATGATGTTTTAACGCTGAACGACATTTTTATATGTTCAGTACACTTCGTATTCACTGTCTTTATTCAATTCACGGATGTGCTATTCGCTTACGTCAGCCTTCACTAAATGTCAGAAACAAGAAGTGATCAACTAGAAACATTTGGGAGTACACGTATGAAGCCCTAGAGAAATGTACACCCTAAAGGCTAACCCACTGTAGCCTACAAAACAGAAACATATACAATGTTTGACACACCCCCATAGGCTAAGTGGGGGAGAACAAGAGGTCAGAAGACCAGTCAAGAAAGACAAAGCAAGCTCAGGGTGGATCACAACGTCACCACACACTCTGAGCACAAGCAAGAAGCATATATGTAACACAAGCATCACAGTGATCTATACCTAGCAAAGCAAGCATGCAGGCAAATATATATATAGATCACAGTACAGGCAGAGTCTACAACAAGTGAGGAAAAGTGGGCACAAACCCTAGCAAATTGCAGAAACGCTGATGATCACCAGACTGAAGCGCCTTGGTGAATATATCAGCAGTGTTGGCCTGAGTGGCCACGTAACGCACACGAAGCTGACCACGCTGCTGCAACTCTCGAGCCAGAAAGTAACGTAGAGCAATGTGCTTTGTTCTGTGCTCCAGTCTGTGCTCCTCATACAAGGCAATGGCAGCCTTGTTGTCGACGTACAGCACTAGAGGAGAACGAGGCCGCTCTCCCAGGTCGGTCAGCAGGTAGGTGAGCCAGCGTAACTCCTGTGCAGCCATGGCTGTGGCGTAGATCTCAGCCTCACAACTGGAGCTGAGAACTGAAGACAAACGCGTAGAACGCCAAAAAACTGAGCCAGAGCCAAGGCTAAAGGTGTAACCCTGTGACAACCGCTGATTAGCCTGGTCGTCAACCCAAGAAGCGTCTGAGTGCCCAGTTAGAACAACTGAGCTCCCCCCTCCAAGCACGAGCCCCATGCCCGATGTACTGCACAAGTAGCGCAATACCCTCTTTGCAGCATCCCAGTGCACCTTTCGATGCCTACGAGGAGCCACGTAGCGGGCCAGAAGACCAAGAGGGTACGCTAGCTCAGGACGAGTGCAAGTCATCAGGTACATGAGGCAGCCAACTAGCTCTGGGTAAGGACTACTCGGCTCTACGGACTCATCCGAAGGCAGAGCTGAGAGCGAGTGACCTGTAGCCAGAGGAGTGGCCTGTGCTGAGGACCAAGTGAAGCCGAAGCGCCGAAGGACCTGCTGCCCATGTGTGACTGAGTCAGTGTGATGGTGCGGCGTGCTCTGTCCCGGGTGATCTGCAAGCCAAGGTAGCTGCGCAGTTCACCCAGGTCTGTGCACGTGTGTCTCTTCTGCAGCTCCGACTTCACGTGGGCGAGAGCCTCAGTGTCAGCAGTGGCAAAGACCAAGTCGTCGACGTACATGAGGATGTAGAGCGGCGGCAGCGAAGTGTCGGTGCGCAGAAACAGCGACGGGTGAGCAGTAGAAGGCGCGAACCCAAGTGCCGCAAGAGTAGTCCTCAGTGTGTCGTGCCACTCACGTGGCGCCTGGCGGAGAACGTAGACCGGCCGGCCGGAGTCTCCACTGGGTACCAGGAGGAAACGACCCAGTGAAGCCAGGAGGGCGGCGAAGCCAGATCTCCTCGTGCAGGCTGCCCTGCAAGAAAGCTGTGCTGAAGTCAAGAGAGTGAAGCTCGTAGTCACGCTGAGCAGCAACGTGCAGTAGCACCCGAAGTGTGGTCATCTTCGGGGTGGGGGAGAAGGTCTGAAAGAAGTCTACTCCCTCTCAGTGACTGAAGCCTCGAGCAACGTAACGAGCCTTGAAGACAGGCGGAGAACCTGGCGGCCGCTTCACCCTCAAAATCCACATGCCACTGACAATGTTCGCCCCAGGAGGGGGAACCTCGTCGACGTAAGTGCCAGTGGACTTCCAGGATGCCATCTCTGCGTCCATGGCTGACTGCCACAGAGAGGAGTACTCACCCGCGATCGCCTCAGCGTAAGAGCGCGGGGTCGGGATGTCTGGAGCATCCGGGTCTCCCTCAGAGGCAAGCAGCATGGACACGAGATGAGGCGCAGCGGCTGCAAGACACTCAAGGTCCTCCTGTCTGTCCTCAAGGACGTCCGTGCTTAGAGCACACTCACCCCCGACGGACGGAGGACAGACAAACTCAGACTCAGCAGCAAGACTCGAGGTGTAGTCTAGACGACAGCGAGCAGCAAAGTCGACAAGCTCAGCAACTAGGGTACACGCAGCAGCAGACTCAAAGGAAGGGTCAGAGACAGTAGTGGCCAGGAGACACGTGACAGTAGGACTGGCAGCATGAAGAGAGTCAGACTCCGGGTCAGCAAGAACAGGAAGAGAGGATGCTGGAGGAGACGGCAGAGGGACACACTGTGGCGCAGTGGAAGGATGCAGAGTCATATAGTGTGTGCCAGGGACAGGTGGAGGACGCTCATGCGGAACACGGCGACCAGTGCGAGCAGCACGAACAGGTGACACAGGACGAGACACAGGCGACACAGGACGAGACTCAGGCTCACGATGCTCTGTAAGATCGCCTGTCGGACCAGTGTAGGGAGAAGGACCAGGAAGTGGCGAGGCAGGCAGTAGCTGTGACTACGACTGGACAAGCGGAGGACACTTTGAGGAGGGAGGAGGACTAGGAGGAGGCGGCTGACCAAGAACCTGCTGAAGTAGCGGAACGAAGTACGGCTGAGGCCGTGAAGTGCCCCCAGGATCAGCAGAGACAGCACCAGAACCTCCAGCCGAACCAGCACCAGCAGCACCCCCAGCAGCTCCAGAACCTCCAACAGCACGAGCAGCACCTCCAGGAGCTCCAGTACCTCCAGCAGCACCAGCAGCACCTCCAGCAGCTCCAGGACCTCCAGCAGCACCACCAGCACCTCCAGCAGCTCCAGCACCTCGAGCAGCACCAGCAGCACCTCCAGCAGCACCAGCACCAGCAGCACCTCCAGCACCTCCAGCACCTCCAGCAGCACCAGCAGCACCTCCAGCAGCACCAGCACCAGCAGCACCTCCAGCAGCTCGAGGACCTCCAGTAGCAGCAGGGCCTCCAGTGGGTGGTACCTCAACACCAGGAGCTCCACTCCGGAGGCTGCAGCACCGAGCGTACCACTCACGTAGCCGTTGAGGGGAGGGAGGCTCCGGCTGCGACACTGCACCCGTAGGGCCACCAGCCCCAACTCCAGCAGACCCCCCAGCTCCAGTAGCCCCACGACGGAGGCTGTAACGCTGGGAGTACCAGTCACGCAGCTGCTGTGAAGAGGGAGCGCCAACAGGCGCAGTACGGTCCGGCTCACAACCCCCAGCCTCAGCTCCTCTAGGCTCAGCACCCCCAGTCGGAGCACCCCCAGGCTCAACACCCGCAGTCTCCGCACCCCCAGACTCAGCACCCCCAGTCTCCGCACCCCCAGGCTCAACTCCTCGCGCAGGACCAGAGTCAACAGCTACCTCGACAGGCTCGACCGGGTCTACCTGGGAAACACCTGAGGGAGCAGCACCCTGGGGAGGGAGGGGGTCTATCGACGGGACACCTGGGGTGAGGAAGAGCGGTGGGGGGGGGAGCGGGGCAGTGCGGTAGGGGAAGAGACGATAAAAGGGTACCGACTCGTCAAAGGTGACGTCCTGAGAGGCGAAGACACGGCGCGAGGTGGGGTGGTAAAACTGCCAGCCAGGCGCGTCAGGGACAAAGCCAAGGAAGACACAGGGAACGGCACGGGAGGAGAGCTTGTCCGCGGACGTATCGCGGACAAAGGCCCGACATCCCCAGACTCGGAAAACCGATGCATCGCCAACCTCCCCCGTCCAACGCAGGATAGGCGTGGTCTCCGGAACAGAGACACGGGGCCAGAGGTTGAGCTGATGCGCGGCGTACTGCACTGCAAACGGCCACAGGAAATGGGGGGCAGCCGCATGGATCATGGAGGTACGAGCGACCTCCATGACGAGACCAATGCGGCGCTCAGCAACCCCATTCTGCAGCGGAGAGGCCGGGAGAGTGAACGTCTGGCGGATGCCGTGCTCCGTACAGTAGGCTGCCAAGAGGTCAGAGGAAAAGTCGCCACCTCTGTCAGAGTGCAAACGTAGGACAAGAAAGTCCGACTGGAACCGCTCGCGGAGCTGGAGACGAGCAGCGCGGATCCAGGGGATCAAGACATCAGGGACCTCACCCTTGGTACGCAAGGGGAAGACCGTGGTGTAGCGCATGTAGTCGTCGACGACCAGCAGAAAGTACCGCTCGTGGCCCTGTCCCCGGACGCGGGCGGGGCCCCACACGTCCAGGTGGAGAGTCTGCAGGGGAGCCTCGGTGGGAGGGAGCGAGGAAGAGTGAGGAGCGGCGCGCTGCCGCCCCTCGACACAGGGAAGACAGGGAGGAGCAGGCGAGGGTGGGAGGGGAGGGAGAACCCTGGGAAGACCAGAGACAAGGTACCTGGTGTGCATGTCGCGAAGGCGCTGCACTGACGGGTGACCAAGGCGGTGGTGCCTGAGGACAGTCCTGTGCGACAGGGAGCGACACGAGCAGGGGGCCGATAGCTGACCTGACGCAGACGCAGACGCAGCTACCTAAGGGGACTCAGTGGTCAGTGTGTACAAGTCCGACCCAGGCTGCCGAGTGAAGGTAGCCAGGTGACGACCTGTCTAGGCACACGTGCAGTGCGTCACACGCTTGTAGGCAGGGGTGAACTGGTGAACACCCGCGTCCTGGAGCGCGGAACCCGCCACCAAGTTCGTAGAGAACGAGGGGAGGTAGAGGCCCGACAGCGTGCCAGACGGGACAGCAGGACAAGGGAGGGCAGTGGTGGAGGTCGCAAGGACCGGACCCCCTGAGGGGTCAGCCAGGGAGACAGCAACCGGTCTAGGAAGCTGCTCTAGGGCAGTGCGGTCGCGAAAGAAACAGCGGGAAGCACCTGAGTCCAATGTGAAGGTGTGCAGTGCCTCAGTAGGTGCGGTACCAGCAGACGCAGACGCACTAGCACCTAGGACAGCAGCCTCACCAGGACCTAGAGCAGTAGACGCAGAAGCACCAAGAGCTGCAGCCTCACTGGTCCCAATACCCGGGTCGGGCAGTACACTCAGGTAACAGTCACCCTCAACACTAATAGTCAATGCATACATAGCAGCAAGGATAACATCATAATCAAGAGCAAAGATATCAATCCCCTTCTTAAGCAGATCAGCCCAGCGGGGCAGCTCAGAGGCGTCAGGAAACTGCTCGCGCCAGGCGTCGTCGAGGTGAAAGAAACAGCGCTGCGCCGTGTGAAACCTCCCACAGGTCTGGCCAGTGCGGTCACCTGTGCGGATGACGTACGAGCAGGTACCTCCACCCCGAGACCCCCCACGCTGAGAGTACCACTCATGGAGCTGCTGGGGCGACAGGGTCTTGCTGGGACGCTGCTGCTGCTGCCTCTGGCCGCCGCCAAACCCGCCACGCTGCACCGCTCCACCGCGCCATCCACCAGCTCCACCGCCGCCACCACTACCACCACCACCCCCGCCACCTCCACCACCGCCGCCTCCACCACCCCCGGCTCCGCCACCGCCCCCCCCACCACCAGCACCACTCCCACCACTACCACCCCCGCCGCCACCTCCACCGCCCCGGCCACCTTTGCCCCTGCTGCCCTTGCGCCGCCCACTGGGAGCGTACGCAGCTCCGACCCCCTCAGCACCTAGGAAGTCGACAGCAGCAGCAGATGCAATGGAGGGGAGAAAGGGGGAGGGGGAACATCCCTCAAAGAAGGGAGTGCGAGGGTCGCCACGAGAGGCACCTACAACTACAATGCTCTTCTCAGCTGCAAGGAGTTCCTTCTCGAGTAGGTCGACAGTGAGGTCTGTGGGGGAGAGAGCGAGAAAGTGGTCCCTGACAGCGCGAAGAGAGTCAGGGAGGCGAGTGACTAGGTGGTAGAGGGTGAGGTACATCGGGGGGGGGGGGGGGGGTTCTCGGCTAGGAAATCGGGGGGGAGCGCGGCACGGTAGCGGAGATCACTAGTACGGAGGTGAGTGATGAGGTCAACTACAGTGGCAAAGGCAGACAGATCTGGGAAGAGATAGGGCAGTGAGAGACGGCCTATCGCAGTAGTAGCAGGGGAGGAGTAGCGTGCAACTACAGCATTGTACAGCTCCTTAGCGGTCTTATGCTGGCCGAAGTGCTCGCGCTCATCTAACGGCAGGTGACTTCGAACGGCTAGGCGAGCATGGGCGTCACGAGTCTGCCACAGTGAGCGAGCAGTACTGTCAGCAGCAGCAGCAGGTGCGGGGGCAGCGCCGGACCTGTGGGGACACACTAGGAGAGAGGCGCTCGAGGGCGCTAAGTCGATACGGCGCTCGAAGGCGCTTCTAGCGGTGGGCCCTTAGGTCAGTGGTCCTAGGTCTAAAACCTAAGCTCTTAATACCATGTCAGAAACAAGAAGTGATCAACTAGAAACATTTGGGAGTACAAGTATGAAACCCTAGAGAAATGTACACCCTACAGGCTAACCCATTGTAGCCTACAAAACAGAAACATATATAATGTTTGACACTAAAATAACGAATTATCGATTAGATTTTTTTCGTACAACAGTCGTTCAGATTGAATTCGCGTTTCCCCCTTTAATCGAGTACGTCTCGGACTGAATCAGGATGACCCGACAGCCAATAGGAAGAAAGATGTGACAAATGTTCACGCGCCAGTTGTCCTGCGCGTGTTCGCCCAAATACAATTGATGCCCAACCAGTGCACGCGAATTTGCCTTGCGCTGGATGGAAACGCTGCACCCGAGGTTGTTTCTCCAGCCTTTTGCTCCCACGTTATAAGCGCGTCGCGTGGTTATCAACCAATAGTAACGAACAGACCGAGGTCAAGCAGAAGAGACTGAAGTAAAATATGGTAACAGATCTTGTTTATAAGCACCTGCGAATCCTTTTTAGCTAGCTGAGAATTGACGAAAGTTATACGAAATCCTCGTTACAGCTTATACGCCCACCGGGAGGGGCTCAAACAGGCATCAATTGTATGCCGAACTAGCTCGAAGGGCTTGGGAGAGTTTCGCTGCACCTATCGAAAACTACACGCCCACGACTCATTTCCAACTTGTTTACCACTTCCACCAAGTTCGCGATGTCGCCTTCCTGATAACAACAGTACGGAATTAGTTCAACGCAACGCACGACAGATTCCCAACGTCCTTTTTAGGCCGTCCGACTGCCACGTGGCGGTAGAGTTAGAAATCCGACAAGCAGGCCGGTGGTCTTGATCCGTCGGCTTTCGAGAAAAGACCGCCAAGCCTGCTGCTCCAAGTCGTCCCTCCTATCGCAGTCAGGCGGACGCCTCAACCTGCCGGCTATGGCGGTGCATCGCGGCTCCGTCGCGGTCTCTTGGCGCTCGTCGGCGCTCGCATGCTGCTGCCTGCCGTCCACGTCGCTCGCAGTGCCCATTGCAGACTCGCAAGGTGCGTTGGTCGCAAGGTGCGTTGGTCGCAAGGTGCGTTGGTCGCAAGGTGTGTTGGTCGCGAGGTGCCCTGGTCGCTCACCTCATACCCCGCTGTGCGCTATCAGACGCTCCGACCTTAAAATGTTGACGACACGGTGACCTTAGCCGGCTTGCATGGTGGGCCGAGGCCGATGGCCACGCTTGTACCAGAGCCAACCCGCCACCCGGCCAGTCAGTCAGCCTGTCAGCCAGCCAGCGAGCCACCTGGCTGGCCAGGCGGCTATGAAAAGACCTGTGAATGAAGATTCACTAGACCCATTCTTCCAAGTCCGTGCTTTTCTTTTGGGGACAAACCCTGCCCTTCGGCTCACCACCACCACCTACCTAAACCGCCCTTCATCAACAGTCTACGCACTGCCAAACCTCCTTCACCGCTTTCCCCCTTCGTTTGCACGGTCGCTGTTGCTGGCTGCGCGGCAGGCGAGGTGCTGCAGGATTTGCAGACGACGTGGAAAGCAGTCATCCCAGGCTGGCAGGCGGGGAGCGACTGCCAGCAAGCCCAAGGCCTCACATGCGATTCAAACGGCATGATCACCTCCATGTGCGTGTGCGCCCCTCCGTGCCTTGCTGTGCTGTGCTGTGCTGTGCCTAATACTCTGGCCACACAGATACTCTAGCATCGTGAGCAGATACTCTCTTTTGCTGCGTGGCCCTCCGTGTGTGAAGTAAACCCAGAAGCATCAAAGTCCCTTTCTCCTTGTGCTTCGTGTACCCTTGCCTCCCACCCCGTTTCTCATTTCTTCCCCCTATCTGCTTCCCCCTATGCGCTCTGCCCTATCTGCTCTCTCCCCCTATCTGCTCTCCCCCTATCTGCTCTCCCCCTATCTGCTCTGCTCTCCCCCTATCTGCTCTCCCCCTATCTGCTTTGCCCCTATCCGCTTTGCCCAGGCGGTTCGATCAACTTCCTTCATCGTCTTCTCTCACAACCGATGTCGCATGCCTAACCAGCCTCACAGAGCTGTAAGTGTGTGTGTGCTGTGCTCCTATCAAGGGCGCTTTGTCAGGTTACAACCCATGTGACCTTGTTCTGGTGCCTCTTCCTGACTCCTGGTGCCTTTTCCTGATTCCTAGTGCCTCTTCCTGATGAAGGCTTGCTAGGGGCTTCCCTACAGCCGAAACATGTTTGTCCGTGTTTTAGCCACTGCTTAGTGAAGAGATTCGACTTTGCAGAACCCTACGTGAATTAGCTAGGTTTTCTACAACTGTTTCCTCCTTAGCTAAATCTTCTCCCTTCAATTGCTGCTCGCTGGAATGTCTTTTAATCTACTGCCTTCCGGACTCCTCCTGCCTTCCGGACTACTGCTGCCTAGGTTTCTTAGGTCTTAATGCTTCTTTTTGAGCTGCAGCAGAGGCCACCCACACCACCACACCACCACGAACATGGATGGAGGCTCTCCGTTTACGCTTGCCTTGTGTTTTGCCCTTGGATTGGAACGACACTTGCAACAACATTTGGAACGATACTCGGAACGGCACTCAGAGCAAACACCTGAAACAACAGCATTGCCTCTCCGCGTGTTCATATCTCCTTGTCAACCACCAATGCTTTTTTTACTCCATGCATGCAGGAGATTTCAGTACTCTTTACCTGACCCGAAATCACTGAACAGCATGACGCAGCTCAAGGCCCTGTGAGTGGCTTGTGGGGTGGGGCACTGATGTGCGGTCAGGGGCATGCGTTTCCTGTGCTTTGCACACTTTCGTTCTTTGTGATGGCCTAGGAGTTGGAGCACACATGCTTGCAAGCATCACACTTACGCATTTTATTGGTTCAATGCGGTTGCGTGTGTGTGTGCGTGTGTGTGTGTGTGTGTGTGTGTGTGTGTGTGTGTGTGTGTGTGTGTGTGTGTGTGTGTGTGTGTGTGTGTGTGTGTGTGTGTGTGTGCAGGTCAGTGGACTGTAATCCCAACGTGCCCCTTGCATTCAGCCTGACCAACCTCGTTCAGCTAACTAGACTGTGAGCCTTCCCATGCATGGGCGTGCAAGCCATCTCATGCATGGGCGTGCAAGCCATCTCATGCATGGGCGTGCAAGCCATCTCATGCATGGGCGTGCAAGCCATCTCATGCATGGGCGTGCAAGCCATCTCATGCATGGGCGTGCAAGCCATCTCATGCATGGGCGTGCAAGCCATCTCATGCATGGGCGTGCAAGCCATCTCATGCATGGGCGTGCAAGCCATCTCATGCATGGGCGTGCAAGCCATCTCATGCATGGGCGTGCAAGCCATCTCATGCATGGGCGTGCAAGCCATCCCATGCATGGGCGTGCAAGCCATCTCATGCATGGGCGTGCAAGCCATCTCATGCATGGGCGTGCAAGCCATCTCATGCATGGGCGTGCAAGCCATCTCATGCATGGGCGTGCAAGCCATCTCATGCATGGGCGTGCAAGCCATCTCATGCATGGGCGTGCAAGCCATCTCATGCATGGGCGTGCAAGCCATCTCATGCATGGGCGTGCAAGCCATCCCATGCATGGGCGTGCAAGCCATCCCATGCATGGGCGTGCAAGCCATCCCATGCATGGGCGTGCAAGCCATCTCATGCATGGGCGTGCAAGCCATCCCATGCATGGGCGTGCAAGCCATCTCATGCATGGGCGTGCAAGCCATCCCATGCATGGGCGTGCAAGCCATCTCATGCATGGGCGTGCAAGCCATCTCATGCATGGGCGTGCAAGCCATCTCATGCATGGGCGTGCAAGCCATCCCATGCATGGGCGTGCAAGCCATCTCATGCATGGGCGTGCAAGCCATCCCATGCATGGGCGTGCAAGCCATCTCATGCATGGGCGTGCAAGCCATCCCATGCATGGGCGTGCAAGCCATCTCATACATGGGCGTGCAAGCCATCTTCTGCATGGGCGTGCAAGCCATCCCATGCATGGGCGTGCAAGCCATCCCATGCATGGGCGTGCAAGCCATCCCATGCATGGGCGTGCAAGCCATCCCATGCATGGGCGTGCAAGCCATCTCATACATGGGCGTGCAAGCCATCCCATGCATGGGCGTGCAAGCCATCCCATGCATGGGCGTGCAAGCCATCCCATGCATGGGCGTGCAAGCCATCTCATACATGGGCGTGCAAGCCATCTCATGCATGGGCGTGCAAGCCATCCCATGCATGGGCGTGCAAGCCATCCCATGCCTGCACGTGGGGGAGATGCCTGGACCTGCAAGGCCCACGTGGGCGATTAACAAGACCAGTGCATGCTCCTTTGCTGGCCTGAGTATCCTCTGATTTGATCTGATCTGCCTGCTTGCCTGCTTGCTTTTTTGGCTAACTGCACTCCATCCATGGTGCTGCATCTTCATGCCGCATTCACGCAAGTACTCACGCCTCCCTGTGTATCGTTCATCGTGCCGTGCTCGGTGCAGGCGATTGGAGAACTGTGGCTTTGGCACCAGCACGGATGGTTTGTCGTCGCTGGTCAAGTTGTCCGCACTTGTGAACCTGTGAGACCCCCACACACTCCCCCCGCACACTCCCCCCGCACACTCCCCCCGCACACTCCCCCCGCACACTCCCCCCGCACACTCCCCCCGCACACTCCCCCCGCACACTCCCCCCGCACACTCCCCCCGCACACTCCCCCCGCACACTCCCCCCGCACACTCCCTCCGCACACTCCCCCGCTCACTCCCCCCACTCACTCCCCCCACTCACTCCCCCCACTCACTCCCCCCGCTCACTCCCCCCACTCACTCCCCCACTCACTCCCCCACTCACTACCCCACTCACTACCCCACTCACCCCTCCCCCCACTCACCCCCCCTACTCACCCCTCTCCCCACTCACTCCCCCCACTCACCCCTCTTCCCATCCCACTCACTCCCCGCACCCACTCACTCCCCCTATACACTCACTCCTCCCACGCACTCCGGACCCCACATGCACCCACGGCAGTGTGCACCACACCACACTGGCCCGTCTATGCACCTTCTCTCTGCTGCTGCTTCCCGTCGCCCTCCCTTTTCCGCCTTTGCTGCTCCGCTTTCTGCCCTCTCTTCTCTTCCTCGTTTGCTGCTGCTTCTCCGCATGTGCTTCAGCATGCCACGTTGCCTCCTGCTGCTGCTGCTACTGCTACTGCTCCTGTTCCTGCTGCTGCTGCTGCTGCTGCTGCTGCTGCGGCTGAGCCATTGCTGCCTCACTCTCCGTATCCCCTTCCCCCCATGCAGGGAGCTGCCTTCTAACCAGATATCAAGACTCGAACCTCTTTATAGCATCGACTACCCCAACCTGCAGAATCTGTACTGCTTTCTGCTTCCATATTCCCCTCCTCTACTTCCTCTCCGTTTGGAAATACTGCGTGCATGCAGACAGCAGCAAGTGGGGCATGGCTGTGGCTGCATGCTGTGCTGTGTGGCTAGAGGCATGAGTCTGTAGACTCCTGTAGGCGGCACTGTTCTCCCTCTACAACCATCCTGTGCCACTTTGCCTGCACTCTCCCACTGCTGGACCCTGATCACTCCTATCCGCTCCCATCTGCTCCCATCCACTCGCATCCACTCTCACCCGCACGCTGACTTGGCCATGCCTACATGGCACCATAAAGGGCTTTCACGGCGGCACTCCTGCTTACCCACAGCCGCGCTTGCTCTTCCTGACACACTGCCTTCCATAATGGAAGAATGCCACATGTGTTTTGCCCCTTGCCCTCCCGCTCGCTCGCTGCTCACATGTGCACGGCATGGCAGGAATCTGAGCTCAAACCCACTGAAGATCGACAGCCTCGCGGGGGTTACCACGCTCAGGAGCCTTACAACCTAGTGAGTGGTTGGGCATGGCTCAGCGGGTAGGAGAGGATTACGCATACACATGGTGATCGTGGTCCCACATTCGGCATGCCTGGTGGCACATTCGGCATGCCTGGTCCCACATTCGGCATGCCTGGTCCCACATTCAGCATTCCTGGATGCACATTTGCAGCTTCAGCCTCACTCACACACTGCCTTATGCGCCTCCATTCCCAACACTCCCGTGTGCTCTTTGCTGCTAGCCGCATGTTGGTTGCTGTGCATGGGGGGACGGGATGGCATGCGAACACAGGGATCTGTCAAGCACGCAGCTCTTTGATGATCACATCCTGAAGGATCTCCCACTGCCAGCCTTGAAATTCCTGTATGTCCGTCCGTCCGTCCGTCCGTCCGACTGTGCTACAGGGAAGGTTGGTGGAGCGGGCCAAGGTCGTGCTGATGGTACTCAAGCCATTGCATGAGTCGTTGCTATGAGCGCCCCTTATGAGAGGAGCACATGCCATGTCTCGCCGGTTCTGTCCCCCATGTTTTCTTTACCGGGTGCATCATTCTGCAAATGCTTTCTTGCTTCCTGTCATCTGCCTTCCTCTCTCATTTCCTGCTGCCCTATATCCCCTATTCCAAGCCCATCCCCGCATGTCCCCTGCCATGCCTCATTCCTCCACTCTCTGTAAGCATCCATCCCTGTCGTTCCACTGCATCTCTGTCTGCCTCTTCCCGTGCCCTTGTCACCGCAGGAATATCTCCAATAATGGCCTCTCAGGCGCCATCCCCGAATCCCTCACAGCCATCACTTCCCTGGCGTACCTGTCAGTCCAATAATGGTCTCTTTGCATTGACTGTGCGTCTCTTTGCCTTGGCGTTGAAGTCTTCTCCCGGCTTGAGATTTTCGTGGCTCATCTCTTAGCGCCCCGGAATCAAAATCGGTGCACGGGCATCGCGTCTTGCTCGTGTCACACAACGTACACGTGCGCATGCGTGTCGCCGTGTGCGGAACATCCCTCCGCTTCACCTGTGCTTCAGATTGTCCCAACCCGCTGCCATTTCAAGGCTTGAGAGGCACCTCTCTCTTTCTCCGTGTCCCCCTGGTCCCTGGGCTTTGGCCTCTTGTGCGCCACAGGAACATGAGTTTCAACCACTTTGAAGGAACCATTCCACCATCCCTCGGAGGCCTCAGGCAACTCACAACCCTGTAAGTAGTGCTCTCAATGCTGCTAGGTGGGAGGTTTTGCTTGCGTTTTCTCTTTTTGTTTTACTGGAGATATAAAACAAATCCATGGATGGGAATTTCTGTCCGATATTTTCCTGAAAATATGAGGAAATAAACACACCAGGAGTTTTTTAGGTTCCTTTTTATTGGAAACCTGCCATTTCTCAGCTTGTACAGAATTGTGCCATGATGTTGACCTTCGTAAGTGCTCTCAACGGTGCAAGTGTGTGCTGAAATCGTGGGCTGCTCCTCTGTTGTCATCTGTGTTTGCATCTCTTCACTATTGCGCGCCAGTTTGTTGGTTTGAAGCAGTGAAATGAGCACGAGGAAAATAATATATCTCTTCCCTTGCCCCACACAGTGACACCAAAGACACGAACGAGTCTCAAGTGCACTGACAAGTACACCAGCTGCGGTGTGCCTCAGGATACATCCTCTGGCTTCTGCCGTGCCTGCCCTGACTTCTGTGACACATGTGAGCTTCGTTCTTGAGAGGAAGGAAGGTGGAGGAGGGGAGATTCTGTTTCCAATTTTAAACCAAGCTCCCCTGCTGTGCACCCAAGTGTCCTGCCGCCCCTTGTATTCAATCTTGTCAATCACTTGTCGGTTGAACCTGTTCGAGTCCTCTGCTCTGTTGGCAGGTGACAAGCGCAAGCCGCTTCCTTGGTGGGCTATCGTGGCAATCGTGGCTGGTGTTGTTCTCATTGCGGTGCTCGCTGTAGTGCTCTACCTCTACTTCTCTAACAAACGTGCGTCCCGTCCCGCATCACACTGCCTTGCCCTGCCCTTGCTTGCCTGGCACATGCACAGCACCGACGAGTCATGTGGCTGCCGTCTCTCTGGATCTCTTTATTGCCACTGTCATTGCTGCTCCACTTCCAGTCACCTCCTCCCTTGCCACTCCCGGTGCCACCACTTTCTCGCCTGCTCTCTTTGCCCTTTTGAAAACTCTCAAGGGCTCTTCCTGCAACCTGGCTGAGCGGCAATGGGGCCTCTCAGCCATTCCAGCAGCTCTCGCTTCGCTTCACCACATGGATGCGCACAATTTTCACTGTCTTGAGCTGGGCAGGGTGCTTCATTCTCTTAATCGCATCCACTACCTCCCAATCTCCCCACTTCTGTTCCTTCTTGCAGCGCTGCTGAGCAGCAAGGCGGCAGCGCAGGTGTGTCAGGAATATCCACTGCAGGCGGTGATGAAAGCGACCAACGGGTGGTCTGAAGCCAACCTGCTGGGTACGGGGGGCTTTGGTGATGTGTACCGCGGCGTCTCTCCCACCGATGGTGCCACTCAGTGGGCCGTGAAGCGAGCCAAGGTCGTCACCACCGACTTTGACACCGAGGTGCGTGTGACTGTGGCCGTATGTGATCTGCTGTGCTGAGGGGCGGTTTTCCAGGTCCACGCATTGTCAAACTAAGGTTTTTTTTTAAGCCAGGGAGGGCAAGAAGGTGAAAATGGTACATTAGTTAGGGTGAGAGTACAAGGAGATAGAGTTGGTTAGGGTGAAACCCAAATTGAACCTAGGGTGTGCTCAGTCCAGGAAACATGCTATAGAATGAACCTAAAGTGAACGTGGAATAAAAATAAGGCTAAGCTTAGCCGAAAAATAAGGGTGTGCTCAGTGGGCTGTGAAGCGAGCCAAGGTCGTCACCACCGACTTTGACACCGAGGTGCGTGCGTGTGCTGTGCGGTGGGTTGTGGTGTCTGGCGCTGTGCTGTGAAATTTAGAAGCATGACACTGGCATGGCCTGTCCGAGCGTGTTACATTCTTTAATGAGTGAGCCAGATCGAATCTCTTTGCACCCTCTTCTGTATCACGCTGTGCTTCACCGTTGTTTGAGCGAGGTGTGCGAGACAGATAAACTAAACACACAATTGTGGTAGGCAGCCGTGTCGTGTCAGATGGATCACTTTACGGTGTTTTACGACGGGGCCATATTTTTATGTGGCAGGTTTGCAGCAATGTGAAATATATCATTCAACTGTGTCCTACTGACCCCACCGTTCTGCCTGGCAGGTGTGTGCGATGGCCACAAAAGACCATCCCAACCTCGTGAAGCTGCTGGGCTTCGCCATTGGGATCACCGACAAGACAAGGGTCGAGCAAATCCTCATCTACGAGCTCATGCCCAACGGGGACCTCTCGAACTGGATTCGAGAAGGTGTGCATTGGATTGGAAAAGCAGTGCAGTTTAACAGTGCACGCACGTGCTCTGCAGGTATGCCCCCACACCCAGTGGGTCGTCCAGGTATGCCTCTTCATACAGACCTCCTTGCCTGCTTTGCCTACTTCTCACGGTCTCCTCTCTCCACACCTCCATTCCTGTCCCGTGGTCCATGCAGAGGCAGTGTCCCCGCTGAGCTTTGAGCGGCGGGTGAGCGTGCTGATGGGGGCGGCTCGCGGCTTTGAGTATCTCCACAGCTTCGGCATCGTTCACCGCGACATCAAGCCCGCCAACATCCTCCTCGACGGGAACATGCAGGCAAGCGGTGCAGGCATGCAGCTAGACTCATACCAAATGCACTACTATGAACGGGCATGCACACACGGGTGGCCTGCACATTTGAGTGCATCCACATGGGTGGACAACAGATTTCTATAGAATTTACCATGCATCCATTTCTGGCCATATCCATTGTCTTCTATCCATGAGAACAGGCTAAGATCTCAGACTTTGGGCTTGTGAGGAAGGGAGAGGGAACAACACTGCAGAGCACGCGAGTGGTGGGAACACCGGGCTATGTGGATCCCTCTTATGCTGCAACCAATAAGGCCACCACCGCCACTGATGTTTACAGGTGAGCCATGACCAGGATTTCTCCAACTGGCTCCTTTCTGTGGTTGGGCGTGTCTTATCCTCACCCTTGAATTTCTCCACGGGGTGTCCTGGTGTGCAGCTTTGGCATTCTCATTCTTGAGCTCATGACGGGCCGCCACGCCACCACCACTTGTCTCGACGTTCCTTCCGATGAAGAGGCGGGCCAGCAGCTGCACATCCTTCCCTGGGTACGTCCGTCCGTGGGGAGATGGAGAGAATGCCGGTGTGTGTTTGTGTTTCCGCGCTTCATTCCTCTTCTCTCTCTCACGCATCCACATATCGTCTCCTCCACCCTTCAAATCATGGTGTTTCAATCCCACAAACCTGTTTTGCTGCTGAACCCCACCAGGTCCAGCAGCAGCTGGCGCAATCCGGCAGCAGGGCGGTCGTGGCATGGCTGAAGCAAGCGCGCATGGAGGCGCGGGATGACTTGGTGTTGACGGTGGTGCAGCTGGCACTGTGTTGCACGTCTAAGCAGAGCGCCACGCGGCCGGCCATGGGGGTGATTGCAGCCGAGCTGGAGGCCTGTGGTGGTGGCGCTGGGCGGTGCACACAGAAATGCCGGTGCCCGCCAGGTGGATCTAGAGGTGGAGTCGCAGAAAATGTCTGCTACGTGTTTGGATACGGAGATTGCTCGTCTAAATGACATGTTGTGACGGCGTGGAAATTTTAGCCCCTGCATGATGGCATGAAAGCCGGGGTGCATTCACTGTCAGAAACTAACGAGCAGGAATGATTGTATTGAGATCAAACAGAGTACAAGTACTAGCCCTCATTGGGTTGTACCCCATATAGGCTACCCCAGTACATTCTACACAACATAAGCAGCATTATAGTTTGATACACCCCTATAGGCAAAGTGAGGGAGAACAAGGGGTCACAAGACCAGACAAGAGAAGCAAAGCAAGCTCAAGCAGGGCTGATTTTATCAGGGTAATTACCCTGATTTCTGGGTGATTTCAGGCTTTCCGCGTAGTGGAGACTGAAATTTCAGAATTACTGAGCTCTCAACCTAGATCCAATCAGAGTAATAGATTTAATATCCTTGATTTTGAGTATAGTGTAACAGACTAGCCTGTCAGTGGATCCTGACTTAACAGAGTATCGACTCTGTGGACCCCGAATAGACCTTATCGAGAGGAAGTTTCTACGAAATTTCCTCACGATAACCTCACCTTCGGATTGTTCGCAGTACAGCCAACGCGTGGATGAAACGAATAACACGTTATCGAGACATATTTTCTTCAAACTTTCTTTCCGACACACACACTATCGAGGTCCTACTGCGAGTTTCCAGGAAACATTGCACGAGTACCTATATGGGTAAGAAGTTTCTGTCAGAATCCCAACCACTAGACCATTGGGATAAAAAGGCTTGTTAAGTAGCGGGTCAGTGCGCCCATAACCCCCCAGGCCAACGTGCCTGTAACCCTTCCCTCGGATCAAACGGGGATCACCAGTGGACCTCTGACACCCCCCCGCACTGGAATACCCGAGGTGCACACATTGGGATTCGAACCCGAGACCTTCGCTCTGATACCATGCCAGAATCCCAACCACTAGACCATTGGGATAAAGGGGCTTGTTAAGTAACGGGTCAGTGCGCCCATAACCCCCCAAGCCAACGTGCCTGTAACCCTTCACTAGGATCAATCGGGGATCACTAGTGGATCTCTGACAGTTTCTTAGAAGTTTTATCCCTTAACACCCACATTGAGGTTCTGTTTTAATAATGCGCAGCGCGTTACTACACTGATCCTAAGTTCTCGACACTGAATAATCAGACTATTTGACTTCCCAACACTAAGCAACCAGGGCTATGTTTTCTGGAAAATATGCACCCATAATACAGAGGGAATTTTTTTCCCGGATTCAGGGTATCTAAATTTGAAACGTCAGCCATGAGCTCAGGGTGGATCACGAAGTCACCACATACTCTAAGCACAAGCAAGTGGCCATAAGGCCAGTTCACATGCAGAGTTATATACATGGGAACAAGCAGTAGAGTGATCACAACCTAGCAAGTGTAAGCATGGATGTACAAGTATATAAATCACAGTACAAGCAAAGTCACGAAGTGAGCAAGTGAGGCATAGTAGGCACAAGGCCTAAAACAGTACAGAAACGCTGATGATCACGAGGCTGAAGTGCCTTGGTGAATATATCAGCAATGTTGGCCCGAGTGGCCACATAAACAAGACGAAGCTTACCATGCTGCTGCAACTCTCGAGCAAGGAAGTAACGCAGAGCGATGTGCTTCGTCTTGTGCTCCAATCTGTGCTCCTAACACAAGGCAATCATGGCCTTGTTGTCTACGTACAGAACTGGAGGAGAACTAGGCCGCTCTCCCAAGTCGGTCAGCAGGTAGGTGAGCCAGCGTAACTCCTGTGCAGCCATGGCCCCTGCGTAGATCTCAGCCTCACAACTGGAACTGAGAACAGAAGACGAGCGGGTAGACCGCCAAGAAACAGAACCGGAGCCATGGCTGAAAGTGTAACCCTGTGACGACCGCTGCGTAGCCAAGTAGTCAACCCAAGACGCGTCTGCGTGGCCACTGAGAAAAATATCAGAATCAGAAACGAGAATGAATGACTAGAATGAGTGTTGGGTACAAATAGGTCAAACCTAACCCTAGAAATGTGTACCCACTATAGGCTAACCCACTGTAGCCTAAACAAGCACATCATACAATGTTTGACACACCCCCATAGGCAAAGTGGGGGAGAACAAGGGGTCACAAGACCAGTCAAAGCAAAACAAAGCTCAGGGTGGATCTCAAGGATACCACACAAGTTCCGAGCACAAGCAAGCGGTCACAAGACCAGTTCACATGCAGATTTATAAAAGAACAAGAGATACAGTAATCACAACCTAGCAAGAGTAAGCATGCAGGTATATATATATAGAGATCACTGTACAAGCAAAGTCAAGAAGTGAGCAAATGAGGGACAGTAGGCACGAGGCCTAGAACAGTACAGAAGCGCTGATGGTCACAAGGCTGAAGCGCCTTGGTGAACACGTCAGCAGTGTTGGCCCGAGTGGCCACGTAACGCAGACAAAGCTGACCTCGCTGCTGCAGCTCTCGAGCAAGAAAGTAGCGCAGAGCAATGTGCTTCGTCCTGTGCTCCAGTCTGTGCTCCCCACACAAGGCAATGGTGGCCTTGTTGTCGACGTACAGCACTGGAGGAGAACGAGGCTGCTCTCCAAGGTCAGTCAGCAGGTAGGTGAGCCAGCGAAGCTCCTGGGCAGCCATGGCCGTGGCGTAGATCTCAGCCTCACAGCTGGAGCTGAGAACAGAAGAAGAGCGAGTAGAACGCCAAGAGACAGAGCCAGAGCCAAGACTGAAGGTGTAACCCTGGGACGACCGCTGAGTAGCCTGGTCGTCTGCCCAGGAAGCGTCTGAGTGCCCAGTGAGAACAGGCCGGTCTCGCCCTCCAAGCACTAGCCCCATGCCCGACGTACTGCACAAGTAGCGCAACACCCTCTTAGCTGCATCCATGTGCTCCTTCCGGTGACGGCCGGGAGCGACATAGCGTGCTAAGATGCTGAGAGGGTATGCAAGGTCAGGTCGAGTGCAGGTCATCAGGTACATGAGGCAGCCCACAAGCTCTGGATACGGACCACTCGGCTCTACGGACTCATCCGAAGGCAGAGCTGAGAGCGAGTGTCTCGTAGGCAGAGGAGTGGACTGAGGCGAGGAGTACGTGAAGCCGAAGCGCTGAAGGACCTGCTGCACCATGTGTGACTGAGTCAAGGTGATGGTGCGCCGTGCTCTGTCCCGGGTGATCCGCAAGCCAAAATAGCTTGTCAGTTCACCCAGGTCTGTGCACGTGTGTCTCTTCTGCAGCTCGGACTTCACGTGAGCGAGACCAACTGTGTCAGAAGTGGCAAAGACCAAGTCGTCGACGTACACAAGGATGTAGAACGGCGGCAGCGATGGGTCGATGCGTAGAAACAGCGACGGGTCAGCAGTAGAAGGAGCGAACCCAAGAGCCGCAAGTGTAGTCCTCAGTGTGTCGTGCCACTCACGTGGCGCCTGGCGGAGACCGTAGACTGGCCGCCGGAGGCTCCACTGGGTACCAGGAGGGAACGACCCAGTGAAGCCAGGTGGGCGGCGCAGCCAGATCTCCTCGTGCAGGCTGCCCTGCAAGAAAGCTGTGCTGAAGTCTAGAGAGTGGAGCTCGTAGTCACGCTGAGCGGCGATGTGTAGCAGAACCCGAAGAGTGGTCATCTTCGGGGTCGGGGAGAAGTTCTGGAAGAAGTCAACTCCCTCTCGCTGACTGAAGCCTCGTGCAACGTAACGCGCCTTGAAGACAGGCGGAGAGCCCGGCGGCCGCTTCACCCTGAAAATCCACATGCCAGTGACGATGTTCGCCCCAGGTGGGGGAACCTCGTCGACGTAGGTGCATGTGGACTTCCAGGAAGCCATCTCTGTGTCCATGGCTGACTTCCACTGAGAGGAGTAGGGACCGGCCATCGCCTCTGCGTAAGAGCGTGGGGTCGGGATGTCTGGTGCATCCGGGTCTCCCTCAGGGGCAACGAGCATGGACACGAGATGGGGCAAAGCAGCGGCAAGGCAACCAACCTCCTCCTGCCTGTCCTCAAGAACGTCCGTGCCAAGAGCACACTCACCCCCGACGGACGGAGGACAGACAGACTCAGACTCAGCAACAAGACTCGCAGCGCAGTCTAGACGACACGCAGCTGCAAAGTCGACAAGCTCAGTGACTAAGGCAGACGCAGCAGCGGACTCAAAGGAAGGGTCAGTGACAACCGTAGCGAGGAGACGTGTGACAGTAGGACTGGCAGCGCGAAGGGTGTCTGACTCCGGGTCAGCAAGCGCAGGAAGAGAGGACGCAGGAGGCGACGGGAGAGCGACACGCTGCGGAGCAGTGGACTGACGAAGCGCCATCTGGTGAGTGCCTGGGACAGCAGGAGGACGCTGACGCTGGACACGACTAGCAGTGGTAGCAACACGAACAGGCGACGCTCGACGAGACGCAGGGGACACAGGACGTGAAGCAGGCTCACGTCTCTCAGCTAGACCTCCAGTCGGACCAGTGTACGGAGTAGGCACAGGGAGTGGGGAGGCAGTCGGTAACTGTGGCTGTGACTGGACAGACGGAGGACACTCTAAGGTGAGAGGAGGACACTGACTAAGAACCTGCTGAAGGAGCGGAACGAAGTACGGCCGTGGCCGTGCAGCAACTCTCGAACCAGCAGAAGCTCCACCCTCCGGGTCCTCCACTCCAGCAGCAGCAGCAGCACCTCCAGCAGCAGCACCACCAGCAGCAGCAGCACCTCCAGCACCAGGGTCCTCAGTACGAGCAGCACCTCCAGCAGCACCGCCAGCAGCAGCAACACCTCCAGCACCAGGGTCCGCAGCACCCGCAGCAGCGTCAACTCCGGGGACCCCAGCACCAGCAGCTCCACTCCGGAGACTGATGTGCCGAGCGTACCACTCTCGAAGCTGTGGGGAAGAGGGCGGCTTCCGCCGTGGTGGGGAAACACTAGTACCAACTCCAGTAGCACCACGAGCCCGAGACGCACCCCGCCGGAGGCTGCAGTACCGTGAGTACCACTCACGGAGCTGCTGCGAAGAGGGAGGTCCTCCAGGCGCCTCACAGTCAACTGCAACACAACCAGGCTCAGTACCCCCAGACTCAGCAACGCCAGGCTCAGTACCCTCAGACCCAGCACCCCCAGGCTCAGCACCCCCAGTCTCAGTACCTCCAGACTCAGCTCCCCCAGGCTCAGCACCCCAAGTCTCAACACCCCCAGGCTCAGCACCCCCAGGCTCCGCCCGCTCAGGCTCCGCACGCTCAGGCTCCGCACGCTCAGGCTCAGCACCTCTAGCAGGACGCGAATCGACAGCTACCTCGGCTGGCTCAACCGGGTCTACCTGAGAGACACCTGAGGGAGCGGCACCCTGAGGGGGGAGGGGGTCTACCACTGCAGCACCTGGCGCGAGGAAGAGAGGCGGGGGAGGGAGCGGGGCAATGCGGTAGGGGAAGAGGCGGTAGAAGGGCACGGACTCGTCAAAAGTGACGTCCTGAGAGGGGAAGACGCGGTGCGAGGCGGGGTGGTAAAACTGCCAGCCAGACGCATCCGGGGCAAAGCCAAGAAAGACACAGGGAGCAGTGCGGGAGGAGAGCTTGTCCGCAGACGTGTCGCGAACAAAAGCTCGGGATCCCCAGACACGGAAGCGTGACGCATCGCCAACCTCCCCCGTCCACAGCAGTGTGGGCGAGGTCTCCGGAGCGGAGACACGGGGCCAGAGGTTGAGCTGATGCGCAGCGTACCGGACCGCAAACGGCCACAGAAAGTGGGGGGCAGCCGCATGGACTAAGGAGGTACGAGCGACCTCCATGACCAAGCCAATGCGGCGCTCAGCAACCCCATTCTGCTGTGGAGAGGCCGGAAGCGTGAACGACTGGCGAATGCCGTGCTCAGCACAGTAGGCTGCCAAGAGGTCGGAGGAGAACTCGCCACCTCTGTCAGAGTGCAAGCGCAGGACAGGAAACTCCGAGCGAAAACGCTCTCGCAGCTGAAGACGTGCTCTGCGGATCCAAGGGATCAGGACATCAGGGACTTCACCCTTGGTGCGCAAGGGGAAGACCGTGGTGTAGCGCGAGTAGTCGTCAACGACGATCAAGAAGTACCTCTCCTGGCCCTGACCACGGACGCGGGCTGGGCCCCACACGTCCATGTGGAGCGTCTGCAAAGGAGCAGTCGTCGGGGGGAACGAGGAGGAGTGAGGGGCAGCGCGCTGCCGCCCCTCGACACAGGGAAGACAAGGAGGAGCAAGGGAGGGTGGGAGGGGAGGGAGTACCCGAGGAAGACCAGAGACAAGGTACCGGGCGTGCATGCCCCGAAGGCGTTGCACTGACGGGTGACCAAGTCGGTGGTGCCAGAGGACAGTCTTGTGCGCTAGAGAGCGACACGAGCAGGGGGCAGACAGCTGACCTGACGCAGACGCAGACGCAGACGCCGCTACCTGAGGGGACTCAGTGGTCAGTGTGTACAGGTCCGACCCCGGCTGCCGAGTGAAGGTAGCCAGGTGACGGCCCGTCCGAGCACACGTGCAGTGTGTCACGCGCTCGTAGGCAGGGGTGAACTGGTGAACACCCCCATCCTGAAGCGCACAACCCGCCACCAAGTTCGTAGAGAACGAGGGGAGATGAAGACCTGACAGTGTGCCCGACGGGACAGCAGGACAAGGAAGGAGGGTGGAGGAGGTCGCAATAACCGGACCCCCAGAGGGGTCAGCGAGCGAGACAGCGACTGGTCGAGCAAGGGGCTCAAGAGCAGTGCGGTCACGAAAGAAACAGCGCGAAGCGCCTGAGTCTAGAGTGAAGGTGTGCAGTGCCTCAGTGGACTCAGTAGTACCTGGGGTGGCGGACACACAAGCACCTAGAGCAGTAGCCTCACCAGTACCTGGGGTAGCAGACACGCAAGCACCTAGGGCGGCAGCCTCACTCGTGCGGATGCCTGGGTCAGGCGGAACACTCAGGTACTGGTCCTCCTCTCCACTAATAGTCAATGCATACATTGCTTTGAGAATAACATCAAAATCAAGAGCATAGATATCGATATCCTTCTTGAGGAGATCAGCCCACTGAGGGAGCTCAGGAGCGTCAGGAAACTGAGCACGCCAAGCATCATCTAGGCGAGAGAAGCAGCGCTGCGCAGCGTGCGCCCTCCCGCACGTCTGTCCCTTGCGGCGACCAGTGCGGATGACGTACGTGCAGCTAAGGCTACCCCCCCCACCCCCGTGCTGTAAGTACCACTCACGAAGCTCCTGGGAGGACTGAGGGTGCTGCGCACTCTGGCCAGTGCCAGAGCCTCCACGACCACCACCGCCGCCTCCACCACGACCACCACCGCCCCTGCCGCCGCCACGTCCACTGTCGCCAGCACCACCGCCCCCACCCCGGCCACCGCCGCCGCCGCTGCCTCCACCACCCCCACCGCTGCCACTAGCCCCTCCAGCCCCGCCACCGCCCCCGCCGCTGCCACCACCCCCACCACCGCCTCCCCCGCCGTCACCCCCACCGCCCTTGCCTCCCCTGCCCTTGCCGCTGCGGCGCCCGCTGGGAGCGGACGCAGAGCCGACCTGCTCAGCACCAAGAAGGTCGACAGCAGCAGCAGAGGCGACAGAGGGGAGCAGGGGGGAGGGGGAACACCCCTCGAAGAAAGGGGTGCGGGGGTCGCCACGAGAGGCACCTACAGCTACAATACTCTTCTCAGCTGCAAGTAGTTCGTTCTCTAGGGCGGCAATGGTGAGCTCAGTGGGGCAGCGAGCTAGGAAGTGGTCCCTGACTGTACTCAGAGTGTCAGGGGGGATAGGTGACTAGGTGGTAGAGAGTGAGCCAGAGCGGGGGAGGGTTGGAGGCAAGAAACTCAGCGGGCATGGCTGCACGGAAGCGGGCATCACTAGTACGGAGGTGAGTGATGAGGTCAGCGACTGTCTGGAAAGCGGACAGGTCGGGGAACAGGTAGGGAAGGGAGAGACGGCCTAGTGCAGCTGAGGCCGGGGAGGAGTAGCGCGCAACTACAGCAGTGTACAGGGCCTGCGCAGTCTGATGCTGGCCGAAGTGCTCACGCTCATCGACTGGCAGGGAGTTGCGAATGGCAAAGCGGGCGTGGGCATCGCGAGTCTGCCACTGCGAGCGAGCAGTAGCGGTAGCAGTAGTAGCAGGAGCAGGGACTGTGCCTAGTGCGTGATCGTACAACGAGATATCCTCTCTGGCAGTGAGCTGGAGGAACAGATGCAGATCATCGAGCCAGGTATCAAACTTAATCGGGCGGCCCTCAGTATCGAACGAGAGAACTGTAGGGCTAGCCATAGCTGAAGCAGTAGCAGTGGCAGCAGTAGTAGTAGCAGGAGTAGCAGTAGCAGTAGTGGTAGTAGCAGTAGAGCGGCGCGGCTCGGCTAGGGCGGCGCGGCTCGGCTAGGGCGGCGCGGCTCGGCCGGGTCGCGCTGCTCGGTCGGGTCGCGCGGTTCGGCTCGGTCCTAGAGGGGCGAGCGCGGGGCCGTCCAGGGCGAGGGCGAGGCCGTGAGAGGCTAGCGCGGGGCCGACAGGGGCCTTAGGGGGCTAGCGCGGGGCCGACGGGGGGCCTTAGGAGGCTAGCGCGGGGTCGATCGGGGGCCTTAGGAGGCTAGCGAGGGGCTAGCGCGGGGCCGACGGGGGCCTTAGGAGGCTAGCGCGGGGCCGATCGGGGGCCTTAGGAGGCTAGCGCGGGGCTAGCGCGGGGCCGACGGGGGCCTTAGGAGGCTAGCGCGGGGCCGATCGGGGGCCTTAGGAGGCTAGCGTGGGGCCGATCGGGGGCCGTGAGAGGCTAGCGTGGGGCCACACGGGGCCTTGAGAGGCGAGCGCCGGGCCGCAAGGGGCCTTAGGAGGGCGACGCGAGGGGGCCTTAGGGGGCCTTAAGAACGAGGCGCTCGAGGCGCAGGAAAAAAAAAGTCGGCGCACGAGGGCGCGGCTAGCGGAAACGGTGGGCCCTATCGTTTCGGTCCTAGGTGGAACCTAGGCTCGTAATACCATATCAGAATCAGAAACGAGAATGAATGACTAGAATGAGTGTTGGGTACAAAAAGGTCAAACCTAACCCTAGATTTGTGTACCCACTATAGGCTAACCCACTGTAGCCTAAACAAGCACATCATACAATGTTTGACAAAAAACTCGACTCCGTCCTCCAAGCACGAGCCCCATGCCCAACGTACTGCACAAGTAGCGTAACACCCTTCTAACGGCCTCCATGTGCTCTCGTCGGTGTCTCCCGGGCGCAACGTAGCATGCCACGATGCTGAGAGGGTAAGCAAGGTCATGTCGAGTGCAGGTCATCAGGTACATGAGGCAGCCCACAAGCTCTGGATACGGGCCACTCGGCTCTACGGACTCGTCCGAAGGTGGAGCTGAGAGCGACTGACCGGTAGGCAGAGGAGTGGACTGTGGCGAGGACCAGTCGAAGCGCTGAAGGACCTACTACACCATGTGTGACTAAGCCAGGTCTATGCACGTGTGTCTCTTCTGCAGCTCCGACTTCACAAGGGCCAGTCCCTCAGTGTCACCAGTGGCAAAGACCAAGTTGTCAACGTACACGAGGATGTAGAATGGCGGCAGAGAGGTGTCGGTGCGCAGAAACAGCGACGGGTCAGCAGTCGAAGGAGCAAACCCAAGAGCCACAAGTGTCATCCTCAGTGTGTCGTGCCACTCACGAGGCCCCTGGCGGAGACCGTAGACTGGCCGCCGGAGGCTCCACTGGGTACCAGGAGGAAATGACCCAGTGAAGCCAGGTGGGCGGCGCAACCAGATCTCTTCGTGTAGGCTGCCCTTCAAGAAAGCAGTGTTGAAGTCAAGGGAGTGAAGCTCGTAGTCACGCTGAGCGGCAACGTGCAGCAGCACCCGAAGAGTGGTCATCTTCGGGGCAGGGAAGGAGGTCTGGAAGAAGTCAACTCCCTCTCGCTAACTAAGTCTCGTGCGACGTAACGAGCATTGAAGACAGGCGGAGAGCCCGGCGGCCGCTTCACCCTGAAAATCCACATGCCATCGACGATGTTCACCCCAGGAGGGGAACCTCATCGACGTAAGTGCCTGTGGACTTCCACGATGCCATCTCTGCGTCCATGGCTGTCTGCCACTGAGAGGAGTAGGGACCCGTAATCGCCTCAGCGTAAGAGCGCGGGGTCGGGATGTCTGGAGCATTCGGGTCTCCCTCAGGTGCAAGCAGCATGGACACGAGATGAGGTACAGCAGCTGCAAGACACTCAAAGTCCTCTTGCCCGTCCTCAAGGACGTCCGTGCCAAGAGCACACTCACCCCTGACGGACGGAGGACAGAGAGACTCAGACTCAGCAACAAGACTAGCGGCGTAATCGAGACGACAAGCAGCAGCAAAGTCAACAAGCTCAGCGACTAGGGCAAACGCAGCAGTGGACTCAAACGAAGGGTCAGTGACAACAGTGGCCAGGAGACGCGTGACAGTAGGACTGGCAGCACGAACTAAGTCAGACTCAGGGTCCGGACCGTTAAGAAGAGAGGACGCAGGAGGAGATGGCAGGGGAAATCGCAGTGGAACAGAGGAAGGACGAAGTGTCATATAGTGAGTGCCGGGGACAGGAGGAGGACGCGGACGCGGAGCACGATGACCAGTGCGACCAGCGCGAATAGGCGAGGCAGGGCGAGACGCAGGTTCACGACGCTCTGTAAGAGAGTCTGTCTGCTCAATGTAAGGAGAAGGAGCAGGCAGCGGGGAGACTTGTTGTAACTGTAGCTGCGACTAGTCAGGCGGTGGACACAAAGAGGGAGGAGTAAGGCCAGTAGAAGACGGGAGACAAGAACCTGGCGAAGCACGGAGCGAGGTGGCGGCAGAGACGACGGCGACGGTCGAGCGAAAAACAAGCGCCACGGCACAGTGCCTCCAGCACTAGAACGGCCAGCTCTAGCGCCCCCAGCACAACCAGCACCTCCAGCACCTCCAGCACGAGCAACACCACCAGCTCCAGCAGCACCAGTACCTCCAGTACGAGCACCTCCGGACCAGCAGCTCCAGCAGCTCCAGCACCTCCAGCACCTCCAGCACCAGCAGCACCAGTACCTCCAGCACGAGCAGTACCACCAGCTCCGGCAACTCCAGTGCCTCCAGCACAAGCACCTCCAGAACCAGCAGCTCTAGCACCTGCAGTACCTCCAGTACGAGCACCTCCGGGACCAGCAGCTCCAGCACCTCCAGTTTCTCCAGTAGCAGTAGCACCACTAGCTCCGGCAGCTCCAGTGCCTCCTATACGAGCACTTCCGGGACTAGCAGCTTTAGCACCTCGAGCAGCAGCACCACCACCAGCTCCAGCAGCTCCAGAAACTCCACTACCTCCAGCACCTCCAGCACTAGCAGCACCACCAGCTCCGGCAGCTCCAGCGCCACTAGCACGAGCACCCTCGGGACCAGCAGTGCCAGCACCACCAGCACCTCCAGCACTAGCAGCTCCAGGGCCTCCAGCTCCAGCAGCGCCACTCCGAAGGCTACATTGCCGAGCGTACCACTCGTGCAACTGCTGTGGTGAGAGAGGCTCCCGCCGGCTAGACCGCTGGGGCGAGGAACCAGTGGGACCTCCAGGAGTAGTAGCTCCAGCACCTCCAGTACCTCCAGTACTAGCAGTACCTCCAGCACCTCCAGGACTAGCAACTCCAAGGCCTCCAGCTCCAGCAGCACCACTCCGAAGGCTACAGCGCCGAGCGTACCACTCGCGCAACTGCTGTGGTGAGAGAGGCTCCCGCATTGTAGACGCGGGACCTCTAGACTCAGCACCCCTAGACTCAGCACCCCTAGGATCCGCACGCGCAGGCTTAGCACCCCCAAGCTCCCAACCCGCAGGCTCAGCACCCCCAGGCTCCGCACGCTCAGGCTCAGCACCTCCAGGCTCCGCACACTCAGGCTCCGCAACCGCAGGCTCAGCACCCCCAGACGCAGCACCCCGAGCAGCACCAAAGTCACCAGAGACCTCGACAGGCTCAACCAAGGGGAGTGGATCTTCCCAAAACACACCTGAAGGAGCAGGACCCTGAGGGGGGAGGGGGTCTACCGAAGGGGGACCTGGAGCGAGGAAGAGAGGCGGAGGGGGGGGGAGAGGGGCAGTGCGGTAGGGGAAGAGACGGTAAAAGGGAACCGACTCGTCGAACGTGACGTCCTGAGAGGGTAGGACACGGCGCGAGGTGGGGTGGTAAAACTGCCAGCCAAGGAAGACGCAGGGAACGGCGCGCGAGGATTGCTTGTCCGCGGAGGTAGCGGACAAAGGCACGACAGCCCCAGACCCGGAACACCGACGCATCGCCAACCTCTCCCGTCCAACGTAGTGTAGTCGAGGTCTCCGGCAAGGAGACACGGGGCCAGAGGTTGAGCTGATGCGCAGCATACCGGACCGCAAACGGCCACAGAAAATGGGGAGCAGCCGCATGGATCATGGAGGTACGAGCCACCTCCATGACTAAGCCAATGTGGCGCTCAGCAATCCCACTTTGCTGAGGAGAGGCCGGAAGCGTGAACGACTGAAGGATGCCCTCCCCACGATAAAAGTCCCGCAAGAGGTCGGAGGAGAACTCACCACCTCTGTCAGAGTGCAGACGCAGGACAGGAAGGTCCGTGTCAAACCGCTCGCGAAGCTGGAGACGGACAGCGCGGATCCAAGGGATCAAAACATCAGGGACCTCCCCCTTGCTGCGCAAGGGGAAGACCGTGGTGTAACGCGAGTAGTCGTCAACAACCAGCAGAAAGTATCGCTCGCGGCTCTGTCCCTGGACGCGGGCTGGGCCCCACACGTCCATGTGGAGAGTCTGCAGGGGAGCAATCATTGGGAGAAACGAGGAGGAGTGAGGAGCGGCGCGCTGCCGCCCCTCGACAAAGGGAAGGCAGGGAGGGGCAGGCGAGTGTGGGAGGGGAGGCAGAGACCTGGGAAGACCACAGACAAGGAGGCGGGAGTGCATGCCACGGAGGCGTCAGGGAGGGGTGACCTAGGCGGTGGTGCCAAAGGAGAGTCTAAAGCGACAGGAGGAGACACGAACAGGGGGCTGCTAGCTGCCCTGATGCGGACGCAGACGTAGCTACCTAAGGAGGCTCAGTAGTTAGTGTGTACAGGCTCGACCTAGGCCGACGGCTGAACGTGGCCAGGTGACGGCCCGTCCGTGCACACGTGCAGATCGCCACGCGCTGTCCTCCAGGGATAAATGTATCAACCCAAGCATCCTGAAGGACGACGTTACTCACCAAGTTCGTAGAAAACAAGGGGAGGTGAAGACCTAACAGTGAGCCAGACGGAACCGCCGGACACGGGAGAACAGTGGAGGAACGTGCACGAGCCGGTCCCCCAGAGGGGTCAGCAAGAGAGACTGCAACCGGTGCTGCGAGTGGTGTGACTGTGGTGTGAAGCAGCGGGAAGCACCTGAGTCAAGCGTGAAGGTGTGCAAGGCCTCCCCCTACTGCTCTGAAACCATGTCAGAAACTAACGAGGAGGAATGATTGTATTGAGATCACACTGAGTACAAGTACTAACCCTAATTGGGTTGTACCCCGTATAGGCTACCCCACTGCAGCCTACACAACATAAGCAGGAGCAGCAGGGCAGGAGCTACCCCACTTCGCTGCTGCTATTGGAAAGTTCCATATTTCTTTGCCTACACATAGGATTTAGTGTGAATAAAAATGGCATGAGAACTGTTTTGTTGAAGTGTATTGGATAATTGGAATATATCTATGATAGAGGTTGCAATGCAATGTAGGATGTTAACTTTGTACACTAAAGTGGCTGTGAATATGAAAGCTATGCACAACGGGGACCTCTCGCGATGGATCGGGAAATGTATGTATCTTCTATTAGTGCACGTGCTCTGCAGCTATGTCCCCACCTAATTGGCCGCTGTCCAAATATGCCTCTTCATACAGGCCTCCTTCTTGTGTGCTTCTCACGGTCTCCTCTCTCCACCCCTCTGTTCCTATTCCGTGTGCGCCCTGCAGAGGCTGTCTCCCCGCTAAGCTTTGAGCAGCGGGTGGGCATGCTGGTGGGGGCGGCATGTGGCTTTGAGTATCTCCACAGCTTTCCCATCATTCATCGCGACATCAAGCCCACCAACATCCTGCTTGATGATCGCATGCTGGTGAGACTTATGGGGCGCCTCAAAACACTTCTTCAAGCCCGCCAACATCCTGCTCGACCACAACATGCTGGCACGTGGTGCAGGCATGCAGCTAGACTCATGCCAAATGCACTACTATGAACGGGGCATGCACATAGGTGGCCTCATGTAATTGACGCGTGAGTGCATCACCACGTGTGGACATCAGATTTCAATAGAATTCACTGTGCTTCCATTCCTGCCCATATCCATTCTCCATTCACTGTGCTTCCATTCCTCTATCCATGAGTGCAGACTAAGGTCTCGGACTTTGGGCTTATGAGGAAGGGCGAGGGCTTCCATTCCTCGTCGTCTGTGCTTTCTCCTTACAGAATTCCGCCTGCTCGATGCAAGGAACACCCCGAAACACCCCGTTCATGGTGAGCTGGAATGTTGATGGTGCGTTCGTCAACCCGAACGGCATCACTGTATACTCGTATCTGCCGTAGCGGGTGCGAGAAGTAGTCTTCGAACAGTCGTCGGCGAACACGCGAATCTGATGGTAGCCACCTCGCAGGTCGATTTTTTAGAAGAAGCGAGCCCCGCAAAGCTGATCCAGCAGCTCGTCCGCTCGCGGAATCGAGTAACGCGACTTGATTGTAATCCGATTCAGTGCTAAATAGTCGATACGCATGCGCAGGCTTCCGTCCTTCTTCGGCGTGAAGAGTATCGAGGCGGCGAACGGTGACGGGCTCGACCGGATAAATCCCTTCGAGAGCACGTAATCTAGTTGTTTTCGCAACTCGTCGAGCTCCGGTTGGGCCCATCGGGCAGGTCATTCGCGAAAATTTCGGGATACCTCCGAATTATTCTCGCCGCGTCGTCAGGTACAACAGCGCATAGCGTGTCAATGTCGGCTATTTTCTCGGATGCAACCACCTCGTACAGCTGTATATCGTAGCCTTGCGCTTCCCTCTACATCGCCCTCGTCAGCGTGATCGCGCTGGCACGTGTCGTCGTCGGCTCCGGCTCCGTCCATTTCGGAAGCGTCACACTGTTAAAGTTACGAGAAATGAAGAAAGGAGGGGTTTCACTAACAGTAGTTGGGATACATATAGCAAACCCTAACTGGGTTGTACTCGCTATAGAGCACCACACTACAGGCTAGATAATAACATTCTTACACACCCCCATAGCCAAAGTGGGGTGTAATCAGCACAATGAGCAGGAGTTCACAATAATAATCAAAGCTAGAGGTAATCATAGCGGGCAAGTGAGGAGGAGGAGGAACTGTGGAAGGAGAGAAGATGGGAGGCAACGTCTGAAGCTGCAGAGGCACGGGCACAGGAGCGGCTGACTCAGTGGCTACCGAAGCAAGGGCGACGGACTACTGGAGTGACTGGCTCCGCGGCTAAGACGAGCGGCAGGAGCAACGGACCCACTGGCGACTGGTGCAACAGGCTCACTGGCTACCGAAGCAAGGGCGACGGACTACAGGTGCTGCAGGCGACACGACAGCTACCTCCACACAACCTCCTCCAACTGACCCACACCCTTGACACACACCCTAACTGCTTCACCCCTAACTCCACTCCCATGTCACCCCCTCGTACCACTCCGACGGCTCCAACACAACACATCCACCCCCCCTCAGCGGCAACTGCAGCACTGGGAGACGGAGGAGGAGGAGGAGGAGCAGGGGACGGCGCACAGAAACTGCACCCCCATACCCCCCACCCCCAAACCCTAATTCAGGAGAACGGGCAGCAGCAGGGGTGGGGCGCCGTCAGAAGCACGGGGGACAGCGGGTAGCTCAGGGGCAGAGAAGAACGGGCCGCCCACGGGCCTGGCACAGCCAGACGAACCGCGCGCAGGCGGCCTGAGCCGCGCGCGGGCCTGGCGCAGCCCGCACGGGCCGCGCGCGGGCCGGGCGCAGCCCGTACCGGCCGCGCTCGGGGCTAGCGCAGCCCGCGCTGGCCGGGACGGGCGACCGGGGACGACGGGCTGGTCCCCGTCGCCCGTCGAAGCGCCCCCCGGGGGCGACGTGCGGACCGACGGGGCAGAAAGCCGCCGCGCGCCTCGGGGCGCACGGCGGGCAGAGAACCGTCGCACGCCCCGGGGCGCACGGCGGGCAAAAAACCGCCGCGCGCCTCGGGGCGCACGGCGGGCAGAAAACCGCCGCACGCTCGGAGCGCGCGGCGGGAAGAAAAATCCGTCGCACGCCACGGGGCGTGCAACACACAGAGTAGCTGTGGCAGCGGAAGCAGTGAGGTGGTGGGCCCATACACAGGAACGACCCAGGAGGGTCGACCTGCTCTGATAGCATGTTAAAGTTACGAGAAATGAAGAAAGGAGGGGTTTCACTAGCAGTAGTTGGGATACATATAGCAAACCCTAACTGGGTTGTACTCGCTATAGAGCACCCCACTACAGGCTAGATAATAACATTCTAACACACACGTCCCTTATTGTTCAGCACTGTCCAAGCTCCCGTTGTCCAGTCGATCGCCGGATTGTATCGCTGCAGCCAATCTCGCCCCAGCAGCACATCGCAACCGTCCAGTGTTGTCGCCAGCATCTTCATCGAAAGCCGGAAATTGTCGCCACACTTCATCCGAATTTGTCGCACCTCGTCCCGTATTGCCAGCAGTGTCCCATCCACCAGCCTCGCATCGATCTCTGACAGACACCTGTCCAGCTTAACTCCGATTGTTTTGGTCGTTTCCAGGTTAACGAGACAGTGGCTCGCCCCACCGTCAACGAATATTTTTATTTTAAAAACCTTAACCCTCCCCACGACCAGCACAGGGTGATCCACGTGTTCATCCATTTCATTCGTCACGTTGCGGTCAATAGCCCGTATCGGTACCACTACTGGTTCTTGTCAGTAGGTGGCCCGACCGCTACTGACTCGTCTCTTTTCCCGACCCCTCTCCGTCGTTCCTGTTCCTCTGTGGTAGGTTCGGGCAGTCTTTCCTCCAGTGGCCTGGTTGGTTGCAGTTGAAGCACGTAACTGGGGCACGTCTTGGCGCATCCACACCGTTGATTGTGGGCTAGCGAGGCGGTCCACGAGATTGATTTCCCTCCCGGGAGCTCATTCTCGCCCAGTGCATCAGCGCGCCTGTTGATTCGGCCAGCTGGACGGCATCGTTGAAGACGCGTGGCCTCGTTCGTCACACTTCGTACTGAACCTCATATTTGAGGCCTGCGACGTAACGATCGACCCGCTCCGTGTCACTCATGTCGTCCACTTGGTCGGTCAAGGCGCAGAACATCGCCGTGTAGTTTTGGACCGACGTCACCTGCTTCCAGGCACGCAGCTTCATGCGAGCAGAATCCGAGGCGAATACGTGCTTGAATATGGTTCGTAAGGTTGCGCCCCACTCTGTCCATATGCGTATCGTGGCCACTCCGAAGATCGAGGTTGCTCGTTGCATGACAGGTGTCCAGGTTCCGTCGTTCGCACAAGATATCCCTGCCGAAATTCCCTCTGACAGAATCATGCGGCGCCACCACTCCAAAGATGCTCCTCATAACAGCGACACTGTAAAATTAATGCGGGTGGCATCGTCAGCAATTTGCGCAGCTAAAAAAAAAAACTCCACGCCGAACAACCATGGAGACACAGTGACACCTTTGTCGCTGAGGTTGAACGGGGGCGGGTTTGTCGGCTTTATCTTGACAGTTGTAGAGACTGCTGCTGCTGCATGCACTATGGGCGCCGCCGGAGCTATCGCCGGAGTTGTCGCTGGTGCCCGCCTTGGCGTTGTTTGCGATAGTTGTCTCGGCGTAGCTCGTGCCTGTTGCCGTTGCTTTAGCGCTTCTGGTGCGTGTGCTGTCGTACCATCCACTCATCTTCATTGTCCAGAGAGCCCTGTGATAAGAAACGAGAATGAATGAACTATGAATGAATTGGGTACAAGTACTAACCCTAATTGGGTTGTACCCCTTATGGGCTACCCCACTATAGCCTACACAATATGCATGAGCTATGATGTTCTGACACACCCCCATAGGCAAAGTGGGGGAGAACAAGGGGTCACAAGACCAGTCATGCAAAGCAAAGCAAAGCAAGCTCAGGGTGGATCACAAAGTCACCACACATTCCGAGCACAAGTTCAAGGCCACAAGGCCAGTTCACATGCAAGAGTACATATATATAAAGAAGGCTAGACAAGCAAGAGCAGGTATATATATATGTAACAGTACAAGCAAGGTCAAGAGGTGAGCAAGTGAGGCAAGGTAGGCACAAGGCCCAGCTGAGTACAGAAGCGCTGATGGTCACAAGGCACAAGCGCCTTGGTGAAGATATCAGCAGTGTTGGCCTCAGAGGCCACGTACGCAAGACGCAGCTGACCACGCTGCTGCAGCTCACGAGCAAGAAAGTAGCGGAGAGCAATGTGCTTTGTTCTGTGCTCCAGTCGCTGCTCCCGACACAAGGCCAGCATGGCCTTGTTGTCTACGTACAGCACTGGAGGAGAACGAGCCGGCTCTCCGAAATCAGTCAGCAGATAGGTGAGCCAGCGAAGCTCCTGTGCAGCCATGGCTCCTGCGTAGATCTCAGCTTCACAACTAGAGCCGAGAACAGAAGACGAGCGAGTAGCCCGCCACGAGACAGAGCCGGAACCAAGGCTGAAGGTGTAACCCTGTGACGACCGCTGCGTAGCCTGGTCGTCAGCAGAAGAAGCGTCTGCGTGCCCAGTGAGGACCACTGGACTCTGCCCTCCAAGAACAAGCCCCATGCCCGACGTACTGCACAAGTAGTGCAACACCCTCTTAGCTGCAGCCATGTGCTCCGGTCTGTGTCTCCCAGGAGCAACATAGCGTGCGAGAATGCTGAGAGGGTATGCAAGGTCAGGTCGTGTGCAGGTCATCAGGTACATGAGGCAGCCAACAAGCTCTGGGTACGGGCCACTCGACTCTACGGACTCATCCGAAGGCAGAGCTGAGAGCGAGTGGCAAGTAGGCAGAGGAGTGGCTTGAGGCGAGGAGTACGTGAAGCCGAAGCGCTGAAAAACCTGCTGTACCATGTGTGACTGAGTCAGGGTAATGGTGCGGCGTGCTCTGTCCCGAGTGATCTGTAAGCCAAGGTAGCTGCGCATTTCACCCAGGTCAGTGCACGTGTGTCTCTTCTGCAGCTCGGACTTCACGTGGGCGAGTCCAGCAGTGTCAGCTGTGGCAAAGACCAAGTCGTCGACGTACACGAGGATGTAGAACGGCGGCAAAGAAGTGTTGGTGCGCAGAAACAGCGACGGGTCGGCAGTAGAGGGAGCAAACCCAAGGGCCGCAAGTGTAGTCCTCAGTGTGTCGTGCCACTCACGCGGTGCCTGGCGGAGACTGTAGACTGGCCGCCGGAGGCTCCACTGGGTGCCAGGAGGAAACGACCCAGTGAAACCAGGTGGGCGACGCAACCAGATCTCCTCGTGCAGGCTGCCCTGCAAGAAAGCAGTGGTGAAGTCAAGAGAGTGTAGCTCGTAGTCACGGTGAGCAGCTATGTGCAGTAGTACCCAAAGAGTGGTCATCTTCAGGGTGGGAGAGAAGGTCTGAAACTAGTCAACTCCCTGCCGCTGACTGAAGCCACGAGCCACGTAACGCGCCTTGAAGACAGGCGGAGAACCCGGCGGTCGCTTCACCCTGAAAATCCACATGCCACTGACGATGTTCGCCCCAGGAGGGGGAACTGCGTCAACGTAGGTGCCTGTGGACTTCCAGGAAGCCATCTTTGCGTCCATAGCTGCCTGCCACTGAGAGGAGTAGGGACCCTCTATCGCCTCCGCGTAAGAGCGCGGAGTCGGGATGTCAAATGCATCCGGGTCTCCCTCAGGGGTAAGCAGTACGGACACGAGATGAGGTGAAGCAGCGGCCAAGCACTGGAACTCCTCCTGCCTGTCCTCAAGGACGTCCGTGCCAAGGGCACACTCACTCCGACGGACGGAGGACAGACAGACTCAGACTCAGCAACAAGACTGGCGGCGTAGTCTAGGCGACAGCGAGCAGCGAAGTCGACGAGCTCAGCAACTAGGGCAGACGCAGCAGTGGACTCAAAGGAAGGGTCAGTGACAACAGTAGCAAGGAGACGCGTGACAGCAGGACTGGCAGCACGAAGAGAGTCCGACTCCGGGTCGGCAAGAGCAGGAAGAGAAGACTCAGGAGGAGAAGGCAAAGGGGCACGCAGAGGAGCAGTGGACGGACGCAGAGACATCCGGTGCGTTCCAGGGACAGGAGGAGGACGCTGACGCGAACCGCGACCACTAGTGCGAGCAGCACGGACAGGCGACGCAGGGCGAGACGCAGGCTCACGACGCTCAGCAAGACCTCCAGTAGGACCAGTGTAGGGAGACGGAGCAGGCAGTGGGGAGGCCGGCTGTAACTATAACTGCGACGGGACAGGCTGTGGACACTCTAAGGGAGGAGGAGGACCAATAGAAGACGGGAGACCAAGAACCTGCTGAAGGAGCGGAACGAAGTACGGCCGAGGCCGCGCGGCGACTCCAGACAGCACCAGCACCCTTAGTGGCAGCACCAGCACCCTTAGTGGCAGCACCAGCACCAATAGCAGCTCCAGCTCCAGTACCTCCAGCAGCACCAGTAGTACCCCCAACAGGATAGCCTCCAGGACCGACAGTAGTAGCCTCCTCGCCAACACCCGCAGCAGCTCCAGCTCCAGAAGTAGCCGCAGGTCCAGCAGCTCCAGTACCCCCAGTACGAGCACCTCCGGGACCCGTGGCACCAGCTCCCTCAGCAGCAACAGAACCTCCAGTACCCGTAGCACCTCCAGCTCCAACAGCTCGCCTCCAGCGTCGGGCAAACCACTCACGCACCTCCTGTGGAGAGAGTGACTCCCGGCGAGAAGAAGCACCCGGAGAACCGCCAGGCACAGCACCAGCAGGCCCAGCTCCCTCAGGCTCCGCACCCCCAGGCTCAGCACCTCCAGGCGTAGCACCCCCAGGCTCAGCACCCCCAGGCTCAGCACCCCCAGGCTCAGCACCCCCAGGCGTAGCACTCCCAGGCTCAGCACCCCCAGACTCAGCACCCCCAGGCTCAGCACCCCTAGTCGTAGTACCCTCAGGCTCAGCACCCCCAGGCATAGCACCCACACGCTCAGCACCCCAAGAGTCAGCACCCCCAGGCTCAGCACCCTCAGCAGCACCAGAGTCACCAGCGACCTCGACAAGCTCAACAGCGTCTACCTGGGACACACCTGAAGCGGCAGGACCTTGAGGGGGGAGGGGGTCTACCGGGGGGGGACCTGGCACAAGGAAGAGCGGTGGCGGGGGGAGGGACGGAGTGCGGTAGGGGAAGAGACGGTAGTAGGGGACCGACTCGTCGAACGTGACGTCTTGGGAGGATCGAACACGGCGAGAGGTGGGGTGGTAGAACTGCCACCCTGGCGCGTCAGGGGGGGAAACCCAGGAAGACGCAAGGAGCAGCACGAGGGGACAGCTTGTCCGCAGACAAGTCGCGGACAAACGCCCGAGATCCCCAGACACGGAACGCAGACGCATCGCCAACCTTCCCCGTCCACAGCAAAGCTGGGGAGGTCTCCGGCATGGAGACCCTGGGGTGAAGGTTGATGTGATGCGCCGCGTACCGGACCGCAAACGGCCACAGAAAAGGGGGGGCAGCCGCATGCATCATGGACGTACGGGCGATGTCCATGACCATGCCAATGCGGCGCTCAGCAATCCCATTTTGCTGTGGAGAGTCCGGAAGCGTGAAGGTCTGGCGGATGCCTCGTGCACGACAATAGGCTCGCAGAAGGCCAGAGGAGAACTCTCCGCCTCTGTCAGAGTGCAGACGTAGAACAGGAAATTCCGAGCCGAAGCTCTGCCTGAGCTGGAGACGAGCTGCGCGGATCCAGTCGATCAACACCTCAGTGACATCACCCTTGCTGCGCGAGGGGAAGACAGTGGTGTAACGCGAGTAGTCGTCAACCACCAGCAGGAAGTAGCGCTCGTGACCCTGTCCATGGACGCGGGCTGGGCCCCACACGTCCATGTGAAGCGTCTGAAGCGGGGCCTCTGTCGGAGGAAACTGGGAGGAGTGAGGGGTAGCTCGCTGCCGCCCCTCGACACAGGGGATGCAGGTAGGGCCAGGCCCTGGAGGAAGGGGAGGGAGGGACCGGGGAAGACCTGAGACAAGGACACGGGAGGCCATGCTTCGGAGACGAAGCAGGGAGGGGTGACCAAGGCGGTGGTGCCAGAGGAGAGTCTCGTGAGACAGGAGGCGACACGAGCAGGGGGCAGACTCAGGACCAGACCTGGACGCTGCAGCTAACACCTGACCCGACGCAGCTACCTGACCAAACGCAGGGACTGGAGGAGACGCAATGGTCAGTGTGTACAGGCTCGACCCCGGCTGACGTGTAAACTTGGCCAGGTGTCGGCCTGTCCGAGCGTCCGTGCAGTGGGTCACCCGCTGACTCGCAGGAGTGAACTGGTGAACCCCTGCATCCTGTAGGTCAGCACCACTCACCAAGTTCGTAGAGAACGAGGGGAGGTAAAGACTAGACAGGGTGCGAGAGGGGGCCGCCGGACACGGGAGGACAGTGGAGAAGTGAGCAAGGACAGGACCCCCAGAGGGGTCTGCCAGGGAGACTGCAACTGGCCGACCAAGCGGCGTGAGTGTGGTGCGGTCTCGAAAGAAGGAGCGAGAAGCCCCTGAGTCAAGTGTGAAGGTGTGGGAGGCTGAAGCCGACGCAGTACCTGAGAGCGCAGACTCACCAGTACCGGAGGAAGCAGACACAACAGCACCTAGAGCAGCAGCCTCGCTAGCACCAAGAGCAGCAGCCTCACCAGCACCTAGAGCAGCAGTCGCAATGCCCGGGTCGGGCGGGAAACACCGGTAACAGTCACCCTCCTCACTAATAGACACAGTATACATAGCAGCAAGAATAGCATCAAAGTCAAGGTCAAAGATAGCTACCCCTGCCCTAGACAGCTCGCCCCAGCGAGGGATCTCAGTGGCCTCAGGGAACTGGTGTCGCCAAGCGTCCGTCAGGCGGCCAAAGCATCGCTGGGTGGGGTGCGCACCCCCACACTGCTCACCCGCACGGTCGTCGGTGCGCAGGACGTAGGTGCATGGACAAGTACCCCCACCCCGCTGGCATGCAGAGTACCACTCACGGAGCTGCTGAGGGGACAGGGTCTCCCGACTGCGCTGCTGCTGCTGGCGCTGACCACCACCGGAGCCACTCCTCTGCGAAGAGCCACGACCTCCTCCTCCTCCTCCTCCGCCACCGCCTCCTCCACCTCCGCCACCTCCACCACCTCCGCTCCCACCGCCACCGCCGCCGCCGCCTCCGCCTCCACTGCCGCCGCCGACACCTCCACCCCCGCCACCACTCCCACCACCACCCCCACCCCCTCCACTGCCTCCACCGCCGCCTCCACCGCCCCCGCTAGCTCCTCCAGCGCCCCTGCCCCCCTTGCCCTTGCCAGAGCGACGCTTCCCACTAGGGGTAGACGCCGCACCGACCGACTCCAGACCAACGAGTTCGGCCGCAGCAGCAGAGGCAACAGAGGGAAAGAGAGGGGAGGGGGAACACCCCTCAAAGATGGGGGTGCCCGGGTCACCACGAGAGGCCCCTACAGCGACTATGCTCTTCTCTGCTGCTAGGAGGGCCTTCTCGAGGAGGTCAACAGTGAGAGTGGTGGGACAGACTGAGAGAAAGTGGTCCCTGACTACGCGAAGGGAGTCAGGGAGGCGGGTGACTATGTAGTAGAGAGTGATGTACATGGGGGGGGGGTTCTTGGCGCAGAAGTCAGCAGGAAGCGCAGCGCGGTAGCGAGTGTCACTAGTGCGGAGGTGCGTAATGAGGTCAGCGACTGTGGGAAAGGCAGCAAGGTCAGGGAAGAGGTACGGTAGCATGAGGCGGCTCAGTGCAGCAGTGGCAGGGGAGGAGTAGCGTGCAACTACAGCGTCGTACAAGGTCTGAGCACTCTTGTACTGGCTAAAGTGCGCACGCTCAGAGGTAGGCAGGTGGCGACGCACAACAAGACGTGCAGCAGCATCGCGCGTGGCCCACTGCGAGCGAACATTGGCGTCAGCATCAGCAGCAGGGGCAGGAGAGGCACCAGAGGTGAGGTCAAAGAGAGAGAGACCGTCCGCCCTATCGCACTGTAAGAAAAGCTGCAGCTCATCTATCCAGACGTCAAAGTCAATGGCCCGACCCTCAGCGTCAAAAGCGAGGACACTAGGGGTAGCCATGACAGAAGTAGACTAGCAGTGCGAACAGTAGGGTGAGGGCAGTGCAGTGACAGAGGCGCTGCTCTTACCAGACAGGGCGGCTCGGGCGGCTCGACTGCAGGGCGACTCGGCGGCTCGGCAACTGGGCGGTAGGCGGCTCGGCAGCTGGGCGTCTCGGCGGCTCGGCTGCTGGATGGCTCGGCGGCTCGGCTGCTGGGCGGCTGGGCGGCTCGGCTGCTGGGCGGCTCGGTGGCTCGGCTGTAGGGCGGCTCGGCGGCTCGGCTGCTGGGCGGCTCGGCGGCTCGGCTGCTGGGCGGCGCAGCGGCTTGGCTGCTGGGCGGCTCGGTGGCTGGGCGGCTCGGCGGCTCTGCTGCTGGGCGGCTCGGCCGAGCCGCGAAGGAGGCGGCGGAAGGGCCGCTGAGCGGGCGGCGTCCGGGGCCGTTGAGAGGAGGCGGCTGGGCCGCCGAGAGGAGGCGGCGGGGCCGCGGAGAGGAGGCGGCGGGGCCGCGGAGAGGAGGCGGCGGGGCCGCCGAGAGGAGGCGGCGGGGCCGCTTAAAGGAGGCGGCGGGGCCGCTTAAAGGGCGGCGACGAGGCCGCTGCAGGGGTAGTGGCGGGGCCGCTGAAAGGAGACGGCGGGGCCGCTGAAAGGAGACGGCGGGGCCGCTGAAAGGAGACGGCGGGGCCGCTTAGAAGGGCGGCGACGGGCCGCTGAAGAGGGCGGGGACAGAGTCGCAGGGAGGGCGGCGTCAGGGCCGTGCAAGGGCGGCGACGGGGCCGCTGGGGAAAGGGCGGCGAGGGCACCGCAGGGGGAGAGCGGCGACGGGCCGCGAAGGGCGGCGGATCGGGGCCGCAAGTGCGGCGGATCGGGGCCGCAAGAGGCCGCTAGGGGGCCGTGAGGGCGGCTTGGGCGGCGCGACGCGGCCGTTAGGGCGGTGCGACGCGACCTTCAGGGCAGCGCGACGAGGCCGCTAGGGGCCGCTAAGGGCGACGCGACGGGGCCGTGAGGGGCCTAGTGAGGGCGCGACGGTAAGGAAGGCACACGAGGCGCGACTCGGGCCTAAGTGGAGCACGCTCCGGGCAGGGAAAAAAAATAAATCGTAGTGGTGGGCCCTAGGAATCGTTCCCGTTAGGGAACCTGCTCGATACCATGATAAGAAACGAGAATGAATGAACTATGAATGAATTGGGTACAAGTACTAACCCTAATTGGGTTGTACCCCTTATGGGCTACCCCACTATAGCCTACACAATATGCATGAGCTATAATGTTCTAACACCCTGTAGCTCGCTAAGTAAGTTGCCGTCAGGTGATGAACTGCTACCTGCTTCTGACAAGAAGTGAACGAGAGAATGCGTGAACTATGAACGAAGTGAGTACAAATAGGAAACCCTATCTGGGTTGTACCCCCTATGGGATACCCCACTATAGCCTACATAAATGAGTAAGCTATAATATTCTGACACACCCCCATAGGCAAAGTGGGGGAGAACAAGGGGTCACAAGACCAGTCAAGCAAAGCAAAGCAAAGCTCAGGGTGGATCACAAAGTCACCACACATTCCGAGCACAAGTTCAAAAGGCCAGAAGGCCAGTTCACATGCAAGATCATATATAAAGATATACAAGAGTCAAGCAAGTAAGAGCAAGAGTATATATAGGTGAAGGTACAAGCAAGGTCAAGAAGTGAGCAAGTGAGGCAAGACAGACACAAGACCCAACTGCGTGCAACAACGCTGATGATCACAAGGCGCAAGTGCCTTAGTGAAGACATCAGCAGTGTTGGCCTCAGAGGCCACGTACGCAAGTCGCAACTGTCCACGCTGCTGCAGCTCACGAGCAAGGAAGTAGCGGAGGGCAATGTGCTTCGTTCTGTGCTCCAGTCGCTGCTCTCGACACAAGGCCAGCATGGCCTTGTTGTCTACGTACAGGACTGGAGGAGAACGAGGCTGCTCTCCAAGGTCGGTCAGCAGGTAGGTGAGCCAGCGTAACTCCTGTGCAGCCATAGCCCCAGCGTAGATCTCAGCCTCACAACTGGAGCCCAGAACAGAAGACGAGCGAGTAGCCCGCCACGAAACAGAGCCGGAGCCAAGGCTGAAGGTGTAACCCTGTGACGACCGCTGCGTAGCCTGGTCGTCAGCCCAGGAAGCGTCTGCGTGCCCAGTGAGGACCACTGGACTGCGCCCTCCAAGCACTAGCCCCATGCCCGACGTACTGCACAAGTAACGCAACACCCTCTTCGCTGCAGCCATGTGCTCTGGTCGGTGTCTCCCAGGAGCAACATAGCGTGCTAGAATGCTAAGAGGGTATGCAAGGTCAGGACGTGTGCAGGTCATCAGGTACATGAGGCAGCCAACAAGCTCTGGGTACGGGCCACTCGACTCTACGGACTCATCCGAAGGCAGAGCTGAGAGCGAGTGGCGAGTAGGCAGAGGAGTGGCCTGAGGCGAGGAGTACGTGAAGCCGAAGCGCTGAAGGACCTGCTGCACCATGTGTGACTGAGTCAGGGTAATGGTGCGGCGCGCTCTGTCCCGGGTGATCTGCAAACCAAGGTAGCTACGCAGTTCACCCAGGTCAGTGCACGTATGTCTCTTCTGCAGCTCGGACTTCACGTAGGCGAGTCCAGCAGTGTCAGCTGTGGCAAAGACCAAGTCGTTGACGTACACGAGGATGTAGAACGGCGGCAGAGAGGTGTCGGTGCGCAGAAACAGCGACGGGTTGGCAGTAGACGGAGCAAACCCAAGTGCCGCGAGCGTAGTCCTCAGTGTGTCGTGCCACTCACGTGGCGCCTGGCGGAGACCGTAGACTGGACGCCGGAGACTCCACTGGGTACCAGGAGGGAAAGACCCAGTGAAGCCAGGTGGGCGGCGCAGCCAGATCTCCTCGTGCAGACTGCCCTGCAAGAAAGCTGTGCTGAAGTCGAGAGAGTGCAGCTCGTAGTCACGGTGAGCAGCAACGTGCAGCAGAACCCGAAGAGTGGTCATCTTCGGGGTGGGGGAGAAGGTCTGAAAGTAGTCAACCCCCTGCCGCTGACTGAAGCCACGAGCCACGTAACGCGCCTTGAAGACAGGCGGAGAACCCGGCGGCCGCTTCACCCTGAAAATCCACATGCCACTGACGATGTTCGCCCCAGAAGGGGGGACAGCGTCGACGTAGGTGCCTGTGGACTTCCAGGAAGCCATCTCTGCATCCATAGCTGCCTGCCACTGAGAGGAGTAGGGACCCTCTATCGCCTCCGCGTAAGAGCGCGGAGTCGGGATGTCTGGTGCATCCGGGTCTCCCTCAGGGGCTAGCAGTACAGACGCGAGATGGGGTAAAGCGGCGGCCAGACACTGGAACTCCTCCTGCCTGTCCTCAAGGACGTCCGTGCCGAGGGCACACTCACCCCCGACGGACGGAGGACAGGCAGACTCAGACTCAGCGACAAGACTGGCAGCGTAGTCTAGACGACAGCGCGCAGCAAAGTCGACAAGCTCAGTGACAAGGGCAGACGCAGCAGACGACTCGAAGGAAGGGTCAGTGACAGCAGTAGCAAGGAGACGCGTGACAGTAGGACTGGCAGCACGAAGAGAGTCCGACTCCGGGTCGGCAAGAGCAGGAAGAGAGGAAGCAGGAGGAGAAGGTAAAGGGGCACGCAGAGGAGCAGTGGACGGACGCAGTGACATCCGGTGCGTGCCAGGGACAGGAGGAGGACGCTGACGCGACCCGCGACCACTAGCGCGCTCAGTACGAACAGGCGACGCAGGACGAGACGCAGGCTCACGACGCTCAGTAAGACCTCCAGTCGGACCAGCGTAGGGAGAAGGAGCAGGCAAAGGGGAGGCAGGCTGTAGCTGTGGCTGTGACCGGACAGGCTGCGGACCCTCTAAGGGAGGAGGAGGAGGTGGAAGACGAAGAACCTGCTGCAGGAGCGGAACGAAGTACGGTCGGGGCCGCGCGGCGACGCCAGAAACAGCAGGAACAGCACCAGCACCCCCGGCAGGAGCACCCACTCCAGTAGCACCTCCAGCAGCACCACCAGAAGCTCCAGAACCTCCAGCAGCAGCACCAGGAGCACTGTCAGTCGGACCGCCAGCGGCAGGCTCAGCGCCAACACCCTCAGCAGCACCAGCTCCAGAAGAACTCGCAGACCCAGCAGCTCCAGCACCCACAGGACGAGCACCGCCGGGACGCGCGGCAGCAGTGCCCTCTGCAGCCGAAGAACCACCCGCACCAGCAGCACGCCTCCAGCGCCTGGCAAACCACTCACGCAGCTCCTGTGGGGAGAGTGGCTCCCGGCGAGACGAAGCACCCCCAGGCTCAGCACCCCCAGGCTCAGCACCCCTAGGCATAGCACTCCCAGGCGCAGCACCCCCAGGCTCGGCACCTCCAGGCTCAGCACCCCCAGACACAGCACCCCCAGGCGCAGCACCTCCAGGCTCAGCACCCCCAGGCTCAGCACCCCCAGGCTCAGCACCCCCAGACTCAGCACCCCCAGACTCCGCACCCCCAGGCTCAGCACCCCCAGACTCCGCACCCCCAGGCTCAGCACCCCCAGACTCCGCACCCCCAGGCTCAGCTCCCGCAGCAGCACCAGAGTCACCAGTGACCTCGACAGGCTCGACCGCGTCTACCTGGGACACACCTGAAGGGGCAGGACCCTGAGGGGGGAGGGGGACTACCGGGGGGGGACCTGGTACCAAGAAGAGCGGGGGTGGGGGGAGGGACGGAGTGCGGTAGGGGAAGAGGCGGTAGTAGGGTACCGACTCGTCGAACGTGACGTCCTGGGAGGACAGAACACGTCGAGAGGAGGGGTGGTAGAATTGCCACCCAGGGGCGTCGGGGGGGAACCCTAGGAAGACGCAGGGAGCAGCGCGAGGGGACAGCTTGTCCGCAGACAAGTCGCGGACAAACGCTCGAGATCCCCAGACCCGGAACGCCGACGCATCGCCAACCTTCCCCGTCCACAGCAGGGCTGGGGAGGTCTCCGGCCTGGAGACCCTGGGGTGGAGGTTGATCTGATGCGCTGCGTACCTGACCGCAAACGGCCACAGAAAATGGGGGGCAGCCGCATGCATCATGGACGTACGGGCGACGTCCATGACCATGCCAATGCGGCGCTCAGCAATCCCATTTTGCTGTGGGGAGTCCGGAAGCGTGAAGGACTGGCGGATGCCTCGCGCCCGACAGTAGGCACGTAGAAGGCTAGAGGAGAACTCTCCGCCTCTGTCAGAGTGCAGACGCAACACAGGAAAGTCGGAGCCAAAGCTCTGCCTGAGCTGAAGACGAGCTGCGCGGATCCAGTCGATCAGCACCTCAGTAACCTCACCCTTGCTGCGCAAGGGGAAGACTGTGGTGTAATGCGAGTAGTCGTCAACAACGAGCAGGAAGTAGCGCTCCTGACCCTGTCCACGGACGCGGGCTGGGCCCCACACGTCCATGTGAAGTGTCTGCAGCGGGGCCTCTGTCGGAGGAAACTGGGAGGAGTGAGGGGCAGCACGCTGGCGCCCCTCGACACAGGGGACACAGGCAGGGCCAGGGCCCTGAGGAAGGGGAGGTAGAGACCGGGGGAGACCAGACACAAGAAGACGGGAGGCCATGCCTCTGAGCCGAAGCAGAGAGGGGTGGCCAAGGCGGTGGTGCCAGAGGAGGGTCTCGTGAGACAGACGACGACACGAACAGGGGGAAGACTCAGGACCAGACCTGGACGCTGCGGCAAACACCTGACCAGACGAAGGGACCCTACCAGACTCAGTACCTGGAGGAGAAGCAGTGGTCAGTGTGTACAGGCTCGACCCTGGCCGACGTGTAAACGTAGCCAGGTGGCGTCCCGTGCTAGCCTCCGTGCAGTGGGTCACCCGCTGACGAGCAGGAGTGAACTGGTGGACACCCGCATCCTGTAGGTCAGCACCACTCACCAGGTTCGTCGAGAACGAGGGGAGGTAGAGACCAGACAGGGTGCCAGAGGGGGCCGCCGGACACGGAAGTACCGTGGAGAAGCGAGACAGGACAGGCCCCCCAGAGGGGTCAGCCAGGGACACCGCAACCGGCCGACTCAGCGGCGTGAGAGTAGTGCGGTCCCGAAAGAAGGAGCGAGAAGCTCCAGAGTCAAGGGTGAAGGTGTGAGAGGCCGAAGCCGACACAGTACCTGAGAGGGCAGACTCACCAGTACCTGAGAGCACAGACGCACTGGCACCTAGAGCAGCAGCCTCACTAGTACCTGACGCAGCAGTACCAATGCCCGGGTCGGGCGGGAAACACCAGTAACAGTCATCCTCATCACTACCAGTCACAACATACATAGCAGAAAGAATAGCATCAAAGTCAAGATCATAAACGGCTACACCAGCCCTAGACAGCTCCCCCCAGCGGGGGATCTCAGCGGCCTCCGGAAACTGCTGACGCCAGGCATCGGTCAGGCGGCCAAAGCAGCGGTGGGCTGTGTGGGTGCCTCCACACCTCTCCCCCGCACGGTCGCCGGTGCGAAGAACGTAGGGGCAGGGACCAAACGCACCACCACGCTGACGCTGCAAGTACCACTCACGGAGCTGCTGAGGGGCGGGGACGGTGCGAGTGCGCTGCTGCTGCTGCTGCTGCTGGCGCTGACCACCCCCAGAGCTGCTCCGCTGGGACGAGCCACTCCGACCCCCGCCGCCACCGCCACTCCCGCCTCCACCACCGCCCCCGTCTCCACCGCCACCGCCCCCACTGGTACCCTCGCCCCCGCCTCCTCCGCTACCGCCTCCGCCGCCACCTCCGCCTCCACCGCCTCCACCAGTACCTCCACTCCCGCCACCACCTCCACTGCCACCCCCACTCCCCCCGCCACCCCCACCTCCTCCGCCACTGCCTCCTCTAGCTCCACCCGCTCCCTTGCCCCCCTTGCCCTTGCCAGAGCGGCGTCTACCGCTGGGGGCAGACGCCGCACCGACCGACTCAAAACCAGCGAGGTCGGCCGCAGCGGCAGAGGCGACAGAGGGCAGCAGGGGGGAAGGAGAACACCCCTCAAAGATGGGGGTGCGAGGGTCACCCCGAGAGGCCCCTACAGCGACTATGCTCTTCTCAGCCGCTAGCAGGGACTCCTCAAGGAGGTCGACAGTGAGGGTGGTGGGACAGAAAGAGAGAAACTGGTCCCTAACGACACGAAGGGACTCAGGGAGACGGGTGACAAGAAAGTAGAGAGTGATGTACATGGGAGGAGGGTTGGCGGCGCAGAACTCAGCAGGAAGGGCAGCGCGGTAGCGAGCGTCACTAGCACGGAGGTGGGTAATGAGGTCAGCGACAGTGGGAAAGGCAGCGAGGTCAGGGAAGAGAAAAGGTAGCATGAGGCGGCTCAGCGTAGCGGAGGAAGGGGAGGAGTAGCGTGCAACTACAGCGTCGTACAAGGCCTGAGCGGTCTTGCACTGACTAAAGTGGGCACGCTCGGAGGAAGTGAGGTGGCGACGCACAGCAAGACGTGCAGCAGCATCGCGGGTCGCCCACTTGGAGCGAACGGCGGAATCAGCATCAGTAGGAGGGGCAGGGACAGCGCCAGAGACAAAGTCAAAGAGAGAGACCTCATCGACCGCATCACACAGTAAGTACAGCTGCAGGTCTTCAATCCAGACTGCAAAGTCAATGGCTCTACCCTCAGCGTCAAAAGCTAGGACATTGGGGGTGGCCATGACAGCAGCTGACAGTCTCACCGGGCAGGAAGAGTCGGGTAGGTCAGCGGCGCAGGTACACAGCCCAGGAGCAGCAGTAGCCCGACAGGAGCAGGAGTGCAGCTCCTCTGGCGGCTCGGGCAGCTCGGGCGGCTCGGGCGGCTCGGGCGGCTCGGGCGGCTCGGGCGGCTCGGGCGGCTCGGGCGGCTCGGGCGGCTCGGGTGGCTAGGGCGGCGCGAGCGGCCCGGGCGGCTCGGGCGGCTCAGGCGGCTCGGGCGGCGGCACGGGCGGCTGGGGCGGCTCGGTGGCGGCTCACGGGCGGCTGGGACGGCGCGCGGGGAGCTCACGGGCGGCTGGGCGGGCGGCCAGGGCGGCTCACGGGCGGCGGCGGCGGCGTCGGCGGCTCACGGGCGACGGCAGCGGCAGCGGCGTCGGCGGCTCACGGGCGGCGTCGGCGGCGTCGGCGGCTCACGGGCGACGGCAGCGGCAGCGGCGTCGGCGGCTCACGGGTGGCGTCGGCGGCTCACGGGCGGCGTCGGCGGCGTCGGCTGCTCACGGGCGGCGTCGGCAGTTCACGGGCGGGCTGAAGGCCCACGGGTGGGCGGTTTGCGGGCAGCGCCGGCTCACGGGCGGGCGGCGTGACGGGCGGGCGGCGGGACGGGCGGCGGCGTCACGGGCGGCGGTTCACGGGCGGCTGCGTCACGGGCGGCGCTCACGGGCGGCGGCGCACGGGCGGCGCTAAAGGGTGGCGCGACGGGCGGCGGCTCACGGGCGGCGCTACGGGCGGCGGCTCACGGGCGGCGCTACGGGCGGCCGCACGGGCGGCGCTAACGGGCGGCCGCACGGGCGGCGCTACTGGCTGCGCAAAGGGCGGCGCGAACGGGCAGCCGCACGGGCGGCGCTAACAGGCGGCGCTAACGGGCGGCGCTAACGGGCGGCTCGAAAGGGCGGGCGCTAGGGCGGGCGCTAGGGCGGGCGCCAGGGCAGAAAAAAAAAGTTCTAGGTGGTGGGCCCGAAGCACAGTTCCCACAGGGGAACCTGCTCTGATTCCATGACAAGAAGTGAACGAGAGAATGCGTGAACTATGAACGAAGTGAGTACAAATAGGAAACCCTAACTGGGTTGTACCCCCTATGGGATACCCCACTATAGCCTACATAAATGAGTAAGCTATAATATTCTGACAGCTTCGTCTACAACGGGCGACTCCTGGCGCGCTTCAATTCGCGCCCGGCGTAGTTCGGCGTTTTCCACCTTCAAGCGCTCCACCTCGCGAGACATAGTCTGCAAGTTGGCCTGCATCGCCCGAAAGTCCTGCATGAACGTGTCAAACTCAGCCTGATTCATGTTTCTCAGACTCATCCTAATGGGCGGGGGTTCACAGTAATTTTTATGACTTTGATAAAGGCGCAAACGCTAGCGTAGTCGGAGCGAAATAATCGTATCTATTTCTCAGCCGACCGCTTTGCAGCCCACCAAGTCTATCGCACCCTCTACTAAAACTACATTGGAAACGCGAGGGTAACCTAGGAAAGTAGCTGTGATACCAAGTGCTATAAGTTGTAAGAAAGAAGAGTGCGCAGAATGCAATATTGCGGAAGTGATTACATCAACTAGCTGAATAATGAGACCTAGCATAGATATAGCGAAGGCTAGCTAGGTCGAGGTCGTGGGACCGCGCAAGGTTGGGTGCAGATCTGGGTTTGGGAAATCCGAAGGCGACGAGAGGGACGTTCGGAAGGCGAGGTCGTCGGACCGAGCCTCAACTCTGAAAGTTGGAATTGTACGTGCATAGGGTGCCTCAGTAAGGAATTAGGCAAAATTGCTTTCAATAAACATTTCGCGATGTTCGCCAAATAGTTACTCTCGCGTCACTTCAGGATCAATAATTGCCAGTCAGCTTGTACACACCCAGTTTACGCTCCGCGGCTGAGGACGGTTCCAGACGGTGAAAAGCGGTTTTCAAGTTCACAGTTTTGCGTCGCGGCGAAACAAACATACAGAAGGTTGTGTGATACGACCACGCCGGCATCAGTGTGTGACACGCTTGCCACAACGCAGAATTATTTGCGGAGCAGATACTTGAGCTAGACGCGCATTCATGGCCCCACCCGTAGCGTGTTGTTTGGGGGAACGGATTGGGCATTGTTCCAGGGGGGAAGCTTCCGCGCGCGGCAGGCGACGCGGAGAGACAAAAGTCTGCAGGTGGAGTGGCCGAGGTCAGAATGCCATTCCATTATATTCACGACACGTTGCCTTGTTCCTCACGGGATCTGCGTTCTCGCAGTGCTCTTCTCCTGCGCTGCTCTCTAGTGTTTCCTGCTCCGTCCCTTCCCTGTCTCCGTCAACGAGCACGCCAGGCAAGGCGGAATAGCGCGAGCCGTCCGTGTCGAAGCACTATATCAGAGCAAGCCAGAGTCAAATCGTCCCACCAGATCGAGCTAGACTCTTGTTCGTGTTCTCACGCACGCTACGAGCCGAGCCCCGCATAAGCTACCTGGAGTTCAACACGCATCCAGCTCGCCCTTTGCGAATTCCTGATAATAACAATACGGAATTAGCTCGGTGCAACGCACGGCAGGTTCCCAACGTCCCTTTTAGGCCGTCCGACTGCCACGTGGCGGTAGAGTTAGAAATCTGACAAGCAGGCCGGTGTTCTGAATCCGTCGGTTGCCGAAAAAGGGTAGGAGCGGCTTTCTAGAAAAAGACCGCCAAGCCTGCTGCTCCAAGTCGTCCCTCCTATCGCAGTCAGGCGGACGCTTCAACCTGCCGGCTATGGCGGTGAATCGCGGCTCCCGTCACGATATCTTGGCGCTAGTTGCGGCGCTCGCATGCTTCTGCTGCCTGCCGTGCACGTCGCTCGCACAGCCCATCGCTGAATCGCAAGGTGCGTTGATCACTCTTCTGAACCCCGCTGGGCACATTTAGACATCCCTATGGGACTTAATTCAATCACTTCAACCGCCTTGCACGGTGAGATCATGACCACGCTCGTTTCCGGAGCCAGCCCACCACCCGGCCAGTCAGGCAGTCAGTCAGTCAATCGGTTGGTCAGTCAGCCAGCTGTTTGTGAGAAGCTCTATGCGTGCGAAGCTGTTACGATGAGCATCAATGCGGATTGAAGATCAACAAGACTCCTTGGGATGGCATTGTTCCAATCAATGCGGATTGAAGATCAACAAGACTCATTCTTCCACGTCCTGCTTGCTTCTTGCGGACATGCCCTGTCCTGCGACCCTTCTCCCTTCCCCACCGCCACCACCTACCTACACCGCCCTGCACTCCCAGTCTGCGCACAGCCAAACCTCCTTTGCTGTTTTCCCCCTTCGTTTTCACCGTTGCCTTGCTGTTGCTGTTGCTGGCTGCGCGGCAGGCGAGGTGCTGCAGGAGTTGCAAACGTCGTGGAACAATGCCATCCCAGGCTGGCAGGCGGGGAGCGACTGCACACAAGCGCAAGGCCTCACATGCGACTCAGACGGCATGATCACCTCCATGTGCGCCCTTCCGTGCCGTGCTGTGCTGTGCTGTGCCCTGCTATACGGTGCTGTGCTGTGCTAATACTCTGGCCACACATGTTACTCTCTTGTGCTGCGTGGCCCTCCATGTCTGAAGTACACCCAGAAGCATCAAAGTCCCTTCTCTTGTGCTTCGTATACTCTTGCCTGCCACCCTGTTTCTCATTCCCTCCCCTTATCTGCTCTGTCCCTTTCTGGTCTCCCCCTTTCTGCTCTGCCCAGGCGATTCGATCAACTTCCATTATGGGCTTCGATCCCAACCAGTATCACGCGCCTAACCAGCCTCACAGAGCTGTAAGTGTGTGTGGGCGTGTGCTCCCATCAAGGGGGCTTTGTCAGGGTACAGCCCATGTGACCTTGTTCTGGTGCCCCTTCCTGACTCCTGGTGCCGCTTGCTGACTCCTAGTGCCTAGGGTTTCTTAAGTTTCAGTGCTGCTCTATGGGTCACAGCAGAGGCCACCCACACCACCATACCACCACGACTGCGAGGACACGGATATGGATGGAGGCTGTCCATTTACGCTTGCCTTGTGTTCTGCACTTGGATTGAAACAACACTTGCAACGACACTTGCAACAACACTTGCAACACTTGCAACGACATTTGGAACGACACTTGGAACAATACTTGGAAAAACTGTCGTAACAACATGTGGAACGATACTCGGAACGGCACTCAGAGCAAACACCTAGAACGACAGCATCGCTTCTCTGCGTGTTGATATCTTTCTGTGAACCACCGATGCTTCATTCGCCCCATGCATGCAGGAGACTTCACCATCGGTATCCTGACCAGGACACACTGAACAGCATGGCGCAGCTGAAGGCTCTGTGAGTGGCTAGAGGAGAGGGGCACTTGTGGGGTGTGCTCATGTGCGGCCAGGGGCAGGCGTTTCTTGTGTTTTGCACGCTTCCGTTCATTGTGATGGCCTAGCAAGAGGAGTTCGTTTGCTTGCAAGCATCAAATTTCCACATTTTATTGGTTTGATGCGTGTGCGTGTGCGTGTGCGTGTGCATGTGCATGTGCATGTGCAGGTCATTGAAATGTGTTATCACATCGCCCTTTGATTTCAGTCTGGCCAGCCTCGTTCAGCTAACCAGACTGTGAGCCTTCCCATGCCTGCACGTGCAAGGCACACGCGGGTGATTAACAAGACCAGTGCATGCTCCGTTGCTGGCATGAGTAGCTGCCTGCTTGCCTGCTTGTCTTCTGACCTGCTTGCTTTCTTGCCATGACTGGTGCAGGGAATTGGATTCCTGTGGCATAGAAACCAACTCGACCGTTTTTTGGTCGCTGGGCAAATTGACTGCCCTTGTGAACCTGTGAGACCCCCACTCACTCCCCACACTCACCCCACCCCCACTCACCCCTCCCACTCACTCCTCCTACCCAGTCCATCACTCCTCCCACCCACGCACTCACTCCTTCAACTAACTCACTCCCACTTACTCACTCACTCGCCCCCCCTACTCACTCAGTCCCCCTACGCGTCCACTCCCCCTATACACCCACTCCCTCTACTCACTCTCTCCCCCTATACACTCAATCCCCTTACTCACCCCACACAACCCCCGCACGCACCCACGGCAGAATGCACCACAGTGACCGGCCTATGCACCTTCTTTCTGCTGCTGCTTCCCTTCGCCCTCCCCCGTCCGCTTTTGCTGCTCCTCTTTCTGCTCGTCTTCTCTTCTTCTCTCCCCTTTGCTGCTGCTCGTCCGCATGTGCTTCTCCTCCCTCTGCCGCTTCCGCTGCTGCTGCTGCTGCTGCCGCCGCCGCCGCTGCTCCTGCTGCTACTGCTCCTCCCGCTGCTGCTGCTCCTGCTCCTCCCGCTGCTCCTGCTGCGGCTGAGCCATTGCTGCCTCACTCTCTGCATCCCCTTCCCCCCATGCAGGGAGCTTCCCTCCAACCAATTATCAGGCGTTTGGCCTCTTTATCGCGTCGACTTCCCCAACCTGCAGAAACTGTACGGCGTTCTGTTTCCCTCTCCCTATTCCCCTCCTCTACTTCCACTGTGTTTGGATATACTGCGTGCATGCAGGCAACAGCAAGTGGGGCATGCCTGTGGCTGCATGCTGTGCTGTGTGGCTAGAGGCATGAGTCTGTAGGCTCCTATATGTGGCGCTGTGCTCCCTCCACAACCATCCTGTGCCACTTTGCCTGCGCTCTCCCTTCGCCCTCCCGCACTCTCCCACTGCCAGACCCTGATCACTCCCATCCGCTCGTGTCCGCTCCCATCCACTCCCACCCACTCACATCTACTCTCACCCGCACGCTGACTTGGCTTTGCTAATAAACGGCTTCCACGGCGGCGCTCCTGCTTACCCACAGCCGCGCTTGTTTTTTCTGACACACTGCCTGCCAATCCACGAGACAGGCTCTTAAAGAATGCCACATGCGTTGCCCCTTGAACTCCCACTCGCTCGCTGCTCATGCGCACATATGCACGGCACGGCAGGGATCTGAGCTCGAATCCACACAACTTTGATAGCCTTGTGGGGTTCAACAAGCTCAGCAGCCTCACAAAGACTTTTGAGACGAATTTCAGCAGCCTCACAACAACTTTTGAGACGAATTTCAGCAGCCTCACAACGACTTTTCCAAACTTTCCCTCCCGCTCTCTGGCAGGGATCTGAGCTCAAACCCACTCAGGATCGACAGCCTTGATGAGCTCAGGAAGCACACGAGCCTCACAACGGTGTGAGTGGGCAATGGGCGTGGCTTAGCGGGTAGAAGAGGAACAAGCATACTCATGGTGATGAGGGTCGCACATTCGGCATGGTTGCACATTCAGCATGCATGGTGGCACATAGCATGCCTGGTCGCACATTCACTCACACACTGCCTCATGCGCCCCCATTCCCAACACTCCCGTGTGCTTCGCTGCTGGCCGCATGTTGGTTGCTTTGCTTTGGGGGACGGAATCGCATGCGTGCACAGGGATTTGTCAGGCACTCAGCTCTTTGGTGATCGCTTCCTGGAGGGGACTCCCCTGCCCGCCTTGCAATTCCTGTACGTCCTTCCCTCCGTCTGTCCACCCCTCCGTCCGTCCGTCCGTCCGTCCCAAGGTCTTGCGGCTGGTGAAGCCATTGCATTGCACGAGTCGTTGCCCTGAGCACCGCTCAAGTGAGGGATTCAATTCAATGTCGCATTGTGCATCCATCCTGCTCCTCCGAGTGTGGGAAGAGCACATGCCATGTTGCACCAGTTCTGTCCCCCATGTTTTCTTCACCGGGTGCAAATGCTTTCTTGCCTCTTGTCATCTCCCTCCTGTCATCTGCCCTTCTCTCTCATTTGCTGCTGCCTTACATCCCTATTCCAAGGCCAACCCCGCATGTCCCCTGCCATACCTCATTCCTTCACTCTCCGTAAGCATCCATCCCTGTCGTTCACTGCATTTCTCTGCCTCCTTCCGTGCCCTTGTCACTGCAGGAATATTCCCAATAACGGCCTCACAGGCTCCATCCCCGAGTCCCTCACAACCATGACTTCCCTGGCGTACCTGTCAGTCCCTTGGCCCTGCTTTCTTTCTTGTCGGGTCTCTTTGCATTCACTGCTTGTCTCGTTGCCCATCCCTCTGCTTCACCCTTTCGCCTTTGCTTCAAATTGTCACGTCCCGTCCCGCTGCCATTGCCAAGCTTGAGGCACATCTCTCTTCTTCCGTGTCCCCCTGCCTGGCCTCTTATGCGCCACAGGAACGTGAGCTTCAACCATTTCAAAGGAACCATTCCGCCATCCCTCGGAGGCCTCAAGCAACTCACAACCCTGTAAGTGCTCTCAGCGCTGTAAGTGCAAGGTGGAAATTTTCGCCAGTGTTTTCTCTCCTTTTTTCTTACTATCTCAAAAACCATGGGTGGAGATTTTTGTCCGTTTTTATTTTTCTTTCTTTCTTTCTTTCTTCTTTTTTGCATATACAAAAATGTGCCATAATTTTGTGCGGTGTGTGCTGGAATCTTTAGCTGCTCCTCAGTTGTCATATGTGTTTGCATCTCTGTTGTGTTGAGCACAATGAAATACATAATATATTTGTGTTTGTCATTTCTCATGGCTCTGCCTCTTCCCTTGCCCCATACAGAGACACCAACGACACGAGTCTCACATGCCCTGGCAGCTACACCAGCTGCGGTGTGCCTCAGAATGCGTCCTCTGGCTTCTGCCGCACCTGCTCTGACTTTTGCGCCACGTGTAAGCTTTTCTTTTGAGAATGTTAAGAGGGAGGATGGGGAGAGGTGTTTCCATCCAAGCACGAGCCTTTGACCCACCAGTCTGTTCTCTCTTAATTCTTCGCTGCCCTCTCCACTCCTAGATGTGCTTCTCTGCTGTACCGTATGTTTCAGTTACTTGTTGATAGAAACATTCGAGACCCCTATTCCATCTACAGGCGGCAAGCGCAAGCCACTTCATTGGGGCGTCATTGTGGGAATTGTGGCTGCTGTTGTTGTCACAGCGGTGTTTGCTGCACTCCTCTACTTCTACTGCTTCGACAAACGTGCGTCCCGCCTCACACTGCATACCGCCTCACACTTCATACCACCTCACCTTCACACCACCTCACACTTCACACCACCTCACACTTCACACCACCTCACACTTCACACCACCTCACACTGTGTCCCACCTCACACTGTGTCCCACCTAACGTTGCCTTTTCTTGCCGGCCCTGTGATTCCTGGGTTGCCATAATGATTCTTTGATACTCCTCTCATTCCACTCCAATCACCTCCCTGTGCCTCCCTCCCCTTCTCCTTCATTGCCTCCTCACTCGCCCCTTTCTCTTTCGATCCCCCCATCATTTCCCTGCAACCTGCATGAGCACCAAGGCGCCTCCTCCCTTGGCTTCCCAAACTTTTCAACCCTGAGTCACATCTGCTGCCTGCCCTTTCTCCGTGTCTGCTCCTCCGCACAGCGCTGGTGAGCAGCAAGGCGGCAGCGCAGGTGTGTCAGGAGTATTCACTGGCGACGGTGGCGAAAGCAACCAACGGATGGTCCCAGGCCAACCTGCTGGGCATGGGAGGGTTTGGTGATGTGTATCGCGGCGTCTCTCCCACCGATGGCACCACTCAGTGGGCCGTGAAGCGAGCCAGGACCGTCACCACCGACTTCGATAAAGAGGTGTGCCACCGTGGTCGTGTGTGGTTTGCTGTGCTGCACGGATCCAGCATTGCACAGCGATCCAGACATTGCTAAACAAGGGTTCCAGTTCTGCGGGGCCTCAAATCTGCGCCACCGTGGCGTTGCTTGTGTGGGGTGTGCGTGCAAGCTACACCCTATTCTGTATGTATCACGTTGTTTGTGTGAGGTGTGCGTGCAAGCTACACCCTATTCTGTATGTATCACGTTGTTTGTGTGAGGTGTGCGTGCGAGACCGATAGCCACAGAATTGTGGTAGGCAGCTGTGTCATATGGATCACTGAACCGTGTGTTTTATCCACAGGGGCCCACTGGTATGCCTGCCTGGCAAATATAAACGATGGCCCCAAAGGACCACCCCAACCTCGTGTGTGTGTCACACACCCACGGCATTCCGGCACGCAGCAGATTCAGAAGGATCACTGAACTGTGCTGTACTATGCGTGGCAGGTGTGTGCGATGGCCACAAAGGACCACCCCAACCTGGTGAAACTACTCGGCTTCTCAATCGGCATCACCGGCAAGACAAGGGTCGAGCAAATCCTCATCTACGAGCTCATGCCCAACGGGGACCTCTCGCGATGGATCGAGAAAGGTGTGCATTCTAACAGTGCACGCATGTGCTTAGCAGCTACGCTCCCACCTAGTTGGCTGCCTTCCAGGTATGCCTCTTCATGCATGCCTCCTTGATACAGGCCTTCTTGGCAGGTATCCCTCCTTAGCTATGCTCCCATTTTCTTGCCTCCTTCTCACGGACTCCTCTCTCCACCCCTCCATTCCGTCCGTTCGCATCCCCTTCGCCCATCATTCTTATGCGCTGGCCCCTGCAGAGGCAGCAACACCGCTGAGCTTTGAGCAGCGGGTGGGAGTGCTGGTGGGGGCGGCACGTGGCTTTGAGTATCTCCACAGCTTCCCCATCATTCACCGCGACATCAAGCCCGCCAACATCCTGCTTGATGACCGCATGCAGGTAAGTCTGCTCAACGTCCTGCTCAACCAAACCGTGCGTGCAGCTGCACTACTATGAACGGGCATGCACACATGGGTGGCCTGTGTGTGCGCCTCATGTACTTGATGTGTGAGTGCATCCACATGGGTGGACAGGACATCAAATTCCAGTAGATTTCACCGTGCATCCACTCCTGCCTATATCCATTCTCTTCTATGCATGAGTGCAGACTAAGATTTCAGATTTTGGGCTTGTGAGGAAGGGCGAGGGCACAACACTACAGAGCACGCGAGTGCTGGGAACACCGGGCTATGTGGACCCCTCTTATGCCGCAACCAACAAGGCCACCACCGCCACTGATGTCTACAGGTGAGCCATGAGCCTCTTATGTCCTTATTTTGGTTACTTTCTGATGGTGGACGCGTCTTATGGTTTACTTCCTCTCCTCTCCTCTCCTCTCCTCTCATCTCCGCCTCTCCTCTCCTTGGGGTGTCCTGGTGTGCAGCTTCGGCATTCTCATGCTTGAACTCATGACAGGCCGCAACGTCATCACCGATTCTTTCAGCATTCCCTTCGATGAGGAGGCGGGTCAGCAGCTGCACATCCTTCCCTGGGTATGTCCGTGAGGAGATAGAGAGAGTGCCAGTGTGTGTCTGTGTTTCCGCTCTTCAATTCCTTCTCTCTCTTACGCATCGACATGTCGTCTCCACTCTTCAAACTCGAGTTGTTCCAACCCCACAAACTTGTTCTGCTGCTGATCACCACCAGGTCCAGCAGCAGCTGGCACAATTCGGCAGCAACAAGGGGGCGGTGGCTGGCCTCAAGGATGCGCGCATGGAGGCGCGGGATGAGTTAGTGTTGAGGGTGGTGCAGCTGGCACTGCGATGCACCGACAAGCAAAGCGCCACGCGGCCGGTCATGGGGGTGATTGCAGCCGAGCTGGAGGACGTGCTGGTGGAGCTGGGCGGCGCACACAGAAATGCTGGTCCCCGTCAGGTGGATCGAGAGTTGGAGGTGCAGAAAAAGTCTGTTACGACTTTGGATACGGAGATTGATCGTCTTAATGACCTGTTGTGCTTTGATGGCGTGGAAATGCCATGACCTGCTGTGATGGCGTGAAAGCCGAAGTGCATTCGCTGCTGCTGTTGGAAAGTGTGCGTAGATGTCAGAATGTGTTATTCTTTTAGGCAGGCCTCTGGATAGGATTTGGGCTACTCTTTCTCGTAATGCCAACACCCGCCTTGACTCTTTCAGTAAGGGTCCTTCACAAAAACTGCTCTTAAAAATCAGGGTGCAAACAAATTTAATCATGTATATATTATTTTTACTTCCACAGTATGTAGGATCTTGATGTGGCAGTGTGTTAAGTAGTCATAATTATATGGAATCCCCGAGATCAAAATCAACCCCGGGCATCTTGTGCAACTAATACGTTTTACGCAACCATCCCTGGTATCCTCTCTTACCGTAGATAGAACTCGATTTCATCAGTGCTACTACACCACATAGCTCTGAAATATCAGTGTCGTATAATCGATCACTTTTTTTTTTTGTAAGGGTCTAGAACAAAACCAGTCTTGTAAAAAAGGGTGCATAGTCAAACCCGCCCTTATAGTAAGGGTCATAAGGGTGAATCACCCTGATATCGAGAAGCCTGCTTATAGGTATGATTGCATGTCTGGCTAGTAGTGTATTATCGTGTCAAGAATGAAAGTGTTGGTTGATAAGGGTTGGTTGGGGTACCATATGTTGGGAACAAACAATCTTAAGCGCCTCTGTCGTGTCGAAACACCAAGGCACAAGCGAAGCAGAGCATATTGAGGCACCAACGAGTCAACCCTCGGAGGTTGAAGTAACCGCTGGATGTTACGCGAAGGTCAAAGGTCAGCGACCTTCGACTTGACAAATGCAGCGCGATGTTGGGCTGAGGATTTCAGCCTTAGGATCTTTGCAGAGAATAGGCTAGTAGGTGCTAGAGTAGCACAGCGGAAGACTTGAGTGAATGTACTTGTGCTGGTATGTGAGAACAAGTAATTGATTAAAGCAAAGAGCATACAGGAATATATAGAAGAGATAGATTACAGGAAGCGGTTATGTTTATCGAGACGCGTAACGCTTCGACTATCGAGGCGGTTACTGTTTACTGAAGCGTCGCCTGCTGTTGCGTAACCTCCAGGCGGTTACGGCTCTCAACTTCCAGTTGCGGTTTGATGTGGTACGCGCCTTTTCGACTTCATACTCCTTTTGTTGTGCTTCAGTATCGGGTGAGGTTCGATACTACAGAAACGCACTAAGTCATGCGTTTATATTCCCAACACTCCCCTTCGTTTCTGGAGTGTCGACGTGGTCAGCTTCGGTGACGTGGCCCAATCCGGTGAGCAGCATGCAGTACTCGAATTTCCCCTTTGGTAGCTTCTTGGTGAGATAATCTGTTGCCATCTCGGTGGTCGGGCAGTAGTCCAGCTGGAGTTTTCCCTTCTCAATTTCGTCTTTCACGAAGAAGTATCGCAGTGCGATATGCTTGGTTCTGTTGGCGAAGCCATTCTTGTTCGCGATTCGTATCGCGGACTGGTTGTCGCAGAAAAGCGAGAAGCTGGGTACTTTCGCAATTTTTGCTTCTTCCAGCAGTTCGCGCAGGTACAGACCTTCCTTGGTAGCGGTGCAGAGAGCAATATACTCTGCTTCAGCAGATGATAGTGCGACGAGTTCCTGCTTACTTGATTGCCAGGAGATAGTTCCGACGGGCTCGAGACGGTAGATGTAGCCGGTGCGAGAGCGACGATCGACACGATCAGCAGCGTGATCAGCGTCGACGTAGCCGAGTAGTTTTAGGTCGGTCGTCGTGCTCTTGTGATACGTTAAGCCAACTGTTGGCGTCGAGATGAAGTAGAGAAGGGCACGGTTGAGTTCCTTGAGGTGACGATGTTCTGGGCGCTTGAGGTAGGTCGCTAGTTGACTGGCGCTGTAGGATAAGTCCGGTCGGCACGTAACGGCGGCAAAGAGTAGGCAGCCCAGTTTCTGTTGATATTCCTGGATTCCAGCAGACAGCAGTGGGTTGGTTTCTTCGGTTGGATCGAGCGATAGGTGACTGTAGGGTGTTGTGACGTGCGTCGGTGTGATGCAGAAGCGTTCGGCAATAGTGCTTGCGTATTTTGAGGCGCTGAGACAAATGGCGTTGTCTTCGTCGAGGATGCTGAGCCCTAGGTACTGCGTGACGTTGGGTGAGACTGTGAGGGAGAGATCTGTCTGAAGCTCCCTTTCGAACCAGGTGACGATGGTGGTAGTTGACCCGATGTAAAGTAAATCGTCGACGTAGACGATTAGCAGGACGTAGTCGTTGTCGTGAGTGAGGCGATACATGCCCTGGTCATGGGGCAGTTGGTTGAATCCGATGCGTTTAAGTCGTGCGTGCAAGTAGTGCTGCCAGAGTCGCGGTGCCTGCTTAATTCCGTATAGTGATTTAAGTAGTTGGCAGACGAGGGAAGAGTCGTCGACGAACCCGTGGGGTGTCAGAGGTCCACTGGTGATCCCCGATTGATCCTAGGGAAGGGTTACAGGCACGGTTTCCTGGGGGGTTATGGGCGCACTGACCCGCTACTTAAACAAGCCCTTTTATCCCAATGGTCTAGTGGTTGGGATTTTGACATGGTATCAGAGCGAAGGTCTCGGGTTCGAATCCCGGTGTATGCACTTCGGGCATCCCAGTGCAGGGGGGTGTCAGAGGTCCACTGGTGATCCCCGATTGATCCTAGGGAAGGGTTACAGGCACGGTTTCCTGGGGGGTTATGGGCGCACTGACCCGCTACTTAAACAAGCCCTTTTATCCCAATGGTCTAGTGGTTGGGATTCTGACATGGGGCTGTTCGACGAAGATTTCAGCGTCGACTGGGGCGTACAGAAAAGCGTTGGCGACGTCGATTTGTCGGAGTGGGCGGCGACGTGAGGCGGCGATGGCGAGGAGTATACGCAGGGAAGTATGTCGACTGACTGGTGCAAAAGTTTCAGTGAAGTCGCGACCATACTCTTGGTCGAATCCGCGGACGACCCATCGAGCTTTAAATCGTTCGATGGTTCCGTCGGAGTTGGTTTTGATCCGGAATACCCATTTTCCGGAGAGAATGGGTCTGTCTTGTGCGAGTGATGCAGGGACGATCTTCCAGATGTTGCGGTCTGAAAGCGCTTTTAACTCCTTTTCCATGGCTTTGCGCCATTTTTCTTTGTGTTCCCCCCCCTAGAGCCTGCTTGACAGAGCGAGGCTCTTCAGGTGGCGACGAAGGCCCGTGCACTGCAGCGACGAGTCCCAGGACTTGGAGTCCGCTGGGGGTGTGACGGTTCAGCAAGGGATCCTCAGGATAGACTGCTTCGTCTCCCGCTTCAGGATCAGGTGCGAATCCGGGGCCGTATCGTTCAGAGATGTCGGTGTTGACGGGTTGGGGTGTTACGTAACCAGTGTCGGCGAAATGGTAGTAGACGTCGGCATTGTTGCTGTCGCGAGGATTTTCCTCGTCCGTGGGGATTGGGACGGAGCAGTAGGGAAGGGGTCCAGCAGCTTCACAGACGCCGTCGACGTTTTCTTCTTCCCAGTCAGCAGCGTCGGAGGGTGAAGCAAAGGCTCGAGAACCAGAAAATCCGCCGGTGGGGTCGACGTGGCGTGCGATGTTGTCTAGGTAATGGTTGAGGGTGAGTCGCTCGTAGAAGATAACGTCACGCGCTGCTACTATTTCCTTTGTGTGAACGTCGAAGATGCGCCAGGCTTCGTAATGTTTTGCCAGCCCGAGGTGTAGACCCCACTGTGCACGTTGCGAAAATCTCCCTGCGCGTGCAGTGTGTGGGCGGTACTGTACCATACACCCAAAAACTCTTAACATTTTTGTGTTGCCCAGCTTCCCAGTCCACAACAGGTGCGGAGATGCGTTGTTGGGCAGTGAAGACGAGGACAGCAAGTTGTGCAGGAGGACAGCGTGGTCCATCGCTGCTGGCCATTCTGAGTTGGGCAGTCGAGTTCCACGTAGCAGCTTTCGCATGGTTGTCTGCAGGGTCCTGTTCATCCTTTCTGCCACACCCTGCTGTTGGTGAGCGTAAGGAAGAGAGATGAGGCGTTTGATGCCTCTTTCTGCCAAGAACTGCGTGAAGTGGTTTGACTGGTACTCCTTTGCGCCATCTGACTGAAAACTCTTCAGTTTCGCTCCCGACTCTCTTTCAGCGACATGTAGCCAGGCTGTGAAGGCTTCTAGAGCCATGTCTCGTGACGGTAAGTTGACGTGCCAGACATATCGCGTTGCGGCGTCGATGAAGGTGATGACGTAGTTCAGATCTTCACGTCCTTCAGTTCGAGGTATGTAGAGGATGTCGCTGTAGACTTTCTCGAGTGGTTGATAAACGGGGGCGCTCGGGTTGTGATGTGATGGGAATGGTTGGTGAGGCACATCTCCTTCCGGGCAGATGAAGCAAGTGCCGCGTGGTCGTTCGAGTTCACGTCCGTTGGGAAGAAGTAGGGCGTTCTTGTCTAACACTCCGGCTCGTATTGTGCTGTAAAGTGTTTTGTTTCCAGGATGTCTAAGACGTTGATGCCAGATGTCTTCGGAGGCGCTGTGACCGACGGAGCGTTGATAGAAGCCTGCGTTAGCGAAAAAGGCGGCGTGTGTTGCTGCACTTTGATGAACGGCGCGTGGTGCTGGCGTTAACTGTTGGGCGGCTGTCGGTGGCGTGTCGATGATGAGAGGTGGTGGTGCGACGGAGGGACCGGGCTGTGGAGTTTCGGAAGGTTGTTCTGCGACGACGGTTGGTTCTTCAACTGCAGGTTCGGTGGTTGTTGGTGCTGTGACGGGTGCAGTTGTTGTTTCGATGACGGGTGCTGACTCAGGTGTTGTTGCTTGTGTTTGCAAGACGGCAAGCGCGTTGGTGCGTTCAGCTTCGGGAATGGTACGAGAGTACCAGAAGCCTTCAGGACTGAAGTTCGGGTCGAGGTCTGGCGGATGCGTCCAAGGTGCGAGAGCGACTATGCCGTCGCTGTCTGCGGTGCCTTTGTCGGGGACGAAATCGAGGACGAACACGTCATCTTGTTGGATTGCGCGGCCGATGAAGACCCCCCCTTTTCCGTGGTAAAGACGGAATTCCAGGGCGTCGGAGTCGCACTCCAGGTGAACGCCTTTCGACATGAGTTGGCTGACGCTCAGTAAGTTGAAGCCGAGGTTGTCGACGACGAGTACTTTGTTTAGTTGAAGGATAACGTTTGTTTCGTTTGACTGAAGCTCCACGACTCCTTGTTTGTTGGTGCGCAGGTTTTCGTTGTTGGCGACGGTGATGATGACGTCTCGCGGAAGACGTCGTTCGCGCTGAAGAAATCGTGATGAAGAGCACATGTGATGACCGCAACAGCTGTCGAGGAACCATGTGTCTGGTCCGGTGGGTGCATTGTTCGCGATGGCGGCGTACGTTGGATTCACGTTAAGGGACGACGGTGGTGGTGACGGTTGGTCATCAGGACTGTAAGTCGGTGGTGAGCCGGTAATACACGAGTCAATGTTTGACTCTGTTGTTCGTGTCATGGCGACGATTCTTGATGTCTGTGCAGGTCCCGAAGTGGAAGTTGACGGTCGCGTTGAAGTAGTCGTTGAGGCGGTAGCGGGTCGTTGTTGAGTTCACGCGATGTGGGGAGGCGCGGGTCGCAGAGGACACGACAATGGCGCTGGTTGTCGTTGTTGCTGAGGGCAGTTGAAGCGTGTGTGTCCTGAAGTCCGACACAGATGACAATAAGGAGGTACGTGTCCTCGGTTTTGGTAACGTGGCTGTCGTCGATTGGTGTAAAGAACAACTGGTTGATGATGCCTTTTGTTGTTGCGTTCTTTGAACAGGTCCATTTCCTGCTGCTCGGCGTGAAGTTCGGCGCAGAGATGCATTTCGGAGAGTCGACCGTGAGCGCGAAGAAGTGAACGGGCGGTGCGCCATTGAGGTCCAAGGCCGGCAAGAACGACGGTTACGAAAGCTTCTTCAGATAAGTTTCCTCAGCAGCGAATAAGTCTGTCGCGTAGTCCTTGACAGCGACTGATGTAAGGCATGGCCTTTTCTCCAGGTTGCATTTGAACTGTTGTCAGTTGTGCCATGAGTCGGCTTTGTGTAACGCTGTTGGATGCTTGATGAATGCTTCGCAGATGTTCATAGGCGAGTTCCGCGGAGTTTGCGTAGTTCCGGTAGGCGCGGATGCTTTGTTGTTCGTTCGACGACAGGTTTCGGAGAAGAGCGGTGTAAGCCATCAGGGAGTGATACGTATAATTTTCTTTGTCTTTGTCTTTGCCGTTGTGTGGATATGGCTAGGTACCGTTGAAGAATCCAAGAAGATTCGCGCCTTCCATCAGGAGTTCAAACTCGAAGCTCCAAGAGTAGAAGTCCTTTCCGTTGAATGGTGTGGATGTGTGCAGTCGCAGGATGTTGTTGAACTGTGCTTGTACTTGCAGGACTTCTTCGGTGTCTCGTTTGATGGCGAGAAGAGGGGTCGCTGGATGGCGAGGCGGCATGAACGTGAAGGAACCAGGTGAGACCGAATTTGGTGTTTGTTGATTATGTCGTCCGAACGATGAGTCGTCAATACTCATTGGTGCCGCTCCGTTGTTTACGCTGTTGCTGTTTGCAGGTTGTGAGGACTGCTGCTGCGACATGAAGTTGAAGAACTCCTCCATTAAGCTTGGGTTGAAGATTGTTGGCGGCGCTACTGGCGCTTGAGTAGAACGTTCCGTCGCTTCCGGCGTTAATCCGGGCGTTGTTCCTCCTTCGGTCTGCAGCTCGGAGACCGGGGGTAGAGTAGATCCCGTAGATGATCTTCTTTCTTTGCCACTTGCCATGTCTTGCCTTTCTTGAATGAAGATTGAACTTCTTGGTTACTTGCAGATCGGTAGCCTGGAAGAGGCTTAGTGACGAGAGCCTTTGTTCTCTGACTGCTCTCATACCATGTTGGGCTGAGGATTTCAGCCTTAGGATCTTTGCAGAGAATAGGCTAGTAGGTGCTAGAGTAGCACAGCGGAAGACTTGAGTGAATGTACTTGTGCTGGTATGTGAGAACAAGTAATTGATTAAAGCAAAGAGCATACAGGAATATATAGAAAAGATAGATTACAGGAAGCGGTTATGTTTATCGAGACGCGTAACGCTTCGACTATCGAGGCGGTTACTGTTTACTGAAGCGTCGCCTGCTGTTGCGTAACCTCCAGGCGGTTACGGCTCTCAACTTCCAGTTGCGGTTTGATGTGGTACGCGCCTTTTCGACTTCATACTCCTTTTGTTGTGCTTCAGTATCGGGTGAGGTTCGATACTACAGAAACGCACTAAGTCATGCGTTTATGTTCCCAAAAAGCGACAGCAAGGACACACAACTGACTCGACATTGAGCAGTTGCCCGAGTCGCACTGTATCGAACCGCAACAGTAAAACAGTTTGATTATATCTCTTCGTATTCCTTGTACAACCTTTGTACCTGCTTGTTTTAATCAACTTACTTTGCCCTCACATACCAGCGCAAGGTGGTTCAAGGACTTCATTTAAACGCTTCCGCAACTACATCACTCTACCCAGAGTTTAACCCTACCAAAGATCCTAAGGGGCACTCAGCCCAACATGGTATGAGAGCTGGTTAAGGTTAAAATTATTTCTCCTTAACACCTTATACACCAAGAGACATGTCTACCAGAAAGGAGAGGAGCTCCTCCAACGGCTCTCCTGGTACTACTCCTACTCCACCTCCTGCCTCTGGCCTACAGACAGAGGAAGGCACAACAACGAGACCGGCAGCTGGGTCTACTGAAACACCCGCAAACCAAGGCGCGGGCTTCGATCCAAGCATGATGGAGAAGTTCTTCTCATTCATGTCCTTCTACGAGCAGCATCACCAAGGAGCACCTGCGCAATCAAGCAACAACAACAACAACGTGACGCCCATGAGTCTCGATGGCTCATCCTACGCACGCGAGAATCAACAACAGCAACCTACCTTCGCTCCGTACGAGCCCCAGCGCGGCTTCGTCAGCTTCATGCCACAACCACAACCTGCACCGGGACAAGAGAGTGTCAGAACATTATAGCTTATGCTATTGTGTAGGCTATAGTGGGGTATCCCATAGGGGGTACAACCCAACTAGGGTTTCATATTTGTACTCGCTTCATTCATAGTTCATTCCATTCTCGTTCAACTCTTCTCATGGTATCGAGCAGGTTCCCCTGTGGGAATTGCGCCTAGGGCCCACCACTTCGATTTTTTTTTACTGCCCGAAGCGCGCTCATCCCGAGTCGCGCCTCAGGCTGCTAACTCGACGAGCCGCCCTAGCGGCCTTCCCTCCCCTAGCGGCCCTGCCGCCCTACTGTCGCGGCCCCGCCGCCCCTGATTCGCGGCCTCGCCGCCCTGCTTCAGCGGCCCCGCCGCCCTGCTTTAGCGACCCCGCCGCCCTACACCTCGCAGCCCCGCCGCCCTGCTTTACCGGCCCCGCCGCCCTTCTTTAGCAACCCCGCCGCCCTACACTTTGCGGCCCCGCCGCCCTGCTTTAGCGGCCCCGCCGCCCTACACCTCGTGGCCCCGCCGCCCTTCTTTAGCGGCCCCGCCGCCCTACGCCTCGCGGCCCCGCCGCCCTACACCTCGCGGCCCCGCCGCCCTGCATTTCGCGGCCCCGCCGCCCTACACCTCGCGGCCCCGCCGCCCTGCTTTACCGGCCCCGCCGCCCTGCTTTAGCGGCCCCGCCGCCCTACACTTCGCGGCCCCGCCGCCCTGCTTTAGCGGCCCCGCCGCCTTACGCCTCCCGGCCCCGCCGCCCTACACCTCGCGGCCCCGCCGCCCTTCATTTCTCGGCCCCGCCGCCCTCCACTTCGCGGCCCCGCCGCCCTGCTTTAGCGGCCCCGCCGCCCTTCTGCTGCGGCCCTGCCACTCTCCTCTCCTGCAGCCGACCGCCGCGCCGCCGAGTACCGGAAGAGCCGCCCGGCCGCCCACCAGCCGAGCCGCTGTGCAGCCGAGCCGCCCAGCAGCCCAGCCGCCGAGACGCTGTGCAGCCGAGCCACCCAGCTGCCAAGCGCCGAGCCGCCGAGCCGCCCAGCCGCCGAGCCACCCAGCCGCCGGTCCGCCCAGCCGCCGAGCCGCCCGGTAGAAGAGCCGCCCGACCTGCCCTGTCCGGTGAGCGCAGCCCCACTGTCACTGCGTGCCCTTCCCCTACTGCTTACACTGCTAGGCTACTGTCGTCATGGCTACCCCTAGTGTCCTCGCTTTTGACGCTGAGGGTCGGGCCATTGACTTTGAGGTCTGGGTAGACGACCTGCAGCTGTTCTTACAGTGCGATAGGGCAGACAGCCTCTCTCTCTTTTACCTTACCTCTGGCACTTCCCCTGCCCCTGCTGCTGATGCTGACACCACTGTTCGCTCCCAGTGGGCCACGCGCGACGCTGCTGCACGTCTTGCTGTGCGTCGTCACCTCCCTACCTCCGAGCGTGCGCACTTTAGTCAGTACAAGAGTGCTCAGACCTTGTACGACGCTGTAGTCGCGCGCTACTCCTCCCCTTCCACTGCTGCACTGAGCCGTCTCATGCTGCCGTACCTCTTCCCTAACCTTGCTGCCTTTCCCACCGTTGCTGACCTCATTACGCACCTCCGCACTAGTGACACTCGCTACCGCGCTGCAGTTCCTGCTGAATTCTGCACCACGAACCCACCCCCCCATGTACATCACTCTGTACTTCCTAGTCACTCGCCTCCCTGACTCCCTTCGAGTAGTCAGGGACCACTTTCTCTCAGTCTGTCCCACCACACTCCATGTAGACCTCCTCGAGAAGGCCCTCCTCGCGATAGAGAAGAGCATTGTCACTGTAGGAGCCTCTCGAGGTGACCCGCGCACCCCCATCTTTGAGTGGTGTTCTCCCTCCCCCCTGCTGCCCTCTGTTGCCTCTGCTGCTGCGGCCGACCTCCTTGGTCTTGAGTCGGTCGGTGCGGCGTCTGCCCCTAGCGGGTGACGCCGCTCTGGCAAGGGCAAGGGGGGCAAGGGAGCTGGAGGAGCAGGCGGTGGAGGTGGAGGTGGAGGCAGTGGGGGGAGTGGGGGTGGCGGTGGAGGTGGAGGTGGGGGTGGGGGGGTCGGTGGCGGCAGTGGAGGCGGAGGCGGCGGCGGCGGTGGCGGTGGTAGCGGAGGTGGCGGAGGAGGCGGCGGTGGAGGCGGCGGTGAAGGCGGCGGCGGCAGTGGAGGCAGCGGAGGCGGAGGAGGCGGTGGGGGTGGCGGTGGAGCTGGTCGCGGGTCTACGCAGAGGAGTGGCTCAGGTGGTGGCTCGCGCCAGCAGCAGCAGCGTGGTCGTGCGACCCTGTCCCCTCAGCAGCCGCGTGAGTGGTACACTGCACGCCAGCGGGGTGGGGGTTTTGGTCCGCGCACCTACGTCCTGCGCACCGGCGACTGTGCGGGTGAGCAGTGTGGGGGTGCGCACCCCACTCCGCGCTGCTTTGGCCGCCTGACGGACGCGTGGCGTCACCAGTTCCCGGAGGCCTCCGAGATCCCTCGCTGGGACGAGCTGTCTAGGGCGGGGGTTGCCATCTTTGATCTTGACTTTGATGCTATTCTCTCTGCCATGTATGCTGTGTCTCATAGTGATGAGGGTGACTGCTACCGCTGTTTCCCGCCCGATCCGGGCATTGAGGCTGCTTGCAACGCTGCTGCTCTAGGTGCTAGTGTGTCTGCGTCCTCAGGTACTGGTGAGTCTGCGCTCTCAGGTACTACGTCAGCTTCGGCCTCCCTCACCTTCACTCTTGACTCTAGGGCGTCTCGCTCCTTCTTTCGGGACCGCACCACACTCACGCCGCTTAGTCGGCCGGTTGCGGTGTCTCTGGCTGACCCCTCCAAGGGTCCTGTACTGTCTCGCTTCTCCATAGTCCTCCCGTGTCCGGCGGCTCCCTCTGGCGCCCTGTGTGGTCTCTACCTCCCCTCGTTCTCGATAAACCTGGTGAGTGGTGCTGACCTACAGGATGGGGAAGTACACCAGTTCACTCCTACGCGTCAGCGGGTGACGCACTGTACAGAGGCTAGCACAAGCCGGCACCTGGCTACGTTTACCCGTCAGCCGGGGTCGAGCCTGTACACACTGACCACTGCGTCTCCTCCCGTTACTGAGTCTGGTAGAGTCGCTTCGTCCGGTCAGGTGTTTGCTGCAGCGTCTAGGTCTGGTCCTAAGTCTGCCCCCTGTTCGTGTCGTCTCTTCTCTCACGAGACTCTCCTCTGGTACCACCGTCTTGGTCACCCCTCTCTGCTTCGGCTCAGAGGCATGGCCTCCCGTCTTCTTGTGTCTGGTCTCCCCCAGTCCCTCCCTCCCCTTCCTTAGGACCCTGGCCCTGCCTGTGTCCCCTGTGTCGAGGGGCGCCAGCGGGCTGCCCCTCACTCCTCCCAGTTTCCTCCGACAGAGGCCCCGTTGCAGATGCTTCACATGGACGTGTGGGGCCCAGCCCGCGTCCGTGGACAGGGTCACGAGCGCTACTTCCTGCTCATTGTTGACGACTTCTCGCGTTACACCACGGTCTTCCCCTTGCGCAGCAAGGGTGATGTCACTGAGGTGCTGATCGACTGGATTCGCGCGGCTCGTCTCTAGCTCAGGCGGAGCTTTGGCTCGGACTTCCCTGTTCTGCGTCTGCACTCGGACAGAGGCGGAGAGTTTTCCTCTGGCCTACTGCGAGCCTACTGTCGCGCACGAGGCATCCGTCAGACCTTCACGCTTTCGGACTCACCACAGCAAAATGGGATTGCTGAGCGCCGCATTGGCATGGTCATGGACGTCGCTCATACGTCTATGATGCATGCAGCTGCCCCCATTTTCTGTGGCCGTTTGCGGTGAGGTACGCGGCGCATCAGATCAACCTCCACCCCAGGGTCTCCAAGCCGGAGACCTCCCCAGCCTTGCTGTGGACGGGGAAGGTTGGCGATGCGTCGGCGTTCCGGGTCTGGGGATCTCGGGCGTTTGTCCGCGACTTGTCTGCGGATAAGCTGTCCCCTCGTGCTGCTCCTTGCGTCTTCCTGGGGTTCCCCCCAGACGCGCCTGGGTGGCAGTTCTACCACCCTACCTCTTGCCGTGTTCTGTCCTCCCAAGACGTCACGTTTGACGAGTCGGTCCCCTACTACCGCCTCTTCCCCTACCGCACTCCGTCCCTCCCCTCACCCCCGCTCTTCCTTGTACCAGGTCCCCCCCAGGTAGACCTCCTCCCCCCTCAGGGTCCTGCCCCTTCAGGTGTGTCCAAGTTAGACGTAGTCGAGCCTGTCGAGGTCACAGGTGACTCTGGTGCTGCTGGGGGTGCTGAGCCTGGGGGTGCTGGACCTGGGGGTGCGGAGTCTGGGGGTGCTGAGCCCGGGGTTACTGCGTCTGGGGGTGCTGAGCCTGGGGGTGTTGAACCTGGGGGTGCTGAGCTTGGGGGTGCTACGCCTAGGGGTGCTGAGCCTGGAGGTCCTACGTCTGGGGGTGCTGAGAGTGGAGGTGCTCCGCTTGGAGGTTCTCCGGGTGCTTCTTCTCACCGGGAGCCACTCTCTCCACAGGAGCTGCGCGAGTGGTTTGCCCGACGCAGGCGCCGTACTGCTGGTGCTGGAGGTTCTTCGGCTGCTGAGGATACTGCGGTCGCGGGTCCCGGAGGTGCTTGTACTGGGAGTACTGGAGCTGCTGTGCCTACGGGTTCGACTGGAGCTGGTGCTGCTGAGGGTGTTGGCGTTGAGACTACCACTAGCAGTCCTACTGAAGGTGCTCCTAGTGCTGCTGGAGGTAGTGCTGGAGCGGGTGCTCCTGCTGAGGGTACTTGTGCTGTCCCTGCTGCTTCTGGTGTCGTCACGCGGCCTCGACCGTACTTTGTTCCACTCCTGCAGCAGGTTCTTAGTCTTCCTCCTTCTACTGGTCCTCCTCCTCCCTTAGAGTGTCCACAGCCTGTCCCGTCACAGTCACAGCTACAGCCTGCCTCCCCTCTGCCTGCTCCTTCTCCCTACGCTGGTCCTACTGGAGGTCTTACTGAGCGTCGTGAGCCTGCGTCTCGTCCTGCGTCGCGTGTTAGAGCTGCTCACGCTAGTGGTCGCGGTTCGCGCCAGCGTCCTCCTCCTGTCCCTGGCACGCACCGGATGTCTCTGCGTCCGTCTACTGCTCCTCTGCGTGCCCCTTTGCCTTCCCCTCCTGAGTCCTCTCTTCCTGCACTTGCTGACCCTGAGTCGGACTCTCTTCGTGGTGCCAGTCCTACTGTCACGCGTCTCCTTGCTACTGTTGTCACTGACCCTTCTTTTGAGTCTACTGCTGCGTCTGCTCTCGGTACTGAGCTCGTCGACTTTGCTGCTCGCTGTCGCTTAGACTACGCTGCTAGTCTTGTCGCTAAGTCTGAGTCTGCCTGTCCTCCGTCCGTCGGGGGTGAGTGTGCCCTTGGCATGGACGTCCTTGAGGACAGGCAGGAGGAGTTCCAGTGTCTGGCAGCTGCTTCACCTCATCTCGTGTCCGTACTGCTCACCCTGAGGGAGACCCGGATGCACTTGACATCCCGACTCTGCGCTCTTACGCGGAGGCGATAGAGGGTCCCTACCCCCTGAGTGGCAGGCAGCTATGGATGCAGAGATGGCTTCCTGGAAGTCCACAGGCACCTACGTTGACGTTGTCCCCCCTCCTGGGGCGAACATCGTCACTGGCATGTGGATCTTCAGGGTGAAGCGGCCGCCGGGTTCTCTGCCTGTCTTCAAGGCGCGTTACGTGGCTCGTGGCTTTAGTCAGCGGCAGGGAGTTGACTACTTTCAGACCTTCTCCCCCACCCCGAAGATGACCACTCTTCGGGTACTGCTGCACATTGCTGCTCACCGTGACTACGAGCTCCACTCTCTCGACTTCAGCACAGCTTTCTTGCAGGGCAGCCTGCACGAGGAGATTTGGCTGCGCCGCCCACCTGGCTTTACTGGGTCTTTCCCTCCTGGTACCCGGGGGAGTCTCCGGCGTCCAGTCTACGGTCTCCGCCAGGCGCCACGTGAGTGGCACGACAAACTGAGGACTACGCTTGCGGCTCTTGGGTTTGCTCCTTCTACTGCCGACCCGTCGCTGTTTTTGCGCACCAACACCTCTCTGCCGCCGTTCTACATCCTCGTGTACGTCGACGACTTGGTCTTTGCCACAGCTGACACTGCTGAACTCGCCTACGTGAAGTCCGAGCTGCAGAAGCGACACACGTGCACAGACCTGGGTGAACTGCGCAGCTACCTTGGCTTGTAGATCATCCGGGACAGAGCACGCCGCACCATTACCCTGACTCAGTCACACATGGTGCAGCAGGTTCTTCAGCGCTTCGGCTTCACGTACTCCTCGCCTCAGGCCACTCCTCTGCCTACTCGCCACTCACTCTCAGCTTTGCGTTCGGATGAGTCCGTAGAGTTGAGTGGCCCGTATCCAGAGCTTGTTGGCTGCCTCATGTACCTGATGACCTGCACACGACCTGACCTTGCATACCCTCTTAGCATTCTTGCACGCTATGTTGCTCCTGGGAGACACCGACCAGAGCACATGGCTGCAGCAAAGAGGGTGTTGCGCTACTTGTGCAGTACGTCGGGCATGGGGCTAGTGCTTGGAGGGCGGAGTCCAGTGGTCCTCACTGGGCACGCAGACGCTTCTTGGGCTGACGACCAGGCTACGCAGCGGTCGTCACAGGGTTACACCTTCAGTCTTGGTTCCGGCTCTGTTTCGTGGCGGGCTACCCGCTCGTCTTCTGTTCTCGGCTCCAGTTGTGAGGCTGAGATCTACGCCGGGGCTATGGCTGCCCAGGAGCTTCGCTGGCTCACCTACCTGCTGACTGACCTTGGAGAGCCGCCTCGTTCTCCTCCAGTCCTGTACATAGACAACAAGGCCATGCTGGCCTTGTGTCGAGAGCAGCGACTGGAGCACAGGACAAAGCACATTGCTCTCCGTTACTTTCTTGCTCGTGAGCTACAGCAGCGTGGACAGTTGCGGCTTTCGTACGTGGCCTCTGAGGCCAACACTGCTGATGTTTTCACCAAGGCACTTGCGCCTTGTGATCATCAGCGCTTCTGCACTCAGCTGGGTCTTGTGCTTGTCTTGCCTGACTTGCTCACTTCTTGACCTTACTTGTACTGTCACATATATATACTCCTGCTCTTGCTTGCTTAGCCTCGTATATATTTATATATATATATATATATATATGTGCCCTTGCATGTGAACTGGCCTTTTGGCCTTTGAACTTGTGCTCGGAATGTGTGGTGACTTTGTGATCCACCCTAAGCTTTGCTTTGCTTTGCTTGACTGGTCTTGTGACCCCTTGTTCTCCCCCACTTTGCCTATGGGGGTGTGTCAGAACATTATAGCTTATGCTATTGTGTAGGCTATAGTGGGGTATCCCATAGGGGGTACAACCCAACTAGGGTTTCATATTTGTACTCGCTTCATTCATAGTTCATTCCATTCTCGTTCAACTCTTCTCAGAGAGAACACTGGACGCACTACAAGTTCAGTCGCAGTTCGCGCACGTTCTAAAACTGCAAACGACAAAACCCTTCGACAAGGATTTCTTCACCTGGTCTTTCGAATTCGAGCTGATGATGGAAGGAGCGCAAATCCTTGGCTTCTTCGACGGGTCCCTGCCATACCCAACAAATGGCACACAGTATGAGAAGCAGCAGTACACCTATCAATCGATGATGGCGTACACGATACTACTGAGGAACATTACTCCAACTCAACAACAAAACATACGGTCTTACCGAGGATACGGCAACTCTGCGGAGCTCGCGTACAATCACTTGAAGAGCCTGTATCAAGCAACAGACAGCGTAAACTAAAGTCGGTTAATTGCGCAGCTGACAACAATCAAAATGAAACCAGGCGAGAAGGGAATGGCGTATATCAGTCGCTGCCGCGAGCTGCGCGACAAGCTTCTTCGATGTGGAGGATCGATTTCAGAAGACGCCTTCGCCAAGGTTGTCATCGGCGGTCTTGGTCCTCACTGGCGCTCCACTCGTTCCATAGTACGAGCCCACGGGAAAATTTCTGAAGCAGCACTTTGCGTCGAGATCCACGCCGAGCAGCAAGACATGGACCTGCAAGAAGAACGACACAAGAGAAAGGTATCAGTGCCCGAATTCGTGTTTCACACTCAACGGCGCCACAACAACAACAATCGACGGAGAGACGTACCTCCGTTCTGCCACCTCTACAAGACTTCAAGGCATCTTCGTACGCACTGCCCGAATTGACAACAGTCAACGTCGCCGCAACGCCAACTTCGCCCTTCAAGCAGTCAAGTCGCCTGAATGCAATCAAATCCGACAACTTTAGTACAAGTCTCAACAACATCGACGGGACAACCTGCGAAAGTAACAAGAAACATCGTCAGCTGCATGGCAAGGCTGAGTGACTCCTGCGTAACTGAGTCACCACCATATTACTCACCAGAAGAACAACTCGACAACAGCACGCCTCGCCGCGAGTCACTTCAACCGAACCCGACGTACGCCGCCATCGCTCAAAGCGAGCCGTCCGGGAAGGATACATGGTTCTTGGACAGTTGCTGCGGACAACATATGTGCTCTTCAGGACGTTTCGTTCAACGCGAGCACCAACTTCAACGAGAAGTCGTCATCACTGTTGCCAATAATCAGACACTGCGCACACGACGACAAGGAGTAGTGCAACTTCAGTCACGAGAGACGAATGTCATACTGCAAATGTCCAAAGTCCTAATAGCAGAAGGACTTGGCTACAACTTACTGAGCGCCAGCCAGTTGATGGCGAAAGGCATACATCTGGAAGCCGACAGTACTACCCAGGAGTTCAAGCTGTACCACGGGAAGGGCGGCCTCTACATCGGAAAAGCGGTCCTGAAGAACAATGTCTTCGTTCTCGATTTCGTCCTTGACCTGGGCACCGCAGACAGTGACGGGATCGTCACCTTCACATCTTGGACGCATCCGCCGGATCTCGACCCCGACTTTAGTCCAGAAGGCTTTTGGTATTCACATACCATTTTTGAAGCAGAACGAACACGTGCGTTAGTAACAATACAACATTCGGCAGCAGCAGAGACAACATCGGCAGCAGCAGAGACAACATCGGCAGCAGCAGAGACATCATCGGCAGCAGCAGAGACATCATCGACAGTAGTAGGAACAACAACAGTAGCAGCAACAACGACACTAGACCTCGTTGACGAAGCACCAATAACACCTGCACAGCAGCTGAATCCGGCTCAACGGGAAGTCCATAGAAGCGGAACTTCACCGCCAGCTTCTACTCCAACTCCGACGCGTATCGACGCTCACCCGGACACCGCGCCTCCGAAGACATCGTGCATGCACGCATGGGACACCCAAGCAACACTATGTTAAATAACACAATAAGAGCAGGAGTCCTTGACAAGGACTCATTACTACTACTCGACGGCAGAGAACTTCAACGGGCACGAGGAACATGTCTTACCTGCCCCGAAGCCGACTTACCACATCGGCCGTTCACTCCTCATCACAACTCGAGCGCACCCACGTACGCACCACTCGAAAAGGTGTATAGCGACATCCTGTACAATCGGGAACCAGGACAAGTAATATACAACTAAACAATCACCTTCATCGACGCCGAAACCTACCCAGCCGCGTCATGGTCCTCGAAGCATTCGCTGCTTGGCTACCAGTAGCAGAAAGAGAGTCAAGCGTAAAGCTGAAAAGCTTCCAGTCTGACGGAGGAGAAGAATACACCTCTCAGCGATTCAAGCAGTACCTGGCGGAAAGGGGAATCAAGCTGCTCCTCTCTCTTCCCTACGCCCATCAGCAGCAAGGTGTAGTAGAAAGAATGAACAGGACTCTGCAGAACAGCATGCGCAAACTGTTGCGTGGCATGCGGCTACCCAGCCACCAGTGGCCTGCAGCAATGGACCACGCCATCATGCTGCACAACTTGCTATCGACATCTTCACTACCAAACAACGCATCACCGCATCTGCTGTGGACAGGAAAACAGGGCAGCACAAAAATGTTATGAGTGTTCGGATGCATGGTACAGTACCGACCCCCCGCAGCACGAGCGGGCCGATTTTCACAACGCGCACAGTGGGGACTACACCTCGACATCGAAAAGAACTACAACGCGTGGAAAATCTTTGACGTCCACTCCAAGGAAACAGTAGCGGCACGCGACGTCATTTTCTATGTACGACTCACGCTCTAGACATACCTTGTCAACCTGCAAGAGGACCAAGATCCCACAGGTGGTTTTCGTGGTGACCGAGCCTTCGCCTCGGCAACAGACGAAGCTGACTGGGACGAGCAGAATGTGGCCAACGCATAAGAAGAAGCTGGACCCCTTTCGTTCTGCTCCGTCGACGTCCCCATGAACGAAGATAACCCTCGCGAAAGTGTCAACGCCAAAACCTTCTACTTCTTTGCCGACAACGGTTACAGAACACCTGCGACACTCAACACCAACGAAGCAGAACGAGTAGGACCGAATTTCATACCTGATCTAGAAGCGGGAGATGAAGCAGCTTATCCCGACGATGCAACTCTTCCCCGCTACTCACAGACTGGACTGCAGATTCTCGGACTCGTCACCGCAGTCCACGGCAACACTCTTCCTAAGGAGCCTGCGACGGTTCAGCAGGCTCTGGGGGGGGAACACAAGGAAAAATGGCGTGAAGCCATGGACAGAAAGTTAAAGGCGCTGGAGGAACGGAACGCCTGGAAAGTTGTCCCCATCATCGTGGCAAGGAACAAGACCATTCTCACCAAGAAATGGGTCTTCCACGTTAAAACAAAAGCAAACGGCACAATTGAGAAGTTCAAAGCACGCTGGGTTGTGCGTGGATTCGATCACGAGCACGGACGGGACTTCACCGAGACATTCGCCCCGGTTAGCCGACATACCTCACTTCGAATCCTCCTCGCAATCGCCGCCATGAAGAAAAGGAAGCTATGGCAAAACGATGTCGCCAACGCGTTCCTCTACGCACCTGTCGACGCGGAAATCTTCGTCGAGCTCCCATACGGTACCAACGGGGAACCTAACCAAGTCTGTCAACTGCTGAAATCACTTTACGGGATCAAGCAAGCTCCGCGGCTATGGCAAAAGTACCTACACGCTCGCCTCATTCGCATCGGATTCCGCCAACTACCTCACGACCAAGGAATGTACCGACTCACTAAAGACACCGACTACATTCTGCTGATCGTCTACGTAGACGACCTACTCTACATCAACTCCACTGACGACATCACCACCTGGTTCGAAGGGGAGCTACAGAGGGACCTCACACTCAAGGTCTCCTCTACCGTCACACAGTACCTCGGCTTGAACATTCGGGAAGAAGAAGGCGCGATCTACATCAACGCCACTAAGTACGCCGACACCATCACCAAACGCTTCGCGCTCAAACCTACCACCATCTCTACGCCCTACCGCTACGCGACAGGAAACCACAAGGAAGGATGCTCTCTACTGAAATCCGCCGGGATACGCGACTACCAGAGAAAGCTAGGATGCCTTCTCTTCCCAGCTGTCACCTGCCGCTCTGACCTCTCATACTCCGCAAGCCAGCTCGCCACCTACCTCAAGAAGCCTGAAGCAGAACACATGGTGGAGCTCGACCGCGCTCTCCACTACTTCGTCAGTACCTCAACGCTCGGCCTAACTTACTACAAGAACACAACTACACCGACTAAATTAATCGGCTACGTCGATGCTGATCACGCTGGCGACTCAGACAATAGGCGCTCCCGCACTGGCTACATCTACCGCCTCGAACCTATCGGACCTATCTCCTGGCAATCGAGGAAGCAAGAATTAATTGCTCTCTCGTCAGCTGAAGCAGAATATATTGCACTCTGCTCAGCCACCAAGGAAGGACTCTATCTTCGCAAGCTGCTGGAAGAAGCGAAGTTAGCCGAGTTACCCAACTTCACTCTGTTCTGCGACAACCAATTGGCAATTCGCATCGCCAACAAGAACGGCTTCGCGAACAGGACGAAACACATCGCCTTGCGATATTTCTTCGTGAAGGACGAGATCGAGAAAGGGAGACTTGAACTATCCTACTGTCCCACGTTCGAGATGGCAGCTGACTACTTGACCAAGAAGCTCGGAAAACAGAAGTTCGAGTACTGCATGCTGCTAACTGGACAAGGCCACGTCACCAGCAGCGACACTCCAGAAGCGAAGGGGAGTGTTGGGAACAAACAATCTTAAGCGCCTCTGCTGTGTCATAACTCCAAGGCACAAGCAAAGCAGAGCATATCGAGACACCAGCGAGTCAACCCTCGGAGGTTGAAGTAACCGCTGGAGGTTACGCGAAGGTCAAAGGTCAGCGACCTTTGACTTGACAAATACAGCGCGACAGCAAGGACACACAACTGACTCGACATTGAGCAGTTGCCCGAGTCGCACTGTATCGAACCGCAACAGTAAAACAGTTTGATTATATCTCTTCGTATTCCTTGTACTCTCATATAAACCTTTGTACTTGCTTGTTTTAATCAACTTACTTTGCCCTCACATACCAGCGCAAGGTGGTTCAAGGACTTCATTTAAACGCTTCCGCTACTACATCACTCTACCCAGAGTTTAACCCTACTAAAGATCCTAAGGGGCACTCAGCCCAACACCATAAACCTAACCCTAACAGTTGTACCTTTTATAACACACCTCACTAAGACTACAATATTTGACACACCCCCATAGTCTAAGTTAGGGATGTCAAGCAAAACCGAAAGTGTACAGTTACAAGACCAGTCACAAAGAAACAAAGCTTAGGGTGGATCACAACGTCACCACACTCCGAGCACAAGCAGAAGAGCCACAAAGCTAGTTCAAGAGTTCACAGACAGGGCCTCAGAAGTTAGCGAAAAAAGGCTGATTAGGGTTAAAAATTGTGTTTTCAGTGTTGGGGAGATAGTGGGGCTGATTTTTCTGCTTTTTTTTTAGTGTGTGGGCTGAAATTTCAGATTTTGTTTCTATGTAAGGGCTGACATTTCAGCTTTTTTTCTGTAGTGTACACTGACTGACGAGCGTCGTACCGGGGGGGTTGGCTGAAATCCTAGTAATCGAGATTCGCGTAGGTATGTAAATTTTTAAAAGTGTGTAACACTTTTCAAAAATTGTGTATTGTGAAAGTGTAGCGATTGCCAACGCAGCAAAGGCAACGTCGCATCGCTACTCGCCCTCTTTTGGCTACAAAAGAGGGGGTTGAGGCCATTCGGCCTCACCCACGTTTTTCTTTTCAATTTCGAAGTTTGAGTTTTCAATCTCGTCCAGTCTGGCGAAGACGCAGTCACTCCCTCGCTTCACTGCCCCGATGACTCTACTTGCTGATATTTTTAAACACAACATCGGAGCCATGGCGCCAGCGAACAACACTGCTAATCGCGAGGGCAGCAAGGCGACAGACACTCCCATCGCCCCGAATGCCAACATTCCGCCCGGGACAACCGCCCGTCGCCCGAAACGGGCTGCCGAGGATTCACGCGAGGACCTCGCCACTGGCGTCGAGGTCCTGCTGGGCGGAGGCTCCCCAACGCCTTCCGAGGAGCCTTCCGCGAAGTGGCGAAAAAGACAACCGCTGACGCGGCTGTCTTGACCACCACCTCGAGCCCCTCAGGCGCGCGTGTCAAGCAGCACGCGCCAGCACCCTCGAGCCACACGCCAGCCACGACCGACCCCAACCCCCCGTTCAACCCGGCGCAACTGCAAGCAAGACTGGCGCTGTTACAGCAGCACGCGCCTGTTACGGCGGGGACTTAAAAAAAATGAGGACGCTACAACTTCTGCAAAATATGATAAGAAGAAAGAAGAAGCTCACGCCGTCGCACCGCGCCCTCCCAAGACTGCCCGCATCAAGAAGGACCTGGCCCCCGCTCCCGTCGAAGATGACAGCGATGAGTCCGACGACGCTGATGGTGAGGCCTCCCCTCGTCGTCACAACCCAATTTTCACTCATGCCTCTTGCTCTACGCTTCCCCCCCTCAACCCCGCAACCGCAAACTCCACGTTCAACCGCAAGGGCGTATGCGACCAAGCAGAGGTTTTCTCTGCTATCCAGGCCCACCTCAGGCACATTGAGTTCAAACTCCAGCAAGGCGATGCGGAAGGCGCTCGCACCAACATTGCTCAAATCGAGTCGCTCATTAACAAGCGATTTGAGGTGCTCTTGGTGGCGGACGAGGCGGGCTTCAAGGCGGCTGATTGCTTCCAGCTCTACCAGTCCAAGACCGTGCTGACCTCCCATTCGTACAAGCTGGCCATGGCCGACGTGGCCGCGTCGAAGCGCGCTCGCATGACCTACAACCGTCCCACCCGCGGGGGTGGCCTCAACGCCGGCGAACTCGGCAACAAAGGCTCCAAGCAAGGCTCTTGCCAGGAAAGGACCTTCAAGGGTACCTGTTTTCGCTGTGGCCAGCCCAGCCACATGGCGAACGCCTGCCCCATGGGGGGGCGTGGAGGCCAAGGCCTCACACCCGTAGTGTGAGGGACCAAAGGACGGAGCCCTTTCCCCTTATGTCAAAGGGACATAACGGGGCTGCACCAGGGGGTGCAAGGCTGAGGAGCAACTTAAGGAACTAAGGGCCAAGGGGCCCAAGGAGGAGCCCTAGGGGCCATTAGCTATTGGTGCATTTGTGTATTTTTGCAAGAAATGGTTATTATGTGATGATAAGTTGCCTATGGAAGTGCTTGTCATTTTTACTTCAATTTGGTACCTTGGGCTCAAGGATGGTCTGCACTATGATATGGGCAACCAGCAACAACTAGTGCAAAGCAAAGAAGAAGAAGAAGAAGAAGAAGAAGAAGAAGAAGAAGAAGAAGAAGAAGAAGAAGAAGAAGAAGAAGAAGAAGAAGAAGAAGAAGAAGAAGAAGAAGAAGAAGAAGAAGAAGAAGAAGAAGAAGAAGAGAGAGAGAGAGAGAGAGAGAGAGAAAAAAAAGGTGAGAAAAATCGAGCCGAAAGGTTCATACACCTAAATACGAAATCAAGTGACGCGTGAGCCTCATCACGCATCAAGAGACCCATCAAGGCCCAGGAGGACCCAAGAAATAGCATGGAGGATCATGCATTGTGTGGTTGTTCACATAAACGTCTTAAAAACAAAGAGAGAGAGAGAGAGAGAGAGAGAGAGAGAGAGAGAGAGCGAGAGAGAGAGAGAGAGAGAGAGAGAGAGAGAGAGAGAGAGAGAGAGAGAGAGATAGTATATAGTCCTTAGATGCACCCTTTTGAGCTCATTCTTCACTGGTGAGTTCAGTTTACTCCCCAAAACCGGCGGCTCGCGCCGGCCGCCTTCGGCGGCCGCCGCTCGCCAGCGCGGCCTTCGGCCGCGAGTGAGGGGAGACAAGGAAAAGGGACGACAAGGACTATAGCAGCAAGAGGTACAACATGCTGGGGTAGCATTCTACAAGAACAGCAACACCCCGGGGCGTGACTACACCACCATGGGGAAGCCCAAAGCCAAGCCTGCCTCTCAGGCGGCCGGTAAAGGGAAGGCACCAGCTACTCAGCCAGGATCCAGCAAAGCCGCCCGTCCAACCAGCGTAGGACGGACGCGGCAGCGGCTACAAGGTCGAGAGGGTCCTCCTGGGCAGACTCGGCAAGCCGTGCCAAAGCTCCAGGGCCGGGCCCGAGGGCAGCCCCGGGGGAGCCCGGCACAAAGCCAATCCGCGGGAGGTAATGCTGCAACTCCTCCGCTGCCGCCACTGCCGCCGTCTGCTCCGCTGGCTGCATTGCCCCGATCTGCACCTCCTGCTGCACCAGAGTCACGTGAAGCTGGTCTAGCACGTACGACAAGAGCGTCAAGCAAGTCCCCACGTGCATCACGCGCTGCTCGACGAGAGTTGGAGGCTGACCAGGAACCACGGCTTGAGGGGGCGGCGAGGCAGGAGGCGTTACTGGAACCCATGGGTGCTGCACAGGGGGGCCTTGGAATGAGTACTGATGGAATGACGAGGGGCCCGACACAGACTGAGGGACCTGAGCGGGCGGAGGAGGGGACGGAGGAACATGGTACACCGAGGAGCGATGCTGCTGCGGATGGAGGGGCAAAGGAAACCGACGGAGCGGAGATTGAGCTGGAGGCGGCTGCGCCGCCCGCGATGGCGGCTGGTGAGGAGTCTGGAGTCGCGGCTGCTGGAGTGCCTGTGGTCCTGGTGTCTGCTGGCGCCTCTGCCGCTGCCTTTGACGCCGGCTCAGTTTTGCCCTCTGCCATCCCGCGGGCTGCACAGGCGGAGGCTGAGGGGATGAGGCTGGGCGCGAGTCCGGAACAGACTGCAGAGGCGGCGCTATCCGCGTCACCGGCGCCGGTGTCGCCGGCCGTGCTGGCGGCGGCGGTGTCTGCTGCGACTGGGGTGCGAAGCGACGCCCCAACGGCGGAAGCCGCGACGACTGCCGCTGCGAACGTCGGAATGCCTGCTGCTGCCGCGGCCTCAAGGAGGCAGGAGCACGTCCAGGCTGAGGGAGAGACTCCGAGGCCCCCGAACGGCGCCGCCTCCGGCGCTGCACGAGTGATGTCGACGAGGAAGCCACGGGCCCAGCCAGCGCCGAGACGGCTCGGAGAAGGGCTTGGACCTGGCTCCCCGGGACCCCTCCTGGGCTGGCTTCTGCAAGGGCAACTGCCATCAGAGCGAGTGCATCGGTCCTCATCTGCGCACACGCAAGAGGCACGGGGGGTTTCTGGACTCAATGAGGCAACAACAGAGGCAACAGCAACCCGTGTGGCAGAGCAGCCGGCGCCAAACCAGGATAGCGGAGCACACACGCACTCACCGTCAAGCCCAGTAGCTCCAACTGCGGCGGCCGTCGCCACTCGTCGCTCAGCTCGTTTGGGTGCTGTCACGTGGGGCCCACCAAGGGGAGGCAGAACGCCATGGATGCCGGCGGGGAGAGCGGGACTAGCGGCGACGCCTCAGCCAGCACTGGCGGCGAACCGGGGTTTCCGCGGTATGGATCGCGGGAGGCGAGGGGGAAGGCGCGGGGGTGTTGCTCGCTTGGGGGGAGCGGAGATCCAGGCACGAGCAGGCCCTTGGCGGGAACGCCACGACCGCCCAGAGGTTTTGGAAGCCCCAGCCAATGGGGTCGACGCTGAGCCTGCTGAGGACATGGGGGACCCTGAGTTTATGTGTGGAGAGGAGGCGGGCCCGGAGTCCAAAGAGGTGTCTCTGGTTAACAAGGAGGATTTGGGAAGAGGCCGGAATCGAGTGCGAGGGACGGGAGAGGGAGTGGCCAGGGCGACATCCCAGGCTGAAGGAGTATCTGTGCCAGCTCCCACGGTAACCAACGAAGTGAAATCGCCGGCCACCCTGGCAGAGGATGACGCCATCTGGCAAATGGCGGGCACGTGGACTATGGATCTCCTTCAACGGATGGACCAACCCTTCCTAGTCAGACGCTTACCACCCCAAGTGCTGGACAAATTCTGTTTGTGTCTCCTCGCACCTCTCCTGCGGCTGTCGACGAACCCAGAATGCCCAGGTGCTTGGGCGGTCCTACTATACCTCCCGAGGCTGACACTTCGCCCCCCACCAGAGCCTGTCACTGGAAGTCGGTGGGCAGCGATTGAGGCTCGGTTACATCAGTTCCAGCTGGGAGAGTGGGATGGGTTGTTCGAGGCAGCCTGCACTATCCCCGACACGGGGGGTCCGCTATGCATCAAGACGATGACGAAGGGGTTTGCGCAAGAGCGGAGGGTTTGGTTCAAAAAGGTAACATTTCGAAGGCGGTTGCGGCGTTACGCACAAGCCCCCTCGCCGACCCAAGCTCTGCGACCCTGGCTGCCCTACGGGCGAAACACCCACCGTCAAGCGCCCCAACACCAGCATGGGTTACCGGGATCACTGACTCTGAGCTCCGTATCCCACTCGAGGCTCTGCGCGAAATCCTCGTGAAATGCCCGAATGGGGTAGGGGCAGGGCCCTCAGGCAGCTGTTTTGAACACCTACGAGACCCAGCCCTAGCGAACGAGGAGATCCTCCTGTTGCTGACGAACGTGGTAAATCGCCTCGCCGGCTCTTTCCAGAGTCAATCAGTTCGTGACCTCCTACTCCCCTCTCGGCTCATAGCCTTGGAAAAGCCTGGGGGAGGAGTTAGACCAATCGCAATAGGCGAGGCGTTGCTCCGCGTGGTGGCTAAAGCGGCGCTGCACAGCTTAGGCCCGAAAATCCGGGAATTTTTCCTACCCGTACAGTTCGGCGTGGCGGTTCCTGGGGGAGCGGAGTGTATTATCCACGCGGTTCGTTCTCTCCTTAAGGACGACGAGACCCGCGTAGCTCTACAGCTCGATGTGGAAAACGCATTTAACAGTGTAGAACGCGCGTCATTCCTCTCCGCCCTCCAGTGGTCTACTCTCAACACGCTGCTCCCGCTTGTCAGGAACCTCTACGATGGCTCCTCGCGGCTTCTTGTGGACCCCCGTCTGGAAGTGGAGCACATCGTAAGCTCCAGAGGTGTCCGCCAAGGGGATCCACTGGGGCCTCTCCTTTTTGCGGCAGCAATCCAGCCGATACTACTCAGCGTGGCCACGAGCATACCGGAGGTGGCAATAGTAGCGTATGCCGACGACATCACCATCGTCGGGCCTCGCGAGGCGGCGTGCGTGGCTTTTAACACAGTAGTCACGGAGCTGGCTTCATGCGGATTACGTTGCAACCTTACCAAGTCCGCGGCGTGGTGGGCTTTGTGGGAGGAAGGAGGGGATGGTCTGCCACACGGTCTTCCTGTCCACCCAGGCGGCTTGAAGGTGTTGGGCAGCCCGGTTGGCGGCGACGCCTTCTGCACCGACCAGGTTCGCGGGACGCTAGCGGAGGTGGCGGCGCCGCTACATCTCGTCGCCCAACTCAACCCGCAGCACGCCTTACTCATGCTATCTCGGAGCATCTCCCGCCGCATCTCGTACCTCTTACGCACAACACCAGCGGATGCACTGGCCCGTACGGAGTGGCGGGAGTGGAGCGAGGCACTGGTAGGAGCCGGGCTCGCGGCGTCAAAGCTTTGGATCCCGCCAAGTGAGCTGGAGCAGAGTCTGTTGTGGCGCCAGGCCACGCTCCCGGTGCGGCTAGGAAGTTTGGGAATCATTGACCCCATCTCCGAAGCCCCAGCAGCGTACCTAGCCTCAACTGCAGCGGCGCACCTTCTCCTGCAGCAGCTGAACCTGCCGCCAAATTACCTTCTTCACAAGGCCGGGAATCTCCTCTCCCCGACATGGGCCCCACCGCCCCCCCGGGCCAACCCGCTGGCACCGCTTGAGGCCAGGCTCCTAGCGCAGGCTGCAGCAGTCCTCCGCAGCTATAGGGAGAACCTGAAAGGCATGGGCAACCTGCAGTTGGGCCTGTCTAAGGCCATTAACCACACGCGTGCAGAAGAGCTGCTCGCAGATACGGTCACAGATAGGCCGGGGGTGGACAGGGGCCATGCAATTCGGCTAATTAGCTTGAAAGGAGTGGGAGCAGGTGACTGGCTCCATGCAGTGCCAACGAGGGCTGACCTCTCAATCTCCCCTGGTCAGTTCTCCATGGCACTGGGCCTGCGCCTTGGCATGGAGTTACCGGTAGCGGAGGTTTGCCCCTGAAGGAGATCCAACTCCTCTACTGCTGACAAGAGCCTGCCGAACCATCTGCTCCGTTGTGCCGACGGCGGGGATGCGGTGCGCACCCACAACGCCCTGGTTTTTGTAGCCCTCCGCATGGCGCAGGAAGCAGGGTATAGGACCTTCCATGAGACGACTGCCTTCTCTCCCCCTGTAGCGAGTAAGCAAGCGGACCTCGCCGTTCGGGACCCGGAATCAAAGGAGATCTGGGCGACAGACGTGACAGTCACGGACCCGGTCCTGCAGAGGAGGGATGTGAGGGCACGGAAGCCGCCAGGATGGGCAGCGGAGGAGGCGTCGCAGACAAAACATTGGCTCTACGTAGGGCGCCCTGGATACGTCGGCTTCTTTGGTTTGGCAGTTGAGACCTATGGGGCCCTGGCGGCCGACACCCAGCAGTTCCTCCGTATGCTAGCCAACTATGCGGCACGGAAGAAATACCGCCACGGGCGCCTCACCACCACTGCCGCCCGCCTTAATGCACACTACAGGCAGCGGTGGTCGGTCATGGTTCAGCGCAGCCAGGCGACTTCACTCCTATCTAAGTCGAACAGGGCGGCCGAGGCGGCATTCCCACAGGCGCCGGCAGACCCCTGGGCCCCCCGGCTGGGGGACCTATGGCAAATGCAAGAGGATGAGTACGAGGAGCGTCAAGCCCCTGCCAGAACGGCTTAGAGGGCGGGGAGGGAGTGGGAGTGGGGGAGGTTTAGCCGGACGACGGCAGGAAGCTGCGTATGGGGAAAGGGACTGTGGACAGAGAGGCAGGATCAGTAGGGGGAGTCCAGAAGCAGGAGGACTGTAGGGACAGGGTTTGGTGGCCTTGGTACTGGCAGGCTCGTTCGTCCTAGTGTGTGGTGGCCTGTTTCAACATCTGGAGAGCTGGTTCTCTGTGTTTTGCTAGTTGTTCGTTTGCCTAGCTTGCTGGTCTCGCTATGTTGGACTCACGATTGCTTGCACGTTTAGACCAAGTGGTAGCTCCTTGCTTGTACCTTGCAAACCATGTCAATACATGACTGCTTGAGAGAGAGAGAGAGAGGGGGGGGGGGGGGAGAGAGAGAGAGAGAGAGAGAGAGAGAGAGAAAAGAGCGAGAGAGAAAGAGAACAAGCATTGTCTCCCTCTCTTGTATGTTCTCGCGCACCACATTGCATAGAATATTTGGCTCGTGAACCGCATCTCACTAGGTGCAAGCCAAGCCGTGCAATGCAAAAAAAAAAAAAAAAAAAAAAAAAAAAAGACCCAAGATCGCAATCACGCAACGCAACTCGCCCACGTGCGTGTATACGTGCAAGTGTACGCGAAGGCAAATCTCTCAAGCCCACCACGAAGGCCAGACCACACGACGGTCGGTCTCAAGGCAGTTCACGGAGCACAAGGGCATGTCACGCCCATAGAGATAGAGAGAGAGAGAGAGAGAGAGAGAGAGAGAGAGAGAGAGAGAGAGAGAGAGAGAGAGAGAGAGAGAGAAACACTCACATGCACACACATGCACGCACACGCACACCCCACTCACCCACACACACACACATACTCCCACACGCACATAGACACACATACACACGCACATAGAGGCACACACACACCAACACACATAGCACAAGGCACACGCACATCTACACACGTGGTTGCACTCGTGCAAAGGCACGGCGCCCAAGAGCGCGACCTGCTATGACTCAACTGCTCACGCACGCGCTAATGTTGTGGGATAGCCGATTGTGCATGAAAAGCCCACGCAAAATCGACAACCGTTGGATCGGGACGTCGCTCTCAACGTATGAATACGCGGTAACCGACAAGACAGTGTTTATAATGCGCGGACGGCTCCACCAAGCACTACACTGGTGGAGCTCCTGGTGCAATAGTAGCCTCATCCTGTCCATTATCTCACACGGATATTGGTTCCCATGGAAGAATGGACCCCCAGCACCTTTCAAAAGGAAAAACCACGCAGGCGCCCAAACGCATTCGAATTTCACACGCGATGCCATTCAGGACCTCCTGCAAACAAGAGCAGCGGCAAAAGCTCCTGACCGATCAACACTACTATGCATTAGCCCACTCAATGTGGTCGAACAGCGAGAAAAATGTAGGCTCATCCTTGACCTGCGGAAGATCAACGAGCACTTGTGCATTCCCAAATTCAAGTACGAAGGCCTCGCGCAGGTAGCGGAGTTGATCAGCCGAACGACTCGATGCTATCAGTTGATCTCAAGTCAGGGTATCATCACGTGGACATCCATCCCACCTGCTGGAAGTACTTGGGATTCCAGTTCAAAGGCAACTACTACTTCTTCCAATCCCTGCCATTCGGTCTGGCCACGGCCCCTTTCATCTTCACGCAGCTCATCAAACAGTTGGCCTGACGATGGAGATCTCTCGTGTGGCGGGTTATCCTGTATGTGGATGATATACTGATCCTGGCAGAGACCGCACAACAAGCGGGGGCCGCATGCGCACAAATCGTAAGGGACCTGAGGGACGCCGGCATTGTAATCAACGAGAAAAAGTCGCGTCTGGTCCCCACACAAAAGCTTCGCTTCCTCGGACTCGAGTTGAACACACAAGTCGGCAAATTCTTGGTCGGAGAAGAACGTCGCTCCCTGTTAGAGCTACAATTACAAGTCTCATCGATTTCGGATGCGCTGGTCACCAAATGAACGTTCGTCAAATCGCTCGAGTGACTGGAATGCTTGCTTTGATGAGCCTCGCTTTGGGCGCAACCGCACGAGCCTTCAGCCACGAGCTATTGCAACTTATCAACAACGCGCCCTCATGGCACTCAAAGGTTTCATTGTCAACAGAGGCCATCTACGAACTGCGCTTCTGGATGGAACAGTTCGACTGTTTCAACGGTGCACCATGTTACAATAGTAAGCACAGTGAGGAGCCATAGCTAAGGTTTAGCTAGCTAGGCAAGAGAGAAATGAAGAAAGGAGGGGTTTCACTAGCAGTAGTTGGGATACATATAGCAAACCCTAACAGGGTTGTACTCGCTATAGAGCACCCCACTACAGGCTAGATAATAACATTCTGACACACCATTCTACCATCCGCATCACTACGACGCCATCATCCAGGTGGATGCCAGCGCGCACAGCTGGGGTGCCACCCTCTCTACCTTTCACGGAACACCGAGCAACGCAAGCGCTGGCATGCCCGACAATCGTGGACAACCTCCAGTACGCGACGCGAGTTGGAAGGCGTGCTCTAGGCGCTACGCACCTTCATGGACCGTCTTCGACACGGCCACACGTTGGTTCGCGTGGATAACCAAGGGGTCATGTTCATCCTACGAAAAGGCAGCTCGCACAACAACGAGCTCACGCTCACTTGCAAAGAGATCATCACTCTATGCAGGTTTGCGATTGCGTTGTTGTCGTCGTTGTTGTCGTCGTTGTCCTCGACGTCGTCATCGTCGTCGTAGTCGTTGTCGTCGTCGTCGTCGTCGTCGTTGTCGTCCTCGTCGTTGTTGTTGTTGTCCTCGTCATCCACGTCGTCCACGTGGTCATCGTTGTCGTTGTCGTCGTCGTTGTCGTCGACATCGTCGTCGTCGTTGTCGTTGTCGTCCTCAGTGTCGTTGTTGTTGTCGTTGTCGTCCACGTCGTCATCGTTGTCGTTGTCGTCCTCGGCGTCGTTGTTGTTGTTGTTGTTGTTGTTGTTGTTGTTGTTGTTGTTGTTGTTGTTGTTGTTGTTGTTGTTGTTGTTGTTGTTGTTGTTGTTGTTGTTGTTGTTGTCGTCCACGGTCACGTCGTTTTCGTTGTCGTTGTCGTCGTTGTAGTTGTTGTCGTAGATGTTGTCGTCATCGCCGTTGTCGATGTTGTCATCGTCGTCGTTGACACTGTCGTCCTCGTCGTTGTTGTTGTCGTCCTCGTCGTTGTCGACGTCGTTGTAGTTGTTGTCGTAGTTGTTGCTGCCATCGTCGTTGTCGATGTTGTCGTCGTCGTCGTCGTTGTTGTCGTCGTCGTTGTCGTCGATGTTGGTGTTTTTTTTTGTTCTTGCCACCGACGATTGCCTCTTTTTGTTGTCTGTTCTACACGTATTTTGATTGTCATTACTGACAATATTGTTGTGATCGTGTTCTTTTTCAATCATATTCAGTACATCTTATGCTGCATGAGCAGGCAATCGAGAGCGGACGTGCAACATGTGAAAATAAGCAGTAGAGGTAAGTGCCATAGCTAGGAAAGCCCTAGCTAGGCAAGGAACAGTTTAGGCAAAAGAGGAGATTCACTAGCAGGAATAGGGATACAAATAGCAAACCCTAGAAGGGTTGTACTCGCTATAGAGCACCCCACTACAGGCTAGAGCATAACATTCTGACACACCCCCATAGCCAAAGTGGGGTGTAATCAGCAGAGCAAGCAAAGCAGAACAAGCTCAGGGTGGATTACAATGTCACCACACATTTTGAGCACAAGTTCAAGAAGCAACAGCTTAAAGTTCACAAATATAAGCAAAGCTAGAGGCTATCGCAGAGGGCAAGTGAGGAGGAGGAGGCGAGACTGTAAGAGGAGAGGAGATTGGAGGCGACGACTGAAGCTGCAGACACACGGGCAACAGGAGGCACACTGGCACAGCTGCTACCGGAACAATGCTCCGGACTACTGGAGTAACTGGCCCCGCGGCTAAAAGTAGCGGCAGACGAGCAACGAACCCACAGGCGACTGGCACAGGTGGTTGCAACTGGGCTACCGGAGCAACTCCCCGGACTACAGGTGCTTCTGGCGACACGACGGCAACCTCCGTTCAACCTACCCAAACAGCCCCACCCCGCGTGACACACAACCCCTGCTTCACCCTTAGCTCCACTCCCCCTTCACCCCCCTTAGTACCACTCCGACGGCTCCAACAGGTTCACCCCCCCTCAGCGGCAGCTGCAGCACTGGGAGACGGAGGAGGAGGAGGAGCAGGGGACGGTACACAGAAGCTGCACCCCCATACCCCCACACACTCCACCCCCAAACCCTAAGTCAGGAGCACGGGTAGCAGCAGGGGTGGGGCGCCGTCAGAAGCACGGGGGACAGCGGGCAGTGCAAGAGAAGAGGAAACAGGGCGCCCCGGGCCTGGCGCAGCCCGTACGAACCGCGCGCGGGCGGCCTGAGGCGCGCCCTGGCCTGGCGCTGCCCGTACAGGCCGCGCGTGGGCCTGGCGCTGCCCGTACGAGCCGCGCGCGGACCTGGCGCAGCCCGTACGGGCCGCGCGCGGGCCTGGCGCAGCCCGTACGGGTCGCGCGCGGACCTGGCCCAGCCCGTACGAGCCGCGCGCGGGCCTGGCGCAGCCCATACGGGCCGCGCGCGGGCCCTACGTAGGTCGCGCGGGCCCTACGTAGGTCGCGCGGGCCACGACGGGTGACGTGGGGCGACGCGCGGGTCCCCGTCGCCCGTCGCAGCGCCTCCCGAGGGCGACGCGCGGAGTGGCGGGGCAGAAAGCCGCTGCGCGCCTCGGGGCGCACGGCGGGCTGAAAACCCTAATTTCGATGCCGCGCACCACGGGGCGCGCGGCGGACAGGGAGTAGCAGTAGCAGCGGAAGCAGTGAGGTGGTGGGCCCACCCACAGGATCGACCCAAGGGGATCGACCTGCTCTGATACCATGTGAAAATAAGCAGTAGAGGTAAGCTTCATAGCTAGGAAAGCCCTAGCTAGGCAAGGAACAGTTTAGGCAAAAGAGGAGATTCACTAGCAGGAATAGGGATACAAATAGCAAACCCTAGAAGGGTTGTACTCGCTATAGAGCACCCCACTACAGGCTAGAGCATAACTTTCTGACACAACAGTGACTGGAGATTCATCACGGATAGTGCTGGGAGACCCAACCGACAAGAACTTTAAGGCGTACAAGTTGAGCGTCCCGGGCGACTTCCTACAACTGCAAGGGAGCATCAAGGGATATCTTCGGCAGGAGCATCCGGACAAGCACAAGAAGGTGCACTACCATCACGTGATCGAGCTGCACGGCGGTGTGGCTGTGCCGCCAGACAACAATTTCACAAGATACAGCAAATACCCACAGTACGCAATCACTAATGGCACTTGTGTCTGCATTCCGGGTCCATATTAAGGAGTCATGCGACGACTTTCTTTTCAAGCAGGATACCCTGAACCTATCACCCGAGCCTGAACAGATGCTCTCTGCATTAATCAATAAGTGCATGTCACAACCTGTCTCCATTGTCACAATTTCTCTGGCTCACCCGTTGTCATATGACTTGTGCAGGGAAATCTGGCCACACCGTTGGCTCTTCAGAGGGCTTGAAGCTCGCAGTCATGTTGAAGGCAAATGGCCTTCTCAAGCACGCGTGCGTGCGCTTTAATGACAGGATCGGTAAAATCTACCGGGACTGTCCTCTCCATGCTTTGAGCAACAAACCGTGCGTTTTTTTGCGCAGAAAGAGAAATGCGAAGGGCGAGATTGTATACGTGGTGCCTGAAGACTTGCCCAAGTTGTGTGCTGATTACGTTATGCGCCTCGCCCACAGTAAGTAGTTCAGTGTATGTTATTCTTCCTTTGTAGCCTATTCTAAACTCCTGTTTTGTGCACTTGCAGAGTTTCTGGGCATCCACTGGCACGTTGACGAGAATGGGAAGCCATTTTCCAGCCCTGCCTTTTTGAAGTGTGCAAACCTGTGGGATTCCAGTGGCGACTTGCCAGTTGGTTTGTTTCCTGTTCAGCTGCTAGTCATCCTTGCAGCGGTACGCCTCTTTTGTTGAACACTTGTAAGCCCCTTGTGTCTATACTCTGTTGTGCTTCTTACAATGGGTCTTTGCATCTTTTGCAGGTGAGATTCAAGTTCCGCCATCCCAGCGCCACAAAGGCCCAACTGGATCGCTCTAGAGATCCTGGTGCCCTTGCCAGGCAGGCACGTGTCGTGTAGCGCTGGATCAACTGCAGCGAAGTTACTCGCAAGGACGGCTGCATTGGGATTGGCAAGCTCTGCATTGTCGGGTGGAAGGAAATTCTAGAGGATGAGCTGGAGGCAGACGATTTTGGAGATTTTGGCTTGGATGAGCTGACAGGCAACACTGACTCAGAGGAGCAAGACTATGATGAGGATGAGGAGCAGCCATTGCTCTGGGGGCAGTAGTTTAGTGGTTCCTGTATGGTAGCTGGAGGTGTAGATGAGCTGTAGATATATATGTATGCTTTATGCCATTTTAATAAAAGCCCATTTCTAATGATTTTGGAACCGTTTCTACAGTGCATAATAGAGAAATGATATTAATATGATGTTTTAACGCTGAACGACATTTTTATATGTTCAGTACACTTCGTATTCACTGTCTTTATTCAATTAACGGATGTGCTATTCGCTTACGTCAGCCTTCACTAAATGTGAGAAATAAGAAGTGATCAACTAGAAACATTTGAGAGTACAAGTATGAAGCCATAGAGAAATGTACACCCTAAAGGCTAACCCATTGCAGCCTACAAAACAAAAACATATACAATGTTTGACACACCCCCATAGGCTAAGTGGGGGAGAACAAGAGGTCACAAGACCAGTCAAGAAAGACAAAGCAAGCTCAGGGTGGATCACAACGTCACCACACACTCTGAGCACAAGCTGTCAGAACATTATAGCTTATGCTTTTGTGTAGGCTGTAGTGGGGTATCCCATAGGGGGTACAACCCAATTAGGGTTTCCTACTTGTACTCCTCATGCTGCTCAATGCAATCATTCTCGTTTCTTCTCATGGTTTCAGAGCAGGTTCCCTAGTGGGAACGCTACCTAGGGCCCACCACGACTTTTTTTTCCTGCCCGGAGCACGCCTCGGACTAGACTGAGTCGCGCGCGCCCCGTGTGCCCTCCCTACCGTCGCGCCGCCCTTTGTTGCCCCTCGCGCTGCCCGTCAACCCCACGCGCTGCCCTAGCGACCCCTCCTTGCGCCACTCGTCGACCCCGCGCGCCGCCTTAGCGGCTCCTTGCGCCGCCCGTCGACCCCGCGCACCGCCCTAGCGGCCCCCTGCGCCGCCCGTCAACCCCGCGCGCCGCCCTAACGCCCCCCCCTCTGCGCCGCCCGTCGACCCCGCGCGCCGCCCTAGTGGCGCCTTACGCCACACGTCGACCCCGCGCGCCGCCCTTGCAACCTCGCCGCCCTTACCTGCGGCCCCCACCGCCCTTACATGCGGTCCCCGCCGCCCTCACCTGCGGTCCCCACCGCCCTCAACTGCGGCCCACCCGCCTTCCCTGCGGCCCCATCACCTGCTGCAGCGCCGCCCGCCACTTGAGCCGCCCGGGCCGCCTCACTTTGCCGAGCAGCCGACCGCCGAGCCGCCCTGCAGCAGCATGGACGGGCCGCCCAGCAGCTGAGCAGCCGAGCAGCCAAGCTGCCCAGTAGCCGAGCAGCTGAGCCGCCCAGCAACCGAGCAGTCCAGCCGCCCTGCAGCCGAGCTGCCCAGCAACCGAGCCGCCTTGCACCCGAGCCGCCCAGCAGCCGAGCCGCCGTGCAGCCGAGCCGCCGAGCCGCCGAGCCGCCCTACCTCCGAGCCGCCCGAGGAGCCTCGTCCGGTGAGCACAGTGCCTCTTTCACTGCACTGCCCTCACCTTACTGTTGCACTGCTAGTCTACTGCCGTCATGGCAACCCCTAGTGTCCTCGCTTTTGATGCTGAGGGTCAAGCCATTGACTTTGACGTCTGGGTAGATGACCTGCAGCTGTTTTTACCGTGCGATAGGGAAGACGGTCTCTCACTCTTTGACCTCACCTCTGGCCCCTCTCTTGCCCCTGCTGCTGATGCCGACGCCACTGTTCGCTCCCAGTGGGCCACGCGTAACGCTGCTGCACGTCTTGCTGTGCGCCGCCACCTCCCTACCTCCGAGCGTGCGCACTTTAGTCAGTACAAGAGTGCTCAGACCTTGTACGACGCTGTAGTTGCATGCTAGTCCTCCCCTACCACTGCTGCACTGAGCCGTCTCATGCTACTGTACCTCTTCCCTGACCTTGCTGCCTTTCCCACAGTCGCTGACCTCATTACCCACCTCCGCACTAGTGAAACTCGCTACCGCGCTGCGCTTCCTGCTGACTTCTGCGCCAAGAACCCCCCCCCCCCCCCATGTACATCACTCTCTACTACATAGTCACTCGCCTCCCTGACTCCCTTCGCGTAGTTAGGGACCACTTCCTCTCAGTCTGTCCCACCACTCTCACTGTTGACCTCCTCGAGAAGTCCCTCCTAGCGGCCGAGAAGAGCATAGTCGCTGTAGGGGCCTCTCGTGGTGACCCGCGCACCCCCATCTTTGAGGGGTGTTCCCCCTCCCCCCTTCTGCCCTCTGTTGCATCTGGTGCTGTGGCCGACCTCCTTGGTCTTGAGTCGGTCGGTGTGGCGTCTGCCCCTAGCGGGAGACGCCGCTCTGGCAAGGGCAAGGGGAGTAGGGGCACTAGAGGCGCGAGCGGGGGCAGTGGAGGTGGAGGTGGAGGCGGCGGGGGGAGTGGGGATGGCGATGGGAGTGGAGGTGGGGGTGGAGGTGTCGGTGGCGGCAGTGGAGGCGGAGGCGGCGGCGGCGGTGGCGGTGGGAGCGGAGGTGGCGGAGGTGGCGGCAGTGGAGGAGGCGGCGGAGGCGGCGGTAGCAGTGGAGGCGGCGGAGGCGGTGGGGGTGGCGGTGGAGCTGGTCGCAGGTCTACGCAGCGGAGTGGCTGCGGTGGTGGTCTCCGCCAGCAGCAACAGCGTGGTCGTGAGACCCTGTCCCCTCAGCAGCTCCGTGAGTGGTACACTGTACGCTAGCGGGGTGGGGGTTTTGGTCCGTGCACCTACGTCCTGCGCACCGACGACCGTGCGGGTGAGCAGTGTGGGGGTGCGCACCCCACCCAGCGCTGCTTTGGCCGCCTGACGGACGCGTGGCGTCACCATTTCCCGGAGGCCACTGAGATCCCTCGCTGGGGCGAGCTGTCTAGGGCGGGTGTTGCCATCTATGATCTTGATTTTGATGCTATTCTTTCTGCCATGTATGCTGTGTCTATTAGTGATGAGGGTGACTGTTACGAGTGTTTCCCGCCCGATCCGGGCATTGAGACTACTGCTCTAGGTACTGGTGAGGCGGCTGCCCTAGGTGCTGCTGCTCTAGGTGCTAGTGTGTCTGTGTCCTCAGGTACTGGTGAGTCTGCGCTCTCAGGTACTACATCGGCTTCAGCCTCCCTCACCTTCACCCTTGACTCTGGGGCTTCTCGCTCCTTCTTTCGGGACCGCACCACACTCACGCCGCTTAGTCGGCCGGTTGCGGTGTCTCTGGCGGATCCCTCTGGGGGTCCTATCCTGTCTCAATTCTGTTATAGTCACAGTAGGCTCCAATGTGCCTAAAACGAAAGATAGAGTGCACTGTCAGATTTCTGCACAGCGGATTTAAGCGTTCATATCGTTCCGGTCATAGTTTTAAAGACTTGATTCAACTTGGATCTAAAGCGTCTTATTGTTGCCTACACTAGGCAATTTAGATCGCACGATTTGACCAAGTATTGACGACACAGCGTTGGTTTGAACGAACGGCACTATGCCAGCCACTATAGTCTTAGAACACAAGATAGGAAGAGTTAGGGAGGGTCACGAGTTCGGAATGACTCCCAGCTCCTACAAACCCCAAGAGCCGAGGTACAGTGATGTGAAACAGTGCCACACTGTCCCCAACCACGAAGGGTCTCGAAACTACCCTTCACTAGGGCCTACACCAAGTGAAATGTTACACTACACAAAGTAATGTAACTATCTTCAATATCTTGAGGTGTACCCTTTTGGCGAGCTTCGAAATCACTTGAGGCTTGACACCAAGGCTTGGGCTCTTCATCACAAACTCATCCTTGAGTTCTTGATGGGTCTGCTGCACACACCTGCGACACACCGAACGTTCGACACAGGACAAAATAGAAACCGCGCACGAGAAAATAAAAACCGCGCGCGAGACACAAACGACCGCGTAACACGCGTCTAGCGATAACTCGCTATTGACTCAACACACACACTCGACATCATGACTCAACATTCACACACAATTATAAGCATGAAATATATATTATCCCATGCCCTCATACCATTCCATACACACACACATGCACGCACACGGACAACAAGCCGAGTGCAAACCATAGGGTTGCACCAACAAACTCCCCCTCGGATTATTGGCCTTAGGATATGTTGCTCTCTCAGTTTAGAGCCATCCCAGCCAGCTTGCAACACTCCCAATGCTGCTGCTCCACCAGCCTCTTGGTCATCATGTCAGCCGGCTGCCCCGTGGTCTTCACGTAGCGCAACTCAACTTCACCCGCGGTTACCATGCTCCTCGTCCAATGCCACTTCACCCTCATGTGCTTCGTGAGTCCATGCAACACAGGGTTCTTAGCAAGAGCAATGGCACCCTGGCTGTCACAATACACTGGGGTAGGTCCTTGCTGCTCCTCCCCCAATTCAGCCAACAAACGCCGCTGCCACACAATCTCCCGTACGGCACTGAAGAGTGCCATGTACTCGGACTCCACCGAGCTCAAAGCTTGGTCAACCTGCTTCTTGCTCTCCCAAGCAGTTGGGCCTCCACCAACACAGCATATGAAGCCTCCCACACTTGTCATGTCCTCTGGTTCCGATGCATATGAAGCATCCGAGTAGGCGGTGAGGAACAAACGCCCGGGCTCAACACCATCCGCACCCTTTTGGCGCCTTTGTGCCGCCGCCGAGTATTGCAGCCCAACGGTCGGTGTTTGGCCAAGATACTTGGCCACCCTCATTCTAGCTGCTACCTGCTCCTCATTAGGGCATTGCACAACCCTAGCCAGCTGCTCGGTAGCAAACGCGACGTCCGGTCGGGTGTTTACCGCCGCATACATGAGGCTGCCCACCAACGAGTTAGATCGGCGCCTCTCCTCTTCTCCAACGCTCTCCTCCTCTGGCCCCTTCACACAATTGAATCCAGAGGGAAAGGGAGTAGCCACATGACCTTCACTCTGGCCGAAGTTGGCAGCCAACGCCTATAGGTACTTCCGTTGGTGCACTCGTATGCTCCGCTTCTCCACGTCTCGTTCGATGTGGAGCCCAAGGTAGAAGTTCACGTCACCAAGGGACTTGCATTTGAACTTGTCATGCAGCTTCAGCATCACCTCCTTCACAAGGTCAGAGGAGGGTGAGAATATGAGAATGTCATCCACATAAACCACCATGAAGCTCCTCTGCTCCCCCTCGCCAAGCATGAACAAGGAGTGATCGGCCGTTGAGGGAGTGAAGCCGATCTCCTCCAACACTTCGCGCAGCTTCATGTACCATTGCCTAGGGGCCTGCTTCAGCCCATAGAGGGCCTTCTTCAGCTTCCACACTCTGCCACTACCATCATCAAACCCCTCTGGCTGCGCCATAAAAATCTCCTCCTCAAGGATGCCGTTAAGGAATGCCGTCACAATGTCCATTTGCTTCACCACCCATCCTTTGATGGCGGCTCCCGCGAATAGGGTTCGCAGCATCGTCGGCTTCACCACAGGGGCAAACAGCTCCTTGAAGTCCACCTTCTCCTTCTGCTGGTACCCCTTGGCTACAAGCCTAGACTTGTAGCGCTCGATCTTGTCGTCGGCATCCGACTTGATTTTGAAGAGCCACTTGGACGTTATCGCCGTACGCCCCTCCGGTAGCTCCACCAATTCAAACGTGTCATTCTCCTCGATGCTCTTCAGCCCACTCTCCATGGCCTTCTTCCAATCCTCAGCATCACTACTCTCCAAAGCCTCCTTGAGAGTTGCTGGTTCTCTCGGCATCTCCACCGGAGAGAAGAACGCGAAGGCAGACTCCTCGTAGTCACTCTCCTCGTCGTCTCCGACCATCATTGCCGCTCCGGCCAGGGCTGTCTTGCCCTGCTTTCCAAGTGCATCATAGGTCAGCCTATTAGAGGGTTGAACTCTCCTCTTCCCCCTTCCTTCCTCATCAGCTGCAGGGACTTGAAGGCCTTGGAATTGCTGCGGTGTGGCTCGAATCTGTGGAGCACTCGCAATGCGGGAAGGGAGTGACGGTGCACGCTCGCTCACTTGCTGCACCTCCTCCTCTTCTTCCTCTGCATCATTGGCCTCCTCTCCCCCATTCACAAGGGAAGATTGCCTTGTGGTAGTGCTGCCACTGCTCAGCTCCAAAGGCAGCTCCACATGCTCCAAACCGGAACTCTTCACCTCCCCAAACCGCACGCCTATCTTCGCCTCATTCTCCGCCTTCCAATCGTTGTACATGAAGTTCTCCATGAACTTGCAGTCCCTGCTCACCAAGAACTTCTTGGTGAATGGGTCCCAAAGAAGCCATCCCTTGCTATTTTGAGCCATGCCCAAGTGCACGGCCCACACCGCCTTGGCACCAAGCTTGTTGTGCCGAAGATGCTTAGGCACGAGCGCCATGCACATGCACCCGAACACCCGAAGCATATCCACTTTTGGCTTCCTTCCTAGCCACTCCACATAGGGCACCCATTTGTCTGCTCCCACATGAGCCAAGGCTCTGTTCTTGGCCACACACGCGCTCCGCACCGCATCAGGCCAGAAATAGTCGGGTAGCCCGGCTTCAATGAGCAACCCGCGTGCCGCCTCCGTGATTGTGCGGTTCGCTCGCCCAGCGATGCCGTTCATTGCAGGGGAGTATGGCATGGTGAGGGAGTGCCGAATACCATTCTTCTTCAGCCACAACCCAAACTCCTTGCTCAGGAACTCTCCCCCTCGATCGGTGCAGATTGACTTGACTAGACGGTCTTGTTGCCGCTCCACCATCGGGAACCAATCCGCCTTCAACGTTTCAGCCACGTCGCTCTTCTTGGCCAGCACGTACACCCAAGTCATACAGGTGTAGACGTCCACAATAGTGAGAAAGTACTCAGCTCCAGCAGCTCCAAGCTTCAGGGGGCCCACCACGTCCATCACCACCTCATCAAGTGGTGCTTTAGCCGTTGCCTCCGAACTAGAGAATGGGAAACGGGTGAACTTGGCTTGCATGCACGTCGGGCAGCCAAGTACCTCATCGGGCTCCCCCTTCACACGTATGCCAGCAACCATCTCATTCTTCACTAGCTGCTGCAAGATGGGCAGGGCCACATGCCCCATGCGCCAATGCAAGGTGAGCCAATCACACTCCCCCGTAGCCGATGTTGGATTGGAGAATGCCGCGCTCGCAATACCGCCCCACATACTCTCTCCGTAGTCCCCCTCCGCTGCTGCCTCGGGGTTCTCCTCACCCTTTTGCTGCTCCTTGGCTACTGCACCTCTCTCCATAGGTTCACCAAGCTTGCTGGTCCCTCCAAGATTGCACTTCTTGGACAACTCCTCCTTAGCGCGACCGTCCGCGCAATCGCCGCTACCAACCGCTCCACCTTCAGTGCTGACGCTTGCTGCCACTTGTCTCTCCTTAGGCATTGGGACCACAGGGATCTGCCACATCTCGTTGTAGACATCTCTGTCCTCATGAAGGTCCCAAAGAATCCGATCGCCAAGCCTTGCGGTGTAGGTCTTGGCTCCCTTCGAGTTAGTGTCCATGTCGGCCTTTGCCAACCGTCTCACGGAAATCAGGTTGGAAGCAAGGCTGGGCACCCAAAGCACGTTCTTGAGGCCCACCATCTTCCCATCAGCACCCTGGAACATGGCCTTCCCCATGCCTTTCACCTCTGCTCGCTGCCCCAAAGCCGATGTGACATGCTTCACCGGTGACGGCTCGAGTTCGGTGAGCAAGTCCGGGCGAGGTGTCATGCTATAGGTAGCGCCACTATCAATCACCCAATAGTCCAGGGGGTGTAGGGTCACCTTCCCCACAGCTGCTGGCTCCTCAAAGCCTTCATCCTTCTCTGGACCAGCCGGTACTTGCGTCGACACGAAGTAGAATAGACCCGGGTATCGATCGTTGCTCGGGTCCTTGTCATTGTCTCCTCTCTTCATGTTTGCAGCTCCGCCACCGCGACCGCCACGGCCTCCACGGCCTCGTCCTCTCTCTCCTCCTGCTCCTCTACCCTCTTGGCCTTTAGCAGGGGTTCAACCATCAAGGAGCTTGTAGCAATCGCGCCACAAATGTCCGCTCTTGTGGAAATAATGGCATTCGCCGTCGAATCGGCCGCGACCGCGCCCGTAGCTCTTGTCGTCGCTGCCGTAACCGCCACTCGCGCGGCCTCCGCCGAAGTTGCTGCCACCAAACCTTCCTCCTCCTCGTCCTCTGCCTCTTCCTCGACCATATCCACGGCCGATGCTCGCAACCCTAAGCGCCATCCGCACTCGCCAACTCACGGCGGCGGAAATCCTCTTGAAGGATAGCTCGCTTCACGTCTTCGAGCGAGAGGCGGGGCAAGTCGCGATTCAGGTTGATGATGAGCGAGGACCATGATTCGGGGAGTAGGGCCAGCAACTTGGTCTTCTTTTGGAGCTCACTATGGTTCAAATCTACTCCCTCAAGCCGCGTCAACAAGTCGAAGAATTTCTACACCCCTTCTTCAACGGCTTCATCCTCTTCAATTCGTAACGTCGCCATTTGCCGTTCCAACACCACAGCTACCGCCGCTGTTGCAGGAGCGTGTACACCCTTAAGAGCAGCCCATGCTTTTGGTCCCTTCTCTGGTTCACGCTGGAAAGGCTTGATGTGACGGATTTGGCTGCTCCCCAACGCTTGCCCAAGTAGGAGGTAGCCTTGTGCGCTCTTCTGCACCCACGGGCTCTTCTCCGGGTCGTTCTCGGGACGCTTCTCCATTCCTTCCATCACCTCCAGCAGATCATAGTGGTCAAATATGTTCTCCATTCTGAAGGACCACTCAGCAAAGTTGTCACAATTGAACTTGTCAAAGCCAAACACTCTAGGCTCATCCCTAGATGAGCCAACACTTGGTTGCATGGGCGCCATGGCTGAGTCACGGGGTTGGCCTTGAGCTTGGGCTTCTCCTCTGCCACCAGCACCACTGCCACCCCTTTCCTCATGTCCAGCCATTGTCGAAACTGCTCCAGGAAGGAAGCTATCGAGCCCCAGCTGGAGATGGCCGGACTGATCGGCTTCGCCCGAGGGACTGTGGCGACGCCGGATGAGCACCACCCCAACTTGCGGGCGGAGTTTCGCGCCGTGCAGCTGTTGACCTTCACAGTCATCTCGCGGTGCTGCTCGCCGGGCGTGCAAATCGCCTTGAAGTGGTGCCGGGAGTACCTCGACGCCGGCCACCGGGCATGGCACTTCATCGAGTCGACCTACCAGGTCACCGACGACCTGTTCATCGCCCAGCTGGAGGGACAACTGACGCACCTGCGTATGGGTGACAAGGAGACGGCGACGGACTACTGCAGCCGGGCACGGCGAATTCTCGCCACCATCAGGATGGCCGGCGCGCAGTACTCCACGGCGTCGTACATCACCCATGTCATGCAGGGACTCTCGAGCAGCTACAACCTCTTGAAGCGGCTGTCCATGGCGCCAAGCACGAGGGCGACACTCAACGAGGACAACCTGACCTCGTACATCCTGCAGGACGAGGCGATGCAGGAGGCTGAGTGGTCACAGGAACTCTTGGCGCAGGCCAACTTCATCGCCCCGGCGAAGCAAGGAGGCCGACCAGGACAGCGTGGGCAGTTGGGCGGCGGCAGTAGCAGTGGCTGGAAGCCGAGCAAGGACGCCGACAAGAAGAAGTCGGCTAAGGATAGTGGTCGTGGAGGCAGAGGCCGACGCCGGGAATGCTGGCTTTGCGGCGACCCCGACCACCTCTCCTTCGAGTGCCCCGACCGCAGTGACTCCGATGACGACGACGCCAAGGGAGGCCAAGGAAGTTCTGGCAGCCGTCGTCCTCGTCGAGGTGGAAGCAAGTCGCGCAAGGAGAAGCAGTCGACCAAGACGTCGACTTCGGCGAAGGACGCCGACTCCCCTGCTGGCGGCAAGGCGCGGGACGACAAGACGGCGTCGTGCTCACTGGTCGGCGTCGTGGAGCCGACCGTCTCGCTGGCGCCGGAGGCCGGAGAGGACTTCCACGCGGTGGCGGCAGCTGTGCAGGCAAACCCGGCGGTGGTCCTGCTCGACAGCGGTTGCTCCCACAACCTGATGGGGACGAAGGAAGCCTTCGTCGACCTGGAGCCGAGCGGCGCCATCAGGCAAGTGCGCGGCTTCAATGGGGTGCTGCAGGACGTCGAGGGCCGTGGCACCGTCGCCCTACAAGGGGAGGCCGGGAAGCAGGTACTCATCCCCGACGTACTGTATGTCCCGGGTGTGCGGGCCAACCTGCTGTCGTCCGCCTAGCTGAAGGAGCACGGCGTGAAGCTGCAGGAGGACAGAGACGGAATGATGCTCGTCTCCGCAGCCGGAATGGTGCTCGGTCGGGCGACGTACTCCGGGCGTGTCCTCTGCACCGACCTGCGTCCCTGCTCAACGAGGTCGACGTCGCCCACGTCGGAGGTTGTGGCCCTGCGGGCGATCGTCTCGAAAACGAAGTCGACGCCGGACAGGATGCATGCTAGACTTGCGCACATCGGCATGGACACCATCAGGAGCTCGGCGAAGAACGAGGTCGCCATTGGGCTGGACCTCAAGTCGGCGACGGGCGCCGACTCACCGTGTGTCTCGTGCGTTGGCGGGAAGCTGGCGCGGCACACCTTCCCCGACCCAGGCTCCGACGCCGACGACGTGCTGGCCGTCGTGCACATCGACCTGTGCGGGCCATTCCGCGAGGCTGCCAAGGATGGAAGCCTATACTTCTTGTTGCTGAAGGACCGCAAGACCCGCTACGTGTGGGTGAAGCCGGTCGCCAAGAAGTCAGATGCGTTGCCGGTGTTCGTGCAGTGGCTGGCGGTGGCTGAGCGGCAGACGAAGAAGTCGGTGTTGATGCTGCGCTCTGACCGGGGAGGGGAGTTCCTCGGGAAGCAGTTCACCGACTTCGTGAACGGCAAGGGGATCGTCCACGACATGACCTGCCCGTACACCCCGCAGCAGAATGGCATGGCGGAGCGGGAGATGAGGACGGTGGTGGAGTCGGTGCAAACAATGCTGCTGCACATGGGCGTGCAGCACCACTGGTGGCACCTCGCTCTCCGGCAGGTCGTCTGGGTCCGCAACTGCCTTGAGAGGTCGGTGCTGCCGCCGGGGTTGACGCCGTACCAGCTACTGACCGGGAAGAAGCCCGACTTGTCGCTGGCGCGGGTGTGGGGCTGCATGGCGCAGTTCTTAGTCCCCGAGCAGCAGCGTGGTGGGAAGCTGCAGCCGAAGGCCAGGTGGGGCCTGCACCTTGGCGTGTCGGCGGTGAGCAAGGGCTAGGAGCTCCTCGACGTCGACACCGACCGGGTGGTCACCACGTCGGACGTGGTGTTCTACGAGGAGATGTCGCTGGCCGAGTGGAAGACGGAGCACGGGTCGGTGTCCGGCCGCTCGTCGCCCACCCCGCCCTCTGACACCTCGTCGGTGACGCTGCCGCTGCTTGCCGAGGTCGGTGAGCTTGCTACTGAGGACGTCGAGGACGTCCGCCCCCCTACCCCTCCCCCTCCGACCCCTGCCCCTCCCCTCGTGGCCGACCTGCGTGGGCTGACCTCGGTGTCGGCCTCCGGCGATGAGGGGAGTAGTGGGACATCGCCTTCGGCCAAGTGCATCGCCGGTGGCCGACGTGACGAGCGGCAGGTCGACGTGGGATTGCAGTCGACGTCGACAGGGGAGGAGCAGGTCGAGAAGCAGGTCGAGGACCAGCGGCCGACAAAGGAGCAGGCAGCAGTGACGCCGACCAAGGAGCAGTCGGCGACCGGGCAGTCGGCTGGGACGCCGACCACAGGGGAGAAGTCGACTGGGACGCCGGCTGAGGAGCAGCAGGACGCCGAGGGCAGCGACAACAGCGACAATGGAGGGGACGCCGAGGAGGTCCACCCAGGACCACGGCGTTCAGGCCGACTTCGGAGGCCGCCTGACTTCTTCGTCCCCGCTGCCTTCACCACGGTGTACGACGTGGACGATGAGGCCGACGACCTGCTGTAAGGATAGGAGGAGGACGCTGACGCGAACCAAGACGACTAGTGCTAGCAGCACGAACAGGCAACGCAGGACGAGACGAAGGCTCACGATGCTCAGCAAGACCTCCGGTTGGACCAGTGTAAGGAGAAGGAGCAGGCAGTGGGGAAGCGGGCTGCAATTGTGACTGCGACTGGACAGGCGGTGGACACTCAAAGGAAGGGGCAGGTCCAGTAGAAGGCGGAAGACCAAGAACCTCCTGAAGGAGCGTAATGTAGTACGACCGCGGCCACGCAACGCCTCCAGAACCAGCAGGGACAGCACCAGCACCCCTAATGGCAGCTCCAACTCCTGCAACACCACCAGCTCCAGCAGCACCTCCAGCAGCACCAGAAGCGCCAACTCCAGCACCCACAGGAGCACCAGCTCCAGCAGCACCTCCAGCTCCAGCACCCCCACCAGCTCCAGCCCCAGCAGGACTACCGGAAGCTCCAGCAGCCACAGTAGCGCCAGCTCCAGCACCTCCAGCAGCACCTGCACCAGCACCTCCAGCAGTTCCAGCTCCAGCTCCAGCAGTACCACCAGGCCCAGCAGCTCCAGTACCTCTAGTACGAGCACCTCCGGGACCAGTGGCTCCAGAACCCCCCGCACCTCCAGTAGCAACAGGACCTCCAGCGTCCGTAGCACTACCAGCTCCAGCAGCACAGCTCCAGCGCCGAGCAAACCACTCGCGCAGCTGCTGTGGAGAGAGAGGCTCCCGTCGGGACGAAGCACCTGAGGTACCTCCAGGCTCAGCACCTCCAGACTCCACATGCGCAGGCTCAGCACCCTCAGCCTCCGCACCCCCAGACTCAGCAACCCCAGGCTCAGCACCGTCAGACTCAGCAACCCCAGACTCAGCACCCCCCGGCTCCGCACGCTCAGGCTCAGCACTCCAAGATCCGGCACCCGTAGGCTCAGCGCCCCTAGCAGCACCAGAGTCAACAGCTACCTCGACCGGCTCGACTGTGTCTAGCTGGGACACACCTGAGGGGGCAGGACCCTGAGGGGGGAGGGGGTCTACCGGGGGGGGACCTGGCGCGAGGAAGAGCGGCGAGGGGGGGGGGGGGGGCAGTGCTGTAGGGGAAGAGATGGTAGAAAGGAACCGACTCGTCAAACGTGACATCCTGAGAGGACAGAACACGGCGCGAGGTGGGGTGGTAAAACTGCCAACCAGGCGCGTCAAGGGGAAGCCAAGGAAGACGCAGGGAACAGCACAGGACATGAGAGGCCATGCCTCGGAGACAAGGCAGGGAGGGGTGACCAAGGCAGTGGTGAGACAGTAGGCGACACGAGCAGGGGGCGGAATCAGGACCAGACCCAGACGCTGCAGCAAACACCTGACCCGACGCGGCTACCTAACCAGACTCAGCGACCAGAGGAGACACTGTAGTCAGGGTGTACAGGCTTGACCCAGGCTGACGGGTGAACGTGGCCAGGTGCCGTCCCGTCCGAGTACACGAACAGTGGGTCACCCGCTGACCTCCAGGAGTGAACTGGACAACCCACTCGTCCTGAAGGTCAGCTCCACTGACCAAGTTCATGGAGAACGAGGGGAGGTGGAGGCTAGACAGAGAGCTAGACGGGACCGTCGGACACGGCAGAACCGTGGAGGAGTGTGCAAGGACCGGACCCCTAGAGGGGGCAGCCAGAGAGACTGCCACCGTCAGTAGTAGTAGTAGCAGTCGTAGCAGCAGTAGCAGTGCGGGCAGGGCAGTGCGGCTCAGGAGAGCAAGGCTGCACACCCTGACATCACGACGCGGCTCGGCTGGGCAGCTCGGCACGGCTCAGCTGGCAAACAGGCGCAACAGGCAGGCAGGCAGGATAGTAAGGCAGGCGTGCGGGAAGCGTGGGTAGAGCAGGTGCTCACCAGGGGCAGGAAGGACAGGCGCTCACCGGGCGAGCAGGGCCGGCGCTCGACGGGCGGCGGCAGGGCAGGCGCACGACGGTGGTGACGCTGGGGCCGCGATACCGGCTGCAGGGCAGGGCCGCGTCAGTAGCAGGGCAAGGCCGCGACCGCGGTAGGGCGGGGCCACGACAGCTGCTGCAGGGCGGGGCCGTGACAGCGGCAGTGCGGGGCCGCGACGGCGGCGGGGGGCTCCGTGGCAGCTGCTGTAGGGCGGGGCCGCGACTACGGCAAGGGGCTCCGCGGCAGCCGCTGCAGGGCGGGGCCGCGACGGCGGCAGGGGGCTCCGCGGCAGCTGCTGCAGGGCGGGGCCACGACTATGGCAGGGGGCTCCGCGGCAGCTGCTGCAGGGCGGGGCCGCGACTGCGGCAAGGGGCTCCGCGACAGGCAGGGACGGCGCCCAGGGGGCGCCACGACGGGCAGGGATGGTGCCCACGGGGCGCCTCGACGAGCAGGGACGGCGCCCAGGGGGCGCCGCGAAAAGCAGGGGCGACACCCCGGGGGCGTCGCGACAAGTAGGGGCGGCGTCCAGGGGGCGCCGGGACGAGCAGGGACGGCGCCCAGGGGGCGCCGCGATAAGCAGGGGCGACGCCGCGCGGGTCCCGCTGGGGCGTCGCGACGAGCAGGACATTCGGCAGGGCGGCGCGTAGGTCGCAGGGGCAGCGCCCATGGGCTGCAGGGGCGAAGCGCGGCTCGACAGGGTGGCGCGCTGGCTGCAAAGGCAGCGCCGACTGGCTGCAGGAGCACGCACGGCTGCAGGGGCAGCACGGTCGCAGGGGCAGCACGCGGGCTGCAAGGGCAGCGCGGCTGCAGGGGCAGCGTAAAAAAAAAAATCATTTAGGGCAGGGCGGAACGTTCGGTGGGATCTAGGAACGATTCTGCTCTGATACCATGTCACAAGGTAGGAAACGAGAATGGCTAGAAAGAGGACAGTACAAGGTTTGTATAGGCAAAACCTAACAATACTGTACCCTATAAGGAGTGCCCCACTACAGCCTACTGTATAGTTCTGACAGATGTTGGCGACAACATTGGACGGTTGCGATGTGCTGTTGGGGCGAGATTGGCTGCAGCGATACAATCCGACGATGGACTGGACGACGGGAGCTTGCACGGTGCTGAACGACAAGGGACGTGTGACGCTTCCGAAATGGATAGAGCCAGAGCCGACGACGACACTTGTCAGCGCGGTCATGCTGATAAGGGCAATATAGAGGGGAGCAAAAGGCTACGATATACAGCTGTACGAGGTGGTTGCGTCCGAGAAAATAGTCGGCATTGACACTGCTGTACATGACGATGTGGCGAGTATAATTCGGAGGTATCCCGAAATTTTCGCGGATGACCTGCCCGATGGGCTGCCACCTCAACGACCATAAGACTACAGGATCAAGCCATAGCCCGGCGCGCACCCAACTGTTCGGTCCCAGTGGCGGCTCAGCCAACCGGAGCTCGACAAGTTGCGGAAACAACTGGATTACATGCTCTCGAAGGGATTTATCTGGTCGAGCACGTTACCATTCGCCGCCTCGATTCTGTTCACGCCAAAGAAGGACGGAAGCCTGCGCATGCGTATCGACTATCAAGCACTGAATCGGATTACAATCAAGTCGCGTTACCAGATTCCGCGAGCGGACGACCTGCTGGATCAGCTTTGCGGGGCTTGTGAAAGTAAGGAACAGGAATGATCAACTATGAAATGAAAACAGTACAAGTACCAACCCTAATTGGGTTGTACCCCTTATGTGCTACCCCACTACAGCCTACAACATGTATAAGCTATAGTAATCTGACACACCCCCATAGGCAAAGTGGGGGAGAACAAGGGGTCACAAGACCAGTCAAGCAAAGCAAAGCAAAGCTCAGGGTGGATCACAAAGTCACCACGCATTCCGAGCACAAGTTCAAAGGCCAGACGGCCAGTTCACATGCAAGATCATATATAGAGATATACAAGAGTCAAGCAAGCAAGAGCAAGAGTATATATAGGCGAAGGTACAAGCAAGGTCAAGAGGAGAGCAAGTGAGGCAAGACAGGCACAAGACCCAACTGCGTGCAACAACGCTGATGATCACAAGGAGCAAGTGCCTTAGTGAAGACATCAGCAGTGTTGGCCTCAGAGGCCACGTACGCAAGTCGCAACTGTCCACGCTGCTGTAGCTCACGAGCAAGAAAGTAGCGGAGAGCAATGTGCTTCGTTCTGTGCTCCAGTCGCTGCTCTCGACACAAGGCCAGCATGGCCTTGTTGTCTACGTACAGGACTGGAGGAGAACGAGGCTGCTCTCCAAGGTCGGTCAGCAGGTAGGTGAGCCAGCGTAACTCCTGCGCAGCCATAGCCCCAGCGTAGATCTCAGCCTCACAACTGGAGCCGAGAACAGAAGACGAGCGGGTAGCCCGCCACGAGACAGAGCCGGAACCAAGGCTGAAGGTGTAACCCTGTGACGACCGCTGCGTAGCCTGGTCGTCAGCCCAAGAAGCGTCTGCGTGCCCAGTGAGGACCACTGGACTGCGCCCTCCAAGCACTAGCCCCATGCCCGACGTACTACACAAGTAACGCAACACCCTCTTTGCTGCAGCCATGTGCTCTGGTCGGTGTCTCCCGGGAGCAACAAAGCGTGCGAGAATGCTAAGAGGGTATGCGAGGTCAGGTCGTGTGCAGGTCATCAGGTACATGAGGCAGCCAACAAGCTCTGGGTACGGGCCACTCGACTCTACGGACTCATCCGAAGGCAGAGCTGAGAGCGAGTGGCGAGTAGGCAGAGGAGTGGCCTGAGGCGAGGAGTACGTGAAGCCGAAGCGCTGAAGGACCTGCTGCACCATGTGTGACTGAGTCAGGGTAATGGTGCGGCGTGCTCTGTCCCGGGTGATCTGCAAGCCAAGGTAGCTACGCAGTTCACCCAGGTCAGTGCACGTGTGTCTCTTCTGCAGCTCGGACTTCACGTAGGCGAGTCCAGCAGTGTCAGCTGTGGCAAAGACCAAGTCGTCGACGTACACGAGGATGTAGAACGGCGGCAGAGAGGTGTCGGTGCGCAGAAACAGCGACGGGTCGGCAGTAGAAGGAGCAAACCCAAGTGCCGCGAGCGTAGTCCTCAGTGTGTCGTGCCACTCACGTGGCGCCTGGCGGAGACCGTAGACTGGACGCCGGAGACTCCACTGGGTACCAGGAGGGAAAGACCCAGTGAAGCCAGGTGGGCGACGCAGCCAGATCTCCTCGTGCAGGCTGCCCTGCAAGAAAGCTGTGCTGAAGTCGAGAGAGTGCAGCTCGTAGTCACGGTGAGTAGCAACGTGCAGCAGAACCCGAAGAGTGGTCATCTTCGGGGTGGGGGAGAAGGTCTGAAAGTAGTCAACCCCCTGCCGCTGACTGAAGCCACGAGCCACGTAACGCGCCTTGAAGACAGGCGGAGAACCCGGCGGCCGCTTCACCCTGAAAATCCACATGCCACTGACGATGTTCGCCCCAGGAGGGGGAACAGCGTCAACGTAGGTGCCTGTGGACTTCCAGGAAGCCATCTCTGCATCCATAGCTGCCTGCCACTGAGAGGAGTAGGGACCCTCTACCGCCTCCGCGTAAGAGCGCGGAGTCGGGATGTCTGGTGCATCCGGGTCTCCCTCAGGGGCTAGCAGTACAGACGCGAGACGAGGTGAAGCAGCGGCTAGACACTGGAACTCCTCCTGCCTGTCCTCAAGGACGTCCGTGCCAAAGGCACACTCACCCCCGACGGACGGAGGACAGGCGGACTCAGACTCAGTGACAAGACGAGCAGCGTAGTCTAGACGACAGCGCGCAGCAAAGTCGACAAGCTCAGTGACAAGGGCAGACGCAGCAGACGACTCCAAGGAAGGGTCAGTGACAGCAGTAGCTAGGAGACGCGTGACAGTAGGACTGGCAGCACGAAGAGAGTCCGACTCCGGGTCGGCAAGAGCAGGAAGAGAGGAAGCAGGAGGAGAAGGTAAAGGGGCACGCAGAGGAGCAGTGGACGGACGCAGTGACATCCGGTGCGTGCCAGGGACAGGAGGAGGACGCTGACGCGACCCGCGACCACCAGCGCGCTCAGTACGAACAGGCGACGCAGGACGAGACGCAGGCTCACGACGCTCAGTAAGACCTCCAGTCGGACCAGCGTAGGGAGAAGGAGCAGGCAAAGGGGAGGCAGGCTGTAGCTGTGGCTGTGACCGGACAGGCTGCGGACCCTCGAAGGGAGGAGGAGGAGGTGTAAGACCAAGAACCTGCTGCAGGAGCGGAACGAAGTACGGTCGGGGCCGCGCGGCGACGCTAGAAACAGCAGGAACAGCACCAGCAGCCCCGACAGGAGCACCCACTCCAGCAGCACCTCCAGCAGCACCACCAGAAGCTCCAGAACCCCCAGCCGCAGCACCAGGAGCACTGTCAGTCGGACCGCCAACGGCAGGCTCAGCGCCAACACCCTCAGCAGGACCAGCTCCAGGAGAACTCTCAGACCCAGCAGCTCCAGCACCCACAGTACGAGCACCGGCGGGACGCGCGGCAGCAGTACCCTCTGCAGCCGAAGAACCACCCGCACCAGCAGCACGCCTCCAGCGCCTGGCAAACCACTCACGCAGCTCCTGTGGGGAGAGTGGCTCCCGGCGAGACGAAGCACCCCCAGGCACAGCACCCCCAGGCTCAGCACCCCCAGGAACAGCACCCCCAGGCTCAGCACCTCCAGGCTCAGCACCCCCAGGTACAGCACCCCCAGGCTCAGCACCCCCAGGAACAGCACCCCCAGGCTCAGCACCCCAAGGCTCGACACCTCCAGGCTCAGCACCCCCAGGCACAGCACCCCCAGATTCCGCACCCCCAGGCTCCGCACCCCCAGGCTCAGCTCCCGCAGCAGCACCAGAGTCACCAGTGACCTCGACAGGCTCAACCGCGTCTACCTGGGACACACCTGAAGGGGCAGGACCCTGAGGGGGGAGGGGGACTACCGGGGGGGGACCTGGTACCAAGAAGAGCGGGGGTGGGGGGAGGGACGGAGTGCGGTAGGGGAAGAGGCGGTAGTAGGGTACCGACTCGTCGAACGTGACGTCCTGGGAGGACAGAACACGTCGAGAGGTGGGGTGGTAAAACTGCCACCCAGGGGCGTCGGGGGGGAACCCCAGGAAGACGCAGGGAGAAGCACGAGGGGACAGCTTGTCCGCAGACAGGTCGCGAACAAACGCCCGAGATCCCCAGACCCGGAACGCCGACGCATCGCCAACCTTCCCTGTCCACAGCAGAGCTGGGGAGGTCTCCGGTCGAGAGACCCTGGGGTGGAGGTTGATCTGGTGCGCAGCGTACCTGACCGCAAACGGCCACAGAAAATGGGGAGCTGCCGCATGCATCATGGACGTACGAGCGACGTCCATGACCATGCCAATGCGGCGCTCAGCAATCCCATTCTGCTGTGGTGAGTCCGGAAGCGTAAAGGTCTGACGGATGCCTCGCACACGACAGTAGGCACTCAGGAGGGCAGAGGAGAACTCTCCGCCTCTGTCCGAGTGCAGACGCAAAACAGGGAAGTCAGAGCCAAAGCTCCTCCGAAGCTGAAGACGAGTTGCGCGGATCCAGTCGATCAACACCTCAGTGACCTCACCCTTGCTGCGCAAGGGGAAGACTGTGGTGTAACGCGAGTAGTCGTCAACCACCAGCAGGAAGTAGCGCTCCTGACCCTGTCCACGGACGCGGGCTGGGCCCCACACGTCCATGTGAAGCGTCTGCAACGGGGCCTCTGTCGGAGGAAACTGGGAGGAGTGAGGGGCAGCACGCTGGCGCCCCTCGACACAGGGGACACAGGCAGGGCCAGGGCCCGGAGGAAGGGGAGGGAGGGACCGGGGAAGACCAGACACAAGGACTCGCGAGGCCATGCCTCTGAGCCGAGGCAGAGAGGGGTGGCCAAGGCGGTGGTGCCAGAGGAGGGTCTCGTGAGACAGACGACGACACGAACAGGGGGCAGACTCAGGACCAGACCTGGACGCTGCAGCAAACACCTGACCAGACGAAGGGACCCTACCAGACGCAGTACCTGGAGGAGAAGCAGTGGTCAGTGTGTACAGGCTCGACCCTGGCCGACGTGTAAACGTAGCCAGGTGGCGACCTGTATCCGCCTCCGTGCAGTGGGTCACCCGCTGACGAGCAGGGGTGAACTGGTGGACACCCGCATCCTGGAGGTCAGCACCACTCACCAAGTTCGTCGAGAACGAGGGGAGGTAGAGACCAGTCAGGGTGCCAGAGGGGGCCGCCGGACACGGGAGGACAGTGGAGAAGCGAGACAGGACAGGCCCCCCAGAGGGGTCAGCCAGGGACACCGCAACAGGCCGACTCAGCGGCGTGAGAGTGGTGCGGTCCCTAAAGAAGGAGCGAGACGCCCCAGAGTCAAGGGTGAAGGTGTGAGAGGCCGAAGCCGACACAGTACCTGAGAGGGCGGACTCACCAGTACCTGAGAGCACAGACGCACTGGCACCTAGAGCAGCAGCCTCACTAGTACCTGACGCGGCAGTACCAATGCCCGGGTCGGGCGGGAAACACCGGTAACAGTCATCCTCATCACTACCAGTCACAGCATACATAGCAGAGAGAATAGCATCAAAGTCAAGATCATAAATAGCTACACCAGCCCTAGACATCTCTCCCCAGCGGGGGATCTCAGCGGCCTCAGGAAACTGCTGACGCCAGGCGTCGGTCAGGCGGCCAAAGCAGCGACGGGCTGTGTGGGCGCCTCCACACCTCTCCCCTGCACGGTCACCAGTGCGAAGAACGTAGGGGCAGGGACCAAGCGCACCACCGCGCTGACGCTGAAAGTACCACTCACGGAGCTGCTGAGGGCCGGGGACGGTGCGAGAGCGCTGCTGCTGCTGCGGCTGCTGCTGCGGCTGCTGCTGCTGCTGCTGCTGCTGCTGCTGGCGCTGACCACCCCCAGAGCTGCTCCGCTGGGACGAGCCACTCCGACCCCCGCCTCCACCGCCACCCCCGCCTCCACCGCCACCCCCGTCTCCACCGCCACCTCCCCCACCAGGACCGTCGCCCCCACCGCTCCCACCGCCTCCTCCGCTACCACCTCCGCCGCCACCTCCGCCTCCACCGCCGCCACCAGTACCTCCACTCCCGCCACCACCCCCACCGCCACCCCCACTCCCCCCTCCACCCCCACCGCCTCCTCCACCGCCCCCTCTAGCTCCACCCGCTCCCTTGCCCCCCTTGCCCTTGCCAGAGCGGCGTCTGCCGCTGGGGGCAGACGCCGCGCCGACCGACTCAAAACCAGCGAGGTCGGCCGCAGTGGCAGAGGCGACAGAGGGCAGCAGGGGGGAAGGACCACACCCCTCAAAGATGGGGGTGCGAGGGTCACCCCGAGAGGCCCCTACAGCGACTATACTCTTCTCACCCGCTAGCAGGGACTCCTCAAGGAGGTCGACAGTGAGAGTGGTGGGACAGACAGAGAGAAACTGGTCCCTAACGACACGAAGGGACTCAGGGAGACGGGTGACGAGAAAGTAGAGAGTGATGTACATGGGAGGAGGGTTCGCAGCGCGGAACTCAGCAGGAAGGGCAGCGCGGTAGCGGGTGTCACTAGCGCGGAGGTGGGTAACGTGGTCAGCAACAGTGGGAAAGGAAGCGAGGTCAGGGAAGAGAAACGGTAGCATGAGGCGGCTAAGGGTAGCGGAGGAAGGGGAGGAGTAGCGTGCAACTACAGCGTCGTACAAGGCCTGAGCGGTCTTGCACTGACTAAAGTGGGCACGCTCAGAGGAAGGGAGGTGGCGACGCACAGCAAGACGTGCAGCAGCATCGCGGGTCGCCCACTTGGAGCGAACGGCAGAGTCAGCATCAGCAGGCGGGGCAGGGACAGCGCCAGAGACAAAGTCAAAGAGAGAGACCTCATCTATCGCATCACACAGTAAGTACAGCTGCAGGTCTTCGATCCAGACGGCAAAGTCAATGGCCCTCCCCTCAGCGTCAAAAGTAAGAACATTGGGGGTGGCCATGGCAGCAGCTGAAAGTCTCACCGGGCTAGGAGAGTCGGGTAGGTCAGCAGCAGGCGACTCGGGCTGGTGGGGCGGCTCGGGCGGCTCGGGCGGCTCGGGCGGATCGGGCGGCTCGGGCGGCTCGGGTACCGGGCGGCTCGGCTGCTGCTGGGCGGCTCGGCTGCTGCTGGGCGGCTCGGCTGCTGCTGGGCGGCTCGGCTGCTGCTGGGCGGCTCGGCTGCTGTTGGGCGGCTTGGCTGCTGCTGGGCGGTCCGGCTGCTGCTGGGCGGCTCGGCTGCAGTGTAGTGGCGGGGCCGGGACAAGGGACGGCGGGGCCGTGATAGGGGACGGCGGGGCCGGGACAGGAGACGGCGGAGCCGGCAGAGGTGCAGCGGCGGGCCGCTGGGAGCACCCGCGACTGAGCCGGCGGCGGGGCCGCGTAGTAGCGGGCGGCGGGGCCGCGGCTGAGCAGGCGGCGGAGGCCGCGCCTTAGAGGGCGGCGGGGCCGCGGCTGAGCAGGCGGCGGAGGCCGCGTCGTAGCGGGCGGCGGGGCCGCGGTTGAGCAGGCGGCGTGGCCGCGTCTGAGCAGGCAGCGGGGCCGCTTCGTAGCGGGCGGCGGGGCCGTGTCGGAGCAGGCGGCGGGGCCGCGTCCGAGCAGGCGGCGGGGCCGCGTCGTAGTGGGGCCGCGAGGAGGTGGTGGGGCCGCGACTAGACGGCGGGGCCGCGAAGGAGAGGCGGGGCCGCTCGAAGGGTGGGCGGGACCGCTAGGAAGGGCGGCGGGGCTGCGTGAAGGGCAGCGGGGCCGCGTGGGGAAGGGCGACTCGGGGGGTCGCAAAAAAAAAAACGATCGCGCGCCTCGGGGCGCGCTTCGGTGGGCCCTAGGCGAAGTTCCCACAGGGAACCCGCTCTATACCATGTGAAAGTAAGGAACAGGAATGATCAACTATGAAATGAAAACAGTACAAGTACCAACCCTAATTGGGTTGTACCCCTTATGTGCTACCCCACTACAGCCTACAACATGTATAAGCTATAGTAATCTGACAGGGCTCGCTTCTTCCCGAAAATTGACCTACGAGGTGGCTACCATCAGATTCACGTGTTCACCGACGACCGTCCGAAGACTTCTTTTTGCACCCATACAGGGACGCTATTCGGGTTGACGAACGCACCACCGACATTCCAGCTCACCATGAACGGGGAGTTTCGAGGTGTTCCTTGCCTCGAGCAGGCGGAATTTTGCAAGGAGGAAGCACAAACGGCGAGCCTCCTTGCCGGCTTTGGTGGCCGCGACGTACCTTGATTCGGCCGACGAAAGCATCGCGCAATTGATGCGCTGGCTCGACCAAAAGACTGCGGCTCCTTCGAAGATGAAAACGTAGCCGCCCGTGCTCATCCGATTCTGCTTCTTGCCAGCGTCGTCGGCATATGCAAAGCCGACCAGACACATCGACTCTGGTCCGCTGCCAAATTCCAGAGCGGCGTCACGGGTTTCAGCGAGGTAGTGCAGACAGCGATCAACCTTACGCCAGTGGTTGTCGCTCCGCACAATCATGCCGAATCCGAGCTTGCTGCAAGCGAAGGCAATGTCGGGCCTCATCGTAGTGGCCGCGAACTGCAGCGAACCGACCTTCTTGTCAGAATGTTATAATTGTCTAGCCTGCAGTGGGGTACTCTATAGCGAGTACAACCCAATTAGGGTTTCCTATATGTGTGCCAACTGCTGCTAGTGCAAACCCCTCCTCTTCTTCATTCCTCATTTCTTCACACTTCTACCGGTACTCTGCTTCCTCACGAGACCGAAACTCCTCGTCGTTGAAAACCAGCTCTACGTAGGTGTCGACGGAGACCGGCGTCTTCGGCACTCGTCGATGAAACGCCGATGTAACTTGTCAACGTAGACTTGTTGGTAAAGCCACAACTTCCGCGCAGGACGGTCGCGCACGATTTCCAACCTGAGATACTTCTTCACCGGCTTGATCTCGCGCAGCTCGAAGGCGGCCTCCAGCAGCTCCTTCAACTCCTTCAGTATCGCAGTGCTGCTGCTTGCGGCGAGCAGGTCATCGATGTAGACGAGCACCCAGCACGCCACTCCGTCGTCGTCGACCTTGAAGTACAGCGCCTCATCGACCTGGCTCTTCTGCCAGTTGGCACCGGTCAGCACCGCGTCGAGCGCCGAGTACCACACTAGTGGACTCTGCTTCATGCCGTACAAGCTCTTCAGCAGCTTCCAGACTCGACTAGTTCCGTCGTTGAAGTAGTCGGGCTAGTACATGTAGAGGACACGATCTAGATTCCTCTGCAAAAAGGCATTCTTCATGTCGATCTACATCCGATGAAGGTCAAGCACAGCAATAACGCTAAGAAAGATCCGCAGAGTTACGTAACTCCCCACCAGCGCATATGTCTCGTCGTAATCTACGCTGTAATCCTTCGTGAAGCCTTTCACGACCAAGCGGACCTTCTCACGGGCGACCGTGTCGTCGACGTGGTACTTCCTTGTGAGCACACAACGGTTCTTCATGATGTTGACACCGTGCGGATGCTCGACCAGCTCTCACGTCCCGTTAGAGATGAGACTCTTGATCTCCTCGTCCATGGCCGCTTTCACTGCCTTGCCCTTCCAGCTCGCCAATGCTGTCAGAATGTTATTCTCTAGCCTGTACTGGGGTGCTCTATAGCGAGTACAACCCATCTAGAGTTTGCTATATGTATCCTCATTGCTGCTAGTGAAAACTGCGGAGATAACTGCAGCAACGGGAGCTAGGCTACGGGCTAGGCACGTGTGCTCGTGTGATCTCTGCGTTCGTTAGTCCTTAGTCGTTTTCCTTGTGCACACACTACTTGCTAGTTCACGGGGAAAATTGGCAAGAGTTTCACTAGGAAAAGTTCAGAACAATGGTAGCAACAACATTGGCAACATTGACTACATCAGAGCTAGCTAGGCTGCTGGTCGACCTCCAGCGTAGCAGGGTAGCGGTTTGCCAACGTTGCAAGTCCACGGTGTGCCAGCGCTGCACCAAGTCGGCTGCCCAGCGTTGCACCCGCAGGACAACGGTGCACCTGCTTCGCAGGTGCGCGCAGCTGGTTGGTGCGCACTTCCCTGTCATGTGCGCAACGCAGACGCCTGGCAGACTCCACGCCACCGTCTGTGCCCACCAGCCACGTCGACCTCAGGATACCACCCCCGAGGTCGGCCTCGCAGTCTCCACCCTGGCGACACTCGCGCACGTCGCCCGGGTATCCCGATCGACCGGGCAACCACGCCTGTCCGGCTCACGCAGTCTGTAGCCGGTCACGCATGCCCGGCGTCCCCAGTCTGGCGTCCAGGCGCCCAGGACGCCTTCCGAACCCCCTGGTCGGCGTCCAGACGCCCGGGACGCCGACCACACCTCCAGAGCGGCGTCCCTCCTCCCAGGACGCCGACTAGACACCCAGGTCGGTGTCGGGACCCGACGCCCAGATCGGCGTCCGGACCCCGGACGCCGTGCAGACACACGGGACGCCAACCAGGCCTCCAGGGCGGCGTCCTCCTGCTCGGCGTCTTCCTGCTTGGCGCCCTGAGTCAAGGTCGACGTCGGCCCCTCCTTCGTCGACCACCAGGTCCAGTCGACCACTAACAGGTCGACTAGCAGTCCGTTAGCCGACCGCCGAAGTCGGCTTCGCCAAGTTGACGTCCTCCGCAGGTCGACTCCCAAGACGACCTCCCTGAAGTCGGCGCCACCCTGAAGTCGGCGCCCGTGCAGTGGTCCCCCGTGCAGGTCGACCTCCTCGTCGACCAGCTCACCCACTGCTACAGGTCGGCTGCTCCCCTCACACCCGACCACGAAGTCGGCTCCGCCCAAGCGAGGACGGGGCCAATACCCAACTCCCGTTGACAAAAACCTCTTTGCCAAAACTGTTTCTTGCCTAGCTAGGGCTTTCCTAGTTATGGCTCCTACTTCTGCCTACTATTTTCACATGCTATCAGAGCAAGTCGACCCCCTTGGGTCGATCCTGTGGGTGGGCCCGCCACCTAATTGCTTCCGCTGCTGTTCTGCTTCTAGTGCGCCTAGGGCGCGCGCTTTCTCCTTCCTGTCGTGCGCTCGGGGCGAAAATTTTTTAGGGTTTTTCATCCCGCCGTGCGCTCGGGGCGCGCGGCAGTTTTCTGCCCGTCGTGCGCCCCGAGGTGCGCGGCGGTTTCGTGCCCTGGGGAGCCTGCGCGCGCCCCGCCTGTCCGTCGCGGCGCCCTGGGGAGCACGCGCGGCCCCCCGCCCAGCTCGTCGCGGCGCTCAAGGGCGCACGCGCGGCCCCGCCCTGCTCGTCGCGACGCCCTGGGGAGCCGCGTGCGCCCCCTGCCTGTCCGTCGCGGCGCCCTGGGGAGCCGCGCCCGCCCCCTGCCCGTTCGTCGCGGCGCCCTGTGGAGCCGCGCCCGCCCCCTGCCCTTCCGTCGCGGCGCCCTGGGGAGCCGCACGCGCCACCCTCCCGCCCCGCCCGTCCGTTTTGGCGCCCTGGGGGTCGTGCGCCGTCCCTCCCCTCGCCGTCCCCCGCGCTCCTGCCTCTATCCCACCCGTTTTAGGGTTTTAGGGGTGGAGGGTGTGGGGGTGGTGGTTGTGGGGGTGTCTGTTGTGCGCGCCGCGCCCTTCTCCTCCTCCTCCTTTGTCTCCCACTGCTGCAGCTGTCGCTGAGGGGGGTGGATGAGTGGGAGACTGGGGTTTAGGGTTTTAGGGGGGTGCGTGGGAGTGGAGCTAGGGTTTGAGCAGTGGGTGTGTGTCGAGGGTGTGGGGCAGTTGGAGGAGGTTGTGTGGAGGTACCTGTCGTGTTGCCTGCAGCGCCTGTAGTCCGTCGCCCTTGCTTCGGTAGCCAGTGAGCCTGCTGCACCAGTCGCCAGTGGGTCCGTTGCTCCTGCCGCTCTTCTATAGCCGCCGAGCCAGTTACTCCAGTAGTCCGTCGCCCTTGCTTCGATAGCCTCTGAGTCAGCCGCTCCGTGCCCGTGCCTCTGCAGCTTCAGTCGTTGCCTCCCATCCTCTCTACCTCCACAGCTCCTCCTCCTCCTCACTTGCCCGCTGTGATTAGCTCTAGCTTTGCTTACCTTTGTGAACTCCTGCTCTATACCAGCTAGCTCATTGTACTGATTACACCCCACTTTGGCTATGGGGGTGTGTTAGAATGTTATTCTCTAGCCTGTAGTGGGGTGCTCTATAGCGAGTACAACCCATCTAGGGTTTGCTATATGTATCCTCATTGGTGCTAGTAAGAACCTCTTTGCCTAAACTGTTTCTTGCCTAGCTAGGGCTTTCCTAGCTATGGCTCCTACTGCTGCCTACTATTTTCACAAATGCCTCCTTCACCGTCATGTTGGTGATGTCCCAGCGATGCTCTGGATTGGCGCGCATGTCGGGGTCGAGCTCGGGTAGGTCGATGTCGTCCTCTGCGTCGTTGAGCATAGTGCTGTAGGCCGTCTGCGGCAGACAAGCGTGGTAGCTCAGCTTCTCAGGCGGCTTGCCGATGTTGGGGCGGGTAGAACGTCGCGGTTTCTCCTATTCGACCACGACTTCTACCACGTCGTCGTCTTCGGACTGCTCCCCTTTGACGCCACCGGCCGCACTGACGACTTCCACAACGTCGTCGCTCGACGAGTCGTCATCGAACTGCTTCCCTGTCGGCAGCTCCTCTACCGACTCCTCCCCCAGGATCGGCTTCTCTACCAACGGCTCCCCTAAAGCTGGCGCCTCTGCCAATGGCTCCTCTACAGTCTGCTTCGGCGACTCTGCTAGTAGCTTCTCTGCAAGTGGCACCTCTATTGACGGCTTCGCTGAAGTTGGCTTTGTCGCCGTCAGCTCCCCTGTCGTCTACCGCTTACCATCGCGGACCTTCTCGGCCACCAGCGATGCAACCGGTCGGTGCCGCAGGCGACGCACCAAGTCTCCCCTCATCGCCGGCGGCCAACGAGGGCACAACAGGAGGAGGGAGTAGGACTTCCTCTACGTCCTAATCATCATGCTCATCAACGTTGGTGAGCAGAGGAGGCATCGCCGAGGAGGAATCGGTCAGCGGGGTAGAGGGCGTCTTCGTCGACGCCGACCCGTTCGCTGACTTCCACTTCTCCATCGGCATGTTCTCGAAGAAGATTGCTTCAACCGCCGTGATGACGTTCTTGGCAGTCAGGTTGAGCACCTCCCAGCCTTTGCTCTCTGGCGACATTCCGAGGTGAAGACCCCAACGAGCCTTCGGCGCCAGCTTTCTGCCACGCTGCTGCTCGGGGACCATGAACTGCACCATGCAGCCCCACACCCGTGCCAGAGTCAAATCCGGCTTTTCTTGAACAACAGCTCATGTGGCGTCGTCCTTGTTGGCAAAGAAGCCCGCTCGAGGCAGTTGCGCACCCAGACGACCTGACGCACAGCGAGGTGCCACTAGTGATGCTTCACGCCCATGTGCAGAAGCATCGTACGCACGACCTCAACCACCGTGCGCATCTCTCGCTCGGCCATCCCGTTCTGCTGCGGAGTGTAGGGGTACGTCAGATTGTGGAAGATTCCCTTGTCCTCGACGAGGTCGGTGAAGGCGCAACCGAGGAACTCTCCTCCGCGGTCCGAACGCAACTTCTTCACCGTCTTCGACGTCTGCCGCTCCACCTACTTCAACCATTTTTTGAAGACGACCAGCACGTCGCTTTTCTTCACGATTGGCCTCACCCACACGTAGCGAGTCTTCCTATCTTTCAGCACAAGAAATTAGAGGCTGCCATGGTTGGCGGCCACTCGAAATAGCCCGCAAAGGTCGATGTACACCACATCAAGCGCATCCACGGCGTCCGATCCTTGGTCGGGGAAGGTGTGCTATGCAGTTTGCCGCCGACGCAGGAGTCACACGGCAGATAAGCTGCGGTCAACTTCTTGATGTCCAGACCGGCGGCGACCTCATGTTTCGCCGAGCTCTTGATTGTGTCGATGTTGACGTGCGCAAGCCGTGCGTGCATCATGTTTGGGGTCAACTTTGTCGCCGACGCAATAGTTTGTAGAGCTACTACCTCAGAACCAGCACCTCCATTGCCAGCACCTCCAGCACCAGCACCCCCCAAACCAGCACCTCCAGTGCCACCACCTCCAACACCAGCACCCCCAGAACCAGCACCTCCAGTGCCAGGACCTCCAACTCCAGCACCCCCAGAACTAGCACCTCCAGTGCCAGCACCTCCAGTGCTAGCACCTCCAACTCCAGCACCCCCAAAACGAGCACCTCTAGTGCCCGCGTCTCCAACTCCAGCACCCCCAGAACTAGCACCTCTAGTGCCAGTACCTCCAGCTCCAGCACCCCCAGAGCTAGCACCACCTGCGCCAGCACCTCCAGCTCCAGCACCAACTGAGTCCAGAGTAACCTGTCGCGGAAGTGCCGAAGGCTGCTGAGGGGACTGTGAGGAGGACTGCGGGGAGGGAGACGCTACCTGACGCGCGACCGAGGGTAGAGGGGTAGCGTGGGACACACCAGACGGAGCAGGACCAGGGGGGGGCGGGGGTACCGGAGGAGCGGGAGCAGGAGGAGGAGAGGGTGCAAGGAAGAGGGAGGGAGGGGGTACCGAGAGACCTCGACAGGGGTATCGGGTGTAGTAGGACATAGACTCGTCAAACCGGACGTCACGGGAGTCTAGGAAATGGTGGAGGGGAGGGTGGTAAAAGGACCAGTAAGCAGAGTCCACCGGGAAACCAAGGAAGACACAGGGGACGGTGCGTGCCGAGAGCTTGTCAGCGGAGGTGTCGCGAACAAGCGCAAGGCAGCCCCAGACACGAAAGACTGACCCAACACCAGGGGACCCGGTCCAAAGACTGGTCGGTGAAGCTTCGGGCCGTGAGACGCGCGGCTGGAGGTTCGGCTAGTGTGCGGCGTAGCAAACCGCGTAGGGCCACAGAAAATGGGGCGCACGGGCATGGATCATAGACGTGCGAGCAATATCCATGACCAAGCCAATGCGGCGCTCAGCAACCCCATTCTGCTATGGGGACTCCGGAAGCGTCCAGGACTGTACGATGCCCTGTTCGCCGCAGAATCCGGCAAGAACGCCAGAGCGAAACTCGCCCCCATGGTCAGAGTGTAGACAACTGACACGACGACCACGAGTGCCCTCAGTGGCCAGAAGCCACCGGATCAGCGTAGGAGTCACCTCGGACTTCTTTGCGAGAGGGAACACTGTGGTGTACCTGGAGAAGTCGTCGACGACCACCAGAAAGTAACGCTCCCTCCCAAAACCCTGCATCGGGGCAGGGCCCCAGACGTCCAAGTGGAGGGTCTCGAAGGGAGCAGTGGCCGGACGAAGGGAGGAGGAGTGGGGAGTGGCTCGTAAGCGACCGGCGACGCAAGGAGTGCAAGGGGGAGCAGGGGAGGTGGGGAGCGACGGAAAGGTGCATGGGAGACCGGTGACAAGCCCGTGAGTGGTCATCCTGCGGAGGCGGGGGAGCGACGGGTGGCCAAGGCGGTGGTGCCACAAGACCGTCCAGTGGGTGAGGGACCGACAGGAGCAGGACGCAGCGACTAGGCTAGACATCGCGACCTGACTAGACACTGCAACTGGACAAGACACGACCACCTAGCTAGACACAGCGACCGGACTAGACACCTGGACTGGAGGGGACGCAACCGGGGAGCGCTCGGTGTGGAGAACGTAGAGACCGGAGCGGGGCTCCCTGGTGAACGTGGCCAGAATAGCACCTGTGGCAGCGTCTTTACAGACCGCAGTCCTCCCACCCCCCACAAAGGTAAACGTGATCCCCTTGTCCTAGAGGTAACCATCACCCACCAAGTTCCGATTGAACGAGGGAATGTGGAGGCCGTGCAAGACACCAGAGGGGAACACAGGACACGAGAGGGTAGTGGAGCTACGCGCAATGGCTGGTCCTGAGGTAGGATTAGCCAGAGCCACCGAAACAGGAGTGAGGAGAGGCATGGGGGTCGTGTGGTCGCAGAAGAAGCACTGAGACGCACCAGAGTCCAGCATGAAGGACAGGGACGCCTCAGCCGGAGGGTCACCTGTCTTAGTGGCTACACAAGCACCTAGAGCAGCAACACAAGCACCTAGACTAGAAAGGCACAAGTCTACACTAGCAGGAGGCAAGCAAGATAATCTACGAACACGCGAGCACACAGATCCATCAGCACTATAGTCAACATCAGCATACAAAGCATGCTGACGAGCATCGTCCATGGACATATCAAACGCATCAATCTTACGGGCTAACAGGTGAGCCCAGCGAGGCCTGGTCGCCGTAGGGCCCCAGCGAGCACGATAGAGGTCGTCGAGGCGGCGGAAGCACTGCGCGGCAAAGTGGTCGTCACGACCGCAGAGACAGGGGCTGCCAGGTCCGGTGAGGCACTAGTGGGTGCAAGGGCCAGTGTCACGGTGAGGGGGGCAAGGGGCCCAACTGGAAGTGCTGCCGCTGCGGGCGGTGCTCCTTGGTCCTCCTGGACACCACTGCGGCGGGGGACCCCAGTGCTGCTGCGGACCCCACTGCAGTGGGGGCCCCCACTGCTGGAACTGCTGCGGTGCCTGCTGCTGCTGCGGTCCCTGCTGCTGCTGCTGTCCCTGCTGTGGGTGGTGCTGCTGCGACTGCTGCTGCTGGGGTCCAACACCCCCACCGGTCAGGCCACCGCCAGTGGGCGGGCCTGTCTATCCTGCAACTCCTCCAAGGCCCCCTCCGCCTAGTGCACTCCACCGCCGCCGCCGCTACCACCGCCGCTCCCACCTCCACCGCCGCCTCAACCGCCGCCTCCACCGCCGCCTCCACCGCCTCCACCTCCCCACTTCCCGCCCTTCTTGCCACTCTTGCCCCGTTTCTGCCAGTCTGCGGCAGAAATGGCAGCATTGTCCCCAGAAACCGACACAACAGTAGAAGCACGCGTAGCGGTGAAAGTGGGAAGCTGAGGGGCGGTACACCCCGCAAAGAGACGGGGGGCCACCGCGTCAGTGGCGGAGGCAACGGTGAGGAGGCTACTCTTGATCGTCCTGAGAGCGGTCTCAAGGAGATCGATAGTGAGCTCAGTGGGGTGCTTCTGGAGAAGCGCGTCGCGAGCAGTGGCAAGGCGGTCAGGGAGGCGGGTGACTAACCAGTGCATAGTGAGCCACATAAGGGGAGGAGCAGCAAGAAGCTGGGCATTGGTACAGGCCGCTCGGAAACCGGCATCAAGTGAGCGGAGGTGAGTCACTAGGTCGGACACAGTCACAAACAAGCCGAGGTCGGGAAACACGAACGGCATGAGGAGGTGACTGAGGGAGGCAGAGGAAGGGGTGGATTAGCGTGCAACAACAGCAGCCCAAACCCCCTGAGCTGTCTCCACCCGGTCAAAGTGGGCGGCCTCAGTCGGGGGGAGGAGCTCCGTCAGCGCAAGAGCGGCGGCAGCGTCGCGAGAGTCCCACACGTCCCTCGCCAAGACACGACGGTCGTAGTTCGCCTGCGCTGCAGGAGTCGGCTCTAGGCCGGTCGGGAGGGGGTCGGGAGACAGGGGCGCCTTGAGGGCACCAGACACATGGGCCCACAGGGTGGCGCCGTCCTGACGCTGACTGGTGAGGTAGCGCGTGGCCTGGCGCTGCCAGGTATTGAACTCGATCGGTCGCCCCTCCGCATCGAAACGAAGGCGGCGGGAGGAGTCCATATTGTACGCTAGGGTAGGAACGGCGGAGGTGAACCTAGGAGTCGTAGGAGCGCCAGTGGAGGAGGAAACCGGGCTAGGGGCTAGAGGCTAGGAGCTAAGTGCGACCCGGGTCGAAATCTAGCGACCGGAGCGAGAAGCGACTGCCAGCCGCGGAGTGAGAAGCTGTCAGAACTATATTGTAGGCTGCAGTGGGGTAGACAATATCGGGTACAACTCTTTTAGGTTTTCATACTTGTACCCACCTGCTTGCTAGTTCATTCATTCCTCGTTCTTATTCTCACATGGTATTAGAGCATAATCGTTCCTAGGGCCCACCGAACGTTCCGCCCTGCCCTAACTGATTTTTTTTTTTAAGCTGCCCCTACAGCCGCGGTGCCCTTGCAGCCTGCGTGCTGCCCCTGCGACCGTGCTGCCCCTGCAGCCGTGCCTGCCCCTGTAGTCGTGCCTGCCCCTGCAGCCGTGCCTGCCTCTGCAGCCCGCGCGCCGCCCTCCCGATCAGCCGTGCCTGCCCCTGCAGCCAGTAGGCGCTGCCCTTGCAGCCGTGCCTGCCTCTGCAGCCCATGGGAGCTGCCTCTGCAGCCCGCGCGCCGCCCTAAACCCTGCTCGTCGCGAAGCCCCTGCGGGACCCGCGCGGCGTCCCCCCCCCCTGCTCGTCGCGGCGCCCCCTGGGCGCCGTCCCTGCTCGTCGCGGCGCCCCCGGGGCGTCGCCCCTACTCATCGCAGCGCCCCCTGGGCGCCGTCCCTGCTCATCGGGACGCCCCCGGGGCGTCGCCCCTGCTCGTCGCGGCGCCCCCCGGGCGCTCATCCTGCTCGTCGCGGCGCCCCCGGGGCGTCGCCCCTGCTCGTCGCGGCGCCCCCTGGGCGCCTTTCCTGCTCGTCGCGGCGCCCCCTGGGCGCCTTTCCTGCTCGTCGCGGCGCCCCCGGGGTGCCTTCCCTGCTCGTCGCGGTGCCCCTGGGGCGCCTTCCCTGCTCGTCACGGCGCCCCCGAGACGTCGCCCCTGCTCGTCGCGGCGCCCCCTGGGCGCCGTCCTTGCTCGTCGCGGCGCCCCCGGGGCGTCGCCCCTGCTCGTTGCGGCGCCCCCTACAGCAGCTGCCGTAGAGCCCCCAGCAGCAGCTGCCTCGGAGCCCCCTATCGCCGTCGCGGCCCCACCCTACAGCAGCTGCCGCGGAGCCGCCGGCAGCAGTCGCGGCCCCGCCTGCCGCGATACATGTTCTATATGTATGTTTATAACTGCATGTAGCATTAGCTTTAGTGTAGTTATGCCTTCTTACATTGGTGGTGCACCTTCTCTATGTTCTTTTACTATATGTTCTTGCAAACCTATAGTGAAACATTCCATTCTCGATTCTCCTTGTTACAACCACCTCGACGCCCGCTTGGCCTAGGCTACTAAGCCTAGGCCCTTAGTTAACTCCGGTTCCTAGACTAAGTTCGTTTCGTAACATTGTATTGAGCTAGGTCGTTCCCGGCCTTTTTTTTTTAAGGGCCCACCGTTAGTTATCGTGATGGCGCGTCTCATCAAGCAGCAAATTGCGGCTTCGTCCGTCCCTCCCCGTCGCTCGCCTGTAGCAAAATCCGTCACGGCAGTCATGATAGACGCAACGGTCACGGCGGGAGTGACGGCGCTCATCGACCCGCTGTTTCACGCCGTCGCTCTCGCCCCCGTCGACCCCGTGCACTACCCGCTACTGCAGCCCGCCACCCACGAAATTTCCGCTGCTGCAGCCCGTCGCCCGTCCCGTCGCGCTGCCGTCCGTCACCAGATCCGTGTCGCCCGTCGCCAGATTCCCGCCACCCGTCCGCACACCGTCGCCCGTCGCCCTGCTTCCCGTCGCCCCAACCGCTCCTTATCCCGCCGTCGTTCTGCCCGTCGCATTACCCCCACCCCCTTACCCCCGCCCCCTGCCTGTTACCCCCCTTCGTCGTGGTTGTTCGCGTGTGCAGCAGCGGTCGCTGTGGAGGGGGTGTGGGAAGAAGGGCAGGGAGTGGCGGCTGAACGCTGTGGGGGAGAGGGAAGCGGAGGAAGGGCATGGCGGGACCGCCAGCAGCTACAACGCCAGCGCCACCGCCAGCAGAGACCCCGCCAGCAGCTACACCGCCAGCAGAGACCCCGCCAGCAGAGAACCCCGCCAGCAGAGAACCTCGCCAGCAGAGAACCTCGCCAACACCAGGAGCCAGCACCGGAACTAGCGCCGTCACGCCAGCACCAGGCCCCGGCACCAGACACCAGGCACCAGCACCAGCTCCAGCTCCAGGGCCAGCCGCCAGCACCAGCACCAGCTCCAGAGCCAGCCGCCAGCACCAGACCCTGCCAGCAGAGAACCCCGCCAGCAGAGAACCCCGCCAGCAAAGAACCCCGCCAGCAGAGAACCCCGCCAGCAGAGAACCCCGCCAGCAGAGAACCCTACCAGCAGAGAACCCCGCCAGCAGAGAACCCCGCCAGCAGAGAACCCCGCCAGCAGAGAACCTCGCCAGCAGAGAACCCCGCCAGCAGAGAACCTCGCCTGGAGAGAACCCCGCCAGCACCAGGAACCAGCACCAGCACCAGGAACCAGCACCAGCGCCAGCCGCCAGCACCAGGAACCAGCACAAGCGCCAGCCGCCAGCACCAGAGGGGTTGAGTGGGCGGGTAAGGGGGTGGAAGAAGTAAGTCGGGCATTTGCAGCCGTTGCCTGTAGCAGGCACGCCCCCGGAGGTGCTGAGCGGTGCTCTCCAGCTGCTCGTTGTAGCCACAGCGCCTGCTCTCACGCCCACCTGCCGGGTCCTGCACCTCTCACTGCTGCATTTGCCGTGGCTGAGGTCACTGTGGCCCTATCTGCCATCACTGCACCTGCTGCCTGTAGTAGGCACGCCCCCGGAGGTGCTGAGCCGCGCTGTCCAGCTGCTCGTTGCAGCCACGGTGCTTGCTCTCATGCCCACCTCTCGGGTCCTGCTCCTGCCGTTGTTGCATTTTTCATGGTTGATCTGTGTTGCTATTTCCTCTGCTTCTCCTACCTCTTGCCCAGGATCCGGTGGTGTGTCTTGCTCAAGTTATGTGCTGCAGGCAGTTAAGGGGGTGTGTCGCGATACATATTCTATATGTATATTTATAACTGCATGTAGCATTAGCTTTAGTGTAGTTATGCCTTCTTACATTGGTGGTGCACCTTCTCTATGTTCTTTTGCTATATGTTCTTGCAAACCTATAGTGAAACATTCCATTCTCGATTCTCCTTGGTACAACCACCTCGACACCCGCTTGGCCTAGGCTACTAAGCCTAGGCCCTTAGTAAACTCCGGTTTCTAGACTAAGTTCGTTTCGTAACACCGCCCTGCAGCGGCTGCCGCGGAGCCCCCTGCCGCCGTCGCGGCTCCGCCCTGCTGCAGCTGCCGCGGAGCCGCTTGCAGCAGTCGCGGCCCCGCCCTACAGCAGCTACCGCGGAGCCCCCTGCCGCTGTCGCAGCCCCGCTTTCCAGCTGTCCCGGCCCTGCCGACGCCGCCGTCGTACGCCTACCCTGCTCGCCCGGCGAGCGACTGCCCTTCCCGCCCCTGGTGAGCACTTGCCCTACCCGCGCTTCCGCGCGCCTGCCTTACTAGCGCGCTGCCGCGCTGGCGTGCCTGCCTGCCTGCCGCGCCTACCTGCCAGCCGGGCCGCGCCGCCCAGCTGAGCCGAGCCGCCTTGCGGCGCCGAGCTGCCCAGCCGAGCCGTGTCGTGCTGCCGGGCTGTGCAGCCCTGCTCTACTGAGCCACACTGCCCTGCCCGTGCTGCTACTACTGTTTTTGCTGCTACTCCTGCTGCTACTGCTACTACTACTACTACTACTACTACTACTACTACTACTACTACTACTACTACTACTACTACTACTACTACTACTACTACTACTACTACTACTACTACTACTACTACTACTACTGCTACTACTGCTGCTGCTGCTCCTGGCGGTGGCAAGATGCAGCTCCAGCGACGTCCGCGTGAGTCCCTCATGCCCCAGCAGGTTTGTGAGTGGTACGCTATTTGGGGTTGTAGGGGTGGCCGCGCTGCTACTGCTGCTACTGCTGCTACTGGTGTTACTGCTGCTACTGCTGCTACTGCTGCTACTACTGTTACTGCTGCTACTGTGGCTACTACTGCTACTGCTGCTCCCTGCGGTGGCCAGATGTAGCTCCAGCGACGTCCTCGTGAGTCCCTCACGCCCCAGCAGCTTTGTGAGTGGTACGCTAGTTGGGGTTGTAGGGGTGGCTGTGGTGGGAGTCGCCCTGAGGCGGGTCGTTCGGGAGCTTCTTGTAGTGACCAGGTGCAGCTCTAGCAGCGTCCGCGCGCGGTCCTTTCACCCCAGCAGCTTCGTGAGTGGTACGCTCAGAGTAGAGGGTCACGGAGTACTGCTCGCTGCCCGTACGTCATTCGCACTGGTGCTCGGGCTGGTCAGCCTTGCGGGACGGTTGGTCACACGAGTCCCGCTGCTTCGCCAGTCTGAGCGACGCCTGTCATACAGAGTTTGGCGACGATGCTGAGCTCCCCTCCTGGCTCGAGCTGCTTAGGCAGAGGGTAGATATCTTTGCTCTTGACTATGATGCTATCCTCACTGCCATGTATGCATTCCCTACTAGTGCTGAGGGTGCCTTTACCTGCGTGTGCCGCCTGACCCAGGCATAGAGTCTGCTGCTCTAGGTGCTGGTGAGGCTGGTGCTCTAGGTTCTGGTGCGTCTCCTGCTCCAGGTGCCGGTGAGGCTGCTGCTCTAGGCGCTAGTGAGTCCACTGCTCCAGGTGCTGGTGCGTCTGCTCTCTTTGGTACTGCGCCTGCTGCGGCCTTGCACACTTTCACCCTTGACTCGGGTGCTTCCCGCTCCTTCTTTCGCGACTGCACCACACTCTCGCCGCTCAGTCGGCCAGTGGCAGTCTCTCTTACTGACCCCTCTGGGGGTCCGGTCCTTGCACACTCCTCCACGGTTTTGCCGTGTCCGGCGGTCTGGCTCTCTGTCTGGCCTCCACCTCCCCTCGTTCCCCATGAACTTGGTGAGTGGGGCTGACCTTCAGGATGCGTGGGTTGACCAGTTCACTCCTGGAGGTCAGCGGGTGACCCACTGTTCGTGTACTCGGACGGGCGGCACCTGGCCACGTTCTCCCGTCAGCCTGGGTAGAGTTTGTACACTCAGACTACCGTGTCTCCTCCGGTTGCTGAGTCTGGTCAGGTAGCTGCGTCGGGTCAGGTATTTGCTGCAGCGTCCCGTTCAGGTCCTGAGTCTGCCCCCTGCTCATGTCGCCTCCTGTCTAACCAGACTCTCCTCTGGCACCACCGCCTTGGTCACCCCTCCCTGCCTCATCTCCGAGGCATGGCCTCCCGTGTCCTTGTCATAGGTCTTCCCCGGTCTCTCCCTCCCCTTCCCCCGGGGCCTGCCCCTACCTGCGTTCCTTGCGTCGAGGGGCGGCAGCGCGCCGCTCCTCACTCCTCCGAGTTCCCTCCGATGGAGTCTCCCCTGCAGACGCTTCACATGGACGTATGGGGCCCAGCCTGCGTCCGTGGCCAGGGTCACGAGCGCTACTTTCGGCTGGTCGTTGACGACTGCTCGCGTTACACCACAGTCTTCCCCTTGCGCCGCAAGGGTGAGGTCACTGAGGTGCCGATCGACTGGATCCGCGCTGCCCGTCGTCAGCTCAGCGAGAGTTTCGGCTCGGACCTTCCTGTTCTGCGTCTGCACTCCGACAGAGGCGGAGAGTTTTCCTCCGACCTTCTGCGAGCCTTCTGTCATGCGGAGGGCATCCGCCAGACGTTCACGCTTCCGGCCTCTCTGCAGCAAAATGGGATTGCTGAACGCCGCAATGGCATGGTCATAGATGTCGCTCGTACTTCCATGATCCATGCGGCTGCTCCCCATTTTCTGTGGCCGTTCGCGGTTCAATACGCTGCGCATCAGCTCAACCTCCAGCCCCGGGTCTCCATGCCGGAGACCACACCTACTTTGCGGTGGACGGGGAAGGTGGGCGATGCGTCTGCGTTCCGTGTCTGGGGATCTCGAGCTTTCATCCACGACTTGACTGCGGACAAGCTGTCCTCTTGTGTTGTTCCCTGCGTCTTCCTTGGCTTCCCCCCTAACGCGCCTGGTTGGCAGTTTTACCACCCCACCTCGCGCAGTGTTCTGTCCTCTCAGGTCGCCATGTTTGACGAGTCGGTTCCTTACTACCGTCTCTTCCCCTACCGCACTGCCCCCCTCCCCACCCCGTCGCTCTTCCTCGTGCCAGGTCCTCCCCCGGTAGACCCCCTACCCCCTCAGGGTCTTGCCCCCCCAGATGTGTCCCTGGTAGACGGAGTCGAGCCTGTGGAGGTAGCCGTTGACTCTGGTGTTGCTAGGGGTACTGAGCCTGTGGGTGCTGGGTCTGGGGGTGCTGGGTCTGGGGGTGCTGAGCCTATGCGTGCGAAGCCTCGGGGTGCTGAGCATGAGCGTGCGGAGCCTGGGGGTGGTGAGTCTAGGGGTGCTGAGCCTGGGGGTGCTGAGTTGGGGGTGCTGAGCCTGGCTGCGCTGAGTCTGGGGGTGCTGAGCCTTGGGGTGCTGGGTCGGGGGTGCTGAGCCTGGGGTTCTTGAGTCTGGGGGTGCGAAGCCTGAGGGTGCTAGGCCTGCTCCAGTGGAGTCTGGCGGTGCTGAGCCTGGAGGTCCTTTGGGTGCTTCGTCTCGGCGGGAGCCACTCTCTCCACAGCAGCTGCGCGACTGGTTTGCTCGTCGGTGGAGCTGTGCTGCTGGAGCTGGTGGTTATCCGGGCGCTGGAGGCCCTGCTGCTGCTGGAGGTCCTACTACTGCTGTAGCTGCTGGGGGTTCTGGGGCCGCGGGTCGCGGAGGTGCTCGTACTGGAGGTACTGGAGCTGCTTGGCGTGGTGGTGCTGCTAGAGCTGGAGCTGCTGGAGGTGCTGGAGCTGGCAGTGCTGCTGGGGCAGGTGCTGCTGCAGGTACTGGAGCTAGAGCTGCTGGCGCTACTGGAGCTTCGGGTGGTGCTGCTGGAGCTGGAGCTGCTGGAGGTGCTGGAGCTGGAGGTGCTGCTGGAGTCGGTGCTCCTGTGGGTGCTGGAGTTGGTGCTTCTGGTGCTGCTGGAGGTGCAGCTGGAGCTGGTGGTACTGCTGAAGTTCGAGCTGCCACTGGGGGTGCTAGTTCTGTCACTGCTGGTTCTGGAGGCGCTGCGCGGCCACGGCCGTACTACGTTCTGCTCCTTCAGCGGGTTCTTGGTCCTCTGCCTTCTTTAGGGTGTCCACCGCCTGTCCAGTCGCAATCACATTTACAGCCCGCCTCCCCACTGCCTACTCCTTCTCTTTACATTGGTCTGAGCGGAGGTCCTGCTGAGCGTCGTGAGCCTTCGTCTCGTCCTGCGTCGCCTGTTCGTGCTGCTAGCACTAGTCGTCGTGGTTCACGTCAGCGTCCTCCTCCTGTCCCTGGCACGCACCGGATGGCTTTGCGCCCTTCCACTGCTCCACAGCGTGTCCCTCTGCCGTCTCCTCCTGCATCCTCTCTTTCTGCCCCTTCTGACCCGGAGTCTGACTCCCTTCATGCTGCTAGTCCTACTGTCACGCGTCTCCTGGCCACTGTTGTCACTGACCCTTCCTTTGAGTCCACTGCTGCGTCTACCTTTGTTGCTGAGATTGTCGACTTTGCTGCTCACTGTCGTCTCGACTACGCCACTAGTCTTGTTGCTGAGTCTGGGTCTGTCTGTCCTCCGTCCGTCGGGGGTGAGTGTGCTCTTGGCACGGACGTCCTTAAGGACAGGCAGGAGGACTTTGAGTGCTTTGCAGCCGCTGTACCTCATCTCGTGTCCATGCCGATTGCACTTGAGGGAGACCCGGATGCACCAGACATCCCGACTCCGCACTCTTACGCAGAGGCGATAGAGGGTCCCTACTCCTCTAAGTGGCAGTCAGCCATGGACGCAGAGATGGCATCCTGGAAGTCCACACGCACTTACGTGGACGAGGTTCCCCCTCCTGGGGCGAACATCGTCAGTGGTATGTGGATTTTCAGGGTGAAGCGGCCGCCGGGTTCTCCGCCTGTCTTCAAGGCGCGTTACGTTGCTCGAGGCTTCAGTCAGCGAGAGGGAGTTGACTTCTTCCAGACCTTCTCCCCGACCCCGAAGATGACCACTCTTCGGGTTCTGCTGCACGTCGCTGCTCAGCGTGACTACGAGCTTCACTCTCTTGACTTCAGCACAGCTTTCTTGCAGAGCAGCCTGCACGAGGAGATCTGGCTGCGCCGCCCACCTGGCTTCACTGGGTCGTTTCCTCCTGGTACCCAGTGGAGCCTCGGGCGGCCAGTCTACGGTCTCCGCCAGGCGCCACGTGAGTGGCACGACACACTGAGGACTACGCTTGCGGTTCTTGGGTTTATTCCTTCTACTGCTGAGCCGTCGCTGTTTCTGCGCACCGACACTTCGCTGCCACTGTTTTACATCCTCGTGTACGTCGACGACTTGGTCTTTGCCACAGCTGACACTGAGGGACTCGCCCACGTGAAGTCGGAGCTACAGAAGAGACACACATGCACAGACCTGGGTGAACTGCGCAGCTATCTTGGCTTGCAGATCACCCGGGACAGAGCACGGCGCACCATTACCTTGACTCAGTCACACATGGTGCAGCTGGTCCTTCAGCGCTTCACGTACTCCTCGCCTCAGGCCACTCCTCTGTCTACTTGCCACTCGCTCTTTGCTCTGCCTTCAGATGAGTCTGTAGAGCCGAGTGGCCCATACCCAGAGCTTGTTGGCTGCCTCATGTACGTGATGACCTACACTCGACCTGACCTGGCATACCCTCTTAGCATCTTGGCACGCTATGTTGCTCCTAGGAGACACCGACCAGAGCACATGGATGCAGCTAAGAGGGTGTTGCGCTACCTGTGAAGAACGTCGGGCATGGGGCTTGTGCTTGGAGGGCAGAGTCCAGTGGTCCCCACTGGGCACGCAGACGCTTCTTGGGTTGACGACCAGGCTACGCAGCGGTCGTCACAGGGTTACACCTTCAGCCTTGGTTCCGGCTCAGTTTCGTGGTGGTCTACCCGCTCGTCTTCTGTTCTCGGCTCCAGTTGTGAGGCTGAGATCTACGTTGGGGCAATGGCTCCACAGGAGTTACGCTGGCTCACCTACCTGTTGACCGACTTGGGAGAGGCGCCTCGTTCTCCTCCAGTTCTGTACGTCAACAACAAGGCCATGCTGACCTTGTGTCGGGAGCACAGACTGGAGCACAGAACGAAGCACATTGCTCTGCGCTACTTCCTTGCTCGAGAGTTGCAGCAGCGTGGTCAGCTTCGTCTTGCTTACGTGGCCTCTCGGGCCAACACTGTTGATATCTTTACCAAGGCACTTCAGCCTTGTGATCATCAGCGTTTGTGTACTATGCTAGGTCTTGTGCCTACCGGGCCTCACTTGCTTACCTCTTGACTTTGTTTGTACTGTGATCTATATATACCTGCACCTGCATTCTTACCCTTGCTAGGTTGAGATCACTGTCTTGCTTGTTCACCTTGCTTTATAATCCTGCATGTGAACTGGCCTTGTGGCTTTGAAGTGGTGCTCAGAATGTGTGGTGACGTTGCGATCCACCCTAAGCTTGACCTTGCCTTGTTCTCTTGCTTGTCCCCCACTTTGCCTATGGGGGTGTGTCAGAACTATATTGTAGGCTGCAGTGGGGTAGACAATATGGGGTACAACTCTTTTAGGTTTTCATACTTGTACCCACCTGCTTGCTAGTTCGTTCATTCCTCGTTCTTTTTCTCACAGAAGCCAGTAGCAGTACGAACGGTGTTAGCCCGGGAGACAGGGCGGTGGCTAGGTGAGAAGGGGCGGTTGGGACGTTAGGAGGAGGTGGCGCGTGGGTTAGGGCGCGGCCGTCGGCGAGGGCGCTGGTAGGGCACTGACGAAGGTGGGGGCGAGGGCTAAGGCGAGGGCGCGGGCCTAGGGGAGGGCGCGAGCTAGGGCGACGGGCTAGGGCGCGGGCCTGGGCGACGGACTAGGGTGCGGGCCTGGGCGACGGGCTAGGGCGCGTGCCTGGGCGACTGGCTAGGGCGCCGGCAGGGGCGACGGGCTAGGGCGCGGGCCTGTGCAGCGGGCTAGGGCGCGGGCCGGGGGGACGGGCTAGGGCGCGGACTGGGACGACGGGCTAGGGCGCGGGCCTGGGCGACGGGCTAGGGCGCGGGCCTGGGCGACGGGCTAGGGCGCGGGCTGAGGCGACGGGCTAGGGCGCGGGCCTGGGCGACGGGCTAGGGCGCGAGCCTGGGCGACGGGCTAGGGCGCGAGCCTGGGCGACGAGCTAGGGCGCAGGCCTGGGCGACGGGCTAGGGCGCGGGCCTGGGCGACGGGCCGGGGCACGGGCCTGGGCGACGGGCTAGGGCGTGGGCCTGGGCGGCGGGCTAGGGCGCGGGCCTGGACGACGGGCTAGGGCGCGGGCCTGGGCGACGGGCTAGGGCGCGAGCCTGGGCGACGGGCTAGGGCGCGAGCCTGGGTGACGGGCTAGGGCGCGGAGGGCACTTAACGGTGAGGAGGGCGCGCACGACAGTGGGGAGGGGCGGTCGACTGTGGGGAGGGGCGCTAGGAGGGCGCGAAGGCTCGGAGGGCACGGTCGGGCTAGGAGGGCGCTAAGGCGCGGAGGCGCGGAGGGCGTGGAGGGTGCTAAGGTGCAAAGGGCGTGGAGGGCGCTGAGGACGCGGAGCGGAGGGCGCTAAGGCGCGAAGGCGCTAGGCTAGGCTAGGGTAGGGCGGGGAGCTAGGAACGGAACCTACTCGGATACCATCTCGGAATCTAAACACAACGGAATGAATGAACTAGCAAAGTGTTGGATACAAATAGGAAACACTAACATATGTACCCTCTAGAATGCAACTCACTACAGCCTATAACTATTATATTTGACAGTATGTCATATGAAAATACTTGGGTATTATAATTCTTTTTCCTTTGTTAAGACCCCACTCCCCCCCACACTCTTTGTACGAAGGGATTTATATAACACCCTAGGGTGTTATATCCGGGGGATTACGATATCTTGTACGGTATCTTGGCCAACTTACGCTCACGCCACTATCCCTACTCTCGCCATGGTTCTTAAGTCTAGTAACAAAGCCCTAGGCTAAGTTGCACTGTTTGACTTGGTATCAGAACCTTGCTCGAATACCAAGTTGTTGACATTACGAGGACGAAGAAAAGCATGGGCCCATAACGAACAAACAGCAACGGGCCAGCACTAGAAGGACGAAACCAAGGTCAGCAAGTATGGACCGAAGAGTGTCGTGCCACTAACGAAGCGCCTTGTGGAGACCGTAGACTGGTCATCTAAAGCTCCACTAGGTCCCAGGGGGGAAAGTGTCAGTGAAGCTAGAGGGATGGCGCAGCCAGATCTCCTTCTGCGGGCGGCCCAAGAGAAAGGCAAAAGAGAAGTCCAGTGTATGGAGCTCGTAGTATCGTTGAGTTGCAACATGAAGTAACACCCGAAGAGTTGTTATTTTCGGGGTCGAGGCGAAGGTATGGAATAAGTCAACTCCCTCACGCTGACTAGAGCCTTTAGCTACATAACGCGCCGTGAAAACGGGTGGTGGTGATCCAGACGGCCGCTTCACCTTGAAAATCCACGTGACATCGACTACGTTCGCCCTGGGAGAGAGAACTGCGTCGACGTAGGTGCCCGTGGATATCCAAGTCCATAGCCGCTGTCCACTCAGAGGTGCACTGCCCTGACACTAACTCACGGTACGTAGGAGGAGTCGGTATGTCAAGGGCGTCGAGGTCTTTCTCAGGGGCTAGCAGCAAGGGACAGAGATGGGGAGAAACGGCTGGTAGGAACTCTAGCTCAAACGGCATGCCCTCTAGGACGTTACAGCCAATGGCACACTCACCCCCTGCGGACAGAGGAAAGGCAACCACCACGCAGGTGGCGTAGTCAAGGTGGCGGCAAAATCAGTGACAATGGCAGTAAGAGCCAAGACAGACGACGAAGAGGTACGAGGGTCCATGACAAGAGAGGTGAGAAGACGTGAGAGAACATGTTCCTAGCCTATTTATGGACCAACCAGTGGAAGCAAAAAAAAAAATTGGCTTCAGGTCTGGATACAGAGATTACGCGCCTGAATACTAGGGCAGCTCGTTCGTCAAAAGTGTTGTACGTAGTACCTACAGACCCGTTATTGTTACCTTATTTTACCAAAAGTGGCCAACAAGCTCAATTAATAATCGCATCCTCACATAATTTCGCTTCCATTACGCCGTTGCATGTGCCGGGTGGAAGATCTAGAATCCAAGTTCTCACAATGAGCTCGTGAGCAAGATGCACCACTTCGCGAAACTCGTGTTGCCATCGTTCGAAAATAGTCGGACCATTTTTGCTAGTTGCACATTCGTAAAGCAATAATTTCAACAATCGGATTTTGAGGGTGAGCGAGCGCACAGAAAATTCCAGGCTTAGGCGCCATTCGAAACCTCTCTTGTCAAGGGAACCTTAGGCGAAACCTAGTTTCGTTTGGCTCGGAAAAGGGTTTGGCACCTTCAAAATCATATGGGAGCCCTTGCGACACCGACAGATTCCGATCCTAGATCTCTTGTTGATTCAAAACACCTACTCATCTTGTTGGGTCATTTTGACTCCACAGCGCGGTAACAAATCATTTGTCCCCCAGTCAAGAACATTGTTTCTTGGGCATGGACTTTGATGGGTGTACTCCACCACATAAAACCAACAATAGCGTCTTCATTGTCAATACGGTATTGTTGGGAAAAGGTTTGGGGAAGCGTACAATGCAATTTGTACAATTTTCCCATTGAGTAGTATGGTCTTATGTTCGTGAAGTGTTTTGACAGAGGATAAATAACTAATAGACATTCCCCTCTGAAAAAAAACCGAACGACATGTTTTTTCAAAGATCGATGTGTGCTTTTCTTTGAATTTTGTTGTATCGGCACGTACCTAATTATGTGTGTTTCATTAGGCGACAATGCAATTTGTACAGTAAAGGCCTTAAAAGATTCTACAGTTGTCAATACTGTACCTTAAATCAGTTTGTAGTGATCTCAGGGTCGAAAACCCTAGGGCCGACTCAGAATCCGCGTTGCCGCGCGTCTCCTTTGCTAGAAGTCCCACAAATGCGACTGCATCTGCTAACGCGACTGCGGCTGCTATCACAACCAAGTTTGGAAATATATTCAAAGTTGGGACCACTAGAACCAACATTAGCGCCGTAGAATCAACGTTCAGGTTGAGCAATGGCACGGACGAGGGGAAAAAACACCACGTGCACCTATTACGATTGCTACAACACCAACCCCTACTTCAACAATAAGCTCACCGCGAAGCTTCAGCCGTCTTCGCTAAGCACTGCGATGCGTGCTACAAGGTAGTGTGTAGATGATGCACAAGACCAGTTTCAAGAAGATGTTGCTCGAAGGCAAGTAGTGCAGGCGTCGCATGTAAGAACATTATAGCTTATGCTATTGTGTAGGCTATAGTGGGGTATCCCATAGGGGGCACAACCCAACTAGGGTTTCATATTTGTACTCGCTTCATTCATAGTTCACATCATTCTCGTTCTAATCTTCTCATGGTATCGAGCAGGTTCCCCCTTGGGAACTGTGCTTAGGGCCCACCACATCGAGTTTTTTTTTTCCTGCCCGAAGCGCGCTCAGCCCGAGTCGCGCTCCGGGCCCTCACTTCGTCGAGCCGCCCTAGCGGCCCTTCACTGCGGCCCCGCCGCCTGTCTCAGCGGCCTTGCCGCCCTTTTCTACGGCCTCGCCGCCTCTCTCGTTGCGGCCCCGCCGCCCTTCACGGCGGCCCAGCCGCCCGTCTTCGCGGCCCCGCCGCCTTTCTCGCTGCGGCCCCGCCGTCTCTCACTGCGGCCCCGCCGCCCGTCTCTGCGGCCCCGCCGCCCGTCTTCGCGGCCCCGCCGCCTCTCTCGCTGCGGCCCCGCCGCCTCTCACTTCGGCCCCGCCGCCCGTCTCTGCGGCCCCGCCGCCCGTCTCCACGGCCCCGCCGCCTCTCTAACTGCGGCCCCGCCGCCTCTCCCTGCGGCCCCGCCGCCCGTCTTCGCGGCCCCGCCGCCTCTCTCGCTGCGGCCCCGCCGCCTCTCACTGCGGCCCCGCCGCCCGTCTCAGCGGCCCCGCCGCCCGTCTTCGCGGCCCCGCCGCCTCTCACTTCGGCTCCGTCGCGCGTCTCTGCGGCCCCGCCGTCCGTCTCCGCGGCCCCGCCGCCTCTCTGGCTGCGGCCCCGCCACCTCTCTGGCTGCGGCCCCGCCGCCTCTCACTGCGGCCCCGCTGCCCGTCTCTGCGGCCCCGCCGCCCCTCTCGCTGCGGCCCCGAGCCCTACCAGCGGCCCTACGGCCCTACACCGCCCGCGCCACCCGAGCTGCCCGACCCGCCCGAGCCGCCTGAGCCGCCCGAGCCGCCCGACCTGCCCGACCTGCCCGAGCCGCCCGAGCCGCCTGTGCTGCTGAGGAGCCGAGCCGCCCGACCCGCCCGAGCCGCCCGAGTCGCCCGAGCCCCCTGAGCCGCTGAGGAGCCGAGCCGCCCGACCCGCCCGACCCGCCCGAGCCGCTTGAGCCGCTGTGGAGCCGAGCCGCCCGAACCGCAGTTGCTGCTGAGCCGTCCGAGCAGCCGCGTTGCTGTGCTGCTGAGCTGCCCGACCCGCCCTGTCTGGTGAGAGCAGCGCTCCTGTCACTGCACTGCCCCTATCCTACCGGTAGTACTGTCAGAATATATTTGCTGTCTAGCCTGCAGTGGGGTACTCTGTAATGAGTACAACCCAATTTAGGGCATTGTACTTGTATCCCAACTCTTCCTAGTGAAACCCCTTCTCTTTCAAAAATCTCTCGACACTTCTCTCCTCACCCTAAAAAACTCGATTACCTAGGCACCTAAACCATGGCTTCTAAGCCTACCTTTGTTCAAGATTCTGAGATGGTATTAGAGCTTAACGCTCCTGGCCTGTGGGCCCACTCGATTCCGCTGCCCTATTGTGTGTCGTGCGCCCCGTGGCGCACGACCACCTTTTTTTCTTCCCGCCACGCGCTCGGGGCGCGTGGCGGTTTTCTGCCCGCCGTGCGCCCCGAAGCGCGCGGCGGGTACTTACCTCGTCGCGGCGTCTTGGGAGCCCGCGCGCTGGCCCCGACCGTTGCCTCGTCGCGGCGTTTTGGGGGCCCGCACGCAGGTCCCTCCCGTCGCCTCGTCGCGGCACTTTCGGGGCTCGCAAGCCGGCCCCTCCCGTTGCCTCGTCGCGGCGCCTTAGGGGCCTGCGCGCGGTCCCCTCTCGTCGCCCGTCGCGGCACTTTCGGGGACCTGCGCGGCTCCCTAGCACGTCACCCTTCAGGGCACAATGGGGGCCGCGCCCTTCCCCTCCCCTCCGTCCTACTTTCCGCTGCAGCAGCCCCAGCAGCTGCAGCCCCTGAAACGGCCACCGCAGCAGCAGCAGCTCCAGGAGCCGCCGCCCCAGCAGCAGCCCCTGGGGCCGCCCCAGTAGCAGCAGCCCCGGGAGCAGCCGCCCCAGCAGCTGCTGCCTCTGGAGCGGCCACCCCAGCAGCAGCAGCTTGTGGAGCAGCCGCCCGAGCAGCAGCAGCCCCGGGAGCAGCCGCCCTGGCAGCAGCAGCCCCTGGAGCCGCCCCAGTAGCAGCAGCCCTGGGAGCAGCCGCCCCAGCAGCAGCAGCCCCGGGAGCAGCCGCCCCAGCAGCAGCCACTGGAGCAGCCGCCCCAGCAGCAGCTGCCTTTGAAACGGCCACCGCAGCAGCAGCAGCTCCAGGAGCCGCCGCCCCAGCAGCAGCCCCTGGGGCCGCCCCAGTAGCAGCAGCCCCGGGAGCAGCCGCCCCAGCAGCTGCTGCCTCTGGAGCGGCCACCCCAGCAGCAGCAGCTTGTGGAGCAGCCGCCCTAGCAGCAGCAGCCCCGGGAGCAGCCGCCCCAGCAGCAGCAGCCCCTGGAGCCGCCCCAGCAGCAGCAGCCCCGGGAGCAGCCGCCCCAGCAGCAGCAGCCCCGGGAGCAGCCGCCCTAGCAGCAGCCACTGGAGCAGCCGCCCCAGCAGCAGCTGCCTCTGAAGCGGCCACCCCAGCAGCAGCAGCCCCTGGAGCCGCTGCTACTGCAGCAGCCACCCCACCAGCAGCAGCACGTGGAGCAGCAGCAGCAGCAGCAGCCGCCCCAGCAGCAGCCCCAGCAGCGGCAGCCACTGGAGCAGCCGCACCAGCAGCAGCCGCCCCTGGCCCCTGCAGCAGCCGCTCATGGACCAGGTGCAGCCGTGGGGGGTGAGTGTTGGGGTGCTGGTTGTGGGGGTGTCGGTTGTGCATGCCGTCCCCTCCTCCTCCTCCTCCTCCTTCGTCTCCCACTGCTACAGCACTCGCTGAGGGGGGTGGATGTGTGGGAGACTGGGGTTTAGGGTTTAAGGGGGGTGGGTGGAGCTAGCGGTATAGCAGCGGGTGTGTGTCGGGGGGTGGGACTGTGTGCGGGAGGATGAGCGGAGGTTGCCAGTCTGTTGTCCGCAGCACCTGTAGTCCGGGCGCTTAGTCCGGTAGCCCAGTGAGTTTGTTGCTGCGCCAGTCGCCCGAGGGTCCGTTGCCCGTCTGCCGCTACTTGAGCCACGGGGCCTGTTACTCTTGTAGTCCGGGCGCTTAGTCCGGTAGCCACTGTGCTCGCCACTCCTGTTGCCCGTGTGTCTACAGCTTCAGCCGCCACCTTCTATCTCCTCTCCTCTCACTCTCCCTCCTCCTCCTCACTTGCCCGTTGTGACTACCACTAGCTTTGCTGATAATTGTGCACTTTAACTATTGCTTCTTGAACTTGTGCTCAGAATGTGTGGTGACATTGTGATCCACCCTGAGCTTGTACTGCTTTGCCTGCTCTGCTGATTACACCCCACTTTGGCTATGGGGGTGTGTCAGAATATATTTGCTGTCTAGCCTGCAGTGGGGTACTCTGTAATGAGTACAACCCAATTTAGGGCATTGTACTTGTATCCCAACTCTTCCTAGTGAAACCCCTTCTCTTTCAAAAATCTCTCGACACTTCTCTCCTCACCCTAAAAAACTCGATTACCTAGGCACCTAAACCATGGCTTCTAAGCCTACCTTTGTTTAAGATTCTGAGAAGTACTGCTAGGCTACTGTCGTCATGGCTACCCCTAGTGTCCTCGCTTTTGACGCTGAGGGTCAGGCCATTGACTTTGAGGTCTGGGTAGACAACCTGCAGCTGTTCTTACAGTGCGATAGGGCAGACGGCCTCTCTCTCTTTGACCTTACCGCTGGTGCTTCCCCTGCCCCTGCTGCTGATGCTGACGCCACTGTTCGCTCCCAGTGGGCCACGCGCGACGCTGCTGCACGTCTTGCTGTGCGTCGCCACCTCCCTACCTCCGAGCGTGCGCACTTTAGTCAGTACAAGAGTGCTCAGACCTTGTACGACGCTGTAGTCGCGCGCTACTCCTCCCCTGCCACTGCTGCACTGAGCCGTCTCATGCTACCGTACCTCTTCCCTAACCTTGCTGCCTTTCCCACCGTGGCTGACCTCATTACGCACCTCCGCACTAGTGACACTCGCTACCGCGCTGCACTCCCTGCTGACTTCTGCGCCAAGAACCCCCCCCCCATGTACATCACTCTGTACTTCCTAGTCACTCGCCTTCCTGACTCCCTTCGTGTAGTCAGGGACCACTTTCTCTCAGTCTGTCCCACCACACTCACTGTCGATCTCCTCGAGAAGGCCCTCTTAGCAGCGGAGAAGAGTATAGTAGCTGTAGGAGCCTCTCAAGGTGACCCGCGCACCCCCATCTTTGAGGGATGTTCCCCCTCCCCCTTGCTGCCCTTTGTTGCCTCTGCTGCTACGGCCGACCTCCTTGGTCTTGAGTCGGTCGGTGCGGCGTCTACCCCTGGCGAGAGACGCCGACCTGGCAAGGGCAAGGGGGGCAAGGGAGCTGGAGGAGCGGGCGGTGGAGGTGGAGGTGGAGGCGGTGGGGGTAGTGGGGATGGCGGTGGGAGTGGAGGTGCGGGTGGGGGGGTCGGTGGCGGCGGTGGAGGCGGAGGCGGCGGCGGCGGTGGCGGTGGGAGCGAAGGTGGCGGAGGAGGCGGCGGTGGAGGCGGCGGTGGAGGCGGCGGTGGAGGCGGCGGCAGTAGCGGAGGCAGCGGAGGCGGTGGGGGTGGCGGTGGAGCTGGTCGCGGGTCTTCGCAGAGGAGTGGCTCCGGTAGTGGCGCGCGCCAGCAGCAGCAGCGCGGTCGTGAGACCCTGTCCCCTCAGCAGCTCCGGGAGTGGTACACTGCACGCCAGCGAGGTGGGGGGTTTGGTCCGTGCACCTACGTCCTGCGCACCGGCGACCGTGCGGGTGAGCAGTGTGGGGACCCGCACCCCACCCAGCGCTGCTTTGGCCGCCTCACGGACGCGTGGCGTCACCAGTTCCCGGAGGCCTCAGAGATTCCTCGCTGGGGCGAGCTGTCTAGGGCGGGTGTTGCCATCTTTGATCTTGACTTTGATGCTATTCTCTCTGCCATGTATGCTGTGTCTCATAGTGATGAGGGTGACTGCTACGGCTGTTTCCCGCCCGATCCGCGCATTGAGGCTGCTGCCCTAGGTGCTTGCGACGATGCTGCTCTAGGTGCTAGTGTGTCTGCGTCCTCAGGTACTGGTGAGTCTGCGCTCTCAGGTACTACGTCGGCTTCGGCCTCCCTCACCTTCACCCTTGACTCTGGGGCGTCTCGCTCCTTCTTTCGGGACCGCACCACACTCACGCCGCTTAGTCGGCCGGTTGCGGTGTCTCTGGCTGACCCCTCCGGGGGTCCTGTGGTGTCTCGCTTCTCCACAGTCCTCCCGTGTCCGGCGGCTCCCTCTGGCACCCTGTGTGGTCTCTACCTCCCGTCGTTCTTGACAAACCTGGTGAGTGGTGCTGACCTACAGGATGGGGGAGTACACCAGTTCACTCCTGCGCGTCAGCGGGTGACGCACTGTACAGAGGCTAGCACAGGCCGGCACCTGGCTACGTTTACCCGTCAGCCGGGGTCGAGCCTGTACACGCTGACCACTGCGTCTCCTCCCGTTACTGAGTCTGGTAGAGTTGCTTCGTCCGGTCAGGTGTTTGCTGCAGCGTCTAGGTCTGGTCCTGAGTCTGCCCCCTGTTCGTGTCGTCTCTTGTCTCATGTGACTCTCCTCTGGCACCACCGTCTTGGTCACCCCTCTCTGCTTCGGCTCAGAGGCATGGCCTCCCGTCTTCTTGTGTCTGGTCTCCCCCAGTCCCTCCCTCCCCTTCCTTAGGGCCCTGGCCCTGCCTGTGTCCCCTGTGTCGAGGGGCGCCAGCGGGCTGCCCCTCACTCCTCCCAGTTTCCTCCGACAGAGGCCGCGTTGCAGACGCTTCACATGGACGTGTGGGGCCCAGCCCGCATCCGTGGACAGGGTCACGAGCGCTACTTCCTGCTCGTTGTTGACGACTACTCGCGTTACACCACGGTCTTCCCCTGGCGCAGCAAGGGTGATGTCACTGAGGTGCTGATCGACTGGATCCGCGCGGCTCGTCTCCAGCTCAGGCGGGGCTTTGGCTCGGACTTCCCTGTTCTGCGTCTGCACTTGGACAGAGGCGGAGAGTTTTCCTTTGGCCTACTGCGAGCCTACTGTCGCGCACGAGGCATCCGCCAGACCTTCACGCTTTCGGACTCACTGCAGCAAAATGGGATTGCTGAGCGCCGCATTGGCATGGTCATGGACGTCGCTCGTACGTCTATGATGCATGCGGCTGCCCCCCATTTTCTGTGGCCGTTTGCGGTCAGGTACGCGGCGCATCAGATCAACCTCCACCCCAGGGTCTCCAGGCCGGAGACCTCCCCAGCCTTACTGTGGACGGGGAAGGTTGGCGATGCGTCGGCGTTCCGGGTCTGGGGATCTCGGGCGTTTGTCCGCGACTTGTCTGCGGACAAGCTGTCCCCTCGAACTGCTCCTTGCGTCTTCCTGGGGTTCCCCCCTGACGCGCCTGGGTGGCAGTTCTACCACCCCAGGGTCCTGCCCCTTCAGGTGTGTCCCAGGTAGACGCAGTCGAGCCTGTCTAGGTCACTGGTGACTCTGGTGCTACTGGGGGTGCTGAGCCTGGGGGTGCTGGATCTGGGGGTGCGGAGTCTGGGGGTGCTGAGCCTGGGGGTACTGCGTCTGGGGGTTCTGAGCCCGGGGGTACTGAGCCTGGGGGTGCTGAGCCTGGGGGTGCTGAGCTTGGGGGTGCTACGCCTGGGGCTGCTGAGCCTGGAGGTGCTACGCCTGGGGGTGCTGAGCCTAGAGGTGCTACGCCTGGGGGTGCTGAGAGTGGAGGTGCTCCGCTTGGAGGTTCTCCGGGTGCTTCTTCTCGCCGAGAGCCACTCTCTCCACAGGAGCTCCGGGAGTGGTTTGCCCGGCGCTGGCGCCGTACTGCTGGTGCTGGAGGTTCTTCCGCTGCTAAGGGTGCTGCAGTCGCGGGTCGCGGAGGTGCTCGTACTGGTAGTACTGGAGCTGCTGGGCCTACGGGTTCGACAGGAGCTGGTGCGACTGAGGGAGTTGGCGCTGAGACTACCGCTGGCGGTCCTACTGGGGGTGCTCCTGGTGCTGCTGGAGGTGCTGCTGGAGCGGGTGCTCCTGCTGAGGGTACTGGTGCTGTCCCTCCTGCTTCTGGCATCATCACGCGGCCTCGACCGTACTTTGTTCCACTCCTGCAGCAGGTTCTTGGTCTTCCTCCTTCTACAGGTCCTCCTCCTCCCTTAGAGTGTCCACAACCTGTCCCGTCACAGTCACAGCTACAGCCTGCCTCCCCTCTGCCTGCTCCTTCTCCCTACGCTGGTCCTACTGGAGGTCTTATTGAGCGTCGTGAACCTGCGTCTCGTCCTGCGTCACCTGTTAGGGCTGCTCGCGCTAGTGGTCGCGGTTCGCGCCAGCGTCCTCCTCCTATCCCTGGCACGCACCGGATGTCTCTGCGTCCGTCTACTACTCCTCTGCGTGCCCCTTTGCCTTCCCCTCCTGAGTCCTCTCTTCCTGCTCTTGCCGACCCTGAGTCGGACTCTCTTCGTGCTGCCAGTCCTACTGTCACGCGTCTCCTTGCTACTGTTGTCATTGACCCTTCTTTCGAGTCTACTGCTGCGTCTGCTCTCGTTACTGAGCTCGTGTCCGTACTGCTTACCCCTGTGGGAGACCCGGATGCACTTGACATCCCGACTCCGCGCTCTTACGCGGAGGCGATAGAGGGTCCCTACTCCTCTCAGTGGCAGGCAGCTATGGATGCAGAGATGGCTTCCTGGAAGTCCACAGGCACCTACGTTGACGCTGTCCCCCCTCCTGGGGCAAACATCGTCAGTGGCATGTGGATCATCAGGGTGAAGCGGCCGCCGGGTTCTCCGCCTGTCTTCAAGGCGCGTTACGTGGCTCGTGGCTTCAGTCAGCGGCAGGGAGTTGACTACTTTCAGACCTTCTCCCCCACCCCGAAGATGACCACTCTTCGGGTACTGCTGCACATTGCTGCTCACCGTGACTACGAGCTCCACTCTCTCGACTTCAGCACAGCTTTCTTGCAGGGCAGCCTGCACAAGGAGATCTGGCTGCGCCGCCCACCTGGCTTCACTGGGTCTTTCCCTCCTGGTACCCAGTGGAGTCTCCGGCGTCCAGTCTACGGTCTCCGCCAGGCGCCACGTGAGTGGCACGACACACTGAGGACTACGCTTGCGGCTCTTGGGTTTGCTCCTTCTACTGCCGACCCGTCGCTGTTTCTGCGCACCGACACCTCTCTGCCGCCGTTCTACATCCTCGTGTACCTCGACGACTTGGTCTTTGCCACAGCTGACACTGCTGGACTCGCCTACGTGAAGTCCGAGCTGCAGAAGCGACACACGTGCACAGACCTGGGTGAACTGCGTAGCTACCTTGGCTTGCAGATCACCCGGGACAGAGCACGCCGCACCATTACCCTGACTCAGTCACACATGGTGCAGCAGGTCCTTCAGCGATTCGGCTTCACGTACTCCTCGCCTCAGGCCACTCCTCTGCCTACTCGCCACTCACTCTCAGCTCTGCCTTCGGATGAGTCCGTGGAGTCGAGTGGCCCGTTTTCAGAGCTTGTTGGCTGCCTCATGTACCTGATGACCTGCACACGACCTGACCTTGCATACCCTCTTAGCATTCTTGCACGCTATGTTGCTCCTGGGAGACACCGACCAGAGCACATGGCTGCAGCGAAGAGGGTGTTGCGCTACTTGTGGAGTACGTCGGGCATGGGGCTAGTGCTTGGAGGGCGGAGTCAAGTGGTCCTCACTGGGCACGCGGACGCTTCTTGGGCTGACGACCAGGCTACGCAGCGGTCATCATAGGGTTACACCTTCAGTCTTGGTTCCGGCTCTGTTTCGTGGCGGGCTACCCGCTCGTCTTCTGTTCTCGGCTCCAGTTGTGAGGCTGAGATCTACGCCGGGGCCATGGCTGCCCAGGAGCTTCGCTGGCTCACCTACCTGCTGACCGACCTTGGAGAGCCGCCTCGTTCTCCTCCAGTCTGTCAACGGGAGTTGGGTATTGGCCCCGTCCTCGCTTGGGCGGAGCCGACTTCGTGGTCGGGTGTGAGGGGAGCAGCCGACCTGCAGCAGTGGGTGAGCTGGTCGACGAGGAGGTCGACCTGCACGGGGGACCACTGCACGGGCGCCGACTTCAGGGTGGCGCCGACTTCAGGGAGGTCGACTTGGGAGTCGACCTGAAGAGGACGTTGAAGCCGACTTCGGCAATCGGCTAACGGACTGCTAGTCGACCTGTTAGTGGTCGACTGGACCTGGTGGTCGACGAAGGAGGGGCCGACGTTGACCTCGACTCAGGACGCTGAGCAGTTGGGTGTCGAGTAGCTGGGCGTCAACTTTGTGACGCCAGCTTCGGGTGGCCGACGTGGGTGGTCGGCCGACGACTGTGCTGGTCGACGTGGAGCTGGTCGACCAGAGGGGATGTCGACCTGGAGGAGGTCGACCGATGGTGTCGTCGACCTAGTGAGGTCGACGTGGAGGTGGTCGTCGACTTGGGAGGTCGACGGGCACGTACGGGAGCTGCTGGTCGACGTGGTAGCCTGGTCGACCAGGTTACCTGGGTGACGAAGTGCTGCGAAGGAGTGCGACGGTCGCCCAGGCGAAGTTGGCGAGCACGACCTCAGTGGTGGTATCCCGAGGTCGTCGTGGCGGGCCAGAGGCAGTCGTCAGCTCAAGGTTGACGTGGAGTGTGCGCTGTGCAGGTGACGGGACTCTGCACGCCAATCGGCTACGCACACCTGCGAAGCGGGTGCACTGCTGTCCTGCGTGAGCAACGCTGGCACGCCGTCGACCTTGCCTTGCTGGAGTTCGGTCGACCAAGCCGTGCTGGAACGCGGTCGACCAAGCTGCGCTGGCAGTTGGCCGACCTGAATGCTAGCCCTGATGTAGTCTTGCATTGCCAACTTCATTGTACCATTGTTCTGAACTTTTCCTAGTGAAACTCTTGCCAATTTTCCCCGTGAACTAGCAAGTAGTGTGTGCACAAGGAAAACGACTAAGGAACAGAGAACGCAGAGATCACACGAGCACACGTGCCTAGCCGTAGCCTAGCTCCCGTTGCTGCAGTTATCTCCGCATGGTGCGGTGAGCGTGGAAGGCACACGACTTACCTTTTCAGTCAGGTCGACGTAGATACCACTTACCTATTGCGTAGCTACAGGCCGGCAACTGTGCAGTAGTCACTATGGTAGGAGCCGTAGGTGACTCGGGGGTGGTGGACACCCTGGAGGCACGGTTGGAGAACGCGAGGAGGAAGCATGAGGCCAACGAGTATGGCGACTTGCCCTGGGCGGTCGTCGAGGCTGGACTCCGCTCCACGTGGGCGACGGAGCACCCGTCTCGACCTGCCTCTCCTCGTCCGGTGAACAACGAAGGCGGCGTCGACATGGGCGTCAACGCCGGTGGTGGTCAAGTCGGCAGCAGTGCTGGAGGCACGTCGCGGCAAAGAGGTGTGATACATGCCGGTGAAGCCGGCAGCGTTCAGACTCGAGGGATGCAGTCTTCGGCGGCTGCAGGCTCCTCGCATGGCGACGCTGGTGGGCGTCGAGGTGGGCTATCGCCGATGTCGGCGACCCAGGTGACGGCGGGCGGGATTGCGCCGAGCTACGGCTACTTCAAGTTTACGCCGGACAGGATCTCGGTCACCCCTCCGCTGGTCGGTCGACCCGACATTCTCACCTGGAAGGAAGCCATCGAGCCCCAGCTGGAGATGGCCGGACTGATCGGCTTCGCCCGAGGGACCGTGGCGACACCGGGGGAACACCACCCCGACTTGCGAGCGGAGTTTCGCGCCGTGCAGCTGTTGACCTTCACAGTCATCTCGCGGTGCTGCTCGCCGGGCGTGCAAATCGCCTTGAAGTGGTGCCGGGAGTACGTCGACGCCGGCCACCGGGCGTGGCACTTCATTGAGTCGACGTACCAGGTCACCGACGACCTGTTCATCGCCCAGCTGGAGGGACAGCTGACGCACCTGCGTATGGGTGACGATGAGACTGCGACCGACTACTGCAACCGGGCACGGCGAATTCTCGCCACCATTAGGATGGCCGGCGCGCAGTACTCCACGGCGTCGTACATCACCCATGTCATGCAAGGTCTCTCTAGCAGCTACAACCTGCTGAAGCGGCTGTCCATGGCGCCGAGCACGAGGGCGACGCTCAACGAGGACAACCTGACCTCGTATATCCTGCAGGACGAGGCGATGCAGGAGGCTGAGCGGTCGCAGGAGCTCTTGGCGCAGGCGAACTTGGTCACCTCAGCGAACCAAGGAGGCCGACTGGGACAGCGCGGGCAGTTCGGCGGCGGTGGTGATAGCAGTGGCTGGAAGCCGGCCAAGGAGGTCGACAAGAAGAAGTCGACCAAGGACAGTGGTCGGGGAGGAGGAGGTCGACGTCGGGAGTGCTGGCTGTGCGGCGACCCCGACCATCTCTCCTTCGAGTGTCCCAACCGCAGCGACTCCGACGACGACGATGCTAAGGGAGGCCGTGGGAGGTCTGGCAGCCGTCGTCCTCGTCGTGGAGGAAACCAGCCGCGCAAGGAGAAGCAGTCGACCAAGACATCGACTTCGGCGAAGGACGCCGACTCCGTTGCAGGCGGAAAGGGGCGAGACGACAAGACGGCGTCGTGCTCGCTGGTCGGCGTCGTGGAGCCGACCATCTCTCTGGCGCCGGAAGCTGGAGAGGATTTCCAGGCGGTAGCGGCAGCTGTGCAGGCGAACCCGGCGGTGGTCCTGCTCGACAGCGGTTGCTCTCACCACCTGATGGGGACGAAGGAGGTCTTCGTCGACCTGCAGCCGAGCGGCGCCATCAGGCATGTGCGCGGCTTCAATGGGGCGCTGCAGGATGTCCAGGGCCGCGGCACTGTCGCTCTGCAAGGAGAGGCCGGGAAGCAGGTGCTCATCCCCGACGTGTTGTACGTCCCGGGTGTGCGAGCCAACCTGCTGTCGGCCGGCCAGCTGAAGGAGCATGGCGTGAAGCTGCAGGAGGACGGAGACGGCATGTTGCTCGTCTCAGCAGCAGGGGAGGTGCTCGGTCGAGCGACGTACTCTGGGCGAGTCCTCTGCACCGATCTGCGTCCCTGCGCGACGAGGTCGACACCACCCACGACGGAGGTGGTGGCCCTGCGGGCGATCGTCTCGAAGACGAAGTCGACGCCGGACCGGATGCATGCGAGGCTTGCGCATGTCGGCATGGACACCATACGGAGCTCGGCGAAGAACGAGGTCGCCATTGGGCTGGACCTCAAGTCGGCGATGGACGCCGACTCCCCGTGTGTCTTGTGCGTCGGCGGGAAACTGGCGCAGCACACCTTCCCCAACCAAGGCTCCGACGTCGACGACGTGCTGGCTGTCATGCACATCGACCTGTGCGGGCCGTTCCGCGTGGCTGCCAAGGATGGTAGCCTGTACTTCTTGCTGCTGAAGGACCGCAAGACCCGCTATGTGTGGGTTAAGACGGTCGCCAAGAAGTCCGATGCGTTGCAGGCGTTCGTACAGTGGCTGGCGGTGGCTGAGCGGCAGACGAAGAAGTCGGTGCTGATGCTGCGTTCTGACCGGGGAGGGGAGTTTCTCGGGAAGCAGTTCACCGACTTCGTGAACGACAAGGGGATCGTCCACGACCTGACCTGCCCATACACCCCGCAGCAGAACGGCATGGGGGAACGGGAGATGAGGACGGTAGTGGAGTCGGTGCGGACAATGCTGCTGCACATGGGTGTGCAGCACCACTGGTGGCACCTCGCTCTGCGGCAGGCCGTCTGGGTCCGCAACTGCCTTGAGAGGTCGACGCTGCCGCTGGGGACGACGCCGTACCAGCTGCTGACAGGGAAGAAGCCCGACTTGTCGCTGGCGCGGGTGTGGGGCTGCATGGCGCAGTTCCTTGTCCCTGAGCAGCAGCGTGGTGGGAAGCTGCAGCCGAAGGCCAAGTGGGGCCTACACCTTGGTGTGTCAGAGGCGAGCAAGGGCTGGGAGCTTCTTGACGTCGCCACTGACCGGGTGGTCACCACGTCGGACGTGGTGTTCTATGAGGAGCTGTCCCTGGCCGAGTGGAAGACGGAGCATGGGCCGGTGTCCGGCCGCTTGCCGCCCTCTGACACCTCGTCGGCGACGCTGCCGCTGCTTGCCAAGGTCGGTGAGCTTGCTGCTGAGGACGTCGAGGACGTCCACACCCCTACCCCTCACCCTCTGACCCCTGCCCCACCCCTCGTGGCCGACCTGCGTGGGCTGACCTCGGTGTCGGCCTCCGGCGATGAGGGGAGTAGTGGGACGCCGCCTTCGGCGCCGGCCAAGTGCATCGCCGGTGGCCGACGTGACGAGCGGCGAATCGACGAGGGATTGAAGTCGACAGGGGAGGAGCAGGTTGGGGAGCAGCAACCGACAAAGGAACAGGCTGTCGGGAAGCCGACCACGGAGCAGTCGGCGACTGGGACGTCGGCAAGGGAGCCGACCACAGGGGAGAAGTCGGCTGGGAAGCCGAGCACAGTGGAGGAGCAGCAGGACGCCGAGGGCAGCGACGACAGTGACAATGGAGGGGACGCCGAGGAGGTCCAGCAAGGACCGCGACGTTCAGGCCGACTTCGGAGGCCGCCTGACTTCTTCGTCCCCGCTGCCTTCACCACGGTGTACGACGTGGACGATGACGACGACCTGCTGTACGACGACGCCGAGGAGGATGAGGGGTTTCCGGAGCTCGACCCCGACATGCTAGCTGACCCCGAGCACCGTTGGGACATCTCGACGATGACGGTGAAGGAGGCGCTGGCGAGCTGGAAGGGCCCGGCGGTGAAGGCCGCCATGGAGGAGGAGATTCGTAGCCTCATCAACATGGGCACTTGGGAGCTGGTCCAACGCCCGCCGGGGGTGAACGTCATGAAGAACCGGTGGGTGTTGACGACGAAGTACCACATCGACGACACGGTCGAGCGAGAGAAGGCGAGGCTGGTCGTGAAGGGCTTCACACAGGTGTACGGCGCCGACTACGACGAGACGTTCGCGCCGGTGAGCAGCTACGTCACGCTAAGGATTTTCCTCAGCATCGTCGCTGTCCTCGACCTCAACCTGATGCAGCTCGACATGAAGAACGCCTTCCTGCAGAGCAAGCTCGATCGGGTGCTGTACATGTCTCAGCCGGACTACTTCAACGACGGAACCGGCCGGGTGTGTAAGCTGCTGAAGAGCCTGTACGGGCTGAAGCAGTCGCCGCTGTTGTGGTACTTGGCGCTCAATGATGTGCTGGTCGGCGCCGGGTGGAAGAAGAGTCAAGTCGACGAGGCTCTTTACTTCAAAGTCGGCGAGGGTGGAATGGCCTGCTGGGTCCTGGTCTACGTCGACGACCTGCTTGCCGCCAGCAGCAGCGCCGCGATGCTGAAGGAGCTGAAGGAGCTGCTGGAAGCCGCCTTCGAGCTGCGCGAGATCTCGCCGGTGCAGAAGTACCTCGGGCTCGAGATCGTACGCGATAGGTCGGCGGGGAAGCTGTGGCTGCACCAGCAGGGCTACGCTGACAAGTTGCGTAGGCGCTTCCTCGACGAGGAGCAGACCGGGCGCACCCCGAAGACGCCGGTCTCGGTCGGTGCCTATGCCGAGCTCACCTTCGATGACGAGGAGGCGCAGGAACGGCAGGAGGAGGAGTACCGGCAGAAGGTCGGCTCGCTGCAGTTCGCGGCGACGACGACGAGGCCGGACGTCGCCTTCGCCTGTAGCAAGCTGGGGAGCGGCCTCACGGTGAGGAGCGACCAGCACTGGCGCGAGGTCGACCGCTGCCTCGCCTACCTCGCCAACACACGTGACACCGCCCTAGAGTTCGGCGGTGGACCTCAGTCGCTGGAGCTGGTCGGCTACGTGGACGCCGACGACGCCGGTGACAAGCAGAACAGGATGAGCACGAGCGGCTACGTGTTCGTCTACGGAGGGGCTGCAGTCTCCTGGTCGAGCCAGCGCATCAAGTGCGCGACGCTGTCGTCGACCGAGTCGGAGTACGTGGCGGCCACTGAAGCTGGCAAGGAGGAACGTCGCCTTCGCTTCCTCCTCGCCGAGTTCCGGCAACTGGACGCCGGGAAGCCGACTGTCCTGCGCGTGGACAACAAGTCGGCCATCACGGTCGCCGAGGGCATGGGGTTAACGGGCAACCTCAAGCACATGGAACGGCGGCAGGCCTGGCTACAGCACATGGTGAGGCGCGGGAAGTTCTCGCTGCAGTACATCCCGACCGCTGAACAGCCGGCCGACTTCCTGACGAAGGCGCTGCACTATCCGGCCTTCAACCGGTGCTCCGTTGCAATCGGCCAAGTGCGCTTGGACAATGTGGGCGACGGCGACAATGACGTGCAGCAGTAGGTGCCATGCCCTTTTGCATGGCTGGTGCGGTGGACGACGTGCTATGTGTTGGGTGCACGTCGACGAGCTATTCTCCGAGGAGTACTGCCGAGTGGACTTGGGGGGGCCAAGCGTGAACGCGGCAGGGGAGTGTCAACGGGAGTTGGGTATTGGCCCCGTCCTCGCTTGGGCGGAGCCGACTTCGTGGTCGGGTGTGAGGGGAGCAGCCGACCTGCAGCAGTGGGTGAGCTGGTCGACGAGGAGGTCGACCTGCACGGGGGACCACTGCACGGGCGCCGACTTCAGGGTGGCGCCGACTTCAGGGAGGTCGACTTGGGAGTCGACCTGAAGAGGACGTTGAAGCCGACTTCGGCAATCGGCTAACGGACTGCTAGTCGACCTGTTAGTGGTCGACTGGACCTGGTGGTCGACGAAGGAGGGGCCGACGTCGACCTCGACTCAGGACGCTGAGCAGTTGGGTGTCGAGTAGCTGGGCGTCAACTTTGTGACGCCAGCTTCGGGTGGCCGACGTGGGTGGTCGGCCGACGACTGTGCTGGTCGACGTGGAGCTGGTCGACCAGAGGGGATGTCGACCTGGAGGAGGTCGACCGATGGTGTCGTCGACCTAGTGAGGTCGACGTGGAGGTGGTCGTCGACTTGGGAGGTCGACGGGCACGTACGGGAGCTGCTGGTCGACGTGGTAGCCTGGTCGACCAGGTTACCTGGGTGACGAAGTGCTGCGAAGGAGTGCGACGGTCGCCCAGGCGAAGTTGGCGAGCACGACCTCAGTGGTGGTATCCCGAGGTCGTCGTGGCGGGCCAGAGGCAGTCGTCAGCTCAAGGTTGACGTGGAGTGTGCGCTGTGCAGGTGACGGGACTCTGCACGCCAATCGGCTACGCACACCTGCGAAGCGGGTGCACTGCTGTCCTGCGTGAGCAACGCTGGCACGCCGTCGACCTTGCCTTGCTGGAGTTCGGTCGACCAAGCCGTGCTGGAACGCGGTCGACCAAGCTGCGCTGGCAGTTGGCCGACCTGAATGCTAGCCCTGATGTAGTCTTGCATTGCCAACTTCATTGTACCATTGTTCTGAACTTTTCCTAGTGAAACTCTTGCCAATTTTCCCCGTGAACTAGCAAGTAGTGTGTGCACAAGGAAAACGACTAAGGAACAGAGAACGCAGAGATCACACGAGCACACGTGCCTAGCCGTAGCCTAGCTCCCGTTGCTGCAGTTATCTCCGCACAGTCCTGTACGTAGACAACAAGGCCATGCTGGCCTTGTGTCAAGAGCAGCGACTGGAGCACAGGACAAAGCACATTGCTCTCCGTTACTTTCTTGCTCGTGAGCTACAGCAGCGTGGACAGTTGCGGCTTGCGTACGTGGCCTCTGAGGCCAACACTGCTGATGTTTTCACCAAGGCACTTGCGCCTTGTGATCATCAGCGCTTCTGCACTCAGCTGGGTCTTGTGCCTGTCTTGCCTCACTTGCTCACTTCTTGACCTTGCTTGTACTATCACATATATATACTCCTGCTCTTGCTGGCTTAGCCTCGTGTATATATATATGTGCTCTTGCATGTGAACTGGCCTTTTGGCCTTTGAACTTGTGCTCGGAATGTGTGGTGACTTTGTGATCCACCCTGACCTTTGCTTTGCTTTGCTTGACTGGTCTTGTGACCCCTTGTTCTCCCCCACTTTGCCTATGGGGGTGTGTCAGAACATAAAAGCTTATGCTATTTTGTAGGCTATAGTGGGGTATCCCATAGGGGGTACAACCCAACTAGGGTTTCATATTTGTACTCGCTTCATTCATAGTTCACATCATTCTCGTTCTAATCTTCTCATGCTACTGACTCATGAGGTTTTGCATCATAAGTCGCTGCACTCTTCGTAAGGCCGGCTTCAGGGAGGGAGGTAACACTCTGAGGCGAACTGTCACGGGCTTCCCAGCCGGATTATTTGAGCTTAAAAATATATCGCTGGGCGTTGTACAGTGGAGGGGCGGGGAGGGGAGGGGGGAGGAGTCCATCAGGAGGAGAGTGATTTTTCCAGGGCAATGGGATGGTGGTCTTTGGGAGGGGAGTGGATAAGCAGGTAGTGGGAGTGCCGGGACCACTGTACGTCTTTGTATATGTGGATGACTTTCAATTTACAATTGTGATTCCCGACTTCTTTCCAGTCCATGAAAAGAACTGCAGGAGTAGTGATGTTAATGTTGCTAAGGCTACATGCGACACATTACACTTACCTACTGCCTCTTAAAAAATGCGAGCTTCTCTCAGGTGGAAACCATAAGTATGCTACAACCAATTGTGATTTCTCCAGTTAGTGATGGAAAACTCAGGACGGGGTGATGGTTTGAACTATTTGAAACGTGACGTTTACTTGGTGGACATCCAAGACCAAGTAGCCATAGTAGGAACATCTTTGATATCACCCCCGAGCCTCCTCTGTACCCTAGCGCTCCTCCCCCCACCCCCACTTTCCTCCCTCTCCTCCTCCTCCTCCTCCTCCTCCTCCTCCTCCTCCTCCTCCTCCTCCTCCTCCTCTCCCTTTCTGTTTTGATTTCTGATTAAGCATGCCATCGCCTTCCATCCATCACACACCTCAACGGTACACTTTTTTAAGGCCTGGCTGTGATTTGGGACATGGCATCATATAGGGAGTGAGCTTCTAGGTGGAAGGTCTAGGAGCGAAACATAGCTGCCTTTCAAATCAACGGCCTATAGATAGCCTGCTAGTGAGATTTGACAGAGCGCTTAGTGTCCAAGTACGGTAAAGCGTTTGTCATTAGTTTTGAGAATAATTGATTCTGACGCCAAGTATACGATCTCCCCGCATTGGAATGGCTACACATACAATCAACCAGTCTCGTTTGAGGGCGTGACGAACAGACACGTGCAGATGGAATGGAGAGGTGCTATTTGCTTATTCTGCTGAGGGAGAGAGTGGATCATGGTAAGGGTTCTTCGCAGAAAGGAAGTGGTACTGCCAAAGTAGGAGCTAAGGCAAGGAACCAAAGCTAGGGTTTCGGGTATCGAGAGTACGAAAGGTTGGCCACAGAGGTGTTGCACTATAGAATGGGCAGTACAAATAGGCAAGAAACAAGGTACACCACAAAACACGTTCGTCAAATAACCACACTAACAATTTCTATATGCGGTCACTAACAATATACGTAAATATATTGTTCAACAGTCATATACGATTTGTTTCATATACGCACGTTATTTAAGCTATTCAAGATTATGGTTGTGCTAGGGGCATTGATGTAGAAGTATGGGTATACTCCAACTCCAAAACTTAAGCACACAACTTTCAAAGTGTGTGGAGAGAGGAGAGGGGCTTTGCTGCTTGCATGCATCTAGATTAATGATTGATTAGTAGAGAATAAATAACCCCTTGTAAAAAAACAACCGCAAAATATTAGACCAAACCAAGCTTGGAGGCACATTTATGGACACTTCGCATCATTAGAGCAAGTATTGGAGGGCCCAATGGCTAATACGTTTTGTTACAATCATCTTGACTCAGCAAGGAAATTTAGTATTCTTGCAATGAAGCTAGAATGCTATAGTGCGTCGTGCGAAAGTGGATCAAGAGGGCGACAGCGTGGATAAGGATAAGAAAAATTGTTCTGACACCGCCGTCTGTAGCGGGTCGAGTGGAGCCTCTCCTTCTCCGTGAAGTGGGAACCGGTGAAGTTGTAGCCAGGATGAGGCCAACGGCTGGCTGGATCATGTTATCTTGGCGCGAATAGGGCACTGGTGGTGGTAGGTGTGGTGTGGAGGATGCAATCTGCTTCGTACGATAGTCGAGCTGCCCTCAAGAGGAAGGAATTTTGTCGACTATGACGCGAATCCTCCTTCCAGCCGAGAAATTTTGGGGCTGTGACAGGGAATAGATCGCCGATTCTGTTGCAGTCAACTGGCGGAAGCTTGCCGGCTACTATGGCGGTGCTTTGCGGCCTCCGTCTCGGTCTCTTGGCGGCGTTTGTTGCGGCGCTCGCGGTCTCAGGCTATCTGCCGTGCGCGTCGCTCGCACAGAGTCTCGCGAAATCGCAATGTGCGATGACCCGTCGAACCGTGGTAGTAGTAGCAGTAGCAGCAGCGATACTATGATAGTAGTAGTACCACTAGTAGTACTATTAGTACAAGTAGTACGATCCTAAGAGGCGTTTGTTGCGGCGCTCGCGGTCTCAGGCTATCTGCCGTGCGTGTCGCTCGTACAGCGTCTCGCGAAATCGCTAGGTGCGATGACCCGTCGAACCGTGGTAGTAGTAGCAGTAGCAGCAGCGATACTATGTTAGGGTTGGTTCGCCCAACCACGGAACCTACGGCAAAAGTCTCTACGATGGCGGAATGTTGGCCAAATGGAAGCGCGTAGATGATTCATGAATGAAATGGTGGAATTCGGCCTACGGTGGACATTGGAAGCTAAGGCGTGAGAAGCGAGAGAGAAATCAGGAAGAAATGTGCTAGAAGGAGAAGCATCGAGAATGAGATCGACGGGGAAAATGTGTTTCGAGCTCGAGGCGTGTTCGAGAAGGTGCTTGATTCGGACCCGAGGAGTGTTGCTTGAATTCGGTTCGGTTCTGTGTGCGATTCGGGGTGAAACGAGGCGCACGCGGTTACTTGGGAAACAAGTGAAGTTACAACATCGTGCCGCAGAGTTCTACTCCAATCCGAACAGCAGGAGCTACAAGGGTCCGTTGCAGCAGAGGAACGTGGCGGCAAAGGCGAATGTAGCAGAAGCGGAAAAGGAAGATGTGATCCTTGGAGGAGCGCATCTTGTGAACGTGGTGCGTCTACCAAAGGATGCTCGTCAGACGGACGGACGTGAGAAGACGGCATGGTTCATGGACAGCGGATGCACGCGTCACATGACATTCAGGTCAGATTGGATGGAGAATGTGAGGGAGTCGAGTGAGGATTATGTACTGCAAGATAACAGTGGGAAGTAACCAGTGACAAGAGAGGGTGATGTGGTGTTGCAGAGTTCGTATGGAGAGTGTCAAACTTATATGATCTAGCCTGTGTAGGCTGTAGCCGGTTAGATACTAAGGGGTACACAATTCTAGGGTTTCATATTTGTATCACTTTCATTCCTTAGTCAATCCATTCTCGTTCTAAGTTTCTCATGGTATCGAGCAGGTTCCCTCGTGGGAACTGTTCCTAGGGCCCACCAAGATTTTTTTTCCTACCCAGGGCGCGTGCCGCCCCTGCTCGAAGCGCGCCTAGTGTCCCGCCCCTCAGGCCCCGTCGCTGCCCTCTCTAGGCCCCGCGTGGCCCCTTAGCGGCCCCGTCGCCGCCCCTTACGGCCCCGCGACTGCCCCTTACGGCCCCGTCGCCGCCCCTCACGGCCCCGCGACCGCCCCTTACGGCCCCGTCGCCGCCCCTCACGGCCCCGCGACCGCCCCTTACAGCCCCGTCGCTGCTCCTCACGGCCCTGCGACCGCCCCTTACGGCCCCGTCGCCGCCCCTTAAGGCCCCGTCGCCGCCCCTTACGGCCCCGTCGCCGCCCCTTACGGCCCTGTCGCCGCCCCTCACGGCCCCGCAACCGCCCCTTACGGCCCCATCGCCGCCCCTCACGGCCCCGCGACCGCCCCTTACGGCCCCGTCGCCGCCCCTTAAGGCCCCGTCGCCGCCCCTTACGGCCCCGTCGCCGCCCCTTACGGCCCCGTCGCCGCCCCTTTCGGCCTCGTCGCCGCCCTTCAGAGGCCTCATTGCCGCCCTTCCGCGGCCCCGTCGCCGCCCTTTCGCGGCCTCGTCGCCGCCCTTCAGCGGCCTCGTCGCCGCCCCTCAGCGGCCTCGTCGCTACCCTTCAGCGGCCTCGTTGCCGCCCCTTGCGGCCCCGTCGCCGCCCTTCGCGGCCCTGCCGCCCTTCCTTGGCCCCCTCAGCCGCCCTTCTCGGCCCTGTCGAGCAGCCGAGCCGCCGTCACCGCCGAGCCACCGAGCCGCCCTTGCCGCTGTGCCGCCGAGCTGCCGAGCCGCCGAGCCGCCGAGCTACCGAGCCGTCGAACCCCCGAGCTGCCGAGCCGCCGAGCCACCGAGCCGCCCTGCAGCCGAGCCGCCGAGCCGCCACTCCACGCCACCGCAGCCGAGACGCCGCAGTCCCTGCTGACGCGGCCCTGTCCCTGCCGGCCTGCCTCGGCCCGCCCCACCTGCCTGGTAAGAGCAGCGCCTCTGCCACTGCACTGCCCTACCCCACTGCTCTCTCTGCCAGTCTACAGCTGTCATGGCCACCCCCAGTGTTCTCACCTTTGACGCTGAGGGTCGGGCTGTTGACTTTGAGGTCTGGGTAGATGATCTGCGGCTTTTCCTACAGTGCGATAGGGCAGACGGTCTCTCTCTGTTTGACCTCACCTCTGGTGCCTCTCCTGCCCCTGCTGCTGATGCTGACGCCAATGTTCGCTCACAGTGGGCCACGCGCGATGCTGCTGCTCGCCTTGCTGTGCGCCGCCACTTACCGACCGCTGAGCGCGCGCATTTTAGTCAGTTCAAGAGTGCTAAGACCGTGTACAACGCTGTCGTTGCACGCTACTCTTCCCCTGCCACTACTGCCCTTAGCCGCCTCATACTGCCGTACCTCTTCCCTGACCTCTCCGCTTTTCCCACAGTCGCTGACCTCATTACGCACCTTCGCACTAGTGACATTCTTTACCGCGCTGCGCTTCCTGCTGAGTTCTGCGCCAAGAACCCCCCCCCTATGTACATCACCCTCTACTACATAGTCACCCGCCTCCCTGACACCCTTCGCTCGGTCAGGGGCCACTTCCTCTCTGTTTGCCCCACCACCCTCACCGGTGACCTCCTAGAGGAGCGCCTCCTAGCAGCAGAAAAGAGGAAAGTCGCTGTAGGAGCCTCTCGTGGTGACCTTCGTACCCCTGTCTTTGAGGGGTGCTCCCCCTCCCCCCTCTTGCCCTCTGTTGCCTCTGCTGCTGCGGCCGACCTCGTTGGTCTTGAGTCGGTCGGCGCGGCGTCTGCCCCTAGCGGGAGACGCCTCTCAGGCAAGGGCAAGGGGGGCAAGGGCGCTGGAGGAGCTGGCGGGGGCGGTGGAGGCGACGGTGGAGGCGGCGGAGGGGGTGGGGGTGGCGGTGGGAGTGGTGGCGGGAGTGGGGGCACTAGTGGCGACAGTGGAGGTGGAGGAGGCGGCGGCGGTGGCAGTGCGAGCGGAGGTGGTGGAGGTGGAGGCGGTGGTGGAGGTAGCGGCGGCGGAGGTGGAGCTGGTCGGGGCGGCTCTTCGCAGAGGGTCGGCTCCGGTGGTGGTCAGCGCTAGCAGCAGTAGCAGCAGCGCACTCGTGAGACCCCTTCCCCCCAGCCGCTTCGTGAGTGGTACACAGCTCGTCAGCGGGGTTGGGGTGCTGGCCCCTGTACCTACGTTCTACGTACAGGCGACCACACGGGTGAGCAGTGTGGGGGTCCGCTCTCCACCCAGCGCTGCTTCGGCCGCCTGACGGACGCTTGGCGTCACCAGTTCCCCGACGCTACTGAGATCCCTCGCTGGGGCGAGCTGTTTAGGGCGGGTGTTGCGATCTTTGATCTTCATTATGATGCTATTCTTGCTGCAATGTATGCTGTGACTATTAGTGATGAGGGTGACTGTTACCGGTGTTTTCCGCCTGACCCGGGCATTGAGGCTGCTGCTCTAGGTGCTGGTGAGGCTGCTGCTCTAGGTGCCAGTGAGCCTGCTGCCCCAGGTGCTGGTGAGTCTGCGCTCTCAGGTACCGCGTCGGCTCCGGCCACCCACACCTTCACCCTTGACTCGGGTGCTTCCCGCTCCTTCTTTCGAGACCGCACCACGCTTACGCCGCTTAGTCGGCTAGTGGTAGTCTCCCTGGCAGACCCCTCTGGGGGTCCTGTCCTTGCCCACTTCTCCACTGTTCTACCGTGTCCGCCGGCCCTTTCTGGCACCCTGTCGGGTCTTTACCTCCCCTCGTTCTCTACGAACTTGGTGAGTGGTGCTGACCTCCAGGATGGAGGGGTTCACCAGTTCACTCTTGCGAGTCAGCGAGTGACCCACTGTACCTGTGCTCGGACGGGCCGTCACTTGGCCACGTTTACCCGTCAGCCGAGGTCGAGCCTGTACACACTGACTACTGAGTCTCCTCCGGTCGCTGAGTCTGCTCAGGTAGCCGCGTCGGGTCAGGTGTCTGCTGCGGCGTCCAGGTCTGGTCCTGAGTCTGCCCCCTGCTCGTGTCGTCTCCTGTCTCACCAGACTCTCCTCTGGCACCACCGCCTTGGTCACCCCTCCCTGCCTCGTCTTTGAGGCATGGCCTCCCGTGTCCTTGTCTCTGGTCTCCCCCGGCCCCTCCCTCCCCTTCCTCCGGGGCTTGCCCCCACCTGCGTTCCCTGCGTTGACGGGCGGCAGCGCGCTGCTCCTCACTCCTCCGAGTTTCCTCCTACAGAGGGACCGCTGCAGACGCTTCACATGGACGTGTGGGGCCCAGCCCGCATCCGTGGACAGGGTCACGAGCCTTACTACTCGCGTTACATTGCAATCTTCCCCTTGCGCAGCAAGGGTGAGGTCACTGAGGTATTGATTACCTGGATCCGCGCAGCTCGTCTCCTTCTCCACTCTTCCTTACGCCAGGTCCCCCTCTGGTAGACCCCCTCCCCCCTCAGGGTCCTGCCCCCTCAGGTGTGTCTCAGGTAGACGCAGTCGACCCTGTCGAGGTAGCTGTTGAATCTGGTGCTGCTAGGGGTGCTGAGCCTGCGGGTGCTGGGTCTAGGGGTGCTGAGCCTGGGGGTGCTGACTCTGGGGGTGCTAAGCCTGGGGATGCTACGCCCGGGGGGTGCTGCGTCTTGGGGTGCTGAGCCCGGGGGTGCTACGTCCGGGGGTGCGGAGTGTGAGGGTACTGGACCTGCTCGTGTGGCGTCTGGCCGTGCTGGGCCAGGAGGTTCTTCGGGTGCTTCGTCCTGGCGGGAGCTACTCTCTCCACAGGAGCTGCGTGAGTGGTTTGCCCGGCGCTGGAGGCGAGCTGCTAGAGCTGGAGGTGCTGCGGGTGCTGGAGGTTCCGCTGGTGCTGAGGGTGCTGGTGCCTTGGGTCCCGGAGGTGCTAGTACTGGGAGTACTGGAGCTGCTGGGCCTGCGGGTGCTTCTCATACTGGAGCTGGTGGTGCTGCGGGCGTCGGTGCTACTGAGGGTGCTAGAGCTGAACCCGCTGCGTCTTCTGGTGGTCCGGCTGGAGCTGGGGCTGCTGGGGGTGTTGGCGCTGAGGGTGCCTCTTGTGTTGTTGCCTCTTAGGGTACTGGAGTTGGCGCTGCTGGAGCTGGGGGTGCTGCTGGAGCTGCTGGAGCTGGAGCTGCTGGGGGTGTTGGCGCTGGTGGTTCTGCTGGCGTTGGTACTTCAGAGGGTGCTGGAGTTGGCGCTGTTGAAGCTGGAGGTACTGCTGGCGCTGGTGCTGCCGCTGGGGGTACTGGTGCTGTCCCTGCTGGTTCTGGAGGCGCTGCGCGGCCGAGGCCGTACTTTGTTCCGCTCCTTGAGTAGGTTCTTGGTCTCCCGCCCTCTACTGGTCCTGCTCCTCCCTTAGAGTGTCCACAGCCTATCCAGTCGTGGTCACACTTACTGCCCGCCTCCCCCCTACCTGCTCCTTCTCCCTACACTGGTCCTACTGGAGGTCTTGCTGAGCGTCGTGAGCCTGCGTCTCGTCCTGCGTCGCCTGTCCGTGCTGCTCGCACTAGTAGTCGTGTTTCGCGTCAGCGTCCTCCCCCTGTCCCCGGCACGCACCGGATGTCCCTGAGTCCCTCCACTGCTCCGCTGCGTGCCCCTTTCCCTTCTCCTCCTGAGTCCTCTCTTCCTGTTCTTGCTGACCCGGAGTCGGATTCCCTTCGTGCTGCCAGTCCTGCTGTCACGTGTCTCCTTGCTACTGTCGTCACTGACCCTTCCTTTGAGTCCGCTGCTGCGTCTGCCTTAGTTTCTGAGCTTCTCGACTTCGCTGCTCGCTGTCGCCTAGACTACGCTCCTAGTCTTGTCGCTGAGTCTGCGTCTGTCTGTCCTCCGTCCGTCAGGGGTGAGTGTGCCCTTGGCACGAACATCCTTGAGGACAAGCAGGAGGAGTTCCAGTGCTTTGCTGCTGCTTCACCTCATCTCGTGTTCATGCTGCTTGCCCCTGAGGGAGACCCGGATGCACCAGACATCCCGACTCCGCGCTCTTACGCGGAGGCGATAGAGGGTCCCTACTCCTCTCAGTGGCAGGCAGCCATGGATGCAGAGATGGCTTCTTGGAAGTCCACAGGCACCTACGTCGACGAAGTTCCCCCTCCTGGGGCGAACATCATCAGTGGCATGTGGATTTTTAGGGTGAAGCGGCCGCCGGGTTCTCCGCCTGTCTTCAAGGCGCGCTACGTGGCTCGTGGCTTCAGTGAGCGGCAGGGAGTTGACTACTTTCAGACCTTCTCTCCCACCCCGAAGATGACCACTCTTCGGGTACTACTGCACATAGCCACTCACCGTGACTACGAGCTTCACTCTCTTGACTTCAGCACAGCTTTCTTGCAGGGCAGCCTGCACGAGGAGATCTGGCTACGCCGCCCACCTGGCTTCACTGGGTCTTTTCCTCCTGGTACCCAGTGGAGCCTCCAGTGGCCAGTCTACGGTCTCCGCCAAGCACCTCGTGAGTGGCACGACACACTGAGGACTACACTTGCAGCTCTTGGGTTTGCGCCTTCTACTGCCGACCCGTCGCTGTTTCTGTGCAACGACACTTCTTTGCCGCCGTTCTACATCCTCGTGTACGTCGACGACTTGGTCTTTGCCACTGCTGACACTGCTGGACTCGCCCACGTGAAGTCTGAGCTGCAGAAGAGACACACATGCACAGACCTGGGTGAACTGCGCAGCTACCTTGGCTTGCAGATCGCCCGGGACAGAGCACGCCGCACCATTACCCTGACTCAGTCACACATGGTGCAGCAGGTCCTTCAGCGCTTTGGCTTCACGTACTCCTCGCCTCAGGCCACTCCTCTGCCTACTTGCCACTCGCTCTCAGCTCTGCCTTCGGATGAGTCCGTAGAGTCGAGTGGCCCGTACCCAGAGCTTGTTGGCTGCCTCATGTACCTGATGACCTGCACTCGACCTGACCTTGCATACCCTCTTAGCATTCTGGCACGCTATGTTGCTCCTGGGAGACACAAACCAGAGCACATGGCTGCAGCGAAGAGGGTGTTGTGCTACTTGTGCAGTACGCCGGGCATGGGGCTTGTGCTTGGAGGGCGGAGTCCAGTGGTCCTCACTGGCCACGCAGACGCTTCTTGGGTTGATGACCAGGCTACGCAGCTTTCGTCACGAGGTTACACCTTCAGCCTTGGTTCCGGCTCTGTTTCGTGGCGGTCTACCCGCTCGTCTTCTGTTCTCGGCTCCAGTTGTGAGGCTGAGATCTACGCAGGGGCCATGGCTGCACAGGAGCTACGCTGGCTCACCTACCTGCTGACTGACCTAGGAGAGCCGCCTCGTTCTCCTCCAGTTCTATACGTAGACAACAAGGCTATGCTGGCCTTGTGTCGGGAGCACAGACTGGAGCACAGAACGAAGCACATCGCTCTTCGCTACTTCCTTGCTCGTGAGTTGCAGCAGCGAGGTCAGCTGCGCCTTGCGTACGTGGCCTCTGAGGCCAACACTGCTGATATCTTCACCCAGGCACTTGCGCCTTGTGACCATCAGCGCTTCTGTACTCTGTTAGGTCTTGTACCTACCTTGCCTCACTTGCTAACTTTTTGACCTTGCTTATACTGTTACATATACATATACATGCTCTTGCTTGTTTAGCGTTATATATATGTGTGTACTCATGCATGTTAACTGGCCTTGTGGCCTTGAACTTGTGCTCAGAATGTGTGGTGACGTTGTGATCCACCCTGAGCTTGCTTTGTCTTGCTTTGCTTGACTGGTCTTGTGACCCCTTGTTCTCCCCCACTTTGCCTATGGGGGTGTGTCAAACTTATATGATCTAGCCTGTGTAGACTGTAGCGGGTTAGATACTAAGGGGTACACAATTCTAGGGTTTCATATTTGTATCACTTTCATTCCTTAGTCAATCCATTCTCGTTCTAAGTTTCTCAGAGAGGTGAAACTGGAGAGTGTGCTGTTGGTTGAGGATTTAAAGGTGAATCTTCCCTTGCTCCCTCCCATGGGGCCCACTCACCCGTCGCTTTCCATCCCTTTCCCCTCTCTCCCTATGCTGCAGTTTTGGTCGTGCCAAAACACACCCTTCTCCTGCTGTTGCTTCTGCTCGGGATGTTTGCTGCTGTTGCTTTGGGCTGTTTGCTGCCATTGCTTCTGTTCGGGCTTTTTACTGCTGGTTGCTTCTGTTCGGACCGTCACTGCTTAGCACTGATGCTGCCGTCACTGCTTGCTTGCTACTGCTGCTGCCGTCACTGCTTGCTTGCTACTGCTGCTGCCGTCACTGCTTGCTTGCTACTGCTGCTGCCGTCACTGCTTGCTTGCTACTGCTGCTGCCGTCACTGCTTGCTTGCTGCTGCTGCTGCCGTCACTGCTTGCTTGCTACTGCTGCTGCCGTCACTGCTTGCTTGCTGCTGCTGCTGCCATCACTGCTTGCTTGCTACTGCTGCTGCCGTCACTGCTTGCTTGCTACTGCTGCTGCGGTCACTGCTTGCTTGCTACTGCTGCTGTCGTCAGTGCTTGCTTGTTACCGCTGCTGCCGTCACTGCTTGCTTGCTACTTCTGCTACCGCCAGTGCTTGCTTGCTACTGCTGCTGCCGCCAGTGCTTGCTGCAGCTCTGCTGTCACTGCTTGCTACTGCTGCCCTGTTGTTGCTGCCGATGTCGTTGCTTGTGCTGCCGATGTCATTGCTTGTGCTGCCGATGTCATTGCTTGTGCTGCCGATGTCATTGCTTGTGCTGCCGATGTTATTGCTTGTGCGGCCGATGTCATTGCTTGTGCTGCCGATGTCATTGCGTGTGCTGCTACTGCTCACTGATTTGCAGCCCCCGCGCCCTCTCCCCAATCATCCAGTCCTTCGCCTCGTTCTTTCCTCCCCTCGTTGCCCCTTGATGTCCTCCGCACGTCGTGTGGGCATTCTGGGAAGGAACCTGCCTGGGTCTTTCATCTAGCCTGGCTGCTGCAATTGTCCCTGCTGGGTCAACACATCCAGCACCACAAGGGCTGCAGAAGCAACAGTAGAAGAAACAGCATCAGTAGCAGCAGCAAGAACAGCAAGAAAAGCAGCAAGAGCAGCACATAGGGTTTTTTTTGGCACTGGGACTGAAATTCACAACGCTTTGTCTCCAGTACGTTCGCACGCTGTACAGGAAACTGATACAAGAGGATGTTATGCGAAGAAATGAAACATGTTGAACCTATCTTGATTCTTGGGATGGCACGAATGGTTTAGAAGCACCAGACGAGCACAACCACGAGTGTTGTACAGTACTCACAGTTGTTTCCGTGATGCTCAAGGCATCCTTGTTTGCAGTAGTCGAGAGGCGGGAGACGGACATCAACGTCACACCTTAGTCAGATTACACCGTTCATCACCACTCGTCACCGCTCGTCACCACTCACGGGCACTCAGCACCACCAATGACCACACACAACGGCCCAGCACCGCTCACTGCCACTCTGAACCACTCTGCAGCACTCGGCACCGCTCAGAGCCGCTCATCACCACTGGACACCTCTCTCTGTCGCTCATCACCCCTCATCACCGCTCATCACCCCTCATCACCGCTCATCACCACTCACGGACGCTCAGCACCACCATGACCGCACACAAAGGCCCAATACTTCTCATTGCCGCTCTGAACCTTGTTGCAGTACTCGTCACCGCTCAGAGCTGCTCATCACCACTCGGCACCTCTCTGAGTGGCTCATCACTTCTCGTCACCGCTCACGGGCGCTCAGCACCACCAATCATCGCACACAACGACCCATCACCACTCACTGCTGCTCTGAACCGCTCTGCAGCACTTGGCACCGCTCAGAGCAGCTCATCACCACTTGGCACCTCTCAGAGTGGCTCTTCACTACTCCTTACCACCCACGGGCGCTCAGCACCAGCGATGACCGCACACAACGGCCCAGCACCGCTCACTGCTGCTCTGAACCGCTCTGCAGCACTCTGCACCACTCACAGCCGCTCATCACCACTCGGCACTGCTCAAAGCCGCTCATCACCACTCCGCACCTCTCTGAGCTGCTCATCACCACTCGTCACAGCTCGTCACCACTCACCGGCACTCAGCACCACCAATGACCACACACAACAGCTCAGCGCCGCTCACTGCCACTCTGAATCACCGAGAGCCGCTCACAGCCACTCGACACCGCTCCCAACCTAATCAGCGCTCATCACCGCGTGTCACCGCTCACGGGCACTCAGCACCACCAATGACTGCACACAACGGCCCAGCATTGCACTCAACCTCCTCCTCCTCCTCCTCCTCCTCCTCCTCCTCCTCCTCCTCCTCCTCCTCCTCCTCCTCCTCCTCCTCCTCCTCCTCCTCCTCCTCCTCCTCCTCCTCCGCCTATACTCATGTTGGTGTTTCCTACCACTGCTGAGCATTTTCTGTTGCTGCTCGATGGTGAGGCGGATGCTCACAACTGTCGCTTGCTGCTTGTGCTTGTGCTGGCGTTTCCTACTGCTGTTCATCATTTTTTGTTGCTGCTCGATGGTGATGCGGATGCTCACAACTACCGTTTGCTGCTTGTGCTCGTGATGGTGTTTCCTACAGATGCTGAGCATTTCCTGTTGCTGCTCGATGGTGATGCGGATGCTCACAACTACCGTTTGCTGCTTGTGCTCATGATGGTGTTTCCTACTGCTGCTGAGCATTTCCTGTTGCTGCCCGATGGTGATGTTGATGCTCACTACTACAGTTTGCTGCTTGTGCTTGTGCTGGTGTTTCCTACTGCTGCTGCGCATTTCCTGTTGCTGCTCGATGGTGAGGCGGATGCTCACAACTACCGTTTGCTGCTTCTGCTCGTGCTGGTGTGTCCTACTACTGCTGAGCATTTCTTGTTGCTGCTCAATGGTGAGGCGGATGCTCGCTAGTACCGTTTGCTGCTTGTGCTCGTGCTGGTGTGTCCTACTTCTACTGAGCATTTTCTGTTGCTGCTCGATGGTGAGGCAGATGCTCACAACTACCATCTGATGCTTGTGCTCGTGCTGGTGTATCATATTGCTGCTGAGCGTTTTCTCTTGCTGCTCGATGGTGAGGCGGATGCTTACTACCACATTTTGCTGCTTGTGCTCGTGCTGGTGTGTCCTATTACTGATGAGCATTTTCTGTTGCTACTCGATGGTGAGGCGGATGCTCACAACCGCCGCTTGCTGCTTGTGCGCGTGATGGTGCTGCTGAGCATTTCCTATTGCTGCTTGATGGTGAGGCGGAAGCTCACTACTACAGTTTGCTGCTTGTGCTCGTGTCGGTGATTCCTACTTCTGCAGAGCATTTTCTGTTGCTGCTCGATAGTGAGGCGGATGCTCACAACTACCGTTTGCTGCTTGTGCTCGTGCTGGTGTTTCCTACTGCTGCTTAGCATTTCCTGTTGCTGCTCGATGGTGAAGCGGATGCTCACAACTACAGATTGCTGCTTGGCTCATGCTGGTGTTTCCTACTGCTGCTGAGCATTTCTTGTTGCTGCTCGATGGTGAGGTGGATGCTCACTACTACCGTTTGCTGCTTGTGCTCGTGCTGGTGTGTCCTACTTCTGCTTAGTATTTTCTGCTGCTGCTCGACGGTGAGGCGGATGCTCACAATTACCATTTGCTGCTTGTGCTCGTGCTGGTGTGTCCTACTGTTGCAGAGCATTTCCTCTTGCTGCTCGATGGTGAGGAGGATGCTCACTACCACAGTTTGCTGCTCGTGCTCGTGTTGGTGTGTCCTACTACTGATGAGCATTTTTAGGTGTTGCTTGATGGTGAGGCGGATGCTCACAACTGTTGTTTGCTGCTTGCGTGCGTGATGGTGCTGCTGAGCATTTCCTGTTGCTGCTTGATGGTGAGGCGGATGCTCACTACTACAATTTGCTGCTTGTGCTTGTGCAGGTGTGTCCTACTTCTGTTGAGCATTTCCTACTTACAGTTTGCTGCTTGTGCTTGTGTTTCCTCCTCCTCCTCCTCCTCCTCCTCCTCCTCCTCCTCCTCCTCCTCCTCCTCCTCCTCCTCCTCCTCCTCCTCCTCCTCCTGGTCCTCCTCGTCGTCGTCCTCCTCGTCCTCCTCCTCGTCCTCCTCCTCGTCCTCCTCCTCGTCGTCGTCGTCCTCCTCCTCCTCCTCCTCCTCCTCCTCCTCCTCTTCCTCCTCCTCTTCCTCCTCCTCCTTTTCCTCCTCCTCCTCCTCCTCCTCCTCCTCCTCCTCCTCCTCCTCGTCACCTTTGTCCTCGTCCTCGTCACGCGTCGTCGTCGTTGTCCTCGTCGATATATCAATTAGCGTATCGATAATGTTGCCATGCATTGTACCATTCAGATGTATTACATTTACATGATTGGAATTTCCATTTATGGAGCTAGTAATTATGTTCTGTGTGTTTTGTCTTTTCATATTCTCGATTGTTGATTCTTCAACTCAGTAAAAACATATCAAATTAATATGTCATGAACAAAAGCATATTTTACTGTATACCCTGCAAATTTCCAGCTGACGGAAAAGTTGTGCAACGCGGAACCGCGCTTCAAATCGGTACCGCGCTTCAGGAACCGTTGTGCGAATCGATACTACTAGGAGTATGTGACTCTGAGAGCCTGGGACCAAGTTTTCATCCCTACGTGTGGGGTGTTCCCCACCCCCCCACGTTTTTTTTTTTCCTTCTCGGTCAGGTCCATCCTGTACACCCAACCGTGACGTTTTCCGTTTTGTGCGGAATGTTCCAGAATTTTAATTTTCTAACCACGAATAGAGTCGTGCATCCTATTTGTTTCCTTCTGCCCTAGATGTTACACACCATCTTGTGGGCTGGGTGGCTTGGGATTTTCGTACACCTCCACTCCACCCCGCTCCGCACCTACTTTCGATTCCCTCACAACACATTCCTCGCTTCACCTTGCTAATTAGCACCATAGCGTGCCTTCTATTCTTACTTGACCACCAGTCAAGCTCATGCATCGCCTTAGCACCGTAGCGTTTCTTCCTGCGCGCCTCGCTAGCGTAGAGGCAACACGCCCGAAATGACCGCCCTCGTTAGAAACCAGCAGTAAGGATTCGTCGTTTTCAGAAAGTTTATTACCGATACAGCTGCCAAGAGGAGAAGCGGCCCGTGTCTTTGTCCCTTGCGCGGCGCCTCGCTGCTGGCGTGGTGGGCAGCGGCAGCGATACGTGACGAGCGCGACGCGATCAGCAGCTTGGGGGAATCGCGATGGAAACAGTAGGCAATCCCACTTCCGCGCTGACGCTTTCATCACCCCCAGGCGTGGCGAATAGTAGCTGGCAGAAGCGCGGAGCAGGTGCAGGCGGAAGCTTATGTCAGACTTTATATTATTTATATTTGTAACTGCCTGTAGCTGTAGTTAGTGTAGTTATTGCAAATTTTGTTAGGTGGTGCACCCTTTTGTTTCCTATACTATATGTTCTTTGAACCTATAGTGCAACCCACCTTTTTCTCCTTTCACAACTTTCTCGACTCTCCCCCTTGGGCCCAACTCACTCGATACCTAAGTTGGGCCTAGGCTCCTAAGCCTAGGCCCTTACGTTCTTATTATTTTAACATGGTATCAGAGCAGGTTGGTCCTGGCCTGTGGGCCCGACCAAAGCTTCCGCTGCTGAATTATTGGTCACGCGCCACGGGCGCGTGACGTTTTTATTTTCTACCCGTCGCGGACCCGCCCCCTTTGGCGCCCGCGGCGGTGCTCTTGGCGCCCGCGGACCCGCCTTCGGCGCCCGCGGCGGTGCTCTTGGCGCCCGCGGACCCGCCTCTGGCGCCCGCGGCGGTGCCCCTTGCCGTCGCGGACCCGCCCCTGGCGCCCGCGGCGGTGCTCTTGGCGCCCGCGGACCCGCCTCTGGCGCCCGCGGCGGTGCCCTTTGCCGTCGCGGACCCGCCCCTGGCGCCCGCGGCGGTGCCCTTGGCGCCCGCGGACCCGCCTCTGGCGCCCGCGGCGGTGCCCTGCGCCATCGCGGACCCGCCCCTGGCGCCCGTGGCGGTGCCCTTGAGCCGCCGCGGACCCGCCCCTGGCGCCTGCGACGGTGCTCTCCGCACCTGCATTCCCTGAAGCCGCCCCTGACACCACTGCACCGACACCTTTTCGCCGCTCTGCGGCTTTCTTCCTTCCCACCCCCCTCCTCCTTTGTCTCCCTGCAGCCGCGGGGAGGAGGGTATGGGGGTGGAGGGTGTTGGAGTGTGGGTCGTACCCTTCCCTTCCCCTCCTCCTCCTTTTGTTCCCACTGCTGCAGCTGCCGCTGGGGGGGAGGGTGTGAGGGTGTGGGGGAGCAGGGGGAGAGGCGCCGGGGTGAAGGGTGTGAGGCAACCAGCAGCCGTCCCTCCACCTCTCCTCTCTTCCCCCCCTCTCTACTGCTCCTGCAGCAGTGTGGGGGAGGGGAGGGAGGAGGGTGAGGTGATGGAGGGGGTGACCAGTTATTGTCTGCCCGCCTGCAGTACCTGCTGTTGCTTGGTTATTATCTTGCTTGTGTTGCTTGTGTACCCCTGCAAGTTGTGTTCTGCACAAACTTCTGCTGCAGGCAGTTATGGGGGAGTGTCAGACTTTATATTATTTATATTTGTAACTGCCTGTAGCTGTAGTTAGTGTAGTTATTGCAAATTTTGTTAGGTGGTGCACCCTTTTGTTTCCTATACTATATGTTCTTTGAACCTATAGTGCAACCCACCTTTTTCTCCTTTCACAACTTTCTCGACTCTCCCCCTTGGGCCCAACTCACTCGATACCTAAGTTGGGCCTAGGCTCCTAAGCCTAGGCCCTTACGTTCTTATTATTTTAACAGCTTAGAGCAGATTGAGCGCAGAGAAACGTGTACTCGTGCTCCCCTACCATTTTTCTCGTGACATCATATGGCTTTCATCCTACCCTGCTCGAGTAGCTACTACTCTCATTTTGACATTCCTCGCCTTGCTTACGTGCCTTGCTTTAATCACTAACGTAGCTTCTCTACACCTCTGCGAGCCATCTCTAGTCTCTTAGTAGCTTCTCGCCATCACGATGTGGCAGCGCGCGAGCAACAGCACTGCAGGCTCGCCCTAAACGACTCGTTCCTCGGAGAAAATGGTTGAAATGTCTCTAAGGTGGCGCTGCGGATCACCACAGATCTGCGGCGGCGCGAACCTGAGACACCAAACGCAGCCTCGCTCCGTACTCGCTATCGTACATGATTCAGTCGGTTGCAGTCGCCGGATCGAATTTCCCTCCCTTGTGGCGGCTGCAACACGTGCCGGCAGCTACCCGGGCTGGAAGACGTAGGTGTGAACGCGCGCGGCCTGCACAAGAGTGACCGCGCGCGCGCGTGCTGTGCAGAACGTGATTCCTTTCACCCGACAAATCACGCTCTCCCTGCTGGCCGGTCTGTATAGTAATGCGGGCTCCTTTTGTATTCAGCTTTGCGTCAAATCATTCTGTTATTTTTTTAATGATGATCTTCTTTCTTTGTTTTCTCTTTGACAGCGACGCGACACGACTGGTGCTGATCTGATGGAGGAAAAGCACTCTCCTATACCTCTCCCACCAGCACGCGAGCATCACCAGGCGGCGAATCGCGCGCCACGTGGCAGGCGGCGGATTGCGCGCCATGAGAGGCTCGGCACTGCCTGGTGAGAGGCTCGGCACAGCCGGCTGAGAGGCGCGGCGAAGTACCTTTTCCGCGCTGCAGGCCTAGCAAGGTGCCCTTTTCGCGACGCAGGCACGGCCAAGTGCCTTTTCCGCGCCCCAGGCACGGCCAAGTGCCGTTTCCTTGCTGATTTCTTCCTTTTCCTGCCTTTTCCCGCCGTTTTCCCCTCTTTCCCATGGTTTCCCATGGTTTCCTTCCCGCGGTTTCCCGCGGAGTTTGGGGTAGAGATTGCTGGGCAGGTGAGAGTTTGGAGTAGAGATTGCCGGGCAGGTGAGATTTTGAAGCAGGGGTGGCCACGCAGGTGAGAGCTTGAAGAAGAGGTGGGCGGGCAGGTAAGAGTTTCTTCAAGCAGAGGTGGCTGGGCAAGTGAGTGAGACGACTGAAAGATAAGCTCCTGCAGCTGCCAAAGGGTAGCATGCATGTGTGCGTGCTCATGTGAATGTTACATACACAAGTATACTTGTTCGTTCCACGTGCGCTTATTCATGCGAATCTGCTTGTTCATTCGCCCCCGCAGGTACAGGGGAAGACAGCGCGGAGCAAGCGGGAGTTGGAGCAGACTCCAACGGATCTAAAGCGGGTTCAGGAGCTATACTCGCGGATGGAGGGAGAGAACCGAGCGCTGCCGTTTCCCGCCGTCAACCTAATCCCCTCCCCTTCCTGCGCCTCCACTCCTTTGTGCTCGGCTTCGCGCCGCTCACGTCGCGCAGCTCGCAGCAGTAGCGCACACGCGCTGACGGTTTCCGAGCTCACGCGCCAGATGCGGGACGCGAAGAACGTGATGTGCGCTGCGGACCCGCGCCACGGGCGCTTCTTATAAAACGTGCGCGACGCGACACGCGGCGTATGCAAGAGGCGGCGAAGACAATTGCTAGGGAAACTCGGATAAGGGTGAGAAAAATGCTTCCTCGTTCCGCCCTTGCTCATTCCGCCCTTGTTCGTTCCACCCTTGCTCATTCCGCACTTGCTCATTCCGCACTTGCTCGTTCCACACTTGCTCGTTCCGCCCTTGCTCGTTCCCCACTTGCTCGTTCCGCCCTTGCTCGTTCCGCACTTGCTCGTTCCGCCCTTGCTCGTTCCGCACTTGCTCGTTCCGCTTCCGTCATTCTGCCCTTGTTCGTTCCTCCGCCCTTTCTCCTCGTTCCGCCCTCCCCCTCGTTGCGCCCTTCCTCCTCGTTGCGCCCTTCCTCCTCCTCCTCGTTCCGCTCTCCTCCTCGTTCCGCCCTCCGCCAGCCCCTATGCTAAAACCTCTCCTTCCCTCCGTTCACCTCCTCTCCTCGGAAAGGTTGGGGCAGACTCGGAGCGCTCTGGGCAGATTTTTGAGGCACCTCAAAAAGGGTTGGGGCAGACTTGGAGCGCTCTGGGCAAACCTGTTGAGGCCAGTGAGGTGAGGCCCCTCGCGCTCGCTCCTATTGCTCCTCACTCACTCACGTGCTCTGCTCCCCTCCACTCACCTCTGCTCCCCTCCACTCACCTGTGCTGCACCCTAAACCTCTGCCATGGTTTCTAAACCATCCGCCATGCCGTCACACCTGCCATCCTGCCATCCCTCCCCACCCCGCCTTGCGCAGAAAGGTCTTCTCTCCTTTCTGCGGGGCACCGTGAAGAGACCTTCTCACCTCGCCAAGACACGAGACATACTTACAAGTAGGATATTTATTAGGACATGCACCTTGCTCTTGTTTGTATGGTACTTGTGCGTGTGTCGATATAAGAGTTGCGGGGTGGGTTTGGGCTAGGCACGGGGTAGGTTTGGGCTAGCCTTGGCCCCTACAAGCCTGGTTACTGTTCCCGCTGCCCGGTTACAGTTCATGCCGCCCGTTACTGTTCAGGCCGCCCGTCATTGTCCATGCCGCCCGTCACTATTCCCGCCGCCCGGTTACAGTTCAGGCCGCCCGTCACTGTTCAGGCCGCCCGTCACTGTTCATGCCACCCGTCACTGTTCATGCCGCCCGTCACTGTTCATGCCGCCAGTCACTGTTCATGCCGCCCGTCACTTTTCGTGCCGCCCGTCACTGCTCGTGCCGCCCGTCACTGCTCGTGCCGCCCGTCTCTGCTCGTGCCGCCCGTCACTGCTCGTGCCGCCCGGTCACTGCTCCTGCCGCCCGGTCACTGCTCCTGCCGCCCGTCACTGCTCCTGCCGCCCCGTTACTGTTCATGCCGCCCGATTACCATGCCATGCCATGTCCTCGTGCTCGTTTCCGCCCTTGCTCGTTTCCGCCCTTGCTCGTTTCTGCCGACAGTGACGGGCGCAGCTGGGCAACGGTGCGGCGAGGCTAAGGCGAAGCCAGTGAGGCACGAGGTGAGACAACGGTCCCCACTCTCCTGGCCCCCTTCTCCTATGCTCTCACTCTCCTGGCCCCCTTCCCCTATGCTCTCGTTCCCTTGCTCTGCACTCGTCGTTCCCTTGCTCTGCACTCGTCGTTCCCTTGCTCTGCACTCGTCGTTCCCTTGCTCAGCACTCGTCGTTCCCTTGCTCTGCACTCGTTGTTCCCTTGCTCTGCACTCGACGTTACCTTGCTCTACACTCGTCGTTCCCTTGCTCTGCACTCGTTGTTCCCTTGCTCTGCACTCGCCGTTCCCTTGCTCTGCACTCGTCGTTCCCTTGCTCTGCACTCGTCGTTCCCTTGCTCTGCACTCGTCATTCCCTTGCTCTGCACTCCTCCTCACCCCCCTGTTTTCCCATCCCCCACTGTTCATCCTATTGCTTCCCCATCCCGCACTGTTCACCCCACTGTTTCCCCATCCCGCACTGTTCACCCCACTGGTTCCCATCCTGCACTGTTCACTCTCCGCTCTGGTCTGGATGAGGCTCGGAGAGCCATGCTGTCACACCTGCCATCCTGCCACCCCTCCCCACCCCGCCTTGCGCAGGTGGCCTTCTCTCGCTGCAGGGCGCCGTGAAGAGACCTTCTCACCCCACCAAGACACGAGACACATCTACAAGTAGGATATTTGGAAGGACATGCACCTTGCTCTTGTTTTGTACGGTACTTGTGTGCGTGTGTCGATATATAAGAGCTGCGGGGTGGGTGTGGGCTAGGCACGGGGTGGGTTTGGCCTAGCCTTGGCCCTTGCAAGCCCGGTTACTGTTCCTGCCGCCCGGCTACTGTTCATGCCGCCCGGTTACTGTTCCTGCTGCCTGCTTACCGTTCCAGCCGCCTGGTTATCGCTCCAACCGCCTGGTTACCACTCCACCCACCTGGTAACCGCTCCAGCTGCCCGGTACTGTTCCAGCCGCCCAGTTACTGCTACGGCCACCTTGTTACTGTTACTGCTGCCCAGCTACTGTTCCTGCCGTCTTGTTACTGTTCCAGCCACCTTCTGACAACATGAACAGGAACAGGAACAGGAACATGAACAGGAACAGGAACAAGACCAGGACCAGGACCAGGACCAGGACCAGGACCAGGATCAGGACTATGCCATGCCAGGGATAGAGGGGGACCATGCCATGCCAGGGATAGGGGGGGACCATGCCATGCCAGGGATAGGGGGGGACCATGCCATGCCAGGGATAGTGGGGGCGGGCTGGGGGGCTGTGGGGGGCTGTGAGGAGGATTGGGGGGTAAGGGGGCCTTAGGGGGGCCTTGGGGGGGCTGTGGGGGGGTTTCTTCTCCCCTCTTGTTATTGTCACTCCCTTTGTTGTCCACACTCTGCGTTATAGTACCACTTTCTGCTCTACGATATTATTGTTCCTCTTCCTTTTCCTTCTCTCTTGTACTGTACCGTGTATTATTATTACACTGATAACAAACAGTGCTGCTTGTTTTGTGGCCCTCAATTCCCTTAGGCTTCATTTGTTTTCCTTCTCAAGCTATACTATTGCGTTTTCCTTCATTTGTTTTCCATTCCCGATTGCGTCACATCGGACTCGACAAATATTCAATACTATTATGTATTATTGCTATGGGGCCGCCATGGAGTGGTAATATGTGATTGTAACCAAGCAGAACAATATGAGGAGCCACTACCACATAGGAAAGGGCCATATCGGCCCTGAGCCATTTCATTCTTCAAATCAACCCAGTCAGCATGTTGGATCCGTGCTGCGCGGGTATGCACAAGCAAATTGAGCCAATTGCATCGTCGACTTTGATGTGTCATGAGCTGGGTACTTGACATTTGCTTGGGTGGCCCTTGTAATCATTCTCTATCAGTCTCTGAACATTCGGCACATGTTGGGTTTGGAAATGCACTACGTGCAGCACCTCACCATTGGCAACACCTTCGTCAGCTTCTGGTCGTGAGTGCTGGGAATCTGGGAGATGGGACGAGGAGGGCTGTGGGGTCAGGGCAAGAGGACGCGGATGGCATGGCGGTGGGTTGGCATTGGCATAGCACGATGGGGTCGTTTGTGTCATCGCTCAACATTCAACACATGTTGGACTTCGAAACATGCAGCACCTTTGGCATCACGTTCGTCGGCTTCTAATCGTGAGTGCTTTGTGCCTGGTAGACAGTGCACTCAGTGGTCATCACCTTAGTTCTGGTTGACTTGTATTTTATGCTTTACCGTTTTGCGCATGTATGAACAAGGAACCAAACCCTTGAAAGCGGCAATCATCTCTGGTTGGAAGCAAGGTGGTGAGGAAAAGGAGTGCATTCAGAAGAACACTGGAAACATCGGCATCCGCTTTCGCCTCCTCTTCCGTACTCGCTTCTGCATCCGCATTCGCATCTACCGTCGCTCCCGTTGCATGCGCCGCTGCCTTCGCGTGCTCACCATCAGCATTAGCACCCTTGTCGTTGTCTGAATCACCAGCCCGCCACTCTTCCACTTCGTCGTCACTCCCAACCGGCCGATTCCACCATTCGTCCTCGTCGATGTTGGCAGGAGCTATTTCATCCCCTGAAGCGCTGTCGTTGTGGCCGTTCTCCGGCCAATGCTCCTTGGCGTCGTCGCCGTGTTCTTCGTCGCCGCCGTCCCCATCACAGCTCGCATCGGAGGCGGCAGTAGATGTTCCTGCCTTGCGCGTATTCTTCACCATGGCTACATGGATGTCATCACCGGGCGAGTTAATTCGCCCGTAGTTATTTGCCTGCACGTGAGGGCGAGGTGAGGACATGCCTACGGGGATTTTGCTGCGCATGGTTAAGCCTGCCGAGAGCAAAGGTTGAGTTGAGATCTCAACCTCCTTGAGCACCAAATGAAGCTCAAGCCGACTACCTTCCCCAGCTAGAGTGTCCCTTCCAAAGGTGCCGAGCCGCTCCTCTACAAGGAATCTCCTCGTAGAGGACAGCCCTCACGCTGCCATCGTGCTGCCAACAGCGTTCTGGAAGCATCCATGCGGTGCTGGCAGCAAAACGACGCTGGCAGCAAAACGACGCTGGCAGCAAAACGACGCTGGCAGCAAAACGACGCTGGTAGCAAAACGACGCTGGCAGCAAAACGACGCTGGCAGCAAAACGACGCTGGCAGCATTATTAGATGCTGCCAGCACGGAGTGATGTTGCCAGCAGTAGCAGCTTTACTGCATCCCCCATGTGGCAAGTGGGGGCGCTGCATGCATCACCACCAAGGTCATCCTGTTTCAATGAATTTGGCCCCTGGGTGGTTTCTACACACTTTGCAAATGATGCAGAGTACTTCTATTTTTTTCCACTTATAAGACTTATAAGACACCCTAAACCATCCCAAATACAAGATAACTCAAGAATTTTGAGCAGTGTACGAGGTAAGACATATATGTCTACTATCCGAGCGATGACAGTATTTATTGGTGCCTCAAACCATTTGCAACATGCTGCAGCAAGGCTACAAGGCAAGGGGATGTGTGAGCTTCCAGTGAGTCGAGGTTGAAGAGGCGGTCAAAGGAGAGAGATGGAGGACCTGAAGGGGGAAGGGTTGAATGGAGAGAGGTACAGATGGTAACACCTTATGGGCATGAGAAAGGGAGGCGAGGGAAAGTGAGGGGGGGTGGTAGAGGACTTGAGGGGGGAAGCAGCAAATGGAGAAAACGATGCGGAGAGCTTATTTTCCATTCGTCCCTTACTTATAAAACAGTTACAAGCGATTCTGGGAGAGAGGTAAAGGATTTGAGGATGGAAGCAGGGAAGGGGAGATAGAGCATATGGCAACACAAAATGGTAATGAGAAAGTTGGATAAGAACATTTGACAGGGTGTGTTCATCTTTGTGTGCATGTGTGTGCATGTATGTGCAAGTGCGTTAGTGCTGCTCGTACACATATGAGGGTTGAGTGCATGTGGTGTATGTGTGAGTGCAAATGTGTGTGTGCGAATGTGTGTGTGTGAGTGTGTGTGTGCGAATGTGTGTGTGCGAGTGTGTGTAGGTGAGTGTGTGTAGGCGAATGTGTGTGTGCGAGTGTGTGTGTGCGAGTGTGTGTGTGCGAGTGTGTGTGTGCGAGTGTGTGTGTGCGAGTGTGTGTGTGCGAGTGTGTGTGTGCGAGAGTGTGTATGTGCGAGTGTGTGTGTGCGAGTGTGTGTGTGCGAGTGTGTGTGTGTGTGCGAGTGTGTGTGTGTGAGTGTGTGTGTGCGAGTGTGTGTGTGCGGGTTCACGGAATTGCTAGCACTTGGATTGCGTACATGCGTGCAAGAATGAGTGCGTGCATGCATGGACGTGCGCATGTGGGCTACATGCATGCATGAAGCTTTTGCATGCGAGCATGTATTAGTGCACCTACCTAGGAGGAGAGGGGAGAGAAATGCGCTCACCACTTTCTGATCATCCCCTTCGGTGGCAATGCAGGCATCATCGGGTGCCACTGCCACCTGGTCATGGAGGGAGGGGGAGGAGGAGCAGAGAAAAGGCTTTTGAGACGCCTCAAAAGGCAATGCAGGCGTCACCGGGTGGCCCCGCCACCTGCCATGCAGGGAGGGGGACGCCAAAGCAACAGCCTTGTCAGCCACTGCAAAATATGCCCATGGAGGGAGAGAGAGGGGCAACGTATAAGTTCTAGGCTGAACCAGTGTAGGATAAGTGTAATTGAAAAGGATGCACAGGGCAATCCTCACCGAATACAGGAAATACACAAAGTTACGGTACGATCATACGGCATGTGGACTGCTTTACAGTGTTGATAGATCGAGTGTGTGCGAAGGAGAAGGCAGTGAGGGGATCGGCCAAAGAGACGTCCCACACAGCCACACTGGCATGGGGAAGGGGTGAGGCAACGGGGCAGGAGAATCGAGAGAAGCAACGCAAAGTAAGAAGAACAGATGACCGAGGAAGGTTCAAGGAGAGGGCAGTGAGTGGGTCGGGCAGAGTACCGCACTGCCACACTGCTGTGGGGAAGGGGGGATTGAAGGGACGGCGGATGAACAAGGGAAGGGCTGCAGGGTAAGCAGAATACATGATTGATCATTGAGCCAGTTGAAAGAGAAGGCAGTGAGGGGATCGGCTAGAGTGAGGTCCCTGCCATAGGAGGGGGCAGGGAGAAGGGTGGGGAAGATGGTGACTTTTGGGTTGACTCAAAAGTCACCTCTCTAAGTCCCATACAGCCACGCTGCACAGGAGGAGACAGGGGGGAGGGTGAGGAAGGAGGTATTGTTACGCTGACAGCTTAGTAGAGTATGGCAGCGATGGGTGGGGCAGGGGAAGGGGAATGGGGAGGGGGAGGGGAGGGGGAAGGGGAAGGGGAAGGGGAAGGGGAAGGGGAAGGGGAAGGGGAAGGGGGAAATGGACCCTCTCTAAAAGATGCTCACGGGGATTTGGAAGGGTGACAGCATGGCAGGGCATGGCAGGATGGCACAGCAAGACATTCCCACCTGCCATTGTCACTGCCTCTCACACGCTACCATGCCAGCGTGGCAGAGCACGCCAGCATGGCAGAGCAATCCCACCTGCCATTGCCACTGGCAGTCACGAGGCCAGGCGAAGCAGAGAGCCACCTGGCATCATTGACCCCTTCGTCCCCATAATCCACAAAGCTGGGTGGGGGGAGGAGTGTGTGTAAAGTAGGGTTGGGAGAGGAAAGGGAGTGGAAAGAGGCGCGAGACAAAGACACATTCGGTGTCGTTCATCCCACTTCCCCACAATCCACAACACTGGGAGGTGAAGAGTGTGTGTGGTAGATGGCGGGAGGAGATAAGGCAATCAAGAGGGTTAGGTACCAGACCATGTAACATGCACCATACACCATGCGCCATGCACCATGCACCATACACCATACACCATGCGTCATGCACCATGCACCATGCACCATACACCATACACCATGCACCATGAACTGTGCTCCATACACCATGCACCATGCGCCATGCACCACACAACACACAACGCACACCACACGATGCACTCACCCCCCCTCCCCTCCCTCCTCTCACCCCACTCTCCGCATGCTCCAACCAAACCACAAGTGCGCACAAGCGGGAACAAGTGGGGCTGGCTTGGCACCACACCACACCACACCACACCACACCACACCACACCACACCACACACGCCCCACGCATACATCCCCCAACCCCCAACCGCCACCTCTCACCATCCCCATCTCACCGTGTGCATGCTGCACTCACAGCACAGGCGGGAACAAAAGGGTTCAGTGGCACACACAACTCTTTTACTCAATGTACCCACCCACCAACAGCCCGCCTCTCACCCCGCATGCTGCACGGAGTGCTGCACTGATGGCATTGGCGGGCCGTGGGAGAGGATTCAGTGCCACGCACTCACCCCACCTCAAACCCCATGCACCAAACCCTTTCCTCCCCCCCACCCCGCCCCCCCCTCTTCTTTTCCCTTTCTCAACCCGCATGTTGCACTGAGTGCTGCACCGATGGCACGATAGGGCTGTGGAAGTGGGGTCAGTACCATGCGCCATCACCCAAACACACCGCACTGCACCGCACGACACTCACTCACCCCGCATGCTGCACGGAGTGCTGCACTGACGGCATGGGTGGGCCGTGGGAGAGGCAGAAGAGAGCGCGCAGAGAGGGGGAGGGGCAGGAGGAAGAGGAAGGGGGAGCGGACGAGGAGGAGGGGGGAGCAGCAGCGGAGGAGGAGGAGGAGGGGAGGCAGCGGGAGTCGAAGAGGAAGCAGCAGTTGGCCGAGCAGGCAGCGTGGAAAAACCGACCACAGGGGCTGAACGCTGCTGACGTCACCTGAAGAGGTGAGCAGAGGAAAGACAAGAGAGGAATGCAAATGAGAGGAGAGGAGGGGAGACAGCGGGAGTCAAAGAGGGGGAGCAGCAATGGGAGCAGCAGCGGGATCTATCACACGGGCTTAACACTGCTGACGTCACCTGAAGGGGTGTGCGGGGGGATGGAGTGGAGGTGGGGTATGGGGCGTGTGGGAGAAGTGACAGGGAGTGAACAAAGACGAGAAATACGGGATGACGATCGAGAGGAGGGTGCAGTGCTGTGAAGGAGGACGGGAGGGAGCAGGAACAGCAGTTGGTGGAGCAAGTGGCATGGAGTAGTTAGGGGCTGAACGGTGCTGGCGTCAGCTAATGGGGTGCGCTAGGGAGGAGAGACGTCAGATTTAATATTCCCCCTTTCATTGATATAGGCCATCTCACTCTCACCATCTCTTCTCCCCTCTCGCATTTACTCCCTTCACCTCGCAATTGCTCCCTAGGGAGAAGCGAGAGACAGCCTTGTGCATGCGCGAAACAAAGAAAGCCACACCGCCATCCCTCCCTATACCCCCCATCACCCCCTCTCACCTCCCTTCCCCTCGCCCCTCTGATCCCTCTCACCTCAAAACTGCCTCCCAGTGAGAAGCGAGTGATGGCCTTGTGCATGCGTGAATCAAAGAGAGCCACGCCGCCATCCCCGCCGCCTACAGGCGGTTAGGGAGAGAGAGAGAGAGAGAGAGAGAGAGAGAGAGAGAGAGAGAGAGAGAGAGAGAGAGAGAGAGAGAGAGAGAGAGAGAGGACACATGACTCACATGACAAGATGCACACATGACTCACATGACAAGATGCACACATGACTCACATGACAAGACGCACACATGACTCACATGACAAGATGCACACATGACTCACATGACAAGATGCACACATGACTCACATGACCAGATGCACACATGACTCACATGACAAGATGCACATATGACTCACATGACAAGATGCTCATATGACTCACATGACAAGATGCGCACATGACTCACATCACAAGATGCACACATGAATCACATGACAAGATGCACACATGACTCACATGACATCTTCTGGTTAACGGCAAGAGCACGGATCTTGTCGCGATGACACGCAATTGACGGGTTCCCACTGGCAGTGGCGGTGGCGGTGGCGGTGGCAGCAACTCCCGGCCCACACGAGTGCAGCAGCAATGCTGACGTGGAGTCCCACACCTGAAGGGAATGGTTGCCACGGCAGGTGGATCGGAAATGCGGTTGATTGACGGTAGGCTTGTAGCCTGCATGGCTGGGCTTGAATGCAGAGAAAGAGTTAAATGCCTTTTGACACGTCTCAAAAGTCAAGCCCGGGCTTGAATGCAGGGCACGCGTGGGATGCCTGAAACCTCGCCACGAGTACACTCGTGGGTATGGACGGACCAAAACTAAACTGTTTCAAGTATGCTGTCATGTCAAGCCAGCCACCATGGCAAGGGCATGGCAAGGGCATGGCAAGGGCATGGCAAGGGCATGGCAAGGGAATGGCAAGGGCATGGCAAGGGCATAGCAAGGGCATGGCAGGGCATGGCAAGGGCATGGCAAGGGCATGGCAGGGCATGGCAAGGGCATGGCAGGGCATGGCAAGGGCATGGCAGGGCATGGCAAGGGCATGGCAAGGGCATGGCAGGGCATGGCAAGGGCATGGCAAGGGCATGGCAAGGGCATGGCAAGGGCATGGCAAGGGCATGGCAAGGGCATGGCAGGGCATGGCAAGGGCATGGCAAGTGCATGGCAAGGCATGGCAGGGCATGGCAAGGGCATGGCAAGGGCATGGCAAAGGCATGGCAAGGGCATGGCAGGGCATGGCAAGGGCATGGCAAGGGCATGGCAAGGGCATGGCAAGGGCATGGCAGGGCATGGCAAGGATGGCAGGGCATGGCATGGCAGTGCATGGCATTAAAAGGCAAGTCCTCTCTCACCTTGAGTGTACAGCCCCCACAGGAGAGGATGACGTCACCATCCATGGCGTACTCCACCGCCTGGATCTGCCTTGGTGTAATTCGGTGGGGTGGGGTGGGTAGGGGTGGGGAGGGGTGGGGATGTGATGTGATGGGGATGGGGCACACGGGAAGGGAAATGAGGGAGGGAAGGATGGGGGATGGAATGTTGTCACCATGCATGGCATACCCCACCGCCTGGATTTGATGACATGGTGTGATGTGGTGTGGAGTAGTGGGGTGGGGTGGGTGGGGTGATACGGTGGGGTGGGGTGGGGTGGGGTGGGTGGGGTGCATGGTGATGGCAGTGACGATACATGGCAAGAGAGCAATGGGGAAGATGATGGCGTGATCATCCATGGCACACTCCACCGCCTGGATCTGATGCCGTGGTGTGATGCGGTGGGGAGGGATGGGTTGGGGTGGGGTGGATAGTGTGGAATGGTGCGGCGTGGTGTGTTGTGGTGTGGTTTGTGGTGCACTGTGTGGTGCTGTGACGTGATGTGATGCGGTGGTATGCATTGGAACGGCGCCCCAAGGAATATGAGGTGGGGCGGATAGGGGATACCAGTGAGGGTTCGTGGGGGGAGAAGGTGATGAAACACTGGCACACAAAACAGGCGTGCGCTTGGTGGGGTTAGGTACACACCTGACAGGCGTGGCCTTGCAGGGGGCGGTGGGAGCCGGAGGAGAGGTCGAAGAGGAGCAACTCGTTCGGGGCCTGGTGGGATGGTGGGGCAGGGGGCAAAAGGGTTATTAGAGAAGATCATGGTGATCGTATGTGTGAGGGTATTCGCTTACGGTCGCAAGCGCAAAAGAATTATGTCTCGAAGGGCAATTGTTATCGCTGGCAAAGAGAAGAAAGGTGACGAAGAGGAGAGAAGGAAGGAGAATGAGAGGATATTGCACCTGTTCCTTACACAAAGGAGAATGCGATGAAAGGGAGGGAACGCGAGGAAAGCGCACCTCATTGCAGCCAATGACAAGACAAGCTGAGGCTGGCCTGGTATGGAGCGAGTTCACTTTCCAGTCGACTCAAAAGTCGACAAAGTGTGATGATTATTGCAAGCAACTGTCATGAGAGGCGCACACGCACCTCATTGCAGCAATGAGGCCTGCCCCAGTGACCAGATGAGGCCTGCCCCTGGGGTGGAACCGAGTTGAATTTCGAGTCGACTCTTCGAAGTCAACAAGTCGTCATGTTTGTTGCAAGCAACTGTCATGTCAGGCGCACCTTTGAGGCGCCTCAAAAGTCACCGCTCACCTCGTTGCAGCCAATGACAAGCTGAGGGTGGCCCCTCGGATGGAAGCGCACATCCAATACCTTCTGCACTGCCAGCTGGCGACCAACAGCATGCATGGATGATGACGTGTAAGAGATGACATGATGACGTGTTACACAACATACAATTCCACAATCACACCATACCACATCACACCACAGACCACAGTGCAGGCTGTGAGGGAGAGTGGACTGTAGATAGGACGACACATGCTGGTGTGGATCTTTGGAACTTTCCAAGGTAACATGATGCAGGATGGGGAGTGGATGTGATGTGATGTGATGTGATGTGACGTGATGTGATGTGATGTGACGTGACGTGACCTGATGTGATGTGATGTGATGTGATGTGATGTGTTGTGATGTGATGTGACGTGACGTGACATGACGTGACGTGATGTGATGTGATGTGATGCGATGCGATGCGATGTGATGTGATGTGATGTGACGTGACGTGACGTGACGTGACCTGATGTGATGTGATGTGATGTGATGTGATGTGATGTGATGTGATGTGATGTGATGTGACACACCATTGGTAGTAGCACACAAGGATAGTGCCTGCATACGCATCCCACCATCCTAATGTCCGCATAACCTGCGAGTCGCTTGGCGTTACATATCAACAGCGCCGAATTCGCGTAGCGGTTAGTATTAGTCATCTAATTTTTTTTTTTTCGCTCCCTCCTCGCAGTATCTCGTCTCCTCGTACTCGCGTTCGCTTCTATATTTTTTCACAGCAGTAGCACATGGTTGTTCGTATTAGCTAGTAGTAGATAATAGTATCATTGAAGCCCACTTTCTCGCTCTTCCGCAGCACCGACTCCCGCTGCCACATACTCCTCACACACTGTGACAGCAGTAGTACCACTAGTACTAGTATTAGTAAGTAGTGGCCGTACTAATAGTACTACACCGTGTTCACCTAGAATTGCCGCCGGACCAACGTTGGCGACCAACGTTCCACACAATCTTCACGACCACTCGCCTCAATATGCGACGGCCTGAGCTTAGCGCGCGGTTTGAATCCTCCGTCCGACTGGCGCCTTTCGGGTCATTTAAATTACCACCATTAGTTTCGAACTAGGTCATGTGTCATGCGTGCCGCTCTTGTCGGGCTCAGTGGAGCAGGGGCGGTAAGCGAGGCTGCCAAGAAGCGCGCGCGCTGCGCGATGCCTCTCGTTCGTCAACGCGACCGTCCTCTCGCTCTTTACGGCCACCTACCGCCTGCTGTTGCTGCGTTGCTACTGCCGCTGCTCGTTCAAAACGACTTAGAACCGGAGAGCATGGCAGAAATCACCAGCTTCTCATGGCTCATCATGCGAGATGGGTGCTGGACTGGCTGGTCCATGGCATCATCATGGCATGGCAGCTAGCACCACCTCCGTAACATCCTCTTGCCCTTCCCCTCACCTTTTCTGCCTCAGCTATTCTGCCTCTCTCTCGCCCTCCCCGCCCTTGCCAGGTTCGGGTTGGACAGCCGGGTGCGAGGGCATGATGACAACCGCTGTGAGATTCGACACGACGGCACGGCAGAAAGCACCTAGCTCTGGGTGACTGCGTGGATGCAGCGTCAACCAAGACTGCTGCTGAACTGGCGAGCGACCATGGCGTGGCATGGCTGAAAAGCACCACCCAGTATGTTTCAGCCTTTACCTTCCCTTGCTCCTGGGCTCACAACCCCTACCCACGCCTCACTTCCCTTGCTCCCTCCCATGGGGCCCACTCACCCACCGCTTTCCATCCCTTTCCCCTCTCTCCCTATGCTGCAGTTTTGGTCGTGCCAAAACACACCCTTCTCCTACTGTTGCTTCTGCTCGGGATGTTTGCTGCTGTTGCTTTGGGCTGTTTGCTGCCATTGCTCTGTTCGGGCTGTTTACTGCTGGTTGCTTCTGTTCGGACCGTCAGTGCTTGGCACTGCTGCTGCCGTCACTGCTTGCTTGCTACTGCTGCTGCCGTCACTACTTGCTTGCTACTGCTGCTGCCATCACTGCTTGCTTGCTACTGCTGCTGCCGTCACTGCTTGCTTGCTGCTGCTACTGCCATCGCTGCTTGCTTGCTACTGCTGCTGCCGTCACTGCTTGCTTGCTACTGCTGTTGCCGTAAATGCGAAGTGTGTGGGAGTTGAAGCTGTGAAAAGGGAGATCATGGTGAAGGGATCAACGGCGAATGCAACTGCAAAGGGGCGAGTGCTTACGAAGGAGGAACACGTTGAGGGGTACGAGACTGTCAAATGCTGTAGCCTGTTGTGAGGTTTGTCTTAGGGGGTACAGATGTTAGGGTTTGTTGTATGTACCCCAACCCACATCAATGAACCAACACTTTTATTCTTGACATGGTATCACCTAGGTTAGGATCCTGTGGGATCCCGCATCTCTCGTCCTCGTTCGTTCCGCCAGAGCCTGTCTCGCTCTCTCGTACTAGTCGTACCCGTCTTGCCCAAGCCTAGCGCCGGCCCGATCCAATCTCGCTTGTTCGTTAGCGCCGGCCCGATCCAGTCTCGCTCGTTCGTTAGGGCCGGCCCGATCCAGTCTCGCTCGTTTGTTAGCGCTCACTCCGCCGACCCGCTTTCCGCGTAGCATAGCGCCTTCCCCCCCCTGTCCATCACGTCGCGCTCTCCCTGGCGTCCCGTCCCATCACGCCCTCCCCCGCTGCTCGTCGTGAAGTGCCCTCCCACCCTGCCCGTCGCGTCGCGTCCTCCCCCCGCTGCCCTAAACGCCCGCTCGTCGTCGCCGCGGCGCCCCGTATTTCGTCGCCGCAGCGCCCCGCGTTTTGTCGCCGCGGCGCCTAGCATTTCGTCGCCGCGGCGGCCCGCATTTTGTCGCCGCGCCTGCCCGTACCGCCCGCCGCCGCGCCTGCCCGTAACGCCCGCCACCGCGCCTGCTCGTTAGGCCCGGCCGTGGGCCCGCTCGTCCCGTCGCCGCGCCTGCTAGTTAGGCCCGCCGCGGGCCCTCCCTTACAGTCGCCGCGCCTGCTAGTTAGGCCCGCCGTGGGCCCTCCCTTACAGCCACCGCGGGCCCTGCCTTCCAGCCGCCGCGCCTGCTAGTTAAGGCCCGCCGCGGGCCCTCCCTTACAGCCACCGTAGGCCCTCCTTCGCACCGCTGCGCCTACTCGTTCAGTCAGCCACAGGACCACTCCTAGCCCCGTTGCGCCCGCGTTTTGCGCCCGTCACGGACTTGCCCTAGCCGCATACCGTCCCTACCAGTGCCACCCACCACCCGTGCTGCCTCTACTTACACTATGGCGACCCCTAGGGTTCTTCGCTTCGACGCTGACGGTAGACCGCTCGAGTTTTCAGTCTGGCTCTTACGTGCGCGTCGCCTCTTAGAGAGTCAGGTACAGGCGGGTGAGTCGCTTTGGGCGCACGCTACTGGTGACCTTCCTGCACCCGACGACCGTACGCCTTTAGGCCCTGCCCCTGACGCTGCTGCCAGAAACCGCTTTACCCACCAGCGTGCTGACCTGACGGCGTGGAAGTCGCATGACGCTGCGGCCTGCATCGCTCTTAGCAGCCTCCTCCCTGAGTCTGAGGAGGCCCACTTCACTCAGGTTCGCACTGCTAGTGAGTTCCAGATTGCGATCAAGGCCCACTACGCTACTCCCACCACTGTCTCTCTTGGCCGCCTCTTCCTACCGTTCTTGTTCCCTGACCTCGCCTCGTTTGAGCGCTCTGCTAACTTGATTGCTCACCTCCGCACGCTTGATTCTAGCTACCGCGCTGCTTGCACTGATGCACAGCTTGCACTGCTTCCCCCTCCCATGGCGATGACTATCTACTTCATTGCCACTAGCCTCCCTGATTGCCTTGCCTCTGTTCGTGACACGCTTCTTCTGAAGCACCCTAGTAAGCTCACTATCGAGTTCCTTGAGTCTGCGCTCAAGGACGTCGAGAGCAACCTCCGCTCCGTAGCCTCCGCCTCTGGTGCCGTGCCCCCTCCACTGTTTCACGGGTGCACCGTCCCTCAGCTGCCCACTTTCACTGCCTCACTAGCCACTGCCACTACTGACGTGACCGCAACTGCTGTTACGACTTCGTCGAGGTCTCGAGGTAGGGGTGGCAGGAGGGGCGGTCAGGGTGCAGGCGGCGGCGGCGGTGGCGGCGTTGGCGGCGAAGGTGGTGGGGGTGGCGTGCCGACCGGTGGCGATGGGAGCGCAGGGCCTGGAGAGGCGTCTCGTGCAGCGGCCAGTGACTCCCCTACTGCAGCTGGTGGAGGTGACACCCGGCCTTGTCAGCCTCCTCTTGGTCTGCTGGCCGCGGTGGGTGGAGCAGCGGCGTGGTACCTGGCCCAGCGGCAGCAGCAGGTGCAGCAGCAGCAGCCCCTCCCCTTGCAGCAGCCCCTCCCCTTGCAGCAGCCCTCGCAGCAGCAGCAGCAGGTTTCGGGGCCCGTACAGTGTCAGCCCCAGCGAGGTGTTGTTCACCCTTCGTGCACCTATCAGGTTCTGACAGGTGCTCGCCGAGGCCAGCCTTGTGGCCACACCCACCCTCCTGGTCAGTGTTTTGCTCAGCTCACAGACACGGTTCGCTTGGCCTTCGGCGTTGGCGGCCCTGCCCCTGACTGGTTTCCTCTTGTTTAGACGTACGACTCTGCTCTTTGGGGCATGTCTTTTTCTCAGTTGCTTGAGATATTAGAAACTCCTCATGCTATGCATGCTATTGTTGACTCTAGTGCTTCTGACTCTGTTTACTCGAGTGTTGTTAGCTTAGGTGCTAGTCTTGCTGAGTTGCCTGTTGCTAGTGTAGGCACTTGTGTAGACACCAGTCCAGGCGCTACTTCGGAGGACGCTTCGTTGTCTTTCACTTTGGACTCTGGGGCTTCGCACTGCTTCTTCTGCGACCACACGACACTTACTCCACTTCCTGCGCCAGTCTCTGTGGCGCTAGTTGATCCCACCTCGGGACCAGTCACTGCTCGCTACACTACTACTCTTCCGTGCCCTCCTGTTCCCTCTGGGTCTCTGACTGGCTTCCACGTCCCCTCGTTCTCGAGGAACTTGGTGGGCGTGAGGCCTCTTGTGAGTCAGCACGTGGGTGTGTGGATTGAGCCCTCTGGTGAGACGGCGGTTTGTGTTGACGACGACATTTACTCGCCCCTTGCCACCTTTACTGCCGAGCCGGGCTCTGGTCTCTACAGACTTCACACTGGCCCTGGTGGGCAGCAGCAACAGCAGCGGCAGCAGCAGCAGCAGCGATTCCTACCCCTGGCCCCGGTTACTTCCCCCAGTCTGGTCCTTGCGTCTCACCAGGCTGGTGCGTCCCCCCAGGTAGCTGTGTCTGGTCAGGTTCCCGTGTCTGGTCCAGTTGCCGCGTCGTGCTCCTGCCGGTCGCTTGCACACCCCACCTACTGTGGCTCCACCGGACGGGGCATCCGTCCCTCCCTCGTCTGCGCACTATGTCTCGTCAGCGTCTTGTCTTAGGCCTCCCGCGTGTCTTACCGTCTCTGCCGCCTTCGCTTGCACCGCCGTGCGGTCCCTGCGTTGAGGGTCGGCTGCGCGCCACCCCTCACTCCTCCTCCCTTCGTCCGGCCACCGAGCCTTTTGAGACGCTCTACTTGGACGTCTGGGGCCCCGCCCCTCGCCTTGGCCCTGAGCGCAAGCGTTTCTTTCTGGTGGTCGTTGACGACTACTCCCGCTACACCACAGTGTTCCCCCTGGCGAAGAAGTCTGAGGTGACTTCTACGCTGATCAGGTGGTTGCTTACCACTGAGGGCACTCGTGGTCGTCGTGTCAGCTATCTTCACTATGGCCGTGGGGGTGAATTTCGCTCCGGCATTCTCACTGGATTCTGTCGCGAGCAGGGCATTCGTCAGTCTTGGATGCTTCCAGAGTCCCCACAGCAGAATGGGGTTGCTGAGCGCCGCATAGGCTTGGTCATGGAGATCGCCCGCACCTCCTTGACTCACTCCCGTGCCCCCCATTTTCTGTGGCCCTACGCGGTTAAGTACGCCACTCACTAGCTGAACCTCTGGCCACGCGTCTCTCGGCTAGAGGCTTCACCGACCAGTCTTTGGACCGGGTCCCCTGGTGTTGCGTCGAGGTTTCGTGTCTGGGGTTGCTTGGCGCTTGTCCGCGACTCTTCCGCGGACAAGCTCTCGCCTCACGCCGTTCCCTGTATCTTCCTTGGTTTCCCTGAGGACTCCTCTAACTTAACCTCTTACCACCCTCCCTCTCACTGGTTCTTTGACTCCCGTGACGCCCGTTTCAAGGAGTCCACCCCCTACTACATCAGGTACCCCAGTCGAGGTCTCCCGGTTCCTCCTCCCCCTCTCTTCCTGACTTCTGCTCCCCCTCCTGCTCCCTCGGTACAGCCTCCCCCCCCTGGTCCTGCCCCGTCAGGTGTGTCCCAGGCTACCCCTCCCCCCTCGGTAGCCCCTCAGGCGCAGCCTCCTTCCCCGCAGTCCTCCTCGCAGCCTACTGCAGACCCTGCGGGAGCCGGTGCTCGTGGAGAGGGCCCTACAGGTGCTAGCTCTGGGGATGCTGGAGTTGGAGCTGCGCCCGTGGTTGCAGGAGACTCTTGTCTTCCAGGAGCTGGTGTTGGTCCTGCTGACTCTGGGGGTGCGGGTGCACCCTCTTCGGGTCCTGGTGAGCCGGGTCGTGTTGCTGTTGGTGGTGCTGACTTTGGGGGTGGTGCGCCGGGTGCTGTGGCGGGCAGTCCCGGTGCTGCCGCAACCCCCGACACTACTCCTCCCCCCCACCCCTACCCGACCCGGCACCAGGCTCGTGTTTGCCGTGCCCGTGAGGAGCAGCTGGAGTTGGAGAGAGAGGAGAGAGAGTTGCAGCGGCTGGAGGAGCAGCAGCAGCAGCAAGAGCAGCTGCGGCAGCAACAGCTGGAGCCGCCGCAGCAGCAGGAGGCGCAGCAGCTGGAACCGCTGCAGCAGCAGGAGGAGCAGCAGCCGCCGCCGCAGCAGCAGCAGCAGCAGCAGCCGCCGCCTCTTCCTCCTGTCTCTGGTCTTCGGGCCCTCAGTCTCCCCTCTAGCTCTCCTTCCTCCTCCCCCTCTCCTCCCGTCTCGGGTCCTCCGCTTCCTCTTCCTGACCCCTCCCCGGCTGTTTTCCCTCGTTCTCAGCCTCAATCGTCCCCTCCTCCTTCTCAGACTTGGGCCTCTCGTCGCTCCCCTCGTGCTCATCCCTCGTCTCCTGTTCTCGTTACAGACCTTCGTACAGCCCTCTTTCGTTCTAGTCCGCCTCGTCCGTCTCCGTCTCTCCTTCCGTCTCCCCCTTCGTCGGCCTTCACTGCTTCTCTCTCTACTCCTGTCACTGACTACTACCGCACGTACTGTCCTGTTCTCTCTCGTGTTCTCGCCTCTCTTGTTACCGACCCTCGTGCCTCTGTCTCCTCTGTCTCTGACCTTACTGCCGCAGTCACTGAGTTTGCCTCCACTCGCCGCCTTGACTACGCCACCGGTCTTGTGGCTGCTCCTCCTACCAGCCGTCTGGCCGTCGGGGGTGAGTCTGCCCTTGGCTGTGACGCCCTAGAGGACAGGCAGTTTGAGCTAGAGTTCTTGGCAGCTGCTTCCCCACATCTCTGTGCCATGCTGCTCGCCCCTGAGGGAGACCCCGACGCCCTTGACATACCGACTCCTCGCACTTACGCTGAGGTAGTGTCAAGGCCTTGGGCCTCTCAGTGGAGAGCTGCCATGGACGCAGAGATGGCCTCCTACAGATCCACAGGCACCTACGTTGACGAGGTTCCCCCCCCTGGGGCGAACGTAGTCGATGGCATGTGGATCTACAGGGTGAAGCGGCCACCGGGATCTCCTCCGGTCTTCAAGGCGCGCTACGTGGCTAGAGGTTTCAGTCAGCGCGAGGGAGTTGACTTCTTTCAGACCTTCGCGCCTACCCCAAAGATGACCACTCTTCGGGTGTTACTGCACATAGCAGCACAGAGAGACTACGAGTTACACTCTCTCGACTTCTCCACTGCTTTCCTTCAGGGTAGCTTACACGAGGAGGTCTGGCTTCGTCGTCCCTCTGCCTTCACTGACACTTTCCCTCCTGGGACTCAGTGGAGGCTGAGGCGACTTGTCTACGGTCTTTGTCATGCTCCTCGTGAGTGGCACGATACTCTTCGTTCTACCCTCTCTGACCTTGGGTTCCAGCCGTCTTCTGCCGACCCGTCGCTGTTCGTTTGTCGTGGCTCCACACCATTCTTTGTTCTGGTCTACGTCGACGACCTGGTGTTCGCCACTGCTGACAGGGTTGCCTTGGTAGACGTGAAGTCCGAACTGCAGAAGAGACACACGTGCTCTGACCTTGGTGAGCTGCGCCACTACCTTGGCCTGCAGATCACCAGGGACAGAGCTGCTCACACCATTACACTCTCACAGTCACACATGGTGCAGCAGGTCCTTCAGCGGTTCGAGCTTCAGCACTCCACAGTACATCGCACACCTCTTGCTGTTGACCACAGACTTACTGGACCCTTTCCTGACGAGCCGTTTGAGTCTAGTGGTCCCTATGCAGAGCTGGTGGGCTGCCTCATATACCTGATGACTTGCACTCGCCCGGACCTCGCCTTCCCTCTCAGCATCCTTGCTCGCTTTGTTGCGCCAGGGAGACACCGTCCTGTTCACTGGACGGCAGCTGTGAGGGTGGCGAAGTGCCTAGCGACGACATCAGGCGTGGGGCTAGTTCTTGGAGGGCAGCAGCCTGTCGTACTTACTGGTCACTGTGACTCTTCTTACGCTGGCAACGCTGAGACTCACAGGTCTACTCAGGGGTACTGTTTCAGCTTGGGTTCTAGAGCTGTTTCGTGGTGGTCTATGCGCTCCTCTTCGGTCTCGACCTCTACAGCTGAGGCTGAGATCTACGCTGGTGCCATGGCGGCACAGGAGCTGCGTTGGTTCACCTTCTTGCTCGCCGACCTTGGTGAGCGGCCGAGCTCTGCACCGCTCATTGACAACAAGGCTCGATTCTCCTTTGTCAAGAGCCACGACTGGAGAGCAGAGTGAAGCACATTAACGTCAGGTACTTTCTTCTGCGAGAGTTGCAGAGATGTGGACAGGCTCGCTTCGAGTTTGTGGAGTCCGAGGCCAACACTGCAGACATCTTCACCAAGGCGCTTCCGCCTTGTGACCACCAAAGGTGTTGTGTGCAGTTAAGCCTTGTTGACCAGGGCCCAAAATATCAGGGTAAAATACCCTTTTTGCCCTTTCTGTAGGCCGCTTTTTACTAGTTACCCTGATCTAGGCCGGCTATGAATTGTGTTACCCTTTCTCTCAAATAATGGGTTTTTGGTTACCCTTACAAATTCAGCGTAGGCGTTTCGTTTCCCTGTGTAGAAAGGGTGGGCTCTGAGTTACCCTGAAACCAAGTCTCCCTTGGCGAGGATTCGCCCAGATGCACTGCACCCCTCACGTAACGCCCTGCCGCCCTGCTCTGTGTTCCCAACGTGCGGTGAAAAAAAATTCCCCCGCTGCGCGGAGACCCACCATTGGACCGATTGGCAACATATCTGCCACCAAGGCAGATATGTTTGCCAGCGTTTCTTGGCAGCACGCCGAAGTTGCTGAAGGTGCGCAACAACACAATGAACTGCCAACACCACGCTGCATCTTCACGTGCTGCACGGATCTGATCCATGCATGCATGGGCGCTTCGTCGGTGGGTGGTTGTGAAAGGAAGGGGTACTTTCCTATCTTGCTCGCCCTGTTCTTTGTTCACCAGGCGGTTCATTGTTCCACCCCCACCCCACGCCTACCTCTCCCGCTTACCAGTCATGCCTGCCGAGCAAGATCCCGCGGATCCACCCGAACCACGCCGAAACGGCCTCTCCGTGCTTGGCGTTCTTCCGCCACTGTCGCAAAATTTTAGTACTCCCATCGAGCAAGTGCCACGTGCTCCCTCTCCCGTGCGACACGGTTGTACTGTGTACCCGTTTGAGCCTCCTAACTCACCCTCTGCATTCGAGCCACGCCCCTCTATTGTCCTTGTTCCAGGCGGTGGTGAGGGATCTTCCAGAGGAGTCACAGAGACTCCGTCAACCGTGCAGAGTGCGCCCGGGAAAAGTCAACACGTGGGTGTAAAATACATCCAGCAGTGTCTATGGGGCACGCGCCACCACGCACATCTGCATCTCCTCCCAAAATGGCGGAGCGTGAGGAGGAAGCAGATGAGAAGACGGCGGAAGAGGCATCGTTCGATATCATCAAGCACCGATTCGACACCGAATGGTCCGGGAAGTTTTCGTGGCTACGTCTTGTGCGCAAAAAGGACGGGCGACCGGGGCTTAAATGCGACATCTGCATCAAGTATGGTGACCCTGCTGCGCACACGAGCTACAGCGTGAGGGGTGAGGGCGCACGAGATCTGCAGATCGGTAGCATCCGGAGGCACGTTTCGACCCGAGCTCACAAGCAAGCGGTGAAAGAGCAAGAAAGCGCGGAGGCGGACAAGCAGAGGCAGGTCACATTGACGCGGTGGCAGACGACAGACACCGCCACACGCCATATCATCCGCATACTCCACATCGCCTTATTTATCTGTAAGGCTGACGCCCCTATTGCCATGTTTGTGCCGCTGTGTTGGTTCTTGGCGAAGGAGGGTCTTCCGGACCTGTCTCGTGAAGGCGGATATGGAGCCTACTACACAGTGTAAGTGTGTTATTCTTTAAGTCTATGTTTTGCTAGCATGCCACTGGATGTCGTACTGATGTGAGTTGATTCTGGTTCCCTGTGCAGTTATGGTTTCAAAGAGAACTTGCGGGCTATCTCCACATACCTGCAACAATCACAGCGGTCGCACCTCCTTGATTCTCCATGGATCGGCCTCGCGATCGACGAGAGCACGGACAGAATTCACGGGAAGCATTTGATTGTCTACGCCACTTTCTTCAAAGCTAGGGAGGTGGTAACCGAGTTCATCACGCTGCTCACTATTGACCGTTGTGACGCTGCATCGCTGACGTCTGTTCTCGTGCTGTATCTGACGCAAATTGGACTTGATTTGCAGAAAATCATTGCACTCTCAACGGACGGGGCCAGTGTCATGGCAGGGCAGAACTCTGGCGTCGCGATCCGTTTGAGATCACGGATTCCACATCTTGTTTCAACGCACTGCATCGCACATCGGTAGGTTGCATGGTAAATAAACACCGCGGTGTGCTTAATCCTTGTGCTCATCTGACTAACGTCATTGTTTACCTTGTGGCAGGGAGGCGCTTGCCGCCAAGGACGTAGCAGAAGCGGTCCCGGAGTTGAGCATGGTGGACGAGGTGGTCCGCGCATTCTCAAACATACTTGGGCGAAGTGGTGTCAAGTACCAAAAGTTCCAGAATCTGCAGCAGGTGTTTTGCAAGACTAACCTCAAGGCGCAAGGTATTTTCGACGCGCGCTGGTTGTCACGAGGGGAGGCACTGGAGCGCCTGCTGGACGTGTTACCTGCTGCTATTGTCTTGCTGAAGGAGTACCGCCAGGATTTGTACGAGGTGGTCACCTCGTTCAAATTCCACTAGCTCCTTCGGTTTTTGGTGGATGTGCTGTCGGAGCTCAACCAGCTCAACTTGCGGTTCCAGCAGAGGAAGGTCTGATGTGATTTCTCTCTTTGCAATTTGTTGACATGTAGTAGTTCTCCCGTCCTGACACAGTGTGTTGAGCATTTACAGATCGACATCACACTGGTGGGCCGTCTCGTCGATCAGACGCGGATGCGACTGATGGCTCGCTACAACACCAATCACCAAGGCGACCAGTTCGGGAGCGGGGAGAGGATGCGCCTTCCAGAGTTCATCAAGAAGCACCAATCGAAGGAGAAGCGGGAGATGAAGGCTGAAGGGGTTGATGGTGAGGGAAATCCGGTCACCTTCAAATTCGACCTGCACGAACGTGACTCTGAGGGGAAGGAAACTCCAGGCCTTGTGGATGCCTGCTACCAACTGTCGCTGAAGTTCGTGCGCGCTGTGGACGAGAAGCTGGAGTGGCGATATCGTGACTTCAAGAACCTGGAAGGCGCGAAGCTGTTTGATACAGCTTCATACCTTCCAAACGATGACAAGCGGCTCGCTGCCTTCAAACGATGGTTGCAGCAACTCCACAAGCTCTACCACAATGCACTCCCTGGTAGGAAATCCATACCATGCCTGGAAATTGTTTGTGGTTGCTGAAATTCTTGAGTGATTGGTAGTGTGGGGTCTAGTGCTGTCGTACTGTGTTGTTTCCTCGGCTGTTTGGTTTAAAACCGCCCTCTCCTCCCGCCCTCTTCGAGTTTCTTATTGTGCTATCCTCCCCGATCAACAGGGTTCAACTACAGCAAAGCGTGGGCCGAGTTGTGGATGTTCACGAGCACCATGTTTTCGCAGCACCACAATGAAGACTTCCACCAAGCTCTTGCCAACATGTTGCGCGATGATTCGTGGCAGCAGTCCTTCCCCAACATCATGCTGCTCTGGCAAGCAGTAGCGGTCCTACCTCTCAGCACTGTCGAGTGTGAGAGAGGCTTCAGCAAGCAGAATTTGATCAAAACCTGGGACCGCGGCAGCCTCTCTGACAGCAGCCTAGACTATCTCATGCGCTGCTCCTTGCTCTAGTACGAAATTGACTGGTTTGAGGTGGTGGCGATTTTCAGGGGGGAGAAGCTTAGGCGCCCCACCACTGACTTCAATGGGACCAGGCAGAGCGACACCCAGTTTGTGGGCGACAGTGATGGTTTGCAGAGTAGCTTGCCAAGTACTGAATGAAGTGAATACTGCATGTGAGAGCAGCATTGCCATTTATAAGTATAATTAATTAGTCAACGCTTGCTGTATTTGAGTACTGTCAGTCTAACGAAAACAGTACCCTGGAAATCAGTCTTAGGAAATAGTTACACTGACGCCAACAGGCTGGGAAAAATTCTACACTGTATTCGTCAGCCTAGCGAAAATTTTACCTTAGAGAGTTAGGGTGAGACGGGACTCAACTCTGGTTCGACAAGGTGGGCCTAGACCAATTTTGGGCCCTGTTGTTGACACAGTTTCTAGTCATGTATAGGCTTGAGTCTACTGTTTGCTTTGTTTGTACTCTTGCTATACACACTTGTGAACTCTCGAACTGGCCTTGTGGCCCCTGTTGCTTGTGCTCAGAGTGTGTGGTGACGTTGTGATCCACCCTGAGCTTTGTTTCTTTGTGACTGGTCTTGTGACCGTACACTTTTGGTTTTGCTTGACACCCCTCACTTAGGCTATGGGGGTGTGTCGAATGTTGTAGCCTGTAGTGAGGTTTGTCTTAGGGGGTACAGATGTTAGGGTTTGTTATATGTACCCCAACCCACATCAATGAACCAATACTTCTATTCTTGACAGAAACTCTAGAGTTGTTGGGTGTTGTGACGCCGAGGAGAAGTGAGAAGCTTAAGAAAATGTCTCATGGCTTGGACGTCAAGGCGCTCAACTTCAAGACACGTAAGCAGAGGTTCAAGGTGCAGGAGCTGCAGGGGAGCGTGAAGCCGAACCTCATCACCAAAAAGTTGAGGTCCTAAAACTATACCTTCAAAAGTGCAATCCCGGAAGCCTCTTTCGGGTGTCTTAGAACTGTCCCAAATGTGTCTCTTGTCCCCAAAGGGACAATCGGGACAGTCTACAGTACTTCCCGAAACTCTCCCATCCCAAATTTGCCCCTACAGGTTCTGCAATTTTAAACATTTTGTCTTGTATCCGTCTAAAACGTTTCAAGTGTCCTAGTGGTTGCGAAAGTTTGTAGACCGAATGCTTCGAGATTCGAATCCTGCGTAAGTCGCGAAGCTGTTGCAAACGTTTTTTGCTCGCAAATGTGTCGACTCTAGTTGACCCACTACTACAGATAGTGCTAGTTGGCTACAACAATGTACAGCTAGATTTCGTACCAATATATGTTTAGAGCGTAATTATTTTTTTCTGAAATGGACTTCTATGATTTTGTTCATACGAAAGGTTTTGCATTTTAATTAATATATCAATACAATAGAATTGTCGTAACATTATCGAAAATAGTATTGCAAACAAATCATTTTCTTCAATTTACATGCCATTCAGTTAGGTGAGTTAGCTGAATTTGTTTATATCAAGTACAATTACAGGAAGCAATTCCGGTCGCCATTCCCCCCACTCCCCACGAACCCCCCCCCCTCCCCCCCCCCCCCCCCCTCCCCCCGCCCTCTCACAAACAATCAAATCGATCGAGGGGGGAGGAGAGGCAAATTCTCGCAAATTTCGTCTCCCTCCCCCCAACACAAACAATCTATCGAGGGGGGAGGGGAGGCAAAATTCTCGCCATTTCGTTAGCACACCCCTTCCCCCCCCCCCCCCCCCCCTTTCCGAAACAATCGATCGAGGGGGGAGCGGAGGCGAAATTCTCGCCAATTTCATTAGGGTGGGACGCGAAATTTGTGTGCCTCACAGATGACGCCAGCTCAGCGTCACCTGGGAGGCTGATAACTTTTGCGCCACCTGTCATGCACACATCATTTTTCACCTGCCACCTGCTCTGAAACAGCACACGTCCTCACGGAATATCAGCTAGCGCAAACATTCCACACCACACAACTAAACGGGTCAACCACCTGTGCCAGCGACTTCATGATTTCAAACTTAACCAGATTACCGCATCGAATTTCAAAAGAACCCAACCAAACCACAGCCGTACCCAGCCATGCTACCCAACTTCCACCATTTAACTAGAACCCTGCGCCATTGCCCCTTCAGTTTATACGTGTACCACTTTTGTATCTGCCATTGTTTCTTAGCTTTCAAGGAATTTACTTTCACCTCTCATTAGTCGACCTCCTATTGCTTAGATGGTTAATAGGCATCTGCTACCCCTCAAATAACATTTAATTTTCCTCTATCCGCTCCTCCGTTCCCCCCCATCGCGTTGCGCAGGCACCGCCGTTTCCACCATCACACCACTCCGCGTGTTCACCTTCGCGGAGCTGCATGCAGCGACTGGTTCGGGTTGCAATGGTCTACCGTGGGCGGATGATGCTGCCTCTGGGCGATCGCGGCTCCACTGGCGACGGAAGCAGCGCGGATAGCTGAGGGGTTCGGCGAAGGCGACGTCGAGGTGAGGGAGTGTGAAGTGGCGGTCAGATTGTTGAAACACTGGCAATCAAGGTATGTCAACTTTTTCGTTTTAAGTTTTAATCCCCTGTGCTTTCTTGTCACCAAATTATTCGAGGCGGCCCGGAAAATGTTAGTTTGCTATCTAAACTAACAAGGAAACCGTTAATGCTCTCGTTTTTGTTGGTGTTTGCAGTTGCAGCTAAGCGCTTACAGTTGAAATGCCATAACCAGCTATACTGTTAGTACATTCACTGTCGTGTGTTCTAACGATAGCCTTATTTGTCACTTTCTATGTTTCTGTGGCTAATCGTTTGAAGTGTCAATTGCAGGATTTGATGTATATATAATTAAAAAGCCACACAGTATGGTTTCTTAATCAAGAGGCAATTATATACTGATGATGATGATTATCGTAATTATATTTGTTGTATGCAATTCGTATGCTGTACAAATTAAGAATCATACAAAGATAGTCTTGTTAAAGTTTAGAAGGAAGAAAAGAGGAGTGAACTAGCAAGAATGAGGATACAAATAGCAAACCCTAGAAGAGTTGTACTCGCTATAGAGAACCCCACTACAGGCTAGAGCATAAGATAACATTCTGACACACCCCCATAGCCAAAGTGGGGTGTAATCAGCAAAACAAGCAAAGCAGTACAGGCTCAGGGTGGATCACAATGTCACCACACATTTTGAGCACAAGTTCAAGAAGCAATAGTTTAGAGTTCACAATTATAAGCAAAGCTAGTGGTAGTGACAACGGGCAAGTGAGGAGGAGGAGAGAGAGTGAGAGGAGAGGAGATAGGAGGCGACTGTCAGAATATTATCTTATTGTTCTAGCCTGTAGTGGGGTGCTCTATAGCGAGTACAACCCTTCTAGGGTTTGCTATTTGTATCCTCATTCTTGCTAGTTCAATCCTCTTTCTTTCTTCTAATTTTGTCAGCGACCGCTGAAGCTGCAGACACACGGGCAACAGGAGGCAGACTGGCACAGCGGCTACCGGGCAAAGCCCCCGGAATACTGGAGTAACTGGCCCCGCGGCTAAAGTAGCGGCAGACGAGCAATGGACCCACGGGCGCCTGGCACAGCTGGCTACGACTGGGCTACCGGACGAAGTCCCCGGAATACAGGTGCTGTTGGCGACACGACGGCAACCTCCATTCAGCTTCCCCAAACTATCCCACTCCCCCTGGCACACACCCGCTGCTACACCACTAGCTCCACTCCCATGCACCCCCCCTTAAACCCTAAACCCCAGTCTCCCACACATCCACCCCCCTCAGCGACAGCTGCAGCAGTGGGAGACGAAGGAGGAGGAGGAGCAAAGGGAGGAATGAAGAAGCGCCACCCCCATACCCGCCACCCCCTAAGTGCCACCCCCAAACCCTAACACAGGCAGGGTGGGATGGCGGGTAGGCAGGGTGGGATGGCGGCGCTCGCCCCCCTCCCCCAGGAAGTCCTCGAGGCGCAAGCGGCCCCCGAGGGTCGCCTCGACAGGCGACGGGAAAAGGGGCCGGGGCGCACGTAGGGCGGCGGGGCCGCAGGTGTAGGGCGGCCGGGCCGCGAAGTTGGGGCGGCGGGGCCCCGAAGTGGGGCGGCGGGGCCGCGAACGTAGGGTGGTGGGGCCGCGAAATGGGGCAGCGGGGCCGCAAAGTGAGGCGGCGGGGCCGCGACTTGAGGCGGCGGGGCCGCGAAGTGGGTCGGCGGGGCCGCGACGGGTCCCCGTCCCCCGTCGCGGCGTCACCAGAGGGCGACGCGGTGAACGACGGGGCAGAAGCCCGCCGCGCGCCTCGGGGCGCACAGTGGGCAGAGAACCGCCGCGCGCCTCGGGGCGCACGACGGGCAGAAAACCGCCGCGCGCCTCAGGGCGCACGGCGGGCAGAAAACCGCCGCGCGCCTCGGGGCGCACGGCGGGAAGGAAAAGTTGCAGCGGAAGCGAGGAGGTGGTAACCCACCCACAGGATCGATCCAAGGGGATCGACCTGCTCTGATAGCATGTTAAAGTTTAGAAGGAAGAAGAGGAGTGAACTAGCAAGAATGAGGATACAAATAGCAAACCCTAGAAGGGTTGTACTCGCTATAGAGCACCCCACTACAGGCTAGAGCATAAGATAACATTCTGACAAGTCTAGTGTGAATAATGCCAAATTGCATTGTCGAACCGCATGTCCAGAGAATCCCGAACCGCCGAAACCTGAACCGCTGGAAAATATGATTGGACCGTGATGCGGTCCCCAATCTATCTTGAATGTGTCCCAGAAATGTCCCTCAAGAGACTTTGGGGCACGCTTCAAAGAGTCTTTTAGGACAAATTTGGGACTCCCACAACTGTACCCTAGTTGTTCCCGAACGACTCTTTGGGGACGGGGGTCAAATCTGTCCCAAAAGTCTCCTGCGGGATGGTTTTGGGACGGTTTTGGGAGCTGGGATTTTTGAGATGCTGTGAAGGCTACGAGGAGCAGGGTGTCAAATTATAATATGGTGTAGGCTATAGTGGGGTAGCCCATATGGGGTACACATTTCTAGGGTTGCATATTTGTATCACTTCCATTCCTTAGCCATTCATTCTCGTTCTACTTTCCTCATGGTATCGAGCAGGTTCCCCCGTGGGAACTGTGCCTAGGGCCCACCACATCGATCTTTTTTTTTCCTGCCCGAAACGCGCTCAGCCCGAGTCGCGCTCCGGGCTCTCACCTCTTCGAGCCGCCCTTCTCAGTAGCCCCGCCGCCCTTCTCGGCGGCCCCGCCGCCCTTCGCTGCGGCCCCGCCGCCCCACATTGCGGCCCCGCCGCCCTTCTTCGCGGCCCTGCCGCCCTTCGCTGCGGCCGCGCCGCCCCTCGCTGCGGCCCCGCCGCCGTTCGCTGCAGCCCCGCCGCCCGTCTCAGCGGCCGCGCCGCCCGTCTCAGCGGACCCACCACCCGTCTCAGCGGCCCCGCCGCCCTTCGCTGCGGCCCCGCCGCCCTTCACTGCGGCCCGGCCGCCTCTCTCGCTGCGGCCCCGCCGCCCTACTCAGCGGCCCCGCCGCCCTTCACTGCGGCCCCGCCGCCTCTCTCGCTGCGGCCCCGCCGCCCTACTCAGCGGCCCCGCCGCCCTTCACTGCGGCCACGCCGCCTCTCTCGTTGCGGCCCCGCCGCCCTACTCAACGGCCCCGCCGCACTTCTACTGCGGCCCCGCCGCCCTTCTCAGCGGCCCCGCCGCCCTACTCAGCGGCCCCGCAGCCCTTCTACTGTGGCCCCGCCGCCCTTTTCAGGGGCCCCGCCGCCCTTCTCAGCGGCCCCGCCGCCCTTAATCAGCGGCCTTGCCGCCCCTTCACTCGACCCCGCCGCCCCTTTCACCAGCGGCCCTGCCGCCCTACACCGCCCGCGCCGCCTGAGCCGCTCGAACCGCCCGAGCCGCCCGAGCCGCTCGACCTGCCCGAGCCGCCCAAGCCGCCCGAGCCGCCCGACTCTCCCGAGCCGCCCGAGCCGCCCGACCAGCCCGAGCCACCGGAGCCGCCCGAGCCGCCCGAGCCACCCGAGCCGCCTGAGCCGCCCGAGCCGCCTGAGGAGCCGAGCCGCTGGTGCCACGGAGCCGCAATTGCTGCTGTGCCGTCCGAGCAGCCGTGGTGCCGTGCTGCTGTACCGCTGAGCTGCCCGACCCGCCCTGTCTGGTGAGAGCAGCGCTTCTGTCACTGCACTGCCCCTGTCCTACAGTTGGTACTGCTAGTCTACTGCTGTCATGGCTACCCCCAGTGTTCTCGCTTTTGACGCTGAGGGTCGAGCCAATGACTTTGAGGTTTGGGTAGATGACCTGCAGCTTTTCCTACAGTGCGATAGGGCAGACGGTCTCTCCCTCTTTGACCTCACCTCTTGTGCTTCCCCTGCCCCTGCTGCCGATGCCGACGCCACTGTTCGCTCACAGTGGGCCACTCACGATGCTGCTGCACGTCTTGCTGTGCGTCGCCACCTGCCTACCACTGAGCGCGCGCACTTTAGTCAGTACAAGAGTGCTCTGACCTTGTACGACGCTGTAGTTGCACGCTACTCTTCCCCTGCCACTGCTGCACTGAGCCGCCTCATGCTACCGTACCTCTTTCCTAACCTTGCTGCCTTTCCCACAATCGCTGACCTCATTACGCACCTCCGCACTAGTGACACTCGCTACCGCGCCGCGCTTCCTGCTGAGTTCTGCGCCAAGAACCCCCCCCCCATGTACATCACTCTCTATTATATTGTCACCCGCCTCCCTGACTCCCTTCGCGTAGTAAGGGACCACTTTCTCTCAGTCTGTCCCACCACTCTCACTGTTGACCTCCTAGAGAAGGCCCTCCTAGCAGCGGAGAAGAGCATAGTCGCTGTAGGAGCCTCTCGTGGTGACCCACGCACCCCCATCTTTGAGGGGTGTTCCCCTTCCCCCCTGTTGCCCTCTATCGCCTCTACTGCTGCGGCCGACCTCGTTGGTCTTGAGTCGGTCGGTGCGGCGTCTGCCCCTAGCGGGAGACGCCGCTCTGGCAAGGGCAAGGGGGGCAAGGGCGCGGGTGGAGCTAGCGGGGGTGGTGGAGGTGGCGGTGGAGGCGGCGGAGGGAGTGGGGGTGGTGGTGGGAGTGGTGGCAGAGGTGGAGGTGTCGGTGGCAGCAGCGGAGGCGGAGGCGGCGGAGGCGGTAGCGGTGGGAGCGGAGGCGGCGGTGGTGGCGGAGGTGGAGGCGGCGGTGGTGGAGGAGGTGGAGCTGGTCGGGGTGGTGCTTCGCAGCGGAGCGGCTCCGGTGGTGGTCAGCGCCAGCAGCAGCAGCAGCAGCAGCGTTCTCGGGATATCCCCCCTCCTCAGCAGCTCCGTGAGTGGTACACGCAGCGTCAGCGTGGTGGGGGTTTTGGCCCGTGCACCTACGTCCTTCGCTCCGGCGACCGCGCGGGTGAGCAGTGTGAGGGTACCCACTCCACCCAGCGCTGCTTTGGCCGCCTGACGGACGCTTGGCGGCAGCAGTTCCTGGAGGCTAGTGAGATCCCCCGCTGGGGAGAGCTGTCTAGGGCAGGTGTCGCTATCTATGATCTTGACTTTGATGCTATCCTTGCTGCCATGTATGCTGTGACTATTAGTGATGAGGGTGACTGTTACCGGTGTTTCCCGCCCGACCCGCGCATTGGTACTGCTGCGCTAGGTGCTAGTGAGGCTGCTGCTCTAGGTGCCAGCGCGTTTGCGCCCTCAGGTACTGGTGAGGCTGCGCTCTCAGGTACCGCGTCGGCTTCGGCCTCCCTCACCTTCACACTTGACTCTGGGGCTTCTCGCTCTTTCTTTCGAGACCGCACCACACTCACGCCACTTGGTCGGCCGGATGCAGTCTCCCTGGCAGACCCCTCTGGGGGTCCTGTCCTCTCTCACTTCTCTACTGTCCTCCCATGTCCGGCTGCCCCCTCTGGCGCCTTGTCTGGTCTTTACCTCCCCTCGTTCTCGACGAACTTGGTGAGTGGTGCTGACCTGCAAGATGCGGGGGTTCACCAGTTTACTCCTGCGAGTCAGCGCGTGACCCACTGCTCGGACGCACGCACGGGCCGATACCTGGCCACGTTTTCGCGTCGGCCGGGGTCGAGCCTCTACACCCTGACCATTGGGTCCCCTCCTGTCCCTGCTTCTGGCCAGGTAGCTGCGTCAGGTCAGGTGTTTGCTGCAGCGTCCAGGTCTGGTCCTGAGTCTGCCCCCTGCTCGTGTCGCCTCCTGTCTCACGAGACTCTCCTGTGGCACCACCGTCTTGGTCACCCCTCCCTGCCTCGTCTCCGAGGCATGGCTTCCCGTGTCCTTGTCTCTAGTCTTCCTCGGTCCCTCCCTCCCCTTCCTCCGGGGCCTGGTCCTTCCTGTGTGCCCTGTGTCGAGGGGCGGCTCTGGGCTGCCCCTCACTCCTCTCAGTTTCCCTCGACAGAGCCCCCGCTGCAGACGCTTCATATGGACGTGTGGGGCCCAGCCCGCGTCCGTGGACAGGGTCACGAGCGCTACTTCCTGCTGGTGGTTGACGACTACTCGCGTGACACCACAGTCTTCCCCTTGCGCAGCAAGGGTGATGTCACTGAGGTGTTGATCGACTGGATCCGCGCAGCTCGTCTCCAGCTCAGGAGGAGCTTCGGCTCGGACTTTCCTCTTCTGCGTCTGCACTCTGACCGAGGCGGAGAGTTCTCCTCTGGCCTTCTACAAGCCTACTGTCGTGCACGAGGCATCCGCCAGACCTTTACGCTTCCGGACTCTCCACAGCAAAATGGGATTGCTGAGCGCCGCATTGGCATGGTCATGGACGTCGCTCGTACGTCCATGATGCATGCGGCTGCCCCCCATTTTCTGTGGCCGTTTGCGGTTCGGTACGCGGCGCATCAGATCAACCTTCAGCCCAGGGTCTCCAGGCCGGAGACCTCCCCAGCCTTGCTGTGGACGGGGAAGGTCGGCGATGCGTCTGCGTTCCGTGTCTGGGGATCTCGGGCGTTTGTCCGCGACTTGTCTGCGGACAAGCTGTCCCCTCGTGCTGCTCCCTGTGTCTTCCTTGGCTTCCCCCCTAACGCCCCTGGGTGGCAGTTCTACCACCCCACCTCTCGTCGTGTTCTGTCCTCCCAGGATGTCACGTTCGACGAGTCAGTCCCCTACTACCGCCTCTTCCCCTACCGCACTCCTTCCCTCCCCCCGCCACCGCACTTCCTTGTACCAGGTCCCCCCCCGGTAGACCCCCTCCCCCCTCAGGGTCCTGCCCCTTCAGGTGTGTCCCAGGTAGACGCAGTCGAGCCGGTCGAGGTTGCTGGTGACTCTGGTACTGCTGCGGGTGCTGAGTCTGGGGGTGCTGACTCTGGGGGTGCTGCGCGCGTGGGTGCTGAGCCTGGGGGTGCTGAGTCTGGGGGTGCTGCGACTGGGGGTGCTGAGCCTGGGGGTGCTCCGACTGGGGGTGCTGAGCCTGGGGGTACTGCGACTGGGGGTGCTGAGCCCGGGGGTGCTACGACTGGGGTGCTGAGCATTGGGGTGCTACGTCAGGAGCTGCTGAGCTTGGGGGTGCTGCGTCTGGAGCTACTGAGCCTGGTGGTGCGGAGCTAGCGGCCGCTGGACCTGCTCGTGTGGCGTCTGGTGGTGCTGGGCCTGGAGGTTCTCCGGGTGCTTCGTCTCGACGAGAGCCACTCTCCCCACACGAGCTGCGCGAGTGGTTTGCCCGGCGCTGGAGGTGTACTGCTGGAGCTGGAGCTTCTTCGACCGCTGAGGGTACTGGTGTCGCCGGTCCCGGAGGTACTCGCCCTTGGAGTGCTGGAGCTGCTGGGCCTGCGGGTACGACTGGAGCTGGAGCTGCTGAGGGTGTTGGCGCTGAGGCTACTGCTGTCAGTCCTCGCGGTGGTCCTGCTGCGGGTGCTGCTGGTACTGCTGGAGGTCCTGCAGCTGGAGGTGCTGTTGACGCTGGTGCTGCCGCTGAGGGTGCTGGTGCTGTCCCTGCTGTGTCTGGAGTCGCGGCGCGGCCTCGGCCATACTTCGTTCCGCTCCTTTAGCAGGTTCTTGGTCCTTCTCCTCCTGTAGAGTGTCCACTGCCTGTCCAGTCACAGTCACAGTTACCGCTCGCCTCCCCACTGCCTGCTCCCTCTCCTTACACTGGTCCAACTGGAGGTCTTGCTGAGCGTCGTGAGCCTGCGTCTCGTCCCGCGTCGCCTGTTCGTGCTGCTCGCGCTAGTGGTAGCGGCTCGCGTCAGCGTCCTCCTCCTGTCCCTGGCACGCACCGGATGTCTCTGCGTCCAACCACTGCTCCTCTGCGTGTCCCTTTGCCTTCTCCTCCTGAGTCCTCTCTTCCTGCGCTTGCCGACCCGGAGTCGGACTCTCTTCGTGCTGCCAGTCCTACCGTCACGCGTCTCCTTGCTACTGTCGTCACTGACCCCTCTTTTGAGTCCACTGCTGCGTCTGCTCTTGTTGCTGAGCTCGTTGACTTTGCTGCTCGCTGTCGTCTGGACTACGCTGCTAGTCTTGTTGCTGAGTCTGCGTCTTTCTGTCCTCCGTCCGTCGGGGGTGAGTGTGCTCTTGGCACGGACGTCCTTGAGGACACGCAGGAGGAGTTCCAGTGTCTGGCTGCTGCTTCACCTCATCTCGCGTCCGTACTGCTTACCCCTGAGAGAGACCCGGATGCACTAGACATCCCGGCTCCGCGCTCTTACGCGGAGGCCGTAGAGGGTCCCTACTCCTCTCAGTGGCAGGCAGCTATGGATGCAGAGATGGCTTCCTGGAAGTCGACAGGCACCTACGTTGACGCGGTTCCTCCTACTAGGGCGAACATCGTCAGTGGCATGTGGATCTTCAGGGTGAAGCGGCCGCCGGGCTCTCCACGTGTCTTCAAGGCGCGGTACGTGGCTCGTGGCTTCAATCAGCGGCAGGGAGTTGACTACTTTCAGACCTTCTCTCCCACCCCGAAGATGACCACTCTTCGGGTGCTGCTACACATAGCCGCTGAGCGCGACTACGAGCTTCACTCCCTTGACTTCAGCACTGCTTTCCTGCAGGGTAGCCTGCACGAGGAGATATGGCTGCGCCGTCCACTTGGCTTCACTGGGACTTTCCCTCCTGGCACCCAGTGGAGCCTCCGACGGCCAGTCTACGGTCTCCGCCAAGCACCGCCCGAGTGGCACGACACACTGAGGACTACGCTTGCGGCTCTTGGGTTTGCTCCCTCTACTACTGACCCGTCGATGTTTCTACGCACCGACACCTCTCTGCCGCCGTTCTACATCCTCGTGTACGTCGACGACTTGGTCTTTGCCAGAGCTGACACTGCTCGACTCGCCCACGTGAAGTCTGAGCTGCAGAAGAGACACACGTGCACAGACCTGGGTGAACTGCGCAGCTACCTTAGCTCGCAGATCACCCGGGACAGAGCACGCCGCACCATTACCTTGACTCAGTCACACATGGTGCAGCAGGTCCTTCAGCGCTTCGGCTTCACGTACTCCTCGCCTCAGGCCACTCCTCTGCCTACTCGCCACTCGCTCTCAGCTCTGCCTTCGGATGAGTCCGTAGAGTCGAGTGGCCCGTACCCAGAGCTTGTTGGCTGCCTCATGTACCTGATGACCTGCACACGACCTGACCTTGCATACCCTCTTAGCATTCTTGCACGCTATGTTGCTCCTGGGAGACACAGACCAGAGCACATGGCTGCAGCGAAGAGGGTGTTGCGCTACTTGTGCAGTACGTCGGGCATGGGGCTAGTGCTTGGAGGGCGGAGTCCAGTGGTCCTCACTGGGCACGCGGACGCTTCTTGGGCTGACGACCAGGCTACGGAGCGGTCGTCATAGGGTTACACCTTCAGTCTTGGTTCCGGCTGTGTTTCGTGGCGGGCTACTCGCTCTTCTTCTGTTCTCGGCTCCAGTTGTGAGGCTGAGATCTACGCCGGGGCCAAGGCTGCACAGGAGCTTCGCTGGCTCACCTACCTGCTGACTGACCTCGGAGATCCGCCTCGTTCTCCTCTAGTGCTGTATGTAGACTTTAAGGCCATGCTGGCCTTGTGTCGAGAGCAGCGCCTGGAGCACAGAACGAAGCACATTGCTCTCCGCTACTTTCTTGCTTGTGAGTTGCAGCAGCGTGGTCAGTTGCGACTTGCGTACGTGGCCTCTAGGGCCAACACTGCTGATGTTTTCACCAAGGCACTTCCGCCTTGTGATCATCAGCGCTTCTGCACTCAGCTGGGTCTTGCCTCACTTGCTCACCCCTTGGCGCGGCAGCTCCAGACTCAGCAGGGACAGCACCACCACCCTCAGCGACAGCACCAGCGCCACCCACACCTCCAGCGGCAGGACCAACAGCAGTAGGCTCAGCACCAACGCCCGCAGCAGCTCCAGCTCCAGGAGGACCCGCAGGTCCAGCAGCTCCGGGACCGGCAGCACCCGCACCCTCGACAGTCGAAGAAGCTCCAGCTCCAGCTCCAGCAGCACCTCCAGACGCAGCAGCACGCCTCCAGCGGCGAGCGAACCACTCGCGCAGCTCCTGTGGAGAGAGGGGCTCCCGGCTAGACGCAGCAGCAGGAGAAACCCCAGGCTCAGCAGCTCCAGACGTAGCACCCCCAGGCTCAGCAGCTCCCAGCACAGCACCCCCAGGCTCAGCAGCTCCCGACCCAGCACCCCCAGACCCAGCACCTCCAGGCACAGCACCCCCCGGCTCAGCACCCCCAGGCTCCGCACCCTCCGCAGTAGCACCCTCAGGCCCAGCACCCCCAGCAGTAGCACCCCCAGGCTCAGCACCCCCGCGCACAGCACCCCCAGAGTCAGCACCCCCAGGCTCAGCACCCGCAGCAGCACCAGAGTCACCAGTAACCTCGACCGGGTCAACGGCGTCTACCTGGGACACACCTGAGGGGGCAGGAACCTGAGGGGGGAGGGGGTCTACCGTGGGGGGAACCGGCACAAGGAAGTCCGGGGGAGGGGGGAGGGAAGGAGTGCGGTAGGGGAAGAGACGGTAGAAGGGGACTGACTCGTCGAACGTGACGTCCTGGGAGGACAGAACACGACGAGAGGAGGGGTGGTAAAACTGCCACCCTGGGGCGTCAGTGGGGAAGCCAAGGAAGACACAGGGAGCAGCACGAGGGGACAGCTTGTCCGCAGACAAGTCGCGGACAAACGCCCGAGATCCCCAGACACGGAACACAGACGCATCGCCAACCTTCCCCGTCCACAGCAAGGCTGGGGACATCGCAGGCCGAGAGACCCGGGGGTGAAGGTTGAGCTGATGCGCCGCGTACCTCACCGCAAACGGCCACAGAAAATGGGGGGCAGCCGCATGCATCATGGACGTACGAGCGACATCCATGACCATGCCAATGCGGCGCTCAGCAATCCCATTCTGCTGTGGTGAGTTCGGAAGCGTGAAGGTCTGGCGGATCCCCCGTGCACGACAGTAGTCTCGCAGAAGGCGAGAAGAGAACTCTCCGCCTCTGTCAGAGTGCAGACGCAGAACAGGAAAGTCCGAGCCGAAGCTCTTCCTGAGCTGGAGACGAGCCTCGCGGATCCAGTCGATCAGCACCTCAGTGACCGCACCCTTGCTGCGCAAGGGGAGGACTGTGGTGTAACGCGAGTAGTCGTCAACCACCAACAGGAAGTAGCGCTCGTAACCCTGCCCACGGACGGGGGCTGGGCCCCACACATCCATGTGAAGCGTCTGCAGGGGAGCCTCTGTCGGGGGGAAGTGGGAGGAGTGAGGAGTAGCCCGGAGGCGACCCTCGACACAGGGGACACAGGAAGGTCCTGGCCCGGAGGGGAGAGGAGGGAGAGACTGGGGAAGACCAGAGACAAGGACACGGGAAGCCATGCTCCGAAGACGGGGCAAGGAGGGGTGGCCAAGACGGTGGTGCCACAGGAGAGTCTCGTGAGACAGGAGGCGACAAGAACAGGGGGCAGACTCAGGACCTGAGCGGGACGCAGCAGCAAGTACCTGACCCGCCGCAGCCACCTGACCAGACGCAGGGACAGGAGGAGACTCAACGGTCAGGGTGTAGAGACTCGACCCCGGCCGACGCGAGAACGTGGCCAGGTGTCGGCCTGTGCGTGCCTCCGTGCAGTGGGTCACCCGCTGACTCGCAGGAGTGAACTGGTGAACACCCACATCCTGCAGGTCCGCTCCACTCACCAAGTTCGTAGAGAACGAGGGAAGGTACAGACCCGACAGGGTGCCCGAAGGGGCAGCCGGACACGGGAGGACAGTGGAGAAGTGAGACAGGACAGGACCCCCAGAGGGGTCAGCAAGGGAGACTGCAACCGGCCGGCCGAGCGGCGTAAGGGTAGTGCGGTCTCGAAAGAAGGAGCGAGAAGCTCCGGAGTCAAGTGTGAAAGTGAGGGAGGACGAGGACGACTCAGTACCTGAGAGCGCAGTCTCACCAGTACCTGAGAGCGCAGACGCACTGGCACCTAGAGCAGCAGCCTCACAAGCACCTAGCGCAGCAGTACCAATGCCCGGGTCGGGCTGGAAACAGCGGTAACCCTCATTCTCCTCACTATAATCCACAACATACATAGCAGTAAGGATAGCATCAAAATCAAGATCAAAGATCGCTACACCAGCCCTGAGAAGCTCATCCCAGCGAGGGATCTCACTAGCCCCAGGGAACTGCTGACGCCAGGCGTCCGTCAGGCGGCCAAAGCAGCGCTGGGTGGCGTGGGCACCCCCACACTGCTCACCCGCGCGGTCGCCGGAACGAAGAACGTAGGTGCAGGGACCAGTACCCCCACCCCTCTGACGCCCAGCGTACCACTCACGAAGCTGCTGAGGCGAAGGGATGTCCCGAGAGCGCTGCTGCTGCTGCCGCTGCGAGCGCTGGCCACCACCACCGCCGCTACGCTGCTGGGTACCACCCCGACCAGATCCACCCCCTCCACCACCACTGCCTCCTCCGCTGCCGCCTCCACCGCCTCCGCCTCCGCCGCCTCCACCTCCGCCGCTGCCTCCACCACCACCGCTGGCACCACCACCACTGTCTCCGCCGCTGCTGCCACCACCACCACCACCCCCGCCACTAGTCCCGCCGCCACCCCCACTCCCTCCGCCGCCACCGCCGCCACCGCCACCGCCCCCTCCAGCTCCACCCGCGCCCTTGCCCCCCTTGCCCTTGCTGGAGCGACGTCTCCCACTAGGGGCAGACGCCGCGCCGACCGACTCAAGACCAAGCAGGTCGGCAGCAGCAGCAGAGGCAACAGAGGGCAGCAAGGGGGAAGGAGAGCACCCCTCAAAGATGGGGGTGCGAGGGTCACCACGAGAAGCACCTACAGCGACTATGCTCTTCTCCGCTGCGAGGAGGGCCTTCTCGAGGAGGTCGACGGTGAGGGTGGTGGGACAGACTGCGAGAAAGTGGTCCCTGACGACTCGAAGGGAGTCAGGGAGGCGCGCGACTACGTAGTAGAGAGCGATGTACATGGGGGGGGGGTTCTTAGCGCAGAACTCAGCAGGAAGGGCGGCGCGGTAGCGAGTGTCACTAGTGCGGAGGTGCGTAATGAGGTCAGCGACAATGGGAAAGGCAGAGAGGTCAGGAAAGAGGTAGGGAAGCATGAGACGGCTCAGTGCAGCAGTGGCAGGGGAGGAGTAGCGCGCAACTACAGCGTCGTACAAGGTCTGAGCACTCTTGTACTGACTGAAGTGCGCACGCTCAGAGGTAGGGAGGTGGCGACGCACAGCAAGACGTGCAGCAGCATCGCGGGTGGCCCACTTAGAGCGGACAGCGGGATCAGCATCAGCAGCAGGAGCAGGAGAGGCGCCAGAGGTGAGGTCAAAGAGAGAAAGGTCGTCAGCCCTGTCGCACTGTAAGAACAGCTGCACGTCGTCTAACCAGACCTCAAAATCAATGGCGCGACCCTCAGCGTCAAAAGCTAGGACACTAGGGGTAGCCATGGCGACGACAGCGACGCAGTGCAAGCAGCAGGGAAAGAGCTCGCAGTGTCAGTGGGACTGTGCTCACCAGGCAGGGCAGGTCGTGTAGGTATGCAGAAAGGCGGCTCAGCGACCTGGCGGCTCGGGTGCTGGGCGGCTTGGCTGCTGGGCGGCTCGGGTGCAGGGCGGCTCGGCTCCCGGGCGGCTCGACGGCTGGGCGGCTCGGGTGCAGGGCGGCTCGGCTCCCGGGCGGCTCGGCGTCGGGCGGCTCGGCTCCCGGGCGATTCGGCTGCTGGGGCGGCTCGGCCAGGAGATGCAGGGGCGGGGCCGTCAGGTGCAGCGGCGGGTTGAACGGTGCAGTGGCGGGCCGGCAGGTGCAGCGGCGGGCCGGCAAGTGCAGCGGCGGGCCGGCAGGTGCAGCGGCGGGCCGACAGGTGCAGCCGGCGGGCCGTAGGGTGCAGTGGCGGGCCGTAGGGTGCAGTGGCGGGCCGGCAGGTGCAGCGGCGAGGCCGGCAGGTGCAGCGGCGAGGCCGTCAGAGGCGGCGGGCCGCTGGGTGCAGCGGCGGGCCGGCAGGTGCAGTGGCGGGCCGGCAGGAGCAGCGGCGGGCCGGGAGGGGAGGCGGCGGAGCCGCGTCAGGGGAGGCGGCAGGGCCGCGTCAGGGGAGGCGGCGGTGCCGCGTCAGGGGAGGCGGGGGAGCCGCGTCAGGGGAGGCGGCAGGGCCGCGTCAGGGGAGGCGGCGGGGCCGCGTCAAACAGGCGGCGGGGCCGCGTCAGGGGAGGCGGCGGAGCCGCGTCAGGGGAGGCGGCGGGGCCGCGTCAGGGGAGGCGGCGGAGCCGCGTCAGGGGAGGCGGCGGGGCCGCGTCAGGGGAGGCGGCGGGGCCGCGTCAAACAGGCGGCGGGGCCGCGATCAGGAGAGGTGGCGGGGCCGCGTCTGAGGGACAGCGGGGCCGCGAGGGAAAAGGCGACCCGAGGGGGGTCGCTAAAAAAAAGGCGCGCCTCGGGGCGCGCTTCGGTGGGCCCTAAAAAAAACGGTCCTAAGGCAGGACCCGCTCTATACCATGTGAAGCAAGGAAAACAGGAATGAAATGACTAAGGAAAGATTGGGTACAAATACAACCCTAGAAACCCTGTACCCCATATGTGCTACCCCACTATAGCCTACAGTAACTATGTCTTATAAATCTGACAAGAAGGTGCTGGATTCGGACTTGAGGAGTGTTCACCGAATTCGGTTCGGTTCTGTGTGCGATCCGGGGTGAAATGAGGCGCACACGGTTACTTGGGATACAAGTGAAGATACGAATCACATTTTGTGTCTTGCTTGCCTAAAAAACTGCTTGTACTCATCTGGAAATTACAACATTGATGTTGGAGATAGTGAAAATTGCTTAAGTTTGTTTTGACAACTTCAAGTAGAGGGTGTGAGAACATGATTGAGGATATCGTTGGATTCGGGAGATCGTGGAGAACATAATAAGCAATAGCAAGTACACTATTGCCGACTAAGGCGTTGACGATCCTAAGAGGCGTTTGTTGCGGCGCTCGCGGTCTCAGGCTATCTGCCGTGCGCGTCGCTCGCACAGCGTCTCGCGAAATCGCAAGGTGCGATGACCCGTCAAACCGTGGTAGTAGTAGCAGTAGCAGCAGCGATACTATGATAGTAGTAGTACCACTAGTAGTACTAGTAGTAGGTAATAGTAGTATAGCGTCTCATTTATCGGCTTGGGGCCAAAACTCGCCCTCGGCGTGGTCACCGCCGTTTAGCGCCGTTGTTACCTCTCTGAAGAAAACCGACAGCAACTTTCCGCAATCCAACCTACAACTTATCGCAATGCGCACCCAAATGCTGTGAGGTTCTTTCACTGGAACCTCTTGCGAACACCTGAACCCCAGTGGAATGGACGACGAATTTCGGAAAGCGGGAACAGGTTACTGGGCGAGTTTGTGGTGACATTTTTTAGCAGGTCCACTTTTTTGGCTGAGCGTTACTACTATATAAGTTAGCTTCCAAGGCGGTTGCTGTGCCGAGCCATAGCGAACTATTACTAGACACACCCTCTCTCCATGCACAAGGCGAACCGTTCCCTTACGGGCCGCATGCGCAGCACCTTCCGAATGCCGCCACGCCAGGGGGGCAAACGGACAGCCTCCCAGTTTTCCAAGCCTTTCCCACACTCCCTGAGAAGCTGTTAAGAAGCTAGCTGGCTGTAACTTCATCCCTGAGAGGGGGTAGTGCGCGCCAAATAGCGCTGCCGCAGCCTGGCTGTTATGATGTGATCCTCGTCAATGCCTCCATGCCTCCATGCCTCCATGCCTCAATGCCTCAATGCCTCAATTACTTACTACCAGCTGTACTGTTGCTGCCTGCCGGTTTGCCGCCCGCAGCTGATGCGCTGCAGGAGCTGCAGAAGTATTGGAGCATGAACGTTACAAGCTGGCGGGTGGGGAGCGACTGCAAGCGAGCGCAAGGCCTCACATGCGATCAAGACGGCATGATCACCTCCATGTGCGTCCGCGCCCTGCTCTGCTGTGTGTGCGCGCCCCTAATAACCTGTGCCGTTCCGTGCTGATTCATCCAATGCTGCTGTCCCCTGTTGCGCTGTGCGCAATTACTACGGGGAATGCACTGTGCTGTGATGTGCTGTGCTGTGCTGGGCTGGGCTGTGCTGGGCTGTGCTGTGCTGTGCTGTCTGCTGTGCTGGGCTGGGCTGGGCTGGGCTGGGCTGGGCTGTGCTGTGCTGTGCTGTGCTGTGCTGTGCTGTGCTGTGCTGTGCTGTGCTGTCTGCTGTGCGACGCCATGCTGCTGCGTGCCGTGCACTGGTGCTGATCCTGTGCCACATGAATATACCTCCCATCCTACATATTTTGCTATGTCTCTGCAGGTTCATCAACACAACCACGCAGGCTGTTTTTCCTCGAGATACTCTTGTATTTCTAACTCGCTTGACAAAGCTGTAAGGGTGTGCGCGTTTACTCTCCGTTTTTCTCCTGCTACAACGCCGCTACCCAGGAAGACGCTGGGTATGACTGTGCTGCAGGTTTAACTAACAGTTTGGGTTAGGCAATTTGCATCTGGCTTGCTGGCTTCACTTCATGACCACATGAGCGTCGGTAAAACCGGTGGCTGGTCCGAGTTTCAGGCTGGCCAGGCAAGGTTCGCCATGCTATTGTGCGCTATGGCCCAGGGCCAGGCCAGCCTTTAGCCAGCCTGGTGGGTGGGCCAGTGTTGGTCCGCTCTGTGGCCTGCACTGAGCCTTTTTTCTTTGACTAAAGAATCCGCTTTGTAGCCTGGCTGGCCTCCCTGTTAATGTGCTCGAATTGGGCCAAAGTTGGAGCCCTTCAGTGGCACACACACACGCACATCACTTTAAGATTGTCGGCCCCCATTCCCCTGCTCTTCCCACCGCCGCCCACCCACCCGCACCCACCCTCCTCCCCCCTTCTCTCCCGTTCCCCCCTCTTTTTCTCCTCCTAGTTCTGGTCCTTAGTTAGCCTTCTTCTTGTCATGCATGGATGTCACATCAATAAAAAAGTTCTAGCCACTCGTTTACCCAACGGTTCTGCGATGGTGGATCCACATAAGCCCCCATGGCATTGTCCTGCCTTCTTTTTTTATCTTCCTCAGCATCCGTTTTTATCCAATGAAGGGAGGTCAAGGGGATGGAGCATGTACCATTGTTCACAGTCTACGACGTCACGTGGCTCAAGTCTCTGTGAGTCTCATCCAAACTAAAACCCGAAACCTCTTTCTTGCTGCTGCCCATTACACCATGCCACAGCGGGATGGGACACATATGCTCCCTGGCTCCTCTCTGCTCCGCGTTCTCTTGTATGCGTTTCTTGTGTGTGTGTGTGTGTGTGTGTGTGTGTGTGTGTGTGTGTGTGTGTGTGTGTGTGCGTGCGCGCGTGCGTGCGTGCGTGTGTGTGTGGGTGCGTGCGTGCGTGCGTGCGTGCGTGTGCGTGTGCGCGTGTGTGTGCGTGCGTGCATGCGTGCGCGTGTGCGTGCGTGCGTGCGTGCGTGTGCGTGCGTGCGTGCGTGCGTGCATGTGTGCGTGCGTGCTCTTGCCTCGCGCATGTTTCTACTTTGCATTCGGTTCACTCCTTCCCTGGCATGGGTGTTTTTATTTAGCGCATGGCACGCACATGGTGTTGCTCATGGTTTTGGTCATCGTGTTGGTCATGATTTTGTGCGGCACCACATATGGCATGCATGTCATGTCATGTCATCTTTGGCAGTCATTGGAAAATGCGTCTTCTTTCCTCTTCGTCTCTTACTTTGTCGTCAGGAAAATGAACAATTGTGGCTTTGAAACCGCGATAGCTGAGTTGACCCAGATCACCAGCCTCGTGGATTTGTAAGCCCTTTGCCCCTTACACACGCCCCTTCTCCACTCCATTCCCCACGCCCCTTCTCCGCACCCACTACTGGTTTCCCACATTCTTGATGTGCTGCGGGTGTCACATACATGGTAGGTAGGTGCATAACTAGATACGGATTTAAACACAAGCGGCCCCACAACCGCACTGGTCTGTGGGCGGCTATAACAGGTGAAGCAACCGGGCTGACTCTTGCAAGATAGTTCCTGTTTTTATCCAAGGTTTTATTCTGCTCTTCAAGCGCGTGCTGGCTTGCCTGCTATCCTGTGAGCCTCCGAAAATGACACCACACATAAAGGGGGCCATGGGAAATGAAGGGCCCTAGAGGCTTTATGCAGAGGAGACAGCAGAGGGCAAAGGGCAGAGGCAAGAGGGCTAACCCTTTTCTTTTCTTTCTCTCTTTCTTTCTGTGTGATTCCTTCTAACCGCCAACCTTATTGCCTCCAGAGAGCTTTCGTCTAACGGGATGCCGTCAAAGTGGCCTCTTAATTATGTGAAACACACTCGTCTCATGAAGCTGTATGTATCTTCTGTTTGCTAGGACCGAGCTCCCTGATTGGGACGCCTTTAGACATACGTTGGACAATACTGTATGACGTCAATTTTAGCACATGCGGACACCATCTGTAGCAGAATATAAATCATCGCTTTCCAACTGTCATGAACTCTGTTTCCTTTTTCCTGCTCCTGCTCCTTCTCGCTCTACATATGGCTTGTTCCATTCCGTAGTCATTTGCTTGCCCACATCCCCATCCTCATCCCCATTCTCATCCTCATCCCCATTCTCATCCTCATCCCCATTCTCATCCTCATCCCCATTCTCATCCTCATCCCCATTCTCATCCTCATCCCCATTCTCATCCTCATCCCCATTCTCATCCTCATCCCCATTCTCATCCTCATCCCCATTCTCATCCTCATCCCCATTCTCATCCTCATCCCCATTCTCATCCTCATCCCCATTCTCATCCTCATCCCCATTCTCATCCTCATCCCCATTCCCATCCTCATCCCCATTCTCATCCTCATCCCCATTCCCATCCCCATTCCCATCCCCATCCCCAACCCCATTCCCATCCCCATCCCCATCCCCATCCCCATCCCCATCCCCATCCCCGTCCCCATCCCCATCCCCATCCCCTTCCCCATTCCCATCCCCATCCCCATTCCCATCCTCATTCCCATTCTCATCCTCATCCCCATTCCCATCCCCATTCCCATCCCCATCCCCAACCCCATTCCCATCCCCATCCCCATCCCCATCCCCATCCCCGTCCCCATCCCCATCCCCATCCCCTTCCCCATCCCCATCCCATCCCCATCCCCATCCCCATCCCCATCCCCATCCTCATCCTCATTCTCCTGGCGTGCTCTCTCAAACGGCTATATGGCAGGAATCTGAGTTCCAACCTGCTCACGTCTGAAAAGATAACAGAGCTGACAAGTCTCACAAGTCTCACAACGCTGTCAGTCAATCACATCTACGCATACATACATGATACCCCATCTCACCCACCAGCTCGCATTCAGCACACATGATAGTCTGCTCCCTCCATGGCTCGCAATGCAATTACTCGTGCTCGTGACCATCGTGCTCGTGACCATCGTGCTCGTGACCATCGTGCTCGTGACCATCGTGCTCGTGACCATCGTGCTCGTGACCATCGTGCTTGTGACCATCGTGCTCGTGACCATCGTGCTTGTGACCATCGTGCTCATGACCATCGTGCTCATGACCATCGTGCTCATGACCATCGTGCTCGTGACCATCGTGCTCGTGACCATCGTGCACATAATAAGCAGGGGGCTTGACAGATATGCACACACGCGCACCATGCGCGCTGGCGTAGCATGCGCTGCGACATGCCTCCATGCGTTCCAAACTTTGCACATTTGTTGCGTGCCTGTCTCTTGGGTCGCCTCAAGAGTCCACACCACTGTGCACATTCATTGCGCGCGTCTGTGTCATGACTCGCGTTCTGTGTGACCTCGCTCTTACTGTCTCTCCATTTCAATCGTGTGCTGCCTCCTCATATGCCTTACTTTGGCGCAAACGTTTGCTGGTGAGTGGGGATGGCATCACGGCATCATGACATCATGACATCATGACATCATGACATCATGACATCTGGCATGATGACATGATGGCATCATGGCATCATGGCATGAAAGGCCAGCGATCTATCTGCCAACGCATTCCAGGGCAAGACTCTGCTTCAGGCATTGGCGGGCTTACCCAACTTGCAGTTCCTGTGCGTGTTCTTGGGAGTGTTCAACACATCTACATTGGAGTTGTTTTTTATTTTTCGTAGGAGCAACTCCAGTATGGATGTTGGATACCATTCAGTGCATCTAGTGCTGTACTCCTGCCACTGCTGTGCGGTTGCCCCTCCCCCTCCCTCAAAACCCACCCATCTAGGGATGAGCAAATGGCGAACACGAACATGTTCGTGTTCGCCTGGGCTCGAACATGGCTGTTTGGCGAACCGAACACTTTACACCAGAAAGGGTGTTCGAAGTTCGCTAAGAGAGGCGAACATTTCGTACGTTTTGGCGAACACGAACACGTTCGCCCATAACATGTTCGCGTTCGCCTTAAAGGACCTTCTCGGATCCAAGTAGAGTGAAATCCAAATGTTTCACATTCCCTCCCCCCACCCCGCAAGCCAGTCCCGCCCTGCTAGAACCGCCCATGCTAGATCTACGCTTAAGAAACGTCGAAATGCTAGATCTACGCTTAAGCAACGGCGAAATGCTAGATCTGAGCTTAAGCAACGGCGAAATGCTAGATCTGAGCTTAAGCAACGGCGAAATGCTTGATCCGCACTTAAGCAACAGCGAAATGCTAGATCTACGCTTAAGCAACGGCGAAATGCTAGATCTACGCTTAAGCAACGGCGAAATGCTAGATCTACGCTTAAGCAACGGCGAAATGCTAGATCTGAGCTTAAGCAACGGCGAAATGCCTTGATCCGCACTTAAGCAACGGCAAAAGGCCTTGATCCGCACTTAAGCAACGGCAAAAGGCCTTGATCTGAGCCCAAACACCAAGGCCCGCGCCCTAAAAATTGGTCGCGGGCCTATTCGTCGACGAACACATTGGCGTTCGTCGAAGGCCCGTGTCGATCACGAACACGTTCGTGTTCGTCGCGCCTCGGCCAGCTGAGCCGGGCGAACGGCGAACGTGTTCGGGCGAACACCGAACACGTTCGCCCCGAACAATTTTGGCCAAAAAAAAATATTGTTCGGTTCGCCTCGAACACGTTCGAGGCGAACCGAACAGGTGTTCGTCATATTGCTCATCCCTACACCCATCCAACCCTCTCTTCTTGTTCCACACCAAAGCAATCTCTGCCATGCAAGATTTGTTCTGCGCACGGCGCATAGTTTGTGAAACTTCAACCACCACTGCTCTTACTATTGTGCCGCCATATCCTGCTGCACCTTGCTTGCCCCAAGTTCACACACTCAACAAGTAAAGCAGCCTTCACGTTGTCTTGTAACCAGAAACCCTTTGCCCACACCCGTCATCTGCACTTCCGCTTTCCTCCTTTCCGGCCTCCTTTCCGCTTTTGTTCGCCTTCAGAAATCTCTCCAACAACCAAACTGACCGGAAATTTCCCTGAATCTCTCACGTCCATGAGCAACCTGGTCAGTCTGTGAGTTTCTTTCTTGCATCACTGTCCATCCCATGTTTCCATCCAAAGTTGCAGGGTTTTATAGGCAAGCAGGCGGATTTTACTGTACTGCCGACATTGCGAATACTGTACATCTTGTTGTCATTTCTATTATCGTTGCCTCAGCAACGTCCCCATTCACACACCAGCATGTGAGTGAGGGAGTAGCTTGTAGCAGTCACAAGCTCCTCTTGATCGCGCTCTCAGTGCTCGTCCCTGTAATACTCACAGTTTGCTTGCCTCGTTGGTTGTGCTGCTGCATTGGCCCACATGCAAAGCACAGTTGACCATCTGCTTTCTGGTTGGCACGTGACTGGCACAGAACTGTCGATTTCAACTACAAGGTCGGTACCATTCCACGGATCCTTGGAAATATGAGCAAGCTGTCAACTCCTCAAGTGCATGCAAATAACACCGAAATATTGAACTCCGTCTTAAAAAATTTATGAACCTTTTCAGAAAGGGAATTTGCAGAAACAAGGGATGGAGAAACACACTTTGGGATGGAGAAAACACACTTTTGGATGGAGAAAACACACTTTGGAATGGAGAAAACACACTTTCTGACTAAGTAGGGCCAATGCAGATGCTGCTAACTTGGTAGGCGTTGCCGTTTGAGTCCACATCCACGTTATCGATTGATAGGCTGCTACGTGCAAACCTCTGGTTAGGCATAAGGCGTTTTAAGAAGAGAATTTTCTATGCACAGGAGACTTATCATGAAGGTCCCCAGTTGATTGCTAGGTATCCAAATGACTGCAGCCTGAAGTGACGAGATGACTGGTCGACCCCTCTATGGCACCACCCATTTCCCCTTGTGCGAGTTACTGGTTCCGTGCAGTTGACAGGGACTGCAAAGGAAGCATTTACTGAAGGGGCTTTCGTGGAATACACTCAATGGGAGGAGTGCAGGCAGTGCTAAGGGTCTCTCCCTTTATCCTCGTGGTGTGAATCTCCACTCTCCACTGCACCCCTTGTTGTTGTTCCCCCTTCTCCTGCGCCCATCAGATCTGCCACCAACACCAGTGGTCTCAAGTGCCCTGAAAACTACACCAGCTGCGGTGTGCCTCAGAATGCGTCCTCTGGCTTCTGCCGCACCTGCCCTGGCTTCTGCGCCACATGTGAGAAGTTCGAGTAAAAGCAAGCATGTCTTTCACCGGCTTGATCTGATGCTACTGTTACCTCAAATCACTCCCTTTTGAGGCTTCCTTGATGCGATGCGACTCACAAGATGCCACAGAAAGTGTCTGATCACATCTATCACCTACCTTTAGGTATTGACCTATCATCACGATCGGGACATGCGGCCAAAGCATCTCACCTCAAGCTGTTCACAATCAGGTCAACATGGCTAGCTCTCAACAGATCTACCTGTTGCATTCGAGCTTTCTCGCTGTGTGCAGGTGACAAACCCAAGCCCGCACCCACAGTACTGTCACCGGTACCATCTGTGGAAAGCACGCCCTCTTCAGGATTTCCCACGTGGGCCATCGTTCTGATTTTCGTTGCTGTAGTTGCTGTTGCTGTAGCCACCGCTGTCATCCTATACTACTATTACTTCAACAAATGTAAGCTTCAAAGCGTATTTTTCTCAGCAATACTGTATGCTGCTGCACCTCACTTGGTACCATTCTGTCTTGGCATGGATGAGAGCAGACAACCGTTTGTGTCACAAACACGGCAGGTGGTAGGCAAATTCTCACACCTTGCAACTTCAAATGGGTACTCGCCCTAGCATCGCGTCATTTATTCCGAATCACATCCTTTACCTCCCAATACCTCACAAAATTTGTCTCAATTCACAGCGCTGGTGAGCAGCAAAGCGGCAGCGCAGGTGTGTCAGGAGTATTCACTGGCGGCGGTGGTGAAAGCCACCAACGGGTGGTCCGAGGACAACATTCTTGGCATGGGGGCGTATGGTGACGTGTACCGTGGCGTCTCTCCGACTGATGATGCCACGCCGTGGGCCGTGAAGCGAGCCAAGATCATCACCAACGACTTTGACACCGAGGTGTGTGAGCGTGATGTGGTTTGGTGTGGTGCTAACATGCATTGGCTTATGCTGTACAATAGTAATACATTGCATGTACAATAAGAACTTTTAGTTATACGGAAGGACTACATTGTTGACTTGGACGCTCGAAGCAGATCAATGAACGGATAGAAAACTTAATCAAGACAGTCATCAATTAGATTGGTTGAAAATCCCTATCTGTGGTATAAGGATTTTGAGCATCCCAAATTCTGTACTGGGGTACATGAGCACGCCTTTCAACTTTGAGAACGTTGTCATGCATGACATACTTCTGACAAATGTCCATGCCTGGCAGGTGTGTAAGATGGTCGAAAAGCAGTGTCATTAATATAAATGAGTTGTGTTTATTTGCCCCCACCATTTGGCCTGGCAGGTGTGTGAGATGGCAACGAAGCACCACCCCAACCTGGTGCGACTGCTCGGCTTCTCAATCGGGATTACCGACAAGACAAGGGTCGAGCAAATCCTCATCTACGAACTCATGCCCAACAAGGACCTCTCGCAATGGATCGGGAAAGGTATGTTGTTATCATAGGTTGGTCCCCTTACATGGGCTGGTCTTACAAGCAATCCAAGAATTGGTAAGCTTGCACAACAAGAAAGCGAGGTTCGTGAAAAAATGTGCAAATACATTGTGCTTTGTGTGTTTGTGTTTTTGTGTGCGCGCACGTGCGTTCGTGTGTGGGTGTGTCCGTGCATGAGCGTATGTGTATATGCAAGTTCCATACAAGTAACGCAGGGATGAGATGAGGCAAAGCAGCAGCAAAACACTGGAACTCCTCCTACCTGTCCTCAAGGACGTCCGTGCTAAGAGCACACCCACCCCCGACGGACGGAGGACAGACAGACTCAGACTAAGCAACGAGACTAGTGGCGTAGTCTAGACGACAGCGAGCAGCAAACTCGACAAGCTCACCAACCAAGGCAGACGCAGCAGTGGTCGCAAAGAAAGGGTCAGTGACAACAGTGGTCAGGAGACGCGTGAGAGTAGGACTGGTAGCACGAAAAAAGTCTGACTCCGGGTCAACAAGAACAGGAAGAGAGGACTATGGAGGAGACGACAACGGGACACGCAGAGGAGCAGTGGAAGGACGCAGTGCCATCTGGTGTGTGCCTGAGACCGCAAGAGGACGCGGACGCGAAGCACGACTACTAGTGCGAGCAGCACGAACAGGCGACGCAGGAGAGACGCAGGCTCACGACGCTCAGCAAGACCTCTAGTAGGACCAGTGTAGGGAGAAGGAGCAGGTAAAGGGGAGGCGGGCTGTAACTGTGACCGCGACTGGACAGGCTGTGGACACTCCAAGGGAGGAGCTGGACCAATAGAGGGCGGGAGACTGAGAACCTGCTCAAGGAGCGGAACGAAGTACGGCCCCGGCCGCGCAGCGCCTCCAGAACCAGCAGGGACAGCACCAGTACCCCCAGCGGCAGCACCAGCGCCAGCAGCACCTCTAGCTCCAACAGCGCCAACTCCTCCACCCTTAGAAGCACCAGCGCCAGCAGGACCGCCAGCACCAACTCCCCCAGCAGCTCTTGCTCCAGCAGGACCGTCAGCTCCAGTACCGCCAGCAGCTCCAGCAGTACCTCCTGCAGGACCAACTCCAGCAGCCCCAGCAGCACCCCCAGGCTCAGCAGCTTCAGTACGAGTACCTCCAGGACCAGCAGCAACAGTAGCACCTCCAGCTCTAGCAGCACGGCTCCAGCGCCGGGCAGACCACTCGCGCAGCTCCTGCGGAGGGAGTAGCTCCCGCCTCGACGAAGCACCACCAGAGGCCACACGTGCAGACCCAGCACCCCCAGGCTCCGCACCCCCAGGCTCCGTACCCCCAGGCTCAGCACCCCCATGCTCCGCACCCCAAGGCTCCGTACCCCCAGGCTCAGCACCCCCAGGCTCCGCACTCCCAGGCTCAGCACCCCCAGACTCAGCAACCCCAGGCTCAGCACCCCTAGACTCAGCACCCCCAGACCCGGCACCCGCAGGCTCAGCAACCCTAGCAGCACTAGAGTCAACAGCTACCTCGACAGGCTCGACTGCGTCTACCTGGGACACACCTGACGGGGCAGGACCCTGAAGGGGGAGAGGGCCGACCGGGGGAGGACCTGGCGCAAGGAAGAGCGGCGTCGGGGGGAGGGGAGCAGTGCGATAGGGGAAGAGACGGTAGTAAGGCACCGACTCGTCAAAGGTGACGTCCTGGGAGGACAGAACCCGGCGCGAGGTGGGGTGGTAAAACTGCCACCCTAGCGCGTCTGGGGGGAAGCCAAGGAAGACGCAGGGAACAGCATGGGGGGACAGCTTGTCCGCAGACAAGTCGCGGACAAACGCCCGAGATTCCCAGACCCGAAACGCAGACGCATCGCCAACCTTCCCCGTCCACCGCAAGGTGGAGGAGGTCTCTGGCAAGGAGACGCGGGGCTGAAGGTTGAGCTGATGCGCTGCGTACTGAACCGCAAACGGCCACAGAAAATAGGAAGCAGCCGCATGGATCATGGACGTACGAGCGACATCCATGACCATGCCAATGCGGCGCTCAGCAATCCCATTTTGCCGTGGAGAGGCCGGAAGCGTGAAGATCTGGCGGATGCCCTGTGCACGACAGAAGGCTCCCAGACGGGCAGAGGAAAACTCCCCGCCTCTGTCAGAGTGTAGACGTAGAACAGGAAAATTTGAGCCGAAAATCTCTCTGAGCTAGAGACGAGCCGAGCGGATCCTGTCGATCAACACCTCACTGACGTCACCCTTGCTGCGTAAGGGGAACACCGTGGTGTAACGCAAGTAGTCGTCAACCACCAACAGGAAGTAACGCTCGTGACCCTGGCCACGGACGCGGGCGGGGCCCCACACGTCCATGTGAAGAGTCTGCAGGGGAGCCTCTGTCGGAGGAAACTTGGAGGAGTGAGGGGCGGCGCGCTGCCGCCCCTCGACGCAGAGAACGCATGTAGGGGCAGGCCCCAGAGGAAGGGGAGGGAGGGACTGGGGGAGACCAGAGAAAAGGACTGTCGGAGTCACCGCTATGCTCTTCTCTGCCTTGATTCTCCTGCTCTGCCTCTCCTTCGTTCCTTCTGCTGCCTCAGCCACTCTTTATGAAAGAGTGGTAACTCTCGCCTCAAAGGTCCTCTCTGAGTGGTGTGCCACCTGTAGGCAAATCTGAGGTAACAACTGTCCACTATACGAAAGGATAACAAACAGAAAGCATTGTGTGTGTGTGTGAGAGTGAACTTACCTGTCCCTGGCTCGAGCCGTGCATTTCTCAATGTGCGGCTTGAGCCTGGGTTGGGTTTGTTCCCATTGGTCGCGAGGATTTCACCCCCTGGTGTTCTCCTACCAACTTCGCGTCAATTTCCCAGCCTCCCACCTACCCATCCTTGAGCCTGCATACAACAAATACAACACATTACTACACCCTTTCTACACCACAATCATACTGGCACCTTATATGCACAAACGTACATATTCGGTGACAGCTGTCGGAGTCACCGCTATGCTCTTCTCTGCCTTGATTCTCCTGCTCTGCCTCTCCTTCGTTCCTTCTGCTGCCTCAGCCACTCTCTGCCCCCTCCTGTGCCCGTGCTCGCGCAGCTTGAGCGCGGGTCACAGGACCGTTGCGCTGAGGCCCGCTGCCTCTGATCACGGCAGTGTTCGTTTGATGCTCCTTCACTTGCGCCCCCGTGTCATTCTCCAGGACCAGCACCCCTGAAGGGCGCACCTCCTTGACCTTCCAGCGGACCGTACCCAGCCCCACATCCAGGGTGTCTTGCTTTGCCCTCTTGAGGTACACCTCCTGCCCTTCACAGACGCCTCTTGCCACTCGCCCCTCTCCCTTGCGCTGCCTCTGTTCGTACCTCCTTGCGTCCCTCAGCTGTGCAGTGTGCAGGTTCTCCAGTGCCGCTGGCAGCATGTAGCGCATGTAGCGCGCTCTCACCTCGGACAGGGCCACCCAGTTCTTGATCGTGCCTGCTGTCACCGTGTCTGTCAGTACCCGTGGTGCCTCCACTGGCAGGATTGGCTCTCTTCCGTAAAGGAGGCTGTACGGGGAGTGGTCCTTGAGTGCTGCCTGCTTCCCGAACCTGTACCCTGCGGCTATCCAATCCAGCTCCTCATCCCAGTCCCTCTTCCTCTGCTCCCCATAGGCCCGCAGCCCCCGCTTGAAGGTCTGCACCGCTCGCTCGGTCAGCCCGTCGCTTTGTGGGTGGTAGCGGGAGGTTTTTCTGTGCGCTATGCCGGATTCCTTCAGCAGCTTCTCAAATTCCCCCAGAAACTCCGTCCCCTGATCCGTGAGTACCTCTCCGCACGCTCCAAAGCGACACACCACCTGCGCCTTGAAGGCTGCTGCTATGTGCCTCGCGCTCTTGCTGGGGATGGCTTTCACCTCCAACCACTTGCTCGCATGCTCCACCATGAACACGATGTACCGATTTCCGCTCCTGCTGAGCGGCAGCTCTCCCGCGAGGTCCAAGGACCATCGGAATCCCAACCCGCAAATCGGCAGTGAATGCAGTTCTGCTTTGGCCTGCGTTAAGTTTGCCTTGCTCCTCTGACACGCCTCACACCCCTCCACCCACTCTTTCACTTGCTTGCGCATCCCTTCCCACCACCAGCCTGTCTTCAGCAGGTGTACAGTCCTCTCGTGCCCGAAGTGTCCCAGCTTCGTGTGCACCTCCTTGATCACTGCTTCACGGTCCGTGGGTGCAGGCACTAGCTTCCACCCGTCCTCTGTCTTGATCTGCAGCTGCCGCTGATACCACCTGTAGTGGTGCCCCCGTGCCCGCACTCTTTCTGACACTGTCTCGTCTTCCTCTGTTTCTCCTTTCACCCACCGCATTGCCTTCTCGTCCTGCCAGATGTCGGCTGGTCCCTTGCTCCCCTTGGCTCCGACCTCTTCCGCTTCTCTCGCCAGCATGATCAAGGTGTGTGCTGGCTCCAGCTCCGTCCCTTCCGTCCCTTGTGTTCTCTGTCCTGATTCCAGCGGTGGTGGGTTGCGAGAGAGACCGTCGACGTGCTGCAGCGTCTTCCCCGGCCTATGCCTGATCTGGAAATCATATTCTTGCAGCTTCACTGCCCACCTTGCGTTTCTTCCCGTCAGCCCTGGTGTGGTCATCAGCCAAGTGAGGGGCTGATGGTCAGTGACCAGTGTGAACTCGCGGCCCTGCAGGTACACCCTGAAATGCCCCACCGCCCACACGGCCGCCAGCCCCTCCCCTATGTATGAGCTATACTGCGCCTCTGCGGGGTTGCAGCTCCTGCTGGCGTAGGCTACCACTTTTTCCACTCCCTCCACTTCCTGGCACAGGATTGCCCCCATCCCCTGGCTGCTCCAATCGGTGTAGAGGACGAAGGGCTGGTCTGCTGCTGGCAGCCGCAGCACGGTTGCTGTCTTCACGGCTGTCATGAGGTCTTGCAGTGCTTCCCTCTGCTGTTCTCCCCACTCCCATACCTTGTCCTCTCGCAGCATCCCGTTCAGCACTGCCGCCCGCTTACTGAAGTTAGGCACGAAGCGCCTGTAGTAGCTGACGAAGCCCAAGACTGCGCGCAGCCCTGTCTTGTCCCTGGGTTCCCTCAGCCTGTCCAGCACCTGCACCTTTGCTTGCTGAATCCCGATCTGTCCTCCTGTCACTTCATACCCCAGGTACTGCACTGTCCGCTCCCCCCACCTGCACTTGTTGGGATGACAGGTGAGCCCTGCCTCCTCTATTGCACTCAGGGTCCGCTCCACGTCCTCAAGGTGCTGCTGCTCTGTCTGGCTGAAGATGACCACATCATCAATGTAGCATGCTGCATGTTCAATCCCCCGCAGCACCGCATCCATAACTCTCTGAAACACTGCCGAGGCATTCCGCAGGCCGAAGGGCATGTATAACCACTCATACAGCCCGTCCGGTCCGTGGAAGGCTGTCTTCTTCACATCTTCCTCTCTGATTTTTATCTGATTGAATCCCTGGCGCAGGTCCAGCGTCGTGAAGTATACTCCGTCGGCCAGCTTGTCGAAGAGTTCTTCCGCCATTGGCATGGGGTACCTATCCGGCACGGTGATCTTGTTAAGATCTCTGTAATCACCGCACATTCTGCGGCTCAGCACCTCGCCTGTCAAATCCTTCCTGGCTGCCACCACGGTCGGGGTTGCGTACTCTGACTCTGACCTTCTGATCAGTCCTGCTTCCAGCAACTCCTGTACTTTCTCCTTGCAGATCGCCTCATCCCCTGGTGGCATCTTTCTTCTGCGATGGAACACCGGCTCTTCACTGTTCAGCTTCAATGCCATCTCCTTGATCTTGCACTTCCCCAACTCCTGCAGGGTGAAAGCGAAGCCTTTCCTGTGCTTGACCAGTAGTGCCAGCATCGCTGTCTTCCCTCCCTCGCTCATGCTCTCTCCTATCTTCCACTCAGGCTCTGCTGTTGGCAGGCAGGTCCACACCCCTTGTCTCACCGTTGCCTCTGTATTTTCTCCCTCCTTCAGTCCCCAGTGCAGCACCGTTTCTCTCCACATCCGCTGCACCAACCACCTCATCACGTATCCATCCATTGCATTCCCCATCGCCCGCCTCCTTTCCTGCTCTGTCACGCCCGGGGCTGCTGTGATGTTCTCCTTGTACCCCATAGCCAGCTCCCTCTCCAGGGCCGTGGGCTCTTCCCATCTTCCCTTCCTATGATCGAGCACTAGTCCTGGGCCTGGCTGCTTCCCCTCCATCTGGTACCCTGCTGCCCCTTCATATGACACGAGCGTCGGCCGTGCTTGCCTCTCTTGCCCCACTGTGTTGCAAGGGTAATGTCGGCTGTAGCTCCTCTTGCTTACTGGTGCTGGTGTTCGCCCAGGCTCGAGTATATCGCTCAGCTTCCGCCCCCCTGCTCTTCTCACCCCCTCTATCTCCCTCTGCAGGTCTTCTGCTGGCACCACGTTTTGCCAATACATTCTGAGCCTGTGTGAGTAGGCTCCCATCCGTGTTGCGTCGCAGCTTACCCCTTTTCCCACCTGTCTGGTCACTCGCTCCCTTACCAGCCGTATGGGCTCACGCACATCTCCTTCCATGTCTAAATGCTCCAGCAGGTACGCCACCCTGCCTTGTTGAGCCTGCAGCCATTCCATCACTCTGAACAAGTCCTCCATCAGCTGTGTTCGCAGGTCTTGCTCACCCTTGCCTTTCCCAGCTCATGATACCCCTTGGCACTCCCACCCAGCCACTAACAGGTCCACGTGCCCCCAGCTTGCCACCTCAGCTTCTGTGATGGCCCTGACGTCGTTGACTCCTCTGCTCATTGCTGCCCTGATCACCTCTTCCTTCAACAGCTCCGGGAACTCGCTGTGCAGCTGCCATGCATGATGCTCCGCCATTTTCCTTGCTTCTGCCGCCTTCTCTACGTAAATCCACTGCTTCACTGCTATCCCGTTCCGTACCACCGCTGCCAAACCCGCCCCTATGCCCCCGAAGAGTTCCACCAGGCGGATAGGTTGCTGCCAATCGGATTGTTGGCTGGGCTCGTCCATGAAGTGCATCCTCGGCTGTCCACCCTGTTCCTTGTTCCTCGCGGTCTCCTGTGCCCCCTGCTTCGCTGCCCCCTCCTTCAGATCCGCCCTGTAAGCCCGCTTTGGCTCTGTCTTGACGAACTGCACCGGCAGCTGTCCCAGTGGCTCACCCTTCTTCCACCACCTGGTTCTGAATTCTACCGTCTCCTTCCAAAAGCAGATGGTCATGCCCAGTGCAAAGATCATCTCCGTGCCCACCAAAACGTCGAAATCTTCAGATTCTGAGATCCCACACCTGATCCTCACCGGTGTTTCGTGCTTCTCTCCTTTGAGCACCGTCAGTTCTATTGGAGTCCTTGTGCATGGCATCCACTTTGACTCTCCTCCCTCTGCTGTCATCACCAGCATTCCCTTCACTACATGTCTGTCCGGCGCCCACAGTCCCAGTTTTTCTGCCATTCCCCTCCCTAGTATCACGCTCTGCGCGCCCGTGTCTATAATAGCCGTCTTCGCCTTCTCCCCTTCCACTGACAGCGCACCTCCTTGTATCAGCAGCACTGAAGTCTGGCACGCCAGCCGCTCCTGTGGATGCCGTGCCGCTGTACACCTCTCTTCCTTCTCCTCCGGTTTCTGTCCTCTCTCTCGCTCCTTCCTTACCTGGTCCTTCCGTGCATCCTTTCCTCCGCTGCGTAGCCCCATCTCCTCCCTTCCTCTCCATGCCATGTATGCTGGCTGCTCCTCGTGTTCCACCTCATCCTTCGCTTTGCCTGCCCAGCTCATGAAAGCGGCCTCCTCATCTTGCTCTACATCCTCTTCCTTTTCCTTCCCCGCGTACATCCCCGCTTCTGCCTCGCGTCGTGGTCCCATTGCCTGCAGCTGAGCCTGCAGCCTGCCAATCTGCTTTTCCAGGTCCTCTAGTGTCCTCTTCGCCGCTCCTTCCCGCTGATAACACTCCCTTGCTGCATGCCCTCCCTTCCCACAGATTTCGCACTTCGGAGCTGTTGGGCATTCCCGCCGCCAGTGCCCTGGCTTACCACAGGAGTCGCAGTTCTTGCAGTCTCTGCGCAGGTGCCCTGGCTGCCCGCATCGGTGGCACGTTCGTGCGTCAGTCCTGCTATCCCCTCTTCCCCCTGCCCTTTCCTTTTCCTCTGGTATCATGGCTGCTGCCCATGTAGGTCCTCTGCCACGCTCCGCTGGTCGTTGCCGGTAGGCTTCAAGCTTCCTCTGGGCCATCTCCATCTTCTCAGCTAGCTCAAACACTTCATCAAGTGTCACTTCAGCCCCCATCTCATATACTTTTAGCCTCAGCCCGCTTCCCAAGGTACCCTCCAGGCCGTCCAGGAACTTGCTCACAAGCAGGCCCATGTCCGCACAGCTCACGTCCTCCGCTATGTTGACCAGCCGATTGTAGTAGGTGAGTAGTGACTCTCCCCGCCCCTTCCTAAAGTCTTGAAACTCTCTGATCTTCTCTGCAGTGTGGCCTGGGAACTGCCGCTTCAGCCGCCTCAGAAATTCTTCGGTTGGGTCCTCCCCATACCTTCCTGCCCTCTCCAGTAGCTCATTCATCTTCATCCTGTATAACGTTTCTGCCTCCCCCTCCAGTGTGTTTGGCAGGCTCAGAAAGAAGTCCACTGCATCCATGCCGCCCCTCTCGCATCTGTACCGCACGTTGCCCACTTGCATGAGATAATTCTTCAGTGTGGGCCCCAATCGCTGGTCCCCAGAGAAGCGTGCTGGTACTTCCACCCTTGTGACCATGGCTGTACTTCCCTTTCCTTCTCCCCACGCCTCACTATATCTCTCTGCTGTCCTGCCTGCCGTTCCCCTCTCTCCCGCCCGCCGTATTCCCTCCCTCGCCTCTCTGGCTCGCTCCAGGCTGTCCATCAGCCCGCTGCCTCCCACTCTGCTGCTGCGCAGATCTTGTCCTCCTTCGCCGGCACGCCTCTCGTCATGTTGCCGATAACGCTCTGGCGAACGTGCCCCACCGCTTTGCCTTATATCCCTGCTCCGCTGCCGCGGTGGCGAGCGATGTCTGCCCCCGTGACTCTCCTCAAGCTGCTGCCGCCAATCCGGCGAGCGCGCCTCGCCTCTCCACCCTCCTCCAGGATACCGTTGCGCGTCAGGCGAGCGCTGGACATCTCTGCTCCTCCCATCATGATAGCGCTGCAGATCTGGTGAGCGTGAGCCCCTCTCGCTCCTCCCGCCGTGATACCTCCGCGGATCTGGTGAACGCGTGCTGTCTCCGCGCTCCTCCCCACGACGCTGCCGTGGATCTGGCAAGTGGTGACCACTTCCGCGCATTTCGTCGTGCCACTGCCGCACATCAGTCGAGCGGTAGCCGCCGTCGCGCCTGTCCTCACGCTGCTGCCGCGAATCTGGCGAGCGGTTGCCGCCGTCACGTCTGTCCTCGCGCTGCCGCCGCGGATCTGGCGAGCGGTAGCCGCCGCCGCGCCTCTCGTCACGCCGCAGCCGCGGATCTGGCGAGCGATGGTCGCCGCCGCGCCTCTCGTCACGCTGCAGCCGCGGATTTGGCGAGCGATGGTCGCCGCCACGCCTCTCGTCACGCTGCCGCCGCGGATCTGGCGAGCGATGGTCGCCGCCGCGCCTCTCGTCACGCTGCAGCCGCGGATCTGGCGAGCGATGCCCGCCGTCGCGCCTCTTGTCTTGCTGCAGCCGCGGATCTGACGCATGCCTCTCGCCACCATGATTCTGGTCGTGGTGCTGATGGGGGGTCGGCGAGCGCGATCCACGGCTACGCCTCCTGTCGTCGTTGCCTTCTTCACCACGCGTCTGGTTCCGCGCACCATCCTTCCCGCCTATTTCTGCCGCGCCTGGCGCAGCCTCCTCGCTCGCCAGCATCGGACTGGCTTCCTTGACTTCGGCGTGCATATCGCGCTGCTCGCCCGCGCCTTCCTCATGGGCCTCGTCATCGCCCTTCGCTTCACTCTCGAGATCCATTTCCTGCGGCTTCTCCGCCATATCGACCTCGCCCTCCCCATCCACATCGAGATCTCCTTGCCGACCAGAGAATAGCTCCTCCAGGCCACGCCCGCGACTGCGATCTTCGCGACGGCGGTAACCTTCGTCCGGCGAGCGATACGCTCCCGTGTCGTGGCGATGTCCGCATTCGCCACCAGCCCCGTGGTGCGTATCCGTCCGCCACGGGTCACTTCCCATCCTGACGGACTCGGATCCGCCTCTTCCTTCGCGCTCTGCACCTTCTTCACGGCGATCTGGCGCGAGAGGGACCAGATCGGCGCGAAAAGCCGGCCTCCGCGGCGAGCGCTCAGGCCTCCGCGGCGACCTCTCTAGCGAACGCCCGCGCTCTCGTGAGCGCTCCCGCCGCGAGCGATCACCCTCACGACGATCGTACTTCCTGCCATAACGCAACTCGTGCACATCCATGCTTGCACGCGCACCTTTCTGTTTGTTATGAAAGAGTGGTAACTCTCGCCTCAAAGGTCCTCTCTGAGTGGTGTGCCACCTGTAGGCAAATCTGAGGTAACAACTGTCCACTATACGAAAGGATAACAAACAGAAAGCATTGTGTGTGTGTGTGAGAGTGAACTTACCTGTCCCTGGCTCGAGCCGTGCATTTCTCAATGTGCGGCTTGAGCCTGGGTTGGGTTTGTTCCCATTGGTCGCGAGGATTTCACCCCCTGGTGTTCTCCTACCAACTTCGCGTCAATTTCCCAGCCTCCCACCTACCCATCCTTGAGCCTGCATACAACAAATACAACACATTACTACACCCTTTCTACACCACAATCATACTGGCACCTTATATGCACAAACGTACATATTCGGTGACAGGACACGGGAGGCCATGCCTCGTAGACGAGGCAGGGATGGGTGACCAAGGCGGTGGTGTCAAAGGAGAGTCTGGTGGGACAGGAGACGACACGAGCAGGGAGCAGACTCAGGACCAGACCTGGACGCTGCAGCAAACACCTGACTCGACGCAGCTACCTGACCAGACAGAGCAACCGGAGGAGACTCAGTAGTCAGTGTGTACAGGCTCGACCCCGGGCGACAGGTAAACGTGGCCAAGTGTCGGCCAGTCCGAGCACACGTACAGTGGGTCACCCACTGACTCGCAGGAGTGAACTGGTCAACCCCCCCATCTTGTAGATCAGCACCACTCACCAAGTTCGTAGAGAACGAGGGGAGGTAGAGACCTGACAGGGTGCTAGAGAGGGCTGCCGGACACGGAAAGACAGTGGAGAAGCGAGCAAGGACTGGACCCCCAGAGGGGTCCGCCAAGGAGACCGCAACCGGCCGACTAATCGGCGTAAGCGTGGTGCGGTCTCGAAAAAAGGAGCGGAAAGCACCCGAGTCAAGAGTGAAGGTGTGTAAGGCCTGAGCCGACGTGGTACCTGAAAGAGCAGACTCACCAGCACCTGGGGCAGCAGACGCACTAGCACCTAGAGCAGCAGCCTCACCAGCACCTAGAGCAGCAGCCTCAATGCCCGGGTCAGGCGGAACACACAGGTAACAGTCACCCTCATCACTAGTAGGCAATGCATACATGACAGTGAGGATAGCATCATAGTCAAGACTATAGATATCTACCCACAGCCTAAGCAGATCCACCCATTCAGAGAGCTCAGCCGCGTCGCCAAACTCCGTACGCCAGGGGTCGCTCAGACGGGCGAAGCAGCGGGACTCTGCGTGACCAAACGTTCCGCAAGGCTGACCAGTCCGAGCACCAGTGCGAATGACGTATGGACAGCGAGCAGTAACCCGTGACCCGCCACGCTGAGGGTACCACTCACGAAGCTGCTGGGGAGAAAGGACCGCGCACGGACGACGCTGCAGCTGCACCTGGCTAGTACAAGCAGCTGCCGAACTACTCACTCCAGGATGACTCCCACTACGGCCACCCCGACAACCGCAAGTAGCGTACCACTCACGAAGCTGCTGGGGCGTGAGGGACTCACGCGGACGTCGCTGGAGCTGCATCTGGCCACCGCCAGGAGCAGCAGGAGCAGTGGTAGCCGCAGTAGCAATAGCAGTAGTCGCAGCGCGGCCACCCCTATAACCCCAACTAGCGTACCACTCACGAAGCTGTTGGGGGATGAGGGACTCACGCGGATGACGCTCGAGCTGCATCTGGCCACGCCAGGAGCAGCAGTAGCAGTAGCAGTAAAAAGAGCAGCAGCAGCAAGAGCAGCAGCAGCAAGAGCAGCAGTAACAACAGTACGGGCCGGGCAGTGCTCACCAGTGGCGAGAAGGGCAGGCGTACGACGGCCGCAACGGCGAGGCCGCTACCACTGTAGGGCGAGGGCTCCGCGGCAGCTGCAGGGGCGGCTGCTCCAGGGGCGGCAGTTGTAGGGGCGGCTGCTCCAAGGGCGGCTGCTCCAGGGGCAGCTGCTGCAGGGGCGGCTGCTACAGGGGTGGCTGCTCCAGGGGCAGCTGCTGCAGTGGCGGCTGCTCCAGGAGCGGCTACTGCAAGGGCGGCTGCTCCAGGGGCGGCTGCTGCAGGGGCGGCTGCTCCAGGGGCGGCTGCTGCAGGGGCGGCTGCTCCAGGGGCGGCTACTGCAGGGGTGGCTGCTCCAGGGGCGGGTGCTGCAGTGGCGGCTGCTCATGGGGCGGCTATTGCAGGGGCGGCTGCTCCAGGGGCGGCTGCTTCAGGGGCGGCTGCTGCAGGTTTGGCTGCTCCAAGGGCGGCTGCTGCAGTGGCGGGTGCTCCAGGGGCGGCTGCTGCAGGGGCGGCTGCTCCAGGGGCGGCTGCTGCAGGGGCGGCTGCTCCAGAGGTGGCTGCTGCAGTGGCGGCTGCTCCAGGGGCGGCTGCTGCAGGGGCGGCTGCTCCAGGGGCGGCTGCTCCAGGGGCGGCTGCTGTAGTGGCGGCTGCTCCTGGGGCGGCTGCTCCAGGGGCGGCTGCTGCAGTGGCGGCTGCTCTAGGGGCGGCTGCTGCAGGGGCGGCTGCTCCAGGGGCGGCTGCTGCAGGGGTGCCTGCTCCAGAGGCGGCTGCTGCAGTGGCGGCTGCTCCAGGGGCGGCTGCTTCAGGGGCGGGTGCTCCAGGGGCGGCTGCTTCAGGGGCGGCTGCTCCAGGGGCGGCTGCTGCAGGGGAGGCTGCTCCAGGGGCGGCTGTTGCAGTGGCAGCTGCTCCAGGGGCGGCTGCTGCAGTGGCGGCTGCTCCAGGTTCGGGTTAGGGCAGGGCGCCGCGGCGGGCAGAGGTGACGCCACGCGGGTCCCGCAGGGGCGCCGCGACGCACAGGAGCAGCGCCTCGCGGGTCCCGCAGGGGCGACGCGACAAGGCCGGGGCGACGCGGCGGGGCCGCGCCTGGCGACAGGGCGGGGCCACGACTGGCGACGGGGCGAGGCTGCGAAGGGGCCGCGAAGGGAGCCGTGAGGGGGCCGCGAAGGGGCCGCGAAGGGGGGCCGCGAGGGGGGCCGTGAAGGGGCTGGCGAAGGGGCCGTGAAGGGGCCGCGAAGGGGCCGCGAAGGGGCCGCGAGGGGGCCGCGAGGGGGCCGCGAAGGGGCCGCGAAGGGGCCGTGAAGGGGCCGCGAAGGGGCCGTGAAGGGGCCGTGAAGGGGCCGTGAAGGTGCCGCGAAGGGGCCGTGAAGGGGCCGCGAAGGGGCCGTGAAGGGGCCGTGAAGGGGCCGTGAAGGTTCCGCGAAGGGGCCGTGAAGGGGCCGCGAAAGGGGCAACGAAGGGAGGCCGCGAAGGAGCCACGAGGGGCTTGAAGGGACCGCGAAGGGCCGTGAGAGGGGCCGTGAGAGGCCGTGAGAGGGGCCGCTACGGGGCCGTAGGGGAGCGCGACGGGCCACTAAGGGCAGGGGACGCGACGGGAGGGTAGGCACATGGGGCGCGACTCGGGCAGGGGCGAAGCGCGCTCCGGGCAGGAAAAAAAATCGATATTCGGTGGGTCCTAGGAAACGTTCCCACTAGGGAACCTGCTCTATACCATGTGAAAGAACGAGGAATGAATGAACTAGCAAGCAGGTGGGTCCAAGTAAGAAAACCTAAAAGTGTTGTACCCCATATTGTCTACCCCACTACAGCCTACACAGACTATAGCATATGAGTTTGACATTATCCCCGTTATTCGGCCGAGTGCGATCGATTGCATGAATCGGAACCACGACTCGGTGGGGATGGTGGGGTTTGGGCGACGGAGCACATTCAGTAAAGGGCCCGCTAATTACTGACTCTTCCCATTTCCCTGCTCCTTCCTGTCGTTACCCGTCAGCGGTGTTTTCTCATAGCAGTCTTTCATGTAGTGACCCGTCTTCCCACACCGGTAACACGGTCCCTTAGGAGGGCGGTTGGGTGTATGAACGGCGTTGATCGTGGCCCGATGGGTCTGGCCACGAAAGCGGTTTCCATTCCTGGAAGCTGCTCTCGCGTACTGCATCAGCGCATCTGTTGACTCCGCCAGCAGTACTGCTTCAAGAAATGATGTCGGATGGCCCCTGTGAACCTCGTACTGTATCTCGTATTTGAGGCCGCTGATATATTTATCCAACCGCTCAGCTTCCGACATATCATCAACTTGGTCGGCGAGGCCCATAAATGACGCCGTGTAGGGATGAGCAAGGTGGCAAAAACCTGTTCGGTTCGCCTCGAACGTGTTCGAGGCGAACCGAACAGGTTTTGTTTTTTAGCTCAAATTGTTCGCCGAACAGTGTTCGATGTTCGCCCGAACACGTTCGTGTTCGGGCCGCTGCTGAAATTTGCCCGCGACGAACACGAACAGTGTTCGAGGTTCGCCCGAACACGCCTCCACAGGCGAACAGCGAACACCTGTTTTTTCCTAAACTGTTCGCCGAACCGAACACTGTTCGGTTCGGCAAAAGAGGGTGTTCGACAAGGGGCGAAGACGAACATGTTCGTGTTCGCCCTTTGCTCATCCCTAACGCCGTGTAGTCATGGACAGAAGTCATTTGCGACCATGCACGCAGCTTCATGCGAGCTTGCTCCGAGGCGGATACGTGCTCGAAGCGATCTCGTAAGGCTGCGCCCCACTCCTTCCACGTGCGCATCGTGGTCATTCCGAAGATTGATTGTGCCTCTTGATTAGTCACTGTTAAGGTCCCGTCTGCCGCATGCGTCACACCTGTCGGCGTCCCCGTTTCCAAGGTTCGGCGCCACCACTCAAGCGCTGCACCTCAAAGAAGTGAAACCGCGTAATTAATACGCGTGACATCATCATTAACGCCTGCTGCAGTGAAGAAGACCTCGACCCCGAACAGCCACCCCTTTACTGGAACCGTCTTGTCTGTAGGATTAAATAGGGGCGGGTTGACGGGCTTGATCTTGATCGTCGTTACTGCAACTGGCGCTGCTGCCGCTCGCTGCCTATCTTCCTCTTCGAAGTCATGTGTGAGCGCATCCAAGGGATTGCTCACCGCTTAACTGTTGCCCTCGCCTTCTTCATCGGGCGACACCTGACGCGCTTTACCTCGCGTCTGGCGCAGCTCGTCGTTTTCTTCACGCAGTGTTGTCACTTCCGCCATTAACGACTTCATGCTGTCCTGCATTTCTGCCACTTGCGCCATCAATCTGTTAACCGCCTCCTAATCCATGTGCCTAGCGCTATGTCTGGTGGGCAATCAGGTATCCATGGCCTTTAGGCAAATGAAAACACGAACTATCGGAGTAGGGCAGGATTGAATTAACAATCCCTGCAGCCAACCGTCGTGTAGTCACTAAACCAGCCACACCCGTGCCACCAAACTACCCTCGGAAAAGCGGGGTGAACTAGGAAAGTAGCTCTGATACCAGATGTTATGAGTTGTAAAAGAGAGTGCGCAGTTAAACGAATAACGAGCCTGTGATTGAATGCTTTTTCGAATACAATGAAGGCACAGACTAATGTAGGGACTAGCCTAGCTAGGAGGGAACCTCGGACGAGCGAGGTTGGGTGCAGGTTTGGCGATTGGGAAATGCGGAAGGCGACGCGAGGAGCCTCGGCAGCGTTGAAATCGGCCGAACGTGCGAAGTCTGAAAATCGGGCTGTACGCGAAGCAGTCAACCCCGATAAGGAATTCGGGAAAATTCCTTACATGTACGAGCAATATGGTTACCATATTATGAAGTTTTTTGAAAGTGTGAAACACTTTCTAAAAATAAAGATTGTGAAAGCGCAGCTGACTGTAGTGAAGCAAGGCAACTGGGAATGCCTCTTCCCGAGTACATAACGAGGGTTGGAGGCCATTTGGCCTCCACCCACGTCTTCATTTCGGAACTTTTTCAGTTCCGCTTCATTCTCGTCCAACCACTTCCGTTCACACCTTTTCTTAAAGCCCGCGTCTCAAATTGCGGGCCGCGAGGGTCAAGTTTTTAAAACTTGACGAAGTTGAGTGTCCAAGCTTTTGTAAGTCACGCACTTGCATTTTGGTACTTCCGAAGACAGATTCACTCACCAGGGGGAAAACCGAGGGTTGGCTGGGTCTCGCGAAAAAAACGAACCTAGACGAAATCAGAAATTCTCGCCAAAGCCCACACCAGAAAAACTCCCTCTGGTCAACTTTTAAAAGCATGAACAATTTGGGCCGCCGGCTTTAAGTCTCACTCATTCTTAATTCTCACTCTAGAAGCACGGAGGCAACGCTAGGACAAGTGCTGCAACAGCAGCGTAGCTTATACATTAGCTGCTACGCGTGTCAACTGCAGAGGGTACAGCATTGCGCCCGCGATGCACTTGGCATACGAGCAATGGAGAAAGAAGTGCGCATGAAGCAATGGCCACTGGCGCATCAGTGACGAAATCGCCACGTGCGCCAGTGGCGTGCGCTGACGAAATCGTCACTTGCGCCTGTGGCGCTCGTGTCTGGCGAAATCGCCACTTGCGCCACTGGCGCGCGTGTGTGGCGAAATCGCCACTTGCGCCACTGGCGCGCGCGTGTGGCGAAATCGCCCCTTGCGCCACTGGCACGCGGGTGTGGCGAGAATCGCCACTTGCGCCAGTGGCGCCCGTCTGTGGCGAGATGGCCATTTGCACCAGTGGCGAAATCGCCATGGACGAAATGGCCAGTGGCGCGGCAGTCAAGAAACTGCTACTGCCGCGCCTAAGGTGTTTGACTGGGAGCACCCCTTGTCACCTCACCAATTACTTCGTTGCATAGAAATCGTTGCAACTGTTTTTTTTTTTTTTGTTCTTATTTTCTTCCAGTTCTGATTTTCTCTCGCATTGCTTATAAATCTCGATACCCCCTCGACTCTCTTGATGGCAGAAAAACCGGCACAAGATGGAAAGCCGTTGATTGAAGTCGGATTCTACCAATCGTGCGTTAAAAAAAAAAAAAAAAAAAAAGCAACGTCGACGGGATCAACTGCACGCACATCGAAAGGAGGGACCGGGAGCCGCCCCCAGTGGGGGAAGGGGACCGAGGGTCCCCTAGTTGGCTTGAGAGCCGCCCCCAGGGAGGGAAGGGGACCGAGGGTCCCCTAGTTGGCCTGAGAGCCGCCCCCAGGGGGGGTAGGGGACCGAGGGTCCCCTAGTTGGCCTGAGAGCCGCCCCCAAAGGGGGAAGGGGACCGAGGGTCCCCTAGTTGGCCTGAGAGCCACCCCCAGGGGGGGAAGGGGACCGAGGGTCCCCCAGTTGGCCTGAGAGCCGCCCCCAGGGGGGGAAGGGGACTGAGGTCCGTGAACCTCGATATTTGGCCAAAAGCACTTTCAGGAGGGGAGTGGAAAGGTACTAAGTATGCTGGCCAGAGGGCCACCTTCTTAGGAAGGGAGGATTTGCGGACTCGATGAGATGGGGAAAACCTCAATTATTGTGTATGTGGACTTGTAGTATCATGGGCTATGTGTAATATGATATTAGTAAAAAAAAAAAAAAAAAAAAACGAGCATTCTTGGTCCGAATCGCACGTTGGAGCCACCAACAATCATTTGACTGACTTTGGTAAGGTTGGTAGAGTGCAACATCTATTGGATCCTACTTAATCAATCACCTACACTGCACAATGGGGAAGGAGAGAGTGTCATGCAACCATAATTCACTAGTACGATGACTTGTTTCGTCACACCTTCCGAACAATAGAGGGGAAAGTAAAACATGTATCAAATGTCAAGGTAATTTACCTTCCACTACCGGTAATCATTCACGCTTCGACAATATACTTTGTTGACTGGAGCTACCGTACGAGACAACAGTAACATGGTATAGCAGGGCAGTCAATGCACCTCTTGTCGTTTTTTCTTGTGCAACCATCAGTACGGTCCAAGATAGAGAGGAGCAACCGATGGGCTACGAGACGAGCAACCGATGGGCCACGAGACGAGCAACCGATGGGTCACGAGACAAGCAACCGACGGGCCACGAGACGAGCAACCGATGGGCCACAAGACGAGCAACCGATGGGCCACGAGACAAGCAACCGATGGGCTACGAGACGTGTCAGAGGTCCACTGGTGATCCCCGATTGATCCTAGGGAAGGGTTACAGGTATGTTGGCCTGAGGGGTTATGGGCGCACTGACCCGCTACTTAACAGGCCCTTTTATCCCAGTGGTCTAGTGACTAGGATTCTGGCATGGTATCAGAGCGGAGGTCTCAGGTTCGAATCCCAGCGTGCGCACTTCGGGCATCCCAGTGCGGGAGGGTGTCAGAGATCCACTGGTGATCCCCAATTGATCCTAGGGAAGTTTTACCGGCATGTAGGCCTGGGGGGTTATGGGCGCACTGACTCGCTACTTAACAAGCCCTTTTATCCCAGTGGTCTAGTGACTCGGATTCTGACAAGACGAGCAACCGATGGGCCACGAGACGAGCAACCGATGGGTCACGAGACGAGCAACCGATGGGCCACGAGACGAGCAACCGATGGGCCACGAGACGAGCAACCGATGGGCCACGAGACGAGCAACCGATGGGGCACGAGACGAGCAGCCGATGGCCCTCAGATAGGCCAATGGGCCAGCAACCGATGGGCACGAGACGAACAACTGATAGACCACGATAGGAGCAACCTATAGGCCAAGAGACGCGCACCGATGGGCCAAGGGACCGAGCAACCGATGGGCCAAACAACGAGCAACCGATGGGCCACGAGACGAGCAACCGATGGGCCACGAGACGAGCAACCGATGGGCCAAGCGAGGAGCAATTGATGGGTTAATGGTCTAGCAACTAATAGCCCACGAGATGAGCAGCCGATGGGCAACGAGACGAGCAACAGGCCACGAGACGAGCAACCGATGGGCCACGAGACGAGCAACCGATGGGTCAAGAGACGAGCAACCGATGGGTCAAGAGACGAGCAACTGATGGGTCAGTAACGCATGGCTGGAGGTTTCGCTATGCGCCATTTTTTATTACAAGCCCACACCCTTTCGGATCTCAAATTGTTGCAAATGATGCATACCGTACCGGTCTAGTAGGCATCATATTTCAATATCAGCCACTCTCATACGACTACACCTCATTCTGGGCCCACTTAGTTCTTCAACCTAAAGATCTCGTACTCGAGGCCAATCGCAAATATGAAAGTTCCAAACTGAAGCATCGATTCTTGATAACACATCACTAGTCCAAGACCCTACACCTCGTCTCTGACCAAACAATATCAAAATCGCGACATCAGTCTCCGCGCAACACTGGGCGCTTCATTACTGCCACATCGGCCGTCTTCAACAACCATCTTCTCCACCGCGCATGCCAGCACAACAATCATTCTAAACCGCGGCTCCCCACTCCACCAACAACGATCAGCACAGACATCTACCAAAGGAGGGAGCAACTCGCATACCCACGTCGACATGAAATGCAACGACCTGCACCAAAAACCGATATCACTGGACATCGCCATCACGCGGCTCTGCGATCTACACTTTGCCCACGCACGCACATGTCTCAGAAGACCCAATTAAAATGAAGCACGTTGCCTTGCAATCATCAGAAAGCAAGCTTTCTCAATATGAAGTTTTTTGAAAGTGTGAAGCACTTTCTAAAAATAAAGATTGTAAAAGCGCAGCTGACTGTAGTGAAGCAAGGCAGCTGCGAATGCCTCTTCCCGAGTACGTAACAAGGGTTGGAGGCCATTTGGCCTCCACCCACGTCTTCATTTCAGAACTTTTCAGTTCCGCCTCCCCCCCGCCCACCCCTAGTTGATGTTTTTGTAATGTTAAGTTGGACGAGAATGTTGTAATTACCCAATTAAAATGAAGCACGTTGCCTTGCAAACATCAGAAAGCAAGCTTTCTCAATCAATAGAATCTGATCCCCATCCTCCCCCATCTTGCACTTCCCCACCCAAATGTGCACTGCCATGGTTGTGGTGCTGTATACCATGTACCGTATCCGGATCCTTGACGCAGAGGACTTTTCCACCACAAGTGATGTATTTCTTGCGAAACAAGAGGAAGCACATTTGGGTGGGGAAGCAAACTTTAAAAAGTTGCCGAAGGACACACGCCCTTAGGTGAGTGAGTGCACACATAACCTCCTAAGCTACGGTAGCGTGCCAGTACCCTTCTTGAGGATCAACCTGGCATTCCCAATGCATGTTGTCCAACAGTTTCTACCATTGGTTCACTTACTAGCTGGTTTGAAATTCACGTACGTATATATTCCGGTGTGGACACTGTCCCAATCGATGTGACCTAATCGAGTGTACCGCTCCGAACCGAACTAAACCAGAGACGCGAAAATTTTAAAAGTAGGGTGCAATTTGGTGTAATACGATGCAGTGCGGTAGAAACGATTGAGACACTTTCGATTGGGACATGTCCAGCGCGGAATGTACCCTCAGCTAGAACAACCAAAAATAAGTCATAATTCTACCATGGAAAAACAACAGCTAATAATCACCCGGAGGCACATCGTGCACCTCACACTTCAAATGAGAGAATCAAGATGAGCAAGCTCATGGTATGCTAGCACCAACAGATGGTGCGACAGCTGTACAGCCTCCCTCCTCTCACTCACACTCGGGCTCTCCTCCATTAACTCGTCCACAAAACCCTCCCTCCCATACTCCTCCATTCCCTCTAGCCCCTTATCACCCCAGCCATCCCTTCCCATGCCCATGCCCATGCCCATGCCCATGCTCATTCCCATCGCCCAGCCAGACTCTGGGCAGGCTTGTGGCCCTGGGCCCCTGAAAGGAGTCTGCTGCAGGTGCATGCGAGTGGGGTTGGGGATTGAGACGAGGGAGACTGCCGGGCCTTGATGAGAGGCACGATGAGCAGTTTGGAAAGGGAGGGGTGGAAGGGGTGCGAGTGGGGGTGGGCATGTAAGTGTAAAGGCGAGGTCATGCAGAAGGCGCAACAAGGAGTTGACCTGCTGGTGCAGAAGCAAGGTTGGTTGCGGAGGGGAGGACAGAGAAGGGAGAGTGTGGGAACTGGTGGCGGTGTGGCAGTGTGGATGGGAGGTCAGAGGTGCATGGTGAGGGTGGGAGGAGGAAGGATCAGTGGGCTGCGGCATCTGCACGGCTGGACCAGGGCGAATGTCTTCTCCTAATGCAAATCCTAGTTCCTTGCCCTCTTGGCTGCTCCTCCTGCTGCACTGGCTAGTGTGCTGAATCAGTCTGGCATGGAGGAATGAGAGAGGTAGACTCCTCTCGCCCCCTCCTCCAGGCCAGGTACCACCACTATCTGCCTCAGGAGTGCTCTCTCCTAGGCCACTTCCCCCCTGTCCATCCAGAAACCGTACCCTTTTCTGTTGCCCTGCTGCCCCTGCTGCCCCCGCTGCCCTTCCGCATCCCCCAACACCCACGCCCAAACCACTTCCACTATGCAGCAGATAGCCTCAACAGAGGGTATCATATGTTGGTGCAGGACTCGTTGCAGGGGTGCAAGGGGTATATCCAGCCCTAGTCCCGTCCCCACTTCTTTCCAACTTCCCATCACTAGCACTGGGTGCACAGGCAGTGGTGCGAGCTGTAGCAGCAGTACCACTAGGAGCACTAGCATTAGCAGCAGCTGATGTCCTGGCGACAGTCCCTAGGTCCTCCTGCAGCTGCCGTGCCACGTCACTCATCTCCAGCCTCCTCTGCGCATCCACACGCGGTGCTCTCTGCCTCACTACGAGACGAGAAACGCCACCCACCACCAGCTTCGCTAAGGCACTGATAGAGATGCATTCACTGCCTGCTTGCCATCCAGCCTGTGTACTTGGCAGCTGCTTCTCCGGATCAGTACTTACCCGTGTTTGCTCATCAATCTCACCGACACGGTTATCACCACCAACACTGAAACCACCATCAGCACCATTACCATCACCAACCCTCTTGCTAGCAGCACGATGACAATCGAAATCACCAAAACAACCTGTCGGAGAACCACCTCATCCTTGCAACCTGCTCTTCCTCTTGTCACTCCCTTGCCTTCCTTCTCCTTACGTGGTTGATCAGCCTCAGCCACCACCATTGAAAGAGTTTCCTCCCTCACCCCGTAGGTCCTCCCATAGTGGAGTGCCACCGGATGCTAGATCTGAGGTAACAGCTTTCCACTAATATGAGAGAATAACAGGAGAAAAGCAACGAGAGGGTGTTTGGTACTGAATTTACCTGAACCTGGCTCAGTCGCACACTTCTCGATGTGCGCCTCGAGCCAGGCCCAGTTGCTTCAGATTGGCTCGTTAGATTCCCACCCCTCGATGTTTCCTCTAACCCTTCCCAACAACTTCGCCTCAATCCCCCATACTCCCCAGCAACTCACCCACAAATTGTAATCATACAAAGACTACACCTGAACCTACACTTGCATCTACACCCGCGCACCAACTGTTATCGCATATGCACGAAGTGCATATTCGGTGACAGCTGTCGGAGAACCACCTCATCCTTGCAACCTGCTCTTCCTCTTGTCACTCCCTTGCCTTCCTTCTCCTTACGTGGTTGATCAGCCTCAGCCACCACCTGCCCCCTCCTGTGCCCGTGCTCGGGCTGCTTGAGCTCGGGTCACAGGACCATGCTGCTGAGGCCTTGTTCCTTTGACTCCTGCCGTGTTGCTCTGATGTGCCTTCACCGGTACTTCTTTCTCATTCTCCAGCACCAGCACCCCAGATTCACGCACCTCTTTTACTCTCCACTACCCTGCTTCACAACTTTCCACCCACCCGTTCACTTGCCTGGGCATTCTCTCCCACCACCATTCCCTGTTTAACAGCTGCACCATTCTCTCGTGGTCGAGTTGCCCCTGCTTGGTGTGCACTTCTTTGATTACTGGTTTCCTCTCGCCTGGTGCGGGTATCACCCTCCATCTCTCCGTCGGCTGCATCTGCAGCTCCTGTTGATACCACCTGCAGTGGTGCCCCCCCCTCACTCTCGCTCTCTCTGTCACTGCCTCCTCTTCTTCCGTTTCCCCCATCAGCCACTTCATGGCCCGCTCATTCTCCGAGATGTTTGCTGATTTCCTACTCCCCTTAACCTCATTCAGCACAACCTGCTTAGTCAGCAGCTCCCTAAATTTACCCTTGCATATCTCCTTATCCTCCGGCGGCCTTTTCCTCCTCCCGTTTAACACCAGTTTGCGGCTGCTCAGCTTTAGCTCCCACTGCTTTACCGGGCCCTTACGCCCCTCCTGTGTGGCAAAGCGCCTCCAGTGTTTCGCTAGCATTGCCAACATCACCTTCTTCCCTTCTTCGCTCACTGTCACTCCCCCCTTCCACTCTGGATTCTCCCCTTCCATGCGGGCCCAGGCTCCTTGTGGGACTGCGGCTGCCTCTGCTTTTCCTCCCACCTGCTCGTCGCATTCCTCCGCTCCAGTTGCTCCTGATACACCCGCTTCTACCCCCACCTGCTCGTCCCGTTCCTCCGCTCCAGTTGCTGCTGATACACCCGCTTCTGCCCCCACCTGCTCGTCCCGTTCCTCCGCGCCAGTTGCTGCTGATACACCCGCTTCTACCCCCACCTGCTCGTCCCTCTCTTCCGCTTTTGCTACTGCTGATGTGCACACCTGTGCCCCCACCTTCCCGTCCTTCTCTTCAACTTTTGCTACTGCTGATGTGCACGCCTGTGCCCCCACCTTCTCGTTCTCCCCTTCCGCTTCTGCCGCTGCTGGTACGCACGCCTGTGCTCTCACCTTCTCACACCTCCCTTCTGCTTCTGCTACTTCTGGTGTGTACGCCTGTGCCCCTTGTTTCTTCCCTGGTGATAGAGTTAGTTCAGTCGGAGCATGAGTGCTTGCCATCCACTCAAGTTCCCCCGTTCCTGCCGTCATCACAACTATCCCCTTTGCTATCTGCTTCTCTGGTGCCATCAGCCCCTGTTCTTCTGCCATGACCTTCCCTAACATCCTGCTCCGTGCTCCAGTGTCTGTGATCACCGTCTTGATCTTCTCCAACTCCATTGCCGTCGCCTCATTTCTCACCATCAGTTCTGAGGTCTGGCTTACCCGCCCGTCCCGCGAGTGGCGAGGTACAACGTCCCTTGGTGTCGTCTCCTCTGCCTGCTGCCCCTTCTCTCCTCCCTTTTGTCGGTGCTCCTGGAGGTCGTCCTTCCCTCCACTCCGTAGTCCCATCTCTTCCCTTCCCTTCCATGCCACGTACGCGCGCTGCACCTCTTGCTCTACTTCCCTGTCATCCTCATCCCTGGCGCTCGTTCCTGCCTCTGCTTCCCGCCTTTGTCTGAGTGCCTGCAGCTGTGCTTGTAGCATGCTGAGCTCATGTTCCAGCTCTTCCGGGTTCCCCTTTGCTGTCCCCTCCCGCTGGTAGCAGTCCTTCGCTTCACGTCCCTTCTTGCTGGAAATTTCACACCACGATGCATCTGGGCACTCTCTCCTCAAGTACCCTGGCTTCCCACAGCGATCACAGTTCTTGCAATCTCTCCTAACGTGCCCCGACTGTCCGCATCTGTAGCAGGTCCTGTTGTCTGCCCTACCATCCCCTCGTCCCTCTGACCTTCCCTGATCTTCATATACCATTGCTGCTGCCCTTATCGGCCCACGGCTCCTCTCTGTCGTTTGTGGCCGGTACGCTTCAAACTTCCTCTGCGCAAACTCTATTTTCTCTGCCAACTCGAAGACTTCATCCAACGTTGTGTCTGCCCCCATTTCGTACACCCTCATCCGCAATCCGCTTCCCATGGTGATGTCGAGTCCATCCAGGAACTTTCTAACAAGAAGGCCCATGTCTGCACATGTTACATCCTCCGCCAGGTTGATCAGCCGGTTGTAGTAGGTAAGCAACGACTCGCTCCACCCCTTCCTGAAATTCTGAAATTCTCTTATCTTCTCCGCGGTGTGCCCTGGAAACTGCCGCTGTAACTGCTTCAGAAATGCTTCCGTGGGGTCTTCCCCGTACCTTCCTGCCCTCTCTAGCAACTCATCCATCTTCATTCTGTACAGCGTTTCCGCCTCCCCTTCCAGTGTGTTCGGCAGACTCAGAAAAAAATACACCGAGTCCATACCACTCCTCTCGCACCTGTATCTCACATTCCCTACTTGCATTAAGTAGTTTTTGAGTGAGGGCCCTGTGCGCTGATCTCCCGCGAATCGCGCCGGCACATCCACTTGCTCAAACATCGCCGTGCTCCCCCGACCGTCTCCCCATGATTTACTCAGTCCTCTCGCCTGCCTTCCTGATGACTCCCTCTCCCTTGCCCTCTTGATTCTTTCCCTTGCCACTCTGGCGCGCTCCGTGCTGTATGCCAGCCCGCCGCCTCCCCCTTCGCGTCCGCGCTGGTCCTGTCCCACCTCCCTTCGCATGTCCTCCGCACTCATCCGTGCTCCTGCTCGCCCCGACTGCCTCTCTGGCGAGTAATGCGCCCTCGCCCAGCCTTCTCTATGCGTTCCTCGCTGCCAGTGCCTCTCGGGCGAAGGGGATCTCTCGTCCCTTCTCCCTCCGTACCCGCGGCGACTGTCTTGCAGATGCCACTCCTCCTCCCATCTCCCTCCCTGCTTGCGCTGCAGACCTGGTGAACGTGTCTCACCCCTTGCCCTTCCCGCGTAGTGCCGCCACGGATCAGGTGAGCCAGACCCGCCAGTCTGTCGTCTATCATGTTGCCCATGCCGATCAGGCGAGCGCGACCCGCCCCCCTGCCTCCCATCATGGTGCTGACGCACCTCAGGCGAGCGCGACCCTCCGTTCCGCCCTCCTCCGCGCTGCCAACGCGGATCAGGTGAGAACTCGTCCTCGCGCACTTCCTGTTGCTCCTCCGCCCGCTCCCGCTGCTGCTCTGATGAGTGATTCACCTTCTCACGCCTCTCCTGCTTCCTGCGTCGGCGCCGCTCCAGATTATACCCATATTCCTCCTCTTCACTATACTCATGTTCCTTCGCTTCACACAGCTCCTCATCACTCCTTTTCGTCTTCTCCCTCCCTTCCTTACCCTCAGGGGAATCTTCTTGACACCGCCTCCCTCGTCCGCCTGCTCCTCGGCGCCCATGATATTCTCTTACCCTTCCCTTGGTACTTCCCGAGTCCTTCCTTGGGGACACATCTCGCTGGCAGCGCTCTTCCTCATCCCTCCTCCTGTGTGTCTCTCTCTCTCTTGTCTCCCCCTTGCCTCTCCGTCAGGCTCCAGCACCAACCCTGCTCCTGCGCACGGGTACTCTTTCATTCCTTTACGGCGTGCTCTCGCATCCGCCCCCGCGATGTACTGCGACAAACACTCACTCCCCTTAACACGCGCTTCCCCCTCCTCCTGCCGCTGCCGTGCGGGCGAGCGCTGCGCGTGCCCCCTACCGCGGTCGTTCCCCCTTTCCTCTCGCCGCAGCTCTGGTGATCGCCCTCCACCCAACGCCAGGCGCCTCCTGCGCTCGTGTCCGCGTCTTGGTTCAGGCGAGCCATACATACCCGCCTGCGCGTCTCGCCTCCTCATTTCCTCACGGCTGGCTTCTGGCGCGCGCTTAGCCTCCTTGTCTTCGCCGCGCCTTGCGTTACTTCCGCGCATCCTGCCTGGCGAGCGATTTGCATCCGTGCTCCCCCGGCGCCCCGCGCCGTTCTCAAGCATTTCGCCCACCGACCCGTCTGCATCCGCGCTACCGCGGCGCCTCGCGCCATCCCTGCGCATTTCGCCCGTCGAATCGTCTGAATCCGCGCTCCCGCGGCGCCTTACGCTGCCGTCACCCATTTCGTCCGCCGCGCGACCTGAATCCGCGCTTCCATGGCGCCTTACGCTGCCGTCACCCATTTCGTCCGCCACACGACCTGAATCCGCGCTTCCCTGGCGCCTTACGCTGCCGTCACCCATTTCGTCCGCCGCGCGACCTGAATCCGCGCTCCCCTGGCGCCTTACGCTGCCGTCACCCATTTCGTCCGCCGCGCGACCTGAATCCGCGCTTCCCTGGCGCCTTACGCTGCCGTCACCCATTTCGTCCGCCGCGCGACCTGAATCCGTGCTTCCCTGGCGCCTTACGCTGCCGTCACCCATTTCGTCCGCCGCGCGACCTGAATCCGCGCTTCCCTGGCGCCTTACGCTGCCGTCACCCATTTCGTCCGCCGCGCGACGCGACCTGAATCCGCGCTTCCCTGGCGCCTTACGCTGCCGTCACCCATTTCGTCCGCCGCGCGACCTGAATCCGCGCTTCCATGGCGCCTTACGCTGCCGTCACCCATTTCGTCCGCCGCGCGACCTGAATCCGCACTCCCCTGGCGCCTTACGCTGCCGTCACCCATTTCGTCCGCCGCGCGACCTGCATCCGCGCTTCCGCGGCGCCTTGCGCTGCCTCCGCGCATCCCTTCCGGCGAGCCACTAGCTCCCGCGTCCTTGCTCCCGTCGTCGCGCTCTTCTTCCGCGCCTTTTTCCTCTTCACCATCCCGCACCATCGGGATCTCGTGTGTTTCTTCCTCGCCGTTGGCCTCGTTTGCCGAATCCGACGAGTCCATCACGTCCGCGTCGTCGCGACGCCTTACACCCTCTCCTTGCTGGCCGCGTGCCAGATTCCAAGGGTCACCGCTGGACGGTTGAGGCCTGGGCTCCGATCCCGTGTGCAGATCGTCCTCGCCTCCATCTCGACGCCCTTCAACGTGCAGATCTGCGTGGTCCGCTGCCCTCCTTGGCGACCACTCCCGCGATCTTCCTCGCTCCTGCAAGCGCGTCCTCCGCGACGGCGGCGTTTCCCGACGCGAGTACATCTGCTGCCAGCGCAGCTCGTGGCAGTCCATACTGCCCAAACGTTCTCTCGGCTTTTCTCCTGTTATGAAAGAGTTTCCTCCCTCACCCCGTAGGCCCTCCCATAGTGGAGTGCCACCGGATGCTAGATCTGAGGTAACAGCTTTCCACTAATATGAGAGAATAACAGGAGAAAAGCAACGAGAGGGTGTTTGGTACTGAATTTACCTGAACCTGGCTCAGTCGCACACTTCTCGATGTGCGCCTCGAGCCAGGCCCAGTTGCTTCAGATTGGCTCGTTAGATTCCCACCCCTCGATGTTTCCTCTAACCCTTCCCAACAACTTCGCCTCAATCCCCCATACTCCCCAGCAACTCACCCACAAATTGTAATCATACAAAGACTACACCTGAACCTACACTTGCATCTACACCCGCGCACCAACTGTTATCGCATATGCACGAAGTGCATATTCGGTGACAAACCATCTCCACCCTCTTCTCCCCTGCTTCCTCGTTTCCCCGTGCACTTCTCTGCCTCACAACAGTCCCCACTTCCAAGCACTTCAAGTGAAATCCGCAGCATATTCACGTGCAAGGTTCCGAACCCTAAGGCCCCTCCCCCTCCTCCTCCACCTTCCCAATTCCAACCTGAACTTGCTAGCGAGGTCCGGGCAGTGCGCATGGCCGCATAGGCTCAGCCGGAGGGTCGGTAGGGGCAGGAAGGGAAGGTTCGGGGAGGAGAGGAGTGAGGAGGAGGAGGAAGAAGAGAGCTCTAGAGCAAGAGTGGAGGAGCATTGCTGCTGCAGCAGGGCTGCTCACATGTGGATGAGACGCAGGCGTGGAGAGTGGGGTTCCATGTCGTGCGTGCTGGTGGTTGTAGCAGGTGTGGGTGCAGGTATGGCGTTGGGATGGTTAGTGCTGCTGGGTGCACAGACTCCACTCCAATTCCTTGCTTCATTCTTCTCGCCACCCTGATTGATCCTCTCCCTGCCTCTGCTGCTACCGTTAGCACCAGTAGCACCAGTAGCAGCAGCGGGAGCAGCAGCAGCACCACCACCACCACCACTACCATCACAATCAGCAAGAACAGCAGTCGTTCCTGTCGTGACTGCACCTGTCACTCGCTCATGGTCAGTGCCCGTAGTGCGAGCAGCAGCAGCAGCAGCAGCAGCAGCAGCAGCATGATCCACTGCCGCAGCAGCACCTTTCCCACGTCGCTTTTTACTAGCCTCTGCCTCTGGCTCTGCCACCTGCCTAGATTTGCCTTGCTTGCCTTTCTCCTTGGCCTTCCGCTTTCTGTCACCTGCACCCACACTGCCTCTCGCCCCTTGCCCCTTCCCTCTCTCCACTGACAAATGCGTCTTTCCACCTGCCCCTCTTTCTACTGCTCTCTCTGCGATCTCTGCTGTCTCCGATACTGCTGCCGGCATAACAGCTTCTGCTGCTGCCTTGTCTCCGCCTCCGCCTCCCTTTCCTGCTGCTGCTGGGGACAGAGAGCAAGCAGCCTGGTTCTGCCCGGGCTGAGAGCCCCTAATCGTCCCAGCAGCACCACCGCGAGGTTTTACGGCCCGGGCAGGAGGCAGAGGAGAAAATTCACGGGCAGGGGAGGGAAGAGACGAGTGCGGCCGCACGGGCTGTGTGTAGGGAGGCTGAGGGGAGGAGGGCGTGGATGGATGGAGGGCTCTGGAGGGCTGTGCGGGAGGGGTGGCGTGGGTGGCAGCAGCAGCAGGGGAGGAGGCGGGGAGAGGGAGTGAGGGAGTGCGAGGAGGAGGCATGGTGTTGGAAGGAGGGGATGGAGATGGGTGCGTTGCCTTGCTGGTTGATGCACGGGTGGGTGTGAGGGACTGGCTGAGAGGGCGTGTGGCTGTGGTGCCCTTGGGTTCCTGGAAGGTGTTGTGAAGGGGGATGGTGGACAGAGTGGGGGGAGTAGGGAGGAAAGAAGAGAGGAGACGGAGAGTGAGGATGGACAGAGAGTAAGAGTGCTTGGGCGAAGAAGGAAACGATTGGTTGAAGGATGAAAGGGAGGGGACAGGAGAGGAGAGGAGAGGACAGGAGAAGTGAGGAGAGAAGCGGAGAGGAGATGTTGGAGGTGGTGGAAGAGGCAAGCATGCCGAAACAAACAACATCCTTGTCATGTATCCGTTGCTTGCCTCACCTGCGTGCCGAAGCAGACTCGCTTAGACGCCCGTTCACATGTCTTCAACTGCCTCCCTGCACCCATGGCCGACCGCCTTACAGCAGCACCACAACCGCCATCTCCATCGCCATCACCACGGCCAGCACCAAAAGCAGCAACACCAGCAGCAACAGCAGCAGCAGCAGCAGCAGCAGCAGCAGCAGCAGCAGCAGCAGCAGTGGGGGTCCTATCAGCTCCTTGTGTCACTGCTCGTGCCCCATCGTCAGCCCCCTGCCTCCCCTCCCCTTCGCCCCCTTCCCCTCCTGCGCCACTCCCCTCGCGCCCCTCCAGTCCATCCCCTCCTCCTGTCCGGACACACTCTCGTCCCCCTCTCCCCGCTCCTCTTCGCTCACTTGATAGACCCTGCCCTTCCACTCTCACATCCCCCTCCCCACCTTTCTCCCCTGCTCCACTCTTTGCCCCACCTTTCCTCCCTCCACCATCCTTTTCCGCGTGCGGATTACCCTGGCGGCCCTTCCACCGCTCTCCACTCCCCAGTAATCTAGTTCTCGCCGCCCCTGCTGTCTCCGCAACCCCCACCTGCCAGCCGCTGTGGTGTCTGTCGTTGCCACGTGTGGGAGGAGGGACGTTGGAGCGCGAAGGAGCATTAGAGTGCTGAAGAGCGTTGGAGTGATGCATGCCCTCATGAAGCTGGCAAGGGGAAAAGCAGCAGAGGAAGGAAGGTAGGTTAGTGCTGCTGCTGCTGCTGCTGCTGCTGCTGCTGCATGACTCATCAAGCAGCAGCAAAGATGGGCCCAGCACACCCCCCCAGCAAACAGCGCAGCCAAGGAGCCCTAAGGAGTGTGGGCTGAGCTGAGCGGCAACACAGACAAGAAAACGCCTTGCACACAGGACCTCATGACTGAGCAACACACACACACACACACACACACACACACACACACACACACACACACACACACACACACACACACACACAGAGCACGAATTCGCAAGGAACATCACCACCATGAGAGTTTGCATTGCAACAGAAAAGCAAAGAGAGGGGAGAGAAGGGGGGGGGGGTTGCATGAGAGTTTGCATTGCAACAGAAGAGCGAGTATCCTAAGGACGTTCGAACTGGGAGGGGAGAAGGGGGAGGGAGAGGAGTGGCGGACCTTTGAGGAGAGGGCACGGTAGGATGAGGTGAGGAGGAGCAGGTAGGAGCGACGACTCCAGTTGGTGGCATGCACGCGTGACAGCTGATGGTAGGCATGTGGTGGGTATAGCGTATAGGCATACACACGGAGGTGTATGGATACGGAAATGGAAGGAAACGGAAGGAAGGAGAAGCAGATGTGCTTGGATACACACACAAGCATCTAGGATCCAAAAAGGGAAAAAGTGTGTGAGACAAACTGTTTATCAAAGAGGACACAGCACCACACAGTACCACCCAGTACCACGGCAAGGGGAAGCTCTTGCGCCGGCCAAACCCCAAGGAGATCGCGCCAGCTGTCCCACGGTGATTGGTGCTCTCCCACCCAGGCGCTGCTCGATGCTCCCACAGGCCACACATGTGCACGCGGTGCTGCCACAGCTGCTGCTGCAGCAGCATGTGAAGGAGCAGCAGCGGCAGTGCAAGCAGGGGCAGCAGAGGCAGTGCAATCACCACCATTATTCACATTACTGGCATCAATGATACTCTTCGATCCAGCAGCGCCAGCAGGAGCAGCAGCAGCAGCAACAACAGCAGCAGAAGCAGTAGCGGAGGCGGCAGATGGGCTTGTGGGGTGCCAGAAGGGGTGCAGCAGAGCAATGCTGCAGCGACCACAGCTCATGCCCGCTGTTACCATGCCTTGCTCTGCTGCTCCTTCTCCCTCTCCTCCCTCTCCTCCCTCGCATCTCTCACCCCCATGTCTGCACCCATCACTACGCTGCTGCGTGCTGCCCCCAACTGTGTGCGGAGAACTGACGATCCGCCTATTGCGCGTGCGGGCAGAATCGTGCAATAGGCGGATCGCGGCAGGAGGACGGCGTGACGGCTGTGCCGCGGAAAGCCATGACCTCTGGTGGGTGAGTGAGCTCAGCTGAGGGTATGGAGAGAGAGGAGAATTGTCACGAAAACGCTTCGGCCAAAACAGTTGGGGCTGTGGATGGGGGAAGTCGGTCGAAGAGCCGTCCTCGTTATTGACAGAATTGATTGCTGAGGCTGGGTTCACAAGCGTCAACGAGGAAAGACTAATTACCTTAACATTACTTCACTTGAAAAAGGTATGGTGCTGCTGCTATATTAAGTCTTGAGGCACTTACACATTCAACTCCACATTACACATTCCAGAACATGCCATCTCAGTGTTTTGAGTGCATACGACTCATTATCACAACTAATATCCACCTAAATTTTCACTGTGTGATGCCAATGCCAGCTTTTCTGTGGGCTAACACCCACTCGGTATACCCCCATCCCACGATATAGCTCATGTGCATACGGTAGCTCTCAAATTGAAAGCCACTTGAGCCTGCTAAGTTGACATACTACATTGATACCACCACCATCATCTATAGTCCACTACACTTCCGAAAACAGTTCCCAGTTTCATGCCATTTTTATGCGGTACACAATAAATCTAAGGTGTAGGCAACGAAACATGGAACTTTGCAACAGCAGCAGGGAATGCACCTACGGCTTCCATGCCATCACAAGAGGCCAGTTACATGATCCATCTCTGCATCCAAACTCGAGCTGACTTTTGAGTCGACTCAAAGCCAGCTCAGCTACTTCCACGCCATCACAAGTGGCTAGCTACACGATCGATCTCTGCATCTAAACTCGGAGCAGACAAGCTCTGCAACTCCATTTCCTGATCCACCTGATGGGCGGCGGAGTTGATGCGTTTGCCGCCCACTTCCACCAGCACAGCATCCAGCTCGGCTGCAATCTCTGTCATGGCCGGCCGCATGGCGGTCGGCATGGCGGTGCATCGCAGTGCCAGCTGCACCACCCTCAACACCAACTCATCCCGCGCCTCCATGCGCGCGTCCTTTAGCCATGCCACTGCCTCGCTGCCGCCATATTGAGCCAGCTGCTGCTGGACCTGGTGCCACACAAAACAGGATTGCAGATGAAACAACGGAAAGGTATGCGGATAAAGTAGTGAAAAAAGACATGCGGATGAATGAGAGAATGAATAAAGAGCGGAAACGAGGGTTACGACCGTACTCTCTCCATGCCCACAGACTTACCCAAGAAAGAATGTGCAGTTGTTGGCCCGCCTCTTCATCGGAGGGAACAACGAGAGAATTGGTGGCGACATGGCGGCCTGTCATCACCTCAAGCATGACAATGCCAAAGCTGCACACCACGACACCCCGTGGACAGGTGAGGAGAGGAGAGGAGAGGAGAGGAGAGGAGAGGAGAGGAGAGGAGAGGAACGCATGAGAGGTGCCCAACGACAGAAAGAAACCAGCTGGAGAAATACAGGGTTTGATGCTCACCTGTAGACATCAGTGGCAGTGGTGGCCTTATTGGACCAAGCATAAGAGAGATCTACATAGCCTGGTGTTCCCACCATTTTCGTACTCTGCGCTGTGGTGCCCCCTCCCTTCCTTACACACCCGAAATCCGAGATCTTGACCTGCGATCATGCATACAAGAATTCTTAGCTTGCCCTCACACATTAGGGACAACACGCACACACACAGGCCCATGTGTGCATGCCAGTTTAAGAGAGCATGCGGCACAGGATTGGCTGCAACAATCGTAGTGGCGACACAGCCCTGCATGCCTGCAGCACATGCCTGCATGGTCTGATCGAGCAGGATGTTGGCGGGCTTGATGTCGCGATGAACGATGCCGAAGCTGTGGAGATACTCAAAGCCGCGTGCCGCCCCCACCAGCACGTTCACACGCTGCTCAAAGCTCAGGGGCTTCACTACCCCTGCAGGGGATGGGAACGGAGGGGTGGAGAGAGGAGATACTGAGAAGTAGAAAATGAGACCTGTATGAAGAGGCACACCTGCAAGGCCAGATAGGTGGGGGACATTTTGGCAGTGCACGTGTTAGATTGCACACCTTTTCCGATCCATTGCGAGAGGTCCCCGTTGGGCATGAGCTCGTAGATGAGGATTTGCTCCGGCCTTCTCCTGCCAGAGATCCCAAGGGAAAAGCCCAGCAGGCGCACCAGGTTGGGGTGGTGCTTCGTTGCCATCTCACACACCTGCCAGGCATGACAGTGGGCCCCGTACAGCACAGTTCAGTGATCGATCTGACACTGCTGCCTACCAGAATGGCGTGGGTGTGTAATGTGATGTGACACACACCTGGCAGAAACAACGATGAAGCACAGCGCGATACGCGAGAGGGTGTGCAGAAAGAACGGTCATGTGGCACATCCGACAGCCAATGGAACACGCTCGGAGGGGCCATGGCCATGGCCATGTCACGCATCTGGACACTACAGTTACTACAGTTGATGGAAAGAAGACCTCCGCAGCCCACCTGTCCATTACTGACGGATGGGCCACGGCCAAGGCCATGTCATGCATGTGGATACTACAGTTGCGCCAAGTGCACATCACATGACAGGTCACACCACAACACGACAGGACATAACATGGCATGGTATGACATGACATGACATAACATGATAACACATGACATCACATGACATGACATGACATGACATCACAATACGTCACGTCACATCGCGACTTGACCTGGCATGAAATGATGCCACGTCATATTGCATCAGATCACATGACACCACGTCAGTACGCATCGCCTCACATCGCATCGCATCGCATCGCATCGCATCGCATCACATCACATCACATCACATTGTTAGAACTTCAGCTTAGAATCGATAGATGAGTAATGAGCTTGAAGCTCCTTAAGTACATCCGAAATGAGCAAGGTATGGATGGGAAGGGAATCGGGGGCAATCCCTAGGGGATTGAGGGTAATCCCAGGGCAATCTCCAATTGGTAGGTTGGAGATTGCTTGGTGATCACATTTGGGTCTGGTTGGGATGTGGGTGTACATCCAACCAAACACAAAGTGCAAACTACACTAAGATAGGATATAAGTACAAAAGTTGAGATTGGGGGCTAACACACATCACATCACATCACATTGTGTCAAGTCACGTCACGACACGACACTACACGACAAGACACGACACGACACGACACGACACGACACTGCACGACACGACACGACATGACATGACACGACACGACACGACATGACACGACCTGACGTGACATGACGTAACATAGCATGATATCACATCACATGACATCGCATCCCATCGCATAACATCGCATCGCATCACATCACATCACATCGCATCGCATCGCATCGCACCACATCGCATCGCATCACACCACATTACACGAACGCGGACGCATTAGCACCACAACACGCGAGCACCTCGGTGTCAAAGTCGGTGGTGACAATCTTGGCTCGCTTCACAGCCCACAGCGTCGTGCCATCGGTGGGAGAGACGCCGCGGTACACGTCACCAAAGGCCCCCGCGCCCAGCAGGTTGGCCTCAGACCACCCGTTGGTTGCTTTCGCCACCGCCGCCAGTGAATACTCCTGACACACCTGCGATACCGCCTTGCTGCTCATCAGCGCTGCAAGAAGGATCAGAAGTAGAGGAATTGGGAGGCAGCGGATGCGATTAAGAGAATGAAGCCCAAATGATAACCGTGAAAAGTGTGCGCATCCATGTGATGAAGCGAGTGCTGCTGGAATGGCTGAGAGGCCCCATTGGCGCTCAACCAGGTTGCAGAAAGCGCCCTTGAGAGTTTTCAATCAGGCAAAGAGAGCAGGCGAGAAAGTGGTGGCACCGGGAGTGGCAAGGGAGGAGGTGACTGGAAGTGGAGCGGCAATGACAGTGGCGATAAAGAGATCCAGAGAGACGGCAGCCACATGACTCGTCGGTGCTGTGCATGTGCCAGGCAAGCAAGGGCAGGGCAAGGCAGTGTGATGCGGGACGGGAGGGGACGCACGTTTGTGAAAAAAGTAGAGGTAGAGCAGTACAGCGAGCGCTGCAGTGAGAACAGCACCAGCCACGATTGCCGCTATTGCCCACCAAGGAAGTGGCTTGTGCTTGTCACCTGCCAACAGAGCAGAGGACTCGAACAGGTTCAACCGACAAGTGATTGACAAAATTGAATTCAAGGGGCGGTAGGGCAGCTGGGTGCACAGCATGGCAGCTGGGTGCACAGCAGGGCATCTTGGTTTTAAATTGGAAACAGAATCACCCCTCCTCCACCTCCCTTCCTCTCAAGAACGAAACTCACATGTGTTACAGAAGCCAGGGCAGGTGCGGCAGAAGCCAGAGGACGTATCCTGAGGCACACCGCAGCTGCTATAGCTGTCAGGGCACGTGAGGTTGTTGTTATCTTTGGCCCTGAGTATGCCAAGGCAAACAGGGGGCGGAAGACGAAGAGCGGTTGCAGAGAAAGGGGGCATTGTTGTTGAGAATGATAACCTAAGAGATGAGCCTCACCCCTGAAATCGTCTACCTGCACTTGTCTGCTCTGCTCGTCCTTCAATGCAGGGGGCATTGCGCCTGTGGAGACTAGAGGGGAGGGGTGGGTGGGTACAGGCTCATAGAAGATCGTGGCTGAGAAAATGCCAGCCTCTTTCCCTCCCTTCCACTTTCGTTCCGTCATAAGCATGTTCACCAACCGTTCTGTTCTACAGGAAGAGAAAGTGGTTTCGTTTGGCTTGGCCCATCGGACTGTTCTGTGCACTGCCGTCCTTGGCTGTCCGGTGTCCACTGAACTAGTTAGTCGGCTACTATCAGCCTTCAGAGGATGTACCTGTTAGCTAGCTAGCTGCCACTCGACTAGTGGATTAAGTACACTTCTTTTCTTATTACTTACAGAGTTGACAGCTTGTCCAGCTTTCCTAGGGCTGGGGGGATGGTTCCTTCCATATAGTTGGAAGCAACGCTTCTGCTCTCATGCAAGGGCAAGACAGAGGGCCGCAACAAACGAGGGAACGTAGGTGCGAAAGATGAAGGGATCTGCATACAATGGACCTATGCTGCCATGCATGCTCTTGTAGTATAGGCTAACAATGCATTCACATTAGTGGCATGAAATATGGCGGCGCATGTGAGGGGGCATGGAACAGGCATTGGAGATGCAATCGAAGAACGGCAGCGAAATCAGAAGGCAATAGTATTGCACAGTACGTGCGAATATGTGCAGTGTGAGTGAAATCAGAATGCATGTGTGGAGGGAAGAGAAATGATGGACGGAGGTACAAGTGCAGAGGGCTCACTCACAGGCTGACCAGGTTAGTCATGGTGGTGAGAGACTCTGGCAAACTGCCAGTCAGTCTGTTGTTGGAAAGATTCCTGATGGCACACGATGCCATGAGAGGGGGGGGCATGGAGCATTAGAAGGGAGCACGGAGCACTAGAGAGGGGCATGGTGCATTGGAGGGGGGCATGGAGCATCCACCAAAGCACACACACGAATAGCAGGGAGAAATCGCAGCAGCACATACAAGAATCGCAAGGTGGGAAAGGTGATGCTGGGCAGCACTTGGTCTCCGTCAAGCTTGTTGGATGCGAGATCCCTGTTGACTCATGTGCAACAAGCATGCACACACGCACGCACGCACGCACATGCACGCACAAGTGCACGCGCGCGCACACACACACAGAAGAAACGGGCATGGTGATGCAGGCACAAGAGGCACAAGAGGCAGCACATGGCAGAGGCTGGTGAATAAAACCTGACTGGCAGACAAGTGATTGAGCATGATGATGGGGAGAGACCTTCAGCGAGGCATGGCAAGGGGGAGGTGAATGAATTGGGAACATGGCAAGTTGCACATTCGATTCGAATTGAATAGAACGCATGCCCGTGTGCATCGGCAAAGGAAACAGGTCCGTGCAAGCATGATGGGTGCGCCTCGGGGAAAGGACGATGCAGCGGAGTGGGACTGGACTGACAGAGATGTGAGGCCGGTGAGAGTCTTCAGGTAGATCATGTTGTAGGCTTGGATCTGGTTGGAGCTCAGATCCCTGCCATGCCATGTGGTGCAGCAGGCAGGCGTATGTGGGGTTTCTTTCTTCTGTGCTCTCTATGGCACCACAGGCGAAGGATGGCAGTGATTGCTGATTGGGGATGCACCTTGTGAACGTGGACAATGGAATGCTCTGGACTGACATGACATGGCGATGATAATGATGATAATGATGGTGATTATCGCAGCAGCAGAAAGACGCTTCACGTCACGAGTGATGAATACTGATCATGCTTGTGTGTTGCACGCATTTGGGAGCTGTCTGTCAGTAGGACGCATCACCACTGGGAATTAATAAATGATTGAGAGCATGCTTAAAGAGGTTTCATGAAGCTCGAACGCATGCCGCTCCCTCATTCACCTTATGCGATGCATAAGGTTGGCCGATGGTGTGGTGTGGTGCAGGGAAAAGCACACGATGATACACCAAACAACGCGCACACACAAAGTTGAAAGAAAGTCGTACAGTTTCACGAGCCTGGAGAATTTGCTGCTGGTGATGTTTCCCGTGTACCATATGTTGGTTGATGGCAACTCTCTGCACAGGCGGCGTGTGCCGGATTAGTCAGGGATGAGTGGTGAGGAGTGGTGATGAGTGGTGATGAGTAGTACTCAAGTGCAAGCAGGCAGTGAGTGGTGCTGGAGTGCAAAGAGCCACACCACTGACGGGAAGCCGCCAAGGGGAGGAGTGACAAGGAGCAGCGGAAGGGAGACAAGAAGGGGAGCATGCAAACCGATACAGGAGCAGGCACGGGGTTACGGGGACTAATGCCGGAAGGATCTAGGGCTCAGATTAAGGCTTATGGATAATGGGTGGGGGTGGGGAATGGGTGTGAGGAACGGGTATGGAGCTTACAATTCCGAAAGGTTTGTCAACTTAGTAACCCTGTCAAGCTGATAATCTCCAAATCCGCAGTTGCCAAGCCTCCTGTGGTTCATGCAACACAACATGCACACAAAGAGCGATTTATATAAAAGAATGTCACATTAATCATTGTCAAGGGTTCAACCACTTTCCGCATGCAATACCATGCAATGCCAAGCATACCTGTGCCATGCAATGCGACGTTGTGTCATGTCATGGCAACTGTGTTTTCTTCTTGAACGCGTGTGGATGCGGGTGTCTCACTCACTCACTCACTCACTCACACTGCGCAATGGGACACGAGTATGTGCCTACAGCCTCATGAGCCACATGAGATTAACCTGGCCACCCCATTGGGGGGGACCTTGGAGACGCCTCAAAGGTTCTGGGTCCCACTCGCTCACAATGCTAACCATGCTCAATGAGACACCTGCACATGCTTACAGCCTAGTGAGCTGGGTAAGGTCGGCCACCCCATCGGGGATGGTGTCACCATCGTACGGCCAGCAGTCCACTCCCCTGAAAAAAAAAAAAGGAAAAAAAAAAAAGCAAACACAAGGCAAATCATATGCATCAGGCAAAGCAGTCGTCGATCCGCCTTCATTCGGGTTGCACGCAAATTTCGATTCAAAAGCTTTCATTATATGCCTGCCACCACACCAACAAATGGACCCTTCCTAGTTGTAGGTTTGGTCCGTTTGGACTCACAACGACTTGAGCCAGGTGAGCTTATAGAGAGACCCCTGCGGGATATGGCGCACTTGTGCAACCTCCCTGTATGTGTCACATGCGGGAACAGGGAAGTAAGGAAGGTGAGGGGAGATGAGGTGAGGAAGTGGCAGGTTTACTCAAGCGCAGAACCGAGATGGGCTGAGGAATACTGAGCAGGAACCACTCTTAGTCATCCTGATGAGGGATGGTGATGGGGAACGGTAAACGGCGAATCCTGAAGGGAGAATAATAAGTGGTGATTGGTGTTGTGAATGGTGAACGATGATTGGTGTGGTGAATGGTGAATGATGGTTGGTAATTGGTGAATGGTGATGATTGGTGATTGGTGATGGCGAAGAGTGCACGAGCATGCACTTCACACACACACACACACACACACACACACACACACACACACACACACACACACACACGAACACACACACACACAAACACACACACACAACACACACACACAACACACACACACAACACACACACACAACACACACACACAACACACACACACACACAACACACACACACACACACACACACACACACACACACACCACATTTCATCTCAGCATTTTGCGCTGGACTGCATAAGAGCGGCGTGAGAGCGCAGTGCACAAGTGACAGCCCGTGTGCACTGCATGGGCGTACAGCTGGGTGAGGCGCGACAACTGGGTGATGGAGGCGGGTTGGAAGGACGCTGCAGAAGGCGTGTTGATGCGCCTGCGACCAGGTAGGGTGGGCGTTGGAGAGGGGAAGTGGAAGTTTGTATGGGGATGATTGTGCAGGTTCGCGGGTGGGAAGGGTGTCTGTTTGTGTTTTGCGGGATGGGCCAGACTCATGAATGGGCGTCTGGGCGTCACTGCAAAGAGCAATCGGAGCCCTGAACAAAATGAGTGAGGTTTATTTAAGCCAGGAAGGATAGAAACAGGTACTTGCGGTTACCGAGCGGGAATTGCAGGGCTTTGCTAACATGTGATGGAGAGGAAACATAAGGAGGCTGAAACAATTATCGCTGCTAGCAATGTGCATGGCACGGTGCAGTGCAGGACAGAATGGCACAGAACCGCACAGCACAGCACAGCACAGCACAGCATAGCAGGGCGCGGACGCACATGGAGGTGATCATGCCGTTTGAGTCGCATGTGAGGCCTTGTGCTTGTGTGCAGTCGCTCCCCGCCTGCCAGCCCGTGATGTTTGTGGCCCACGACTTCTGCAACTCCTGTAGCACCTCGCCTGCCGCACAGCGACAACAACAGCAGCAGCAACAGCAACAACAACAGCAACAGCGATCGTGCAAACGAAGGGGGAAAGCAGTGAAGGAGGTTTGGCAGTGAGTAGACTGCTGGTGCAGGGCGGTGTAGGTAGGTGGTGGTGGGTGGGTGGGAGTGGCGAAGGGAGGAAAGCAGAAGGACAGGGCTTTGTGCACAAAAAGAAAAGCAAGGACGTGGAAGAATGGGTCTTGGGTAATCATTCAATCAGCAATAATGCCCATCGTCACACCTCCTCACGCACAGAGCGTTTCACGGCTGCCTGGCCAGCCAGGTGGCTCGCTGACTAACTGGCCGGGTGTCGGGCTGGCTCCGGCCACAAGCGAGGCCATGACCCACCGTGCAAGCCGCATCCCCACCGTGCAAGCCGGCTGAGGTGGTCAAAAGTCTGAAGATTGGAGCGTGTGATTGCGCCCAGCGGGGTATGAGGAGAGCGATCAACGGACCTTGCGACCAACGCACCTTGAGAGTCAGCAATGCGTTGTGCGAGCGACGTGCACGGCAGGCAGCAGCATGTGAGCGCCGCAACGAGCGCCAAGAGACCGCGACGGGAGCCGCGAAGCATCCCCATAGCCGACAGGTTAGGCGTCCGGCTGACTGCGACAGGAGCAACGAACAGCAGCACCGCTTGGAGGCCTTTTCAAGAACGTGGCTCCTACCCTTGTTGTTCGGCACCCGACCGCCGGTGATTTAGACCACCAGCCTGCTTATCAGATTTCTGAATCTACCACGACGTGGCAGTCGGACGGCCAAAAAAAGGACGTGGAGCATCTGTTGCGTGTTGCACCGAGCTGAACTCGTCCCGTTGTTATCTCTGCCACGCGGCCTCTCACTTGTGAATTCTCATGAAGGCGCGAAGGGAGAGACGGATGCGGGTTGATCAAGTGCGTATGTGGGGTTGGGTAGCGTGATAACATCAACAAGAGCCTGCAGGCTCGGAATGGTGCGGCGAGTTGACTTCGGTTCGGAATGGTGCTTCGACACGGACGGCACGCGCTATTTCGCCTTGCCTACTAGCGTGCTCGTTCACGGAGACAGGGAGGGGACGGAGAAGGGAGCAACGCAGAGCAGAGCAGAGCAGGAGAAGAAGGTCGTAGCGAGAATGCGGACTATTATGTGACGACGGGAACAAGGCAACGTGTCGTGTCTATAACGGAAGGGCATTCTGATCTCGGCCACTCCACCTGCCGCCATTATATCTCTTCGCGTCGCCTGACCCGCGGAAGATTCCTCCCTAGACTGGAACCGCGCAACCGTGTTTGATAAGCCAGGCCCGAATTGGCGTGTCTAGCGAGCTCGTGTCGGACCCAGCATCCCACCATTATTTCAGCCTTGTGGGACAAGTGTGACATGTTCACCAGCAATTATTGGTCCTGAAATTCTCGATAGAAACACTTGTGCGACGCTCGCATTAGGGCGTGGAGCATTTGGGTTCCTTTTCCGAACGAACGTACCGTTCGGAAACTAACCACTCTGAAACGTATTCAATACGACTAGAACAAAGAGTTTGACAAATGGACCATTCGTTACAAAAATTTCCCATATGTTCCACGCCCTTATGTCTCATGGGAAAAATAAAGGCTCAGAAAATGTGACAGCAATAAAAGTGATACATTAGGGTGTGGTGAATTTTGCTAGAGTGTAAGCCTTCAAAGCTTGAATTGTATTTCCAATGAATTCCAAAACTAGGGTCATGCAATGCACCTCCTGCTTCCACCACACCCTCATGGAGTGGACGGAACGGCCATGCCGTTACAACAGGCTATGACGAGCAATCTCTGCATCCAAATCCACATCTGGCCTCTGCAACTCCACCTCTTCATCCACCTGACGGGCACCGGCATTTCTGTGTGCGCCGCCCAGCGCCACCAGCACGGCCTCCAGCTCGGCTGCAATCACCCCCATGGCCGGCCGCGGGGCACTCTGCTTAGACGTGCATCGCAGAGCCAGCTGCACCACCGTCAACACCAAGTCATCCCGCGCCTCCATGCGCGTTTGCTTCAGCCATGCCACGACCGCCCTGCTGCCGGATTGAGCTAGCTGCTGCTGGACCTGTTGGTGGGGTTCAGCAGCAAAACAGGTTTGTGGGATTGAAACACCACGAGTTGAAGGGTGGAGGAAACGACATGTGGATGCCTGAGAGAAGGAATGAAGCGCGGAAACACGAACACACGCTGGCATTCTCCATTTCCCCACGGACGGACGTACCTAGGGAAGGATGTGCAGCTGCTGACCCGCCTCTTCATCGGAAGGAATGTCAAGACAATTGGTGGTGGCGTGGCGGCCCGTCATGAGCTCAAGAATGAGAATGCCAAAGCTGCACACCACGACACCTCGTGGAGAAATTCAAGGGTGAGGATAAGACACGCCCAACCACAGAAAGGAGCCAGTTGGAGAAATCGAAGGGCCATGGCTCACCTGTAGACATCAGTGGCGGTGGTGGCCTTATTGGTTGCAGCATAAGAGGGATCCACATAGCCCGGTGTTCCCACCACTCGCGTGCTCTGCAGTGTTGTGCCCTCGCCTTTCCTTACAAGCCCAAAGTCTGAGATCTTAGCCTGTTCTCATGGATAGAAGACAATGGATATGGCCAGAAATGGATGCACGGTAAATGCTATAGAAATCTGTTGTCCACCTCTGTGGATGCACTCAAATGTCAAGTACATGAGGGGCACACACAGGCCACCAATGTGCAAATGTGCATGCTCGTTCATAGTAGTGCATTTGGTATGAGTCTAGCTGCACGCCTGCACCGCTTGCCTGCATGTTCCCGTCGAGGAGGATGTTGGCGGGCTTGATGTCACGGTGAAAGATGCCGAAGCTGTGGAGATACTCAAAGCCGCGAGCCGCCCCCATAAGCACGCTCACCCGCCGCTCAAAGCTCAGCGGGGACACTGCCTCTGCGGGGCCCACGGGATAGGAATGGAGGTGTGGAGAGAGGAGACCGTGAGAAGTAGGCAAAGCAGGCAAGGAGGTCTGTATGAAGAGGCATACCTGGACGACCCACTGGGTGTGGGGGCATACCTGGACGACCCACTGGGTGTGGGGGCATACCTGCAGAGCACGTGCGTGCACTGTTAAACTGCACTCCTTTCCCAATCCAATGCATACCTTTTCCAATCCAGTGCGAGAGGTCCCCGTTGGGCATGAGCTCGTAGATGAGGATTTGCTCGACCCTTGTCTTGTCGGTAATCCCGATTGAGACAGCAGCTTCACGAGGTTGGGGTGGTCTTTTGTGGCCATCGCTCTCACCTGCCAGGCAGGCGCAACGGTGGGCTCAATAGGACACAGTTGAATGATATATTTCACGTTGCTGCAAACCTGCCACGTAAAGGTATGGCTCCAACCTGGGGCTCCATCGGTGGTCCTTTGTGGCCATCGCGCACACCTGCCAGGCATGAACATCGGTGGGCCCTGTCATAAAACACCGTAAAGTGATCCATCTGGCACAACACGGCTGCCTACGACAATTGTGTGGTTATCTGTCTCGCACACCTTGCTCAAACAACGGTGAAGCACAGCGTGATACAGAAGAGGGTGCAGAGAGATTCGATCTGGCTCACTCATTAAAGCATGTAACACGCTCGGACAGGCCATGCCTGTGTCAAACTTCTAAATTTCACAGCACAGCGCCAGACACCACAACCCACTGCACCGCACCACACCAAACGTCACGTGTGTTGGAGTAGGCTAGCTTCCGCTTGGTATGTTGTTTCGACCTTAATGCTATTTTTCGGCCAGCTTTAGCCTTTTATTCCACGTTCACTTTAGGTTCATTCTATAGCATGTTTCCTGGACTGAGCACACCCTAGGTTCAATTTGGGTTTCACCCCAACCAACTCAATCTCCTTGTACTCTCACCCTAACTAATGTACCATTTTCACCTTCTTGCCCTCCCTGGCTTAAAAAAAAACCTTAGTTTGACAATGCGTGGACCTGGAAAACCGCCCCTCAGCACAGCAGATCACATACGGCCACAGTCACACGCACCTCAGTGTCAAAGTCGGTGGTGACGGTCCTGGCTCGCTTCACGGCCCACGGCGTGGCCTCATCAGTGGGAGAGACGCCGCGGTACACGTCACCAAACCCTCCCGTGCCCAGCAGGTTGGCCTCAGACCACCCGTTGGTCGCTTTCATCACCGCCTGCAGTGGATATTCCTGACACACCTGCGCTGCCGCCTTGCTGCTCAGCAGCGCTGCAAGAAGGAGCAGAAGTGGGGGGATTGGGAGGTAGTGGATGCGATTAAGAGAATGAAGCACCCTGCCCAGCTCAAGACAGTGAAAATTGTGCGCATCCATGTGGTGAAGCGAAGCGAGAGCTGCTGGAATGGCTGAGAGGCCCCATTGCCGCTCAACCAGGTTGCAGGAAGAGCCCTTGAGAGTTTTCAAAAGGGCAAAGAGCAGGCAAGAAAGTGGTGGCAACGGGAGTGGCAAGGGAGGAGGTGACTGGAAGTGGAGCGGCAATGACAGTGGCAATAAAGAGATCCAGAGAGACGGCAGCCACATGACTCGTCGGTGCTGTGCATGTGCCAGGCAAGCAAGGGCAGGGCAAGGCAGTGTGATGCGGGACGGGATGCACGTTTGTTAGAGAAGTAGAGGTAGAGCACTACAGCGAGCGCCACAATGAGAACAACACCAGCCACGATTGCCACGATAGCCCACCAAGGAAGCGGCTTGCGCTTGTCACCTGCCAACAGAGCAGAGGACTCGAACAGGTTCAACCGACAAGTGATTGACAAGATTGAATACAAGGGGCGGCAGGACACTTGGGTGCACAGCAGGGCAGCTTGGTATAAAATTGGAAACACAATCTCCCCTCCTCCACCTCCCTTCCTCTCAAGAACGAAGCTCACATGTGTTACAGAAGTCAGGGCAGGCACGGCAGAAGCCAGAGGACGTATCCTGAGGCACACCGCAGCTGGTGTAATTGTCAGGGCACTTGAGACTCGTGTCGTTGGTGTCACTGTGTGGGGCAAGGGAAGAGATATATTATTTTCCTCGTGCTCATTTCACTGCTTCAAACCAACAAACTGGCACGCAATAGTGAAGAGATGCAAACACAGATGACAACAGAGGAGCAGCCCACGATTTCAGCACACACTTGCACCGTTGAGAGCACTTACGAAGGTCAACATCATGGCACAATTCTGTACAAGCTGAGAAATGGCAGGTTTCCAATAAAAAGGAACCTAAAAAACTCCTGGTGTGTTTATTTCCTCATATTTTCAGGAAAATATCGGACAGAAATTCCCATCCATGGATTTGTTTTATATCTCCAGTAAAACAAAAAGAGAAAACGCAGGCAAAACCTCCCACCTAGCAGCATTGAGAGCACTACTTACACGGTTGTGAGTTGCCTGAGGCCTCCGAGGGATGGTGGAATGGTTCCTTCAAAGTGGTTGAAACTCATGTTCCTGTGGTGCACAAGAGGCCAAAGCCCAGGGACCAGGGGGACACGGAGAAAGAGAGAGGTGCCTCAAGCCTTGAAATGGCAGCGGGTTGGGACAATCTGAAGCACAGGTGAAGCGGAGGGATGTTCCGCACACGGCGACACGCATGCGCACGTGTACGTTGTGTGACACGAGCAAGACGCGATGCCCGTGCACCGATTTTGATTCCGGGGCGCTAAGAGATGAGCCACGAAAATCTCAAGCCGGGAGAAGATTTCAACGCCAAGGCAAAGAGACGCACACTCAATGCAAAGAGACCATTATTGGACTGACAGGTACGCCAGGGAAGTGATGGCTGTGAGGGATTCGGGGATGGCGCCTGAGAGGCCATTATTGGAGATATTCCTGCGGTGACAAGGGCACGGGAAGAGGCAGACAGAGATGCAGTGGAACGACAGGGATGGATGCTTACAGAGAGTGGAGGAATGAGGCATGGCAGGGGACATGCGGGGATGGGCTTGGAATAGGGGATATAGGGCAGCAGGAAATGAGAGAGGAAGGCAGATGACAGGAAGCAAGAAAGCATTTGCAGAATGATGCACCCGGTAAAGAAAACATGGGGGACAGAACCGGCGAGACATGGCATGTGCTCCTCTCATAAGGGGCGCTCATAGCAACGACTCATGCAATGGCTTGAGTACCAGCAGCACGACCTTGGCCCGCTCCACCAACCTTCCCTGTAGCACAGTCGGACGGACGGACGGACGGACGGACATACAGGAATTTCAAGGCTGGCAGTGGGAGATCCTTCAGGAAGTGACCACCAAAGAGCTGCGTCCCTGACAGATCCCTGTGTTCGCATGCCATCCCGTCCCCCCATGCACAGCAACCAACATGTGGCCAGCAGCAAAGAGCACACGGGAGTGTTGGGAATGGAGGCGCATAAGGCAGTGTGTGAGTGAGGCTGAAGCTGCAAATGTGCATCCAGGAATGCTGAATGTGGGACCAGGCATGCCGAATGTGCCACCAGGCATGCCGAATGTGGGACCACGATCACCATGTGTATGCGTAATCCTCTCCTACCCGCTGAGCCATGCCCAACCACTCACTAGGTTGTAAGGCTCCTGAGCGTGGTAACACCCGCGAGGCTGTCGATCTTCAGTGGGTTTGAGCTCAGATTCCTGCCATGCCGTGCACATGTGAGCAGCGAGCGAGCGGGAGGGCAAGGGGCAAAACACATGTGGCATTCTTTAAGAGCCTGTGCCGTGGAATGGAAGGCAGTGTGTCAGGAAGAGCAAGCGCGGCTGTGGGTAAGCAGGAGTGCCGCCGAGAAAGCCCTTTATGGTGCCATGTAGGCATGGCCAAGTCAGCGTGCGGGTGAGAGTGGATGCGAGTGGATGGGAGCAGATGGGAGCGGATGGGAGTGATCAGGGTCCAGCAGTGGGAGAGCGCAGGCAAAGTGGCACAGGATGGTTGTGGAGGGAGAACAGTGCCGCCTACAGGAGTCTACAGACTCATGCCTCTAGCCATACAGCACAGCATGCAGCCACAGGCATGCCCCACTTGCTGCTGTCTGCATGCACGCAGTATTTCCAAACGGAGAGGAAGTAGAGGAGGGGAATATGGAAGCAGAAAGCAGTACAGATTCTGCAGGTTGGGGTAGTCGATGCTATAAAGAGGTTCGAGTCTTGATATCTGGTTAGAAGGCAGCTCCCTGCATGGGGGGAAGGGGATACGGAGAGTGAGGCAGCAATGGCTCAGCCGCAGCAGCAGCAGCAGCAGGAACAGGAGCAGTAGCAGTAGCAGCAGCAGCAGGAGGCAACGTGGCATGCTGAAGCACATGCGGAGAAGCAGCAGCAAAGGGGGAAGAGAAGAGAGGGCAGAAAGCGGAGCAGCAAAGGCGGAAAAGGGAGGGCGACGGGAAGCAGCAGCAGAGAGAAGGTGCATAGACGGGCCAGTGTGGTGTGGTGCACACTGCCGTGGGTGCATGTGGGGTCCGGAGTGCGTGGGAGGAGTGAGTGTGTAGGGGGAGTGAGTGGGTGCGGGGAGTGAGTGGGAAGAGGGGTGAGTGGGGGGAGTGAGTGGGGAGAGGGGTGAGTAGGGGGGGTGAGTGGGGGGAGGGGTGAGTGGGGTAGTGAGTGGGGGAGTGAGTGGGGGAGTGAGTGGGGGGAGTGAGCGGGGGGAGTGAGTGGGGGGAGTGAGTGGGGGGAGTGAGTGGGGGGAGTGAGCGGGGGAGTGTGCGGGGGGAGTGTGCGGGGGGAGTGTGCGGGGGGAGTGTGCGGGGGGAGTGTGCGGGGGGAGTGTGCGGGGGGAGTGTGCGGGGGGAGTGTGTGGGGGTCTCACAGGTTCACAAGTGCGGACAACTTGACCAGCGACGACAAACCATCCGTGCTGGTGCCAAAGCCACAGTTCTCCAATCGCCTGCACCGAGCACGGCACGATGAACAATACACAGGGAGGCGTGAGTACTTGCGTGAATGCGGCATGAAGATGCAGCACCATGGATGGAGTGCAGTTAGCCAAAAAAGCAAGCAGGCAAGCAGGCAGATCAGATCAAATCAGAGGATACTCAGGCCAGCAAAGGAGCATGCACTGGTCTTTTTAATCGCCCACGTGGGCCTTGCAGGTCCAGGCATATCCCCCACGTGCAGGCATGGGATGGCTTGCACGCCCATGCATGGGATGGCTTGCACGCCCATGCATGAGATGGCTTGCACGCCCATGTATGAGATGGCTTGCACGCCCATGCATGGGATGGCTTGCACGCCCATGCATGGGATGGCTTGCACGCCCATGCATGGGATGGCTTGCACGCCCATGCATGGGATGGCTTGCACGCCCATGCATGAGATGGCTTGCACGCCCATGTATGAGATGGCTTGCACGCCCATGCATGGGATGGCTTGCACGCCCATGCATGAGATGGCTTGCACGCCCATGCATGGGATGGCTTGCACGCCCATGCATGGGATGGCTTGCACGCCCATGCATGAGATGGCTTGCACGTCCATGTATGAGATGGCTTGCACGCCCATGCATGGGATGGCTTGCAAGCCCATGCATGGGATGGCTTGCACGCCCATGCATGGGATGGCTTGCACGCCCATGCATGGGATGGCTTGCACGCCCATGCAGAAGATGGCTTGCACGCCCATGCATGGGATGGCTTGCACGCCCATGCATGAGATGGCTTGCACGCCCATGCATGGGATGGCTTGCACGCCCATGCATGAGATGGCTTGCACGCCCATGCATGAGATGGCTTGCACGCCCATGCATGAGATGGCTTGCACGCCCGTGCATGGCATGGCTTGCACGCCCATGCATGAGATGGCTTGCACGCCCATGCATGGGATGGCTTGCACGCCCATGCATGAGATGGCTTGCACGCCCATGCATGGGATGGCTTGCACGCCCATGCATGGGATGGCTTGCACGCCCATGCATGAGATGGCTTGCACGCCCATGTATGAGATGGCTTGCACGCCCATGCATGGGATGGCTTGCACGCCCATGCATGGGATGGCTTGCACGCCCATGCATGGGATGGCTTGCACGCCCATGCATGGGATGGCTTGCACGCCCATGCAGAAGATGGCTTGCACGCCCATGCATGGGATGGCTTGCACGCCCATGCATGAGATGGCTTGCACGCCCATGCATGGGATGGCTTGCACGCCCATGCATGGGATGGCTTGCACGCCCATGCATGGGATGGCTTGCACGCCCATGCATGGGATGGCTTGCACGCCCATGCATGAGATGGCTTGCACGCCCATGTATGAGATGGCTTGCACGCCCATGCATGGGATGGCTTGCACGCCCATGCATGAGATGGCTTGCACGCCCATGCATGGGATGGCTTGCACGCCCATGCATGGGATGGCTTGCACGCCCATGCATGAGATGGCTTGCACGTCCATGTATGAGATGGCTTGCACGCCCATGCATGGGATGGCTTGCAAGCCCATGCATGGGATGGCTTGCACGCCCATGCATGGGATGGCTTGCACGCCCATGCATGGGATGGCTTGCACGCCCATGCAGAAGATGGCTTGCACGCCCATGCATGGGATGGCTTGCACGCCCATGCATGAGATGGCTTGCACGCCCATGCATGGGATGGCTTGCACGCCCATGCATGAGATGGCTTGCACGCCCATGCATGAGATGGCTTGCACGCCCATGCATGAGATGGCTTGCACGCCCATGCATGGCATGGCTTGCACGCCCATGCATGAGATGGCTTGCACGCCCATGCATGGGATGGCTTGCACGCCCATGCATGAGATGGCTTGCACGCCCATGCATGGGATGGCTTGCACGCCCATGCATGGGATGGCTTGCACGCCCATGCATGAGATGGCTTGCACGCCCATGTATGAGATGGCTTGCACGCCCATGCATGGGATGGCTTGCACGCCCATGCATGGGATGGCTTGCACGCCCATGCATGGGATGGCTTGCACGCCCATGCATGGGATGGCTTGCACGCCCATGCAGAAGATGGCTTGCACGCCCATGCATGGGATGGCTTGCACGCCCATGCATGAGATGGCTTGCACGCCCATGCATGGGATGGCTTACACGCCCATGCATGAGATGGCTTGCACGCCCATGCATGAGATGGCTTGCACGCCCATGCATGAGATGGCTTGCACGCCCATGCATGAGATGGCTTGCACGCCCATGCATGAGATGGCTTGCACGCCCATGCATGGGAAGGCTCACAGTCTAGTTAGCTGAACGAGGTTGGCCAGGCTGAAAGCAAGGGGCACGTTGGGATTACAGTCCACTGACCTGCACACACACACACACACACACACACACACACACACACACACACACACACACACACGCACACACACACGCACCCGCATTGAACCAATAAAATGCGTAAGTGTGATGCTTGCAAGCATGTGTGCTCCAACTCCTAGGCCATCACAAAGAACGAAAGTGTGCAAAGCACAGGAAACGCATGCCCCTGACCGCACATCAGTGCCCCACCCCACAAGCCACTCACAGGGCCTTGAGCTACGTCATGCTGTTCAGTGATTTCGGGTCGGGTAAAGAGCACTGAAATCTCCTGCATGCATGGAGTAAAAAAAGCATTGGTGGTTGACAAGGAGATATGAACACGCGGAGAGGCAATGCTGTTGTTTCAGGTGTTTGCTCGGAGTGCCGTTCCGAGTATCGTTCCAAATGTTGTTGCAAGTGTCGTTCCAATCCAAGTGCAAAACACAAGGCAAGCGTAAACGGAGAGCCTCCATCCAGGTTCGTGGTGGTGTGGGTGGCCTCTGCTGCAGCTCAAAAAGAAGCATTAAGACCTAAGAAACCTAGGCAGCAGTAGTCCGGAAGGCAGTAGGAGTCCGGAAGGCAGTAGGAGTCCGGAAGGCAGTAGGAGTCCGGAAGGCAGTAGATTAAAAGACATTCCAGCGAGCAGCAATTGAAGGGAGAAGATTTAGCTAAGGAGGAAACAGTTGTAGAAAACCTAGCTAATTCACGTAGGGTTCTGCAAAGTCGAATCTCTTCACTAAGCAGTGGCTAAAACACGGACAAACATGTTTCGGCTGTAGGGAAGCCCCTAGCAAGCCTTCATCAGGAAGAAGCACTAGGAATCAGGAAAAGGCACTAGGAGTCAGGAAGAGGCACAAGAACAAGGTCACATGGGTTGTAACCTGACAAAGCGCCCTTGATAGGAGCACAGCACACACACACTTACAGCTCTGTGAGGCTGGTTAGGCACGCGACATCGGTTGTGAGAGAAGACGATGAAGGAAGTTGATCGAACCGCCTGGGCAAAGCGGATAGGGGCAAAGCAGATAGGGGGAGAGCAGATAGGGGGAGAGCAGATAGGGGGAGAGCAGATAGGGGGAGAGCAGATAGGGGGAGAGCAGATAGGGGGAGAGAGCAGATAGGGGGAGAGAGCAGATACGGCAGAGCGCATAGGGGGGGGAAGAAATGAGAAACGGGGTGTGAGGCAAGGGTACACGAAGCACAAGGAGAAAGGGACTTTGATGCTTCTGGGTTTTTTACTTCACACACGGAGGGCCACGCAGCAAAAGAGAGTATCTGCTCACGATGCTAGAGTATCTGTGTGGCCAGAGTATTAGGCACAGCACAGCACAGCACAGCATGGTATAGCAGGGCACGGCACAGCACGGCACGGAGGGGCGTGCACGCACATGGAGGTGATCATGCCGTTTGAATCGCATGTGAGGCCTTGGGGTTGCTGGCAGTCGCTCCCCGCCTGCCAGCCTGGGATGACTGCTTTCCACGTCGTCTGCAAATCCTGCAGCACCTCGCCTGCCGCGCAGTCAGCAACAGCGACCGTGCAAACGAAGGGGGAAAGCGGTGAAGGAGGTTTGGCAGTGCGTAGACTGTTGATGAAGGGCGGTTTAGGTAGGTGGTGGTGGTGAGCCGAAGGGCAGGGTTTGTCCCCAAAAGAAAAGCACGGACTTGGAAGAATGGGTCTAGTGAATCTTCATTCACAGGTCTTTTCATAGCCGCCTGGCCAGCCAGGTGGCTCGCTGGCTGGCTGACAGGCTGACTGACTGGCCGGGTGGCGGGTTGGCTCTGGTACAAGCGTGGCCATCGGCCTCGGCCCACCATGCAAGCCGGCTAAGGTCACCGTGTCGTCAACATTTTAAGGTCGGAGCGTCTGATAGCGCACAGCGGGGTATGAGGTGAGCGACCAGGGCACCTCGCGACCAGCGCACCTTGCGACCAACGCACCTTGCGACCAACGCACCTTGCGACCAACGCACCTTGCGAGTCTGCAATGGGCACTGCGAGCGACGTGGACGGCAGGCAGCAGCATGCGAGCGCCGACGAGCGCCAAGAGACCGCGACGGAGCCGCGATGCACCGCCATAGCCGGCAGGTTGAGGCGTCCGCCTTACTGCGATAGGAGGGACGACTTGGAGCAGCAGGCTTGGCGGTCTTTTCTAGAAAGCCGCTCCAACTCTAGTTCGGCAACCGACGAATCAAAGACCACCGGCCTGCTTGTCGGATTTCTAACACTACCGCCACGTGGCAGTTGGACGGCCTAAAAAGGACGTTGGGAATCTGCCGTGCGTTGCGTTGAGCTAATTCCGTACTGTTATTATCAGGAAGGCGACATCGCGAACTTGGTGGAAGTGGTAAACAAGTTGGAAACGAGTCGTGGGTGTGTAGTTTTCGATTCCTGGCATTTTCCCTGAACTGCGATTGGTTTCCGATACATCTGTCAAGTAGCAATCGACAGGTGCAGCGAAACTCTCCCAAGCCCTTCGAGCTGGTTCGGCATACAATTGATGCCTGTTTGAGCCCCTCCTGGTTGCCTTGTGAAGGGGGCGTATAAGCTGTAACGAGGATTTCGTCTAAGTTTCGTCAGTTCGCAGCTAGCTAAAAAGGATTCGCACGTGCTTATAAACAAGATCTGTTACCTTTTTTGACTTCAGTCTCTTCTGCTTGACCTCGGTCTGTTCGTTACTATTGGTTGATAACCGCGCGACGCGCCTATAACGTGGGAGCAACAAGATGGGGAAACAACCTCGGGTGCAGCGTTTCCATCCGGCGCAAGACAAATTCGCATGCACTGGCTGGGCATCAATTGTATTTGGGCGAACACGCGCAGGACAACTGGCGCGTGAACATTTGTCACATCTTTCTACCTATTGGTTGTCGGGTCATCCTGATTCAGTCCAAGACGTACTCAATTAAAGGAGGAAACGTGAATTCAATCTGAACGACAGTGGTACTAAAAAATCTAATCGATTATTTAAAATTTAATTCGTGATTTTAATGTCAAACATTGTATATGTTTCTGTTTTGTAGGCTACAATGGGTTAGCCTGTAGGGTGTACATTTGTCTAGGGTTTCATACTTGTACTCCCAAATGTTTCTAGTTGATCACTTCTTGTTTCTGAGATGGTATTAAAAGCTTAGGTTCTAGACCTAGGACCACTTACCTAAGGGCCCACCGCTAGAAGCGCCTTCGAGCGCCGTATCGAGTTAGTGCCCTCAAGCGCCTCTCTCCTAGTGCGCCCTCGTGCGCCTCTCCTTCTCCTGCTGCCCGTGCGCAGCTCGGTAGTGCCGCGCGCGGCCTTTTTTTTAGCGCACGAGCCCGCTAGCAGCCCGCGCGCAGCCTTTTCTGCGCGCGCGCCGGCTGTTAGCCGCCCGCGCGACTAGCGCCGCCACGAGCAGCCCGCTAGCCGCCCGTCGACCAGCCCTCCTGGCCGTCCAGAGCGCCGCAGCCCCGCTCGTAGGCCGCCGCGTCGCCCTCGTAAGCCGCCGCCCACGCGCGAGTGCAGCCCACGCACAGCCACGGACCGCCCGCTACAGCCACCCACGCGCAGGCCCACCGTCGCGCCGTGCCGTGTAGCCTAGTCCGAGCCGCGCCGCGCCGCCCTGCTCGAGCCGCGCCGCCCGAGTCGCGCCGCCCGAGTCGCGCCGCCCTGACCGAGCCGCGCCGCCCCACGTGCAGCAACCACTGCTCCTGTTCCTGCTACTACTGCTACTGCTACTGCTGCTACTGCTGCTACTGCTACTGCTACTACTGCTACTGCTACTGCTTCTGCTGCTACTGCTACTGCTATTGCTACTGCCACTATGGCGAGTCCCACTGTTCTCACTTTTGACGCTGAGGGCCAGCCGATTAAGTTTGATGTCTGGCTCGATGACCTACACCTGTTCCTCCAGATCACTGCCAAGGACGATGTTTCCCTATATGATCACACGTCCGGCGCTACCCCCGCACCTGCTGCTACTGCTGACAGTACTGCTCGCTTACTGTGGCAGACCCGTGACGCCCATGCTCGCCTACTGTTAGATGAGCGCGAGCACTTCGGCCCGCATAAGACCGCTAAGGAGCTATACGATGCTGTAGTACACGCTACTCCTCCCCTGCTACTACTGCGATAGGCCGTCTCTCACTGCCCTATCTCTTCCCGGATCTGTCTGCCTTTGCCACTGTAGCTGACCTCATCACTCGCCTCCGTACTAGTGATCTCCGCTACCGTGCCGCGCTCCCCCCCGATTTCATAGCCAAGAACCCCCTGTCAAACATTATATATGTTATGCTTGTGTAGGCTACAGTGGGTTAGCCTATAGGGGGTACACAATTCTAGGGTTTCCTACTTGTACTCATTTCACTTCTAGTTCATTCATTCCTGTTCGCTTATTGTCACATGGTATAGAGCGGGTCCTTCTACGGACCGTTTTTTTTGGGCCCACCGAAGCGCCCCCCGAGGCGCGATCTTTTTTTTAGCGACCCCTCGGGTCGCCATTTCCCCTGCGGCCCCGCCGCCTTCACTGACGCGGCCCCGCCGCCCTCTCTGTCGCGGCCCCGCCGCCTGCTCTCACGCGGCCCCGCCCCGGCTCCTTCGCGGCCCCGCCGCCTGCTCTCGCGCGGCCCCGCCCCGGCTTCTACGCGGCCCCGCCCCGGCTTTTACGCGGCCCCGCCGACGGCTTTGTCGCGGCCCCGCCCAGGCCCTTACGCGGCTCCGCCGCCTGCTCTCACGCGGCCCCGCCCCGGCTCCTTCGCGGCCCCGCCGCCTGCTCTCGCGCGGCCCCGCCCCGGCTTCTACGCGGCCCCGCCCCGGCTTTCACGCGGCCCCGCCGACGGCTTTGTCGCGGCCCCGCCCAGGCCCTTACGCGGCTCCGCCGCCTGCTCTCACGCGGCCCCGCCCCGGCTCCTTCGCGGCCCCGCCGCCTGCTCTCGCGCGGCCCCGCCCCGGCTTCTACGCGGCCCCGCCCCGGCTTTCACGCGGCCCCGCCGACGGCTCTGTCGCGGCCCCGCCCAGGCCCTTACGCGGCCCCGCCGCCTGCCCCCGTCGCGGCCCGGTCACCTCCTGACGGCCCCGCCGTCCCTTCCTGACGGCCCCGCCGTCCCCTCCTGACGGCTCCTGCCGTCCCCTTCTACCGGCCCCGCAACTGCACCTGCTGGCCCCGCCGCTGCACCTACCGGCCCCCCACCACCCACCCCCCCTTTTCCCGTCGCCTGTCGAGGCGACCTGAGGGGGCCGCTTGCGGGGTGGCAGGTGTGTGGCCTCCCCTGCTTCTCCTCCTCCTTCATCTCCCCTGCAGCAGCCGAGCCGCCCCACAGCCGAGCCGCCCTGCCGCCGAGCCGCCGGGTCGCTGAGCTGCTGAGCTGCAGTTGCTGCTGAGCCGCCCTGCCGCCGAGCCGCCGAGTCACCGAGCTACTGAGCTGCAGTTGCTGCTGAGCCGCCTTGCCGCCGAGCCGCCCGAGTCGCCCGAGCCGCCGAGCCGCCGAGCTGCCGAGCCGCTGAGTCGCCGAACCTACTCTTCCCACCACTGGTGAGCTCTTGCCCTGCTAGCACGCTGCGCGTCGCCTGCTTGCCTGCCTGCCTGCCTTTTGGCTTGCCTGGCTGCCTGCCTCCCTGCTGCTAGTCCTGCTCCTGCTTCTACTTGCGGAGCCAAATGCAGCCCCAGCGACGCCGGCGTGAGTCCCTCACGCCGCAGCAGCTGCGTGAGTGATACGCTGGTTGGGGCTGTAGGGGTGGCGACGCTACTCCTACTACCACTCCTGCTGCTTCTACTCGTGGTGGCGGCCAGATGCAGCTCCCGCGACCCTCTCGCGTGTCTCTCACGCCTCGCCAGCTTCGTGAGTGGTACGCTCAGAGTGGAGGGTCTCTTAGTGCTGTTCGCTGCTCTTACGTGATTCGCACTGGTACTCGGACTGGTCAGCCTTGTGGGACCCGTAGTCATACACCGTCCCGCTGCTTCGCCCGTCTGAGCGACGCCTGGCGTACCGTGTTTGGCGACGAGGCTGAGCTTCCCGACTGGGTGGAGTTGCTTAGGCAGAGGGTAGATATATATGCTCTTGACTATGATGCTATTCTCACTGCCATGTATGCATTGCCTACTAGTGCTGACCGTGCAGGTCACCTGTGCGTCCCGCCTGACCCAGGTATAGGACCTGCTGCTCTAGCTACTGGTGAGGCTGCTGCTCTGGGTGCTAGTGAGTCTCCTGCTCCCGGTACAGGTGCGGCTGCTGCTCTAGGTGCTAGTGAGTCTGCTTCCTCAGGTGCGGGTGAGGCTGCGCTCTCAGGTACCGCGTTGGCTTCGGCCTCCCTCACCTTTACACTTGACTCTGGGGCTTCTCGCTCCTTCTTTCGGGACCGCACCACACTCACGCCGCTTGGTCGGCCGGTTGCAGTCTCCCTGGCTGACCCCTCTGGGGGTCCTGTCCTCGCTCACTTCTCCACTGTCCTCCCGTGTCCGGCTGCCCCCTCGGGCACCCTGTCTGGCCTGTACCTCCCCTCGTTCTCGACGAACTTGGTGAGTGGTGCAGACCTACAGGATGCGGGGGTTCACCAGTTCACTCCTGCGAGTCAGCGGGTGACCCACTGCACAGACGCACACACAGGCCGGCACCTGGCCACGTTCTCGCGCCGGCCGGGGTCGAGCCTCTACACCCTGACCACTGAGTCTCCTCCTGTCCCCGCGTCCGGTCAGGTAGCAGCGTCGGGTCAGGTGTTTGCTGCTGCGTCCAGGTCTGGTCCTGAGTCTGCCCCCTGTTCGTGTCGCCTCCTGTCTCACGAGCCTGGGGGTGTTGACTCTGGGGGTGCTGTGCGCGGGGGTGCTGAGCCTGGGGGTGCTACTGCTGGGGGTACTGGGCCTGCGGGTGCTACTGCGGAGAGTGCGGAGCCTGGGGGTGCTGAGCAGGGGGGTGCTGTGCCTGGAGGTGATGGGTCTGGGGGTGCTGGGTCGGGAGCTGCTGAGCCTGGGGGTGCTGCGTCTGGAGCTGCTGAGCCTGGGGTTTCTCCTGCTGCTGCGTCTTGCCGGGAGCCCCTCTCTCCACAGGAGCTGCGCGAGTGGTACGCTCGCCGCTGGAGGCGTGCTGCTGAGTCTGGAGGTGCTGCTGGAGCTGGAGCTTCTTCGACCGTCGAGGGTGCGGGTGCTGCCGGTCCCGGAGCTGCTGGACCTGCGGGTCCTCCTGGAGCTGGAGGTACTGAGGGCGTTGGTGCTGAGCCTACTGCTGTTGGTCCTGCCGCTGGAGGTGTGGGTGGCGCTGGTGCTGTCGCTGAGGGTGCTGGTGCTGTCCCTGCTGAGTCTGGAGCTGCCGCGCGGCCTCGGCCGTACTTCGTTCCGCTCCTACAGCAGGTTCTTGGTCTTTCTCCTTCGGTAGAGTGTCCACAGCCTGTCCAGTCGCAGTCACTGTTGGAGCCTTCCTCTCCTCTGCCTGCTCCCTCTCCTTACACTGGTCCTACTGGAGGTCTTGCTGAGCGTCGTGAGCCTGCGTCTCGTCCCGCGTCGCCTGTTCGTGCTGCTCGCGCTAGTGGTCGCGGTTCGCGTCAGCGTCCTCCTCCTGTCCCTGGCACGCACCGGATGTCTCTGCGTCCGTCCACTGCTCCTCTGCGTGCCCCTTTGCCTTCGCCTCCTGAGTCCTCTCTTCCTGCGCTTGCCGACCCTGAGTCGGACTCTCTTCGCGCTGCCAGTCCTACTGTCACGCGTCTGCTTGCTACTGTCGTCACTGACCCCTCTTTTGAGTCCACTGCTGCGTCTGCTCTAGTCGCTGAGCTCGTTGACTTTGCTGCTCGCTGTCGTCTCGACTACGCTGCTGGTCTTGTTGCTGAGTCTGCGTCTGTCTGTCCTCCGTCCGTCGGGGGTGAGTGTGCTCTTGGCACGGACGTCCTAGAGGACAGACAGGAGGAGTTACAGTGTCTAGCGGCTGCTTCACCTCATCTCGCGTCTGTACTGCTTGCCCCTGAGGGAGACCCGGATGCACTAGACATCCCGACTCCGCGTTCTTACGCGGAGGCCGTAGAGGGTCCCTACTCCTCTCAGTGGCAGGCAGCTATGGATGCAGAGATGGCTTCCTGGAAGTCCACAGGCACCTACGTTGACGCAGTTCCCCCTCCTGGGGCGAACATCGTCAGTGGCATGTGGATCTTCCGGGTGAAGCGGCCGCCGGGCTCTCCACCTGTCTTCAAGGCGCGGTACGTTGCTCGTGGCTTCAGTCAGCGGCAGGGAGTTGACTACTTTCAGACCTTCTCTCCCACCCCGAAGATGACCACTCTTCGGGTGCTGCTGCACATAGCCGCTCAGCGCGACTACGAGCTTCACTCTCTCGACTTCAGCACTGCGTTCCTGCAGGGTAGCCTGCACGAGGAGATCTGGCTGCGCCGTCCACCTGGCTTCACTGGGACTTTCCCTCCTGGCACCCAGTGGAGCCTCCGACGGCCAGTCTACGGTCTCCGCCAGGCACCGCGTGAGTGGCACGACACACTGAGGACTACGCTTGCGGCTCTTGGGTTTGCTCCTTCTACTGCTGACCCGTCGCTGTTTCTGCGCACCGACACTTCACTGCCGCCGTTCTACATCCTCGTGTACGTCGACGACTTGGTCTTTGCCACAGCGGACACTGCTGGACTCGCCTACGTGAAGTCCGAACTGCTGAAGAGACACACGTGCACAGACCTGGGTGAACTGCGCAGCTACCTTGGCTTGCAGATCACTCGGGACAGAGCACGCCGCACCATTACCTTGACTCAGTCACACATGGTGCAGCAGGTCCTTCAGCGCTTCGGCTTCACGTACTCCTCGCCTCAGGCCACTCCTCTGCCTACTCGCCACTCACTCTCAGCTCTGCCTTCGGATGAGTCCGTAGAGTCGAGTGGTCCGTATGCAGAGCTTGTTGGCTGCCTCATGTACCTGATGACCTGCACACGACCTGACCTTGCATATCCTCTGAGCATTCTTGCACGCTATGTTGCTCCTGGGAGACACAGACCAGAGCACATGGCTGCAGCGAAGAGGGTATTGCGCTACCTGTGCAGTACGTCGGGCATGGGGCTTGTGCTTGGAGGGCGGAGTCCAGTGGTCCTTACCGGCCACGCGGACGCTTCTTGGGCTGACGACCAGGCTACGCAGCGGTCGTCACAGGGTTACACCTTCAGCCTTGGTTCCGGCTCTGTCTCGTGGCGGTCTACTCGCTCGTCTTCGGTTCTCGGCTCCAGTTGTGAGGCTGAGATCTACGCCGGGGCCATGGCTGCACAGGAGCTTCGCTGGCTCACCTACCTGCTGACTGACCTTGGAGAGCCGCCTCGTTCTCCTCCAGTGCTGTACGTAGACAACAAGGCCATGCTGGCCTTGTGTCGAGAGCAGCGCTTGGAGCACAGAACGAAGCACATTGCTCTCCGCTACTTCCTTGCTCGTGAGCTGCAGCAGCGTGGTCAGTTGCGACTTGCGTACGTGGCCTCTGAGGCCAACACTGCTGATGTGTTCACCAAGGCACTCGCGCCTTGTGACCATCAGCGCTTTTGCACCCAGCTGGGTCTTGTGCCTGTCTTGCCTCACTTGCTCTCCTCTTGACTTCACTTGTACTGTGACATATATATATACCTGCTCTTGCTTGTCTAGTTTTATATATATGTCTGTACTCCTGCATGTGAACTGGCCTCTGGCCCTGCTCTTGTGCTCGGACTGTGTGGTGACTTTGTGATCCACCCTGAGCTTGCTTTGCTTTGCTTGACTGGTCTTGTGACCCCTTGTTCTCCCCCACTTTGCCTATGGGGGTGTGTCAAACATTATATATGTTATGCTTGTGTAGGCTACAGTGGGTTAGCCTATAGGGGGTACACAATTCTAGGGTTTCCTACTTGTACTCATTTCACTTCTAGTTCATTCATTCCTGTTCGCTTATTGTCACACCCCCCCCCCCCCCGGAGTCACTCGCCTCCTTGACTCTCTTTGCGCTGTCAGGGACCACTTTCTCGCTCTCTCCCCCACAGACCTCACTGTTGACCTACTCGAGAAGGAACTCCTTGCAGGTGAGAAGAGCATTGTAGCTGTAGGTGCCTCTCGTGGCGACCCTCGCACTCCCTTCTTTGAGGGATGTTCCCCCTCCCCCCTTCCCCCCTCCATTGCATTTGCTGCTACTGTCAACTTCCTAGGTGCTGAGGGGGTCGGAGCTGTGTACGCTCCAAATGGGCGGCGCAAGGGCGGCAGGGGCAAAGGGGGACGGGGTGGCGGAGGTGGCGGCGGGGGAGGTAGTGGTGGAGGGGGTGGAGGGGGCGGCGGCGGTGGCGGCGGTGGTGGGAGTGGTGCTGGTGGTGGGGGGGGCGGTGGCGGAGCCAGGGTTGGTGGAGGCGGCGGTGGTGGAGGTGGCGGGGGTGGTGGTGGCAGTGGTGGCGGCGGTGGAGCTGGTGGAGGGCGCGGTGGAGCGGTGCAGCGTGGCGGGTTCAGCGGCGGCCAGAGGCAGCAGCAGCATCGTCCCAGCGAGACCCAGTCGCCCCAGCAGCTCCGTGAGTGGTAATCTCAGCGTGGGGGGTCTGGGGGTGGAGGTACCTGCCCGTACGTCATCCGCACAGGTGACCGGACTGGCCAGACCTGTGGGAGGTTTCACACGGCGCAGCGCTGTTTCTTTCGCCTCAACGACGCCTGGCGCGAGCAGTTTCCTGACGCCTCTGAGCTGCCCCGCTGGGCTGATCTGCTTAAGAAGGGGATTGATATATTTGCTCTTGATTATGATGTTATCCTTGCTGCTATATATGCATTGAAAAGTGTTGAGGGTGACTGTTACCTGAGTGTACTGCCGGACCCGGGTATTGGGACCAGTGAGGCTGCAGCTCTAGGTGCTACTGCGTCTACTGCTCTAGGTCCTGGTGAGGCTGCTGTCCTAGGTGCTAGTGCGTCTGCGTCTGCTGGTACCGCACCTACTGAGGCATTGCACACCTTCACACTGGACTCAGGTGCTTCCCGCTATTTCTTTCGCGACCGCACTGCCCTAGAGCAGCTTCCTAGACCGGTTGCTGTCTCCCTAGCTTACCCTTCAGGGGGTCTGGTCCTTGCGACCTCCACCACTGCCCACCCTTGTCCTGCTGTCCCGTGTGGCACGCTGTCGGGCCTCTACCTCCCCTCGTTCTCTACAAACTTGGTGGCGAGTTCCGCACTCCAGGACGCGGGTGTTCACCAATTCACCCCTGCCTACGAGCATGTGATGCACTGCACGTGTGCCCAGACGGGTCGTCACTTGGCTACCTTCACTCGGCAGCCTAGGTCGGACTTGTACACACTGACCACTAAGTCCCCTCAGGTAGCTGCGTCTGCGTCTGCGTCAGGTCAGCTGTCGGCCCCCTGCTCGTGACGCTCCCTGTTGCAAAGGACTGTCCTCTGGCACCATCGCCTTGGTCACCCGCTCGTGCAGCGCCTTCGCGGCATGCACTCCTGGTACCTTGTCTCTGGTCTTCCCATGGTTCTCCCTCCCCTCCCACCCTCGCCTGCTCCTCCCTGTCTTCCCTGTGTCGAGGGGCGGCAACGCGCCGCTCCTCACTCTTCCTCGTTCCCTCCCACCGAGGCTCCCCTGCAGACTCTCCACCTGGACGTGTGGGGCCCCGCCCGCGTCCGAGGACAGGGACACGAGCGGTACTTTCTGCTGGTCGTCGACGACTACACGCGCTACACCACGGTCTTCCTCTTGCGTACCAAGGGTGAGGTCCCTAATGTCTTGATCCCCTGGATCCGTTCTGCTCGTCTCCAGCTCCGCGAGCGGTTCCAGTCAGACTTTCCTGTCCTACGTTTGCACTCTGACAGAGGTGGCGAGTTTTCCTCTGACCTTTTACTATGCGGAGCACGGCATCCGCCAGACGTTCACTCTCCCGGCCTCTCCGCAGCAGAATGGGGTTGCTGAGTGCCGCATTGGTCTCGTCATGGAGGTCGCTCGTACCTCCATGATCCATGCGGCTGCCCCCCATTTCCTGTGGCCGTTTGCAGTGCAGTACGCCGCGCATCAGCTCAACCTCTGGCCCCGTGCCTCTATTCCGGAGACCTCGCCTACCCTGCGTTGGATGGGGAAGGTTGGCAATGCGTCGGTGTTCCAAGTCTGGGGATGTCGGGCCTTTGTCCGCGATACGTCCGCGGACAAGCTCTCCTCCCGTGCCGTTCCCTGTGTCTTCCTTGGCTTTGTCCCTGACGCGCATGGCTGGCAGTTTTACCACTCCACCTCGCGCCGTGTCTTCGCCTCTCGGGTCGTCACCTTTGACGAGTCGGTACCCCTTTACCGTCTCTTCCCCTACCACACTGCCCCGCCCCCCCCCCCCCCCCCCCCCCCCCCCCCCCGCCGCTCTTCCTCACCCCAGGTGTCCCGTCGGTAGACCCTCTCCCTCCCGAAGGTGCTGCTCCTTGAGGTGTTTCCCAGGTAGACCCTATCGAGCCTGTCGAGGTAGCTGTTGACTCTGGTCCTACGCGAGGTGCTGAGCCTGGGGGTGCGGAGACTGGGGGTGCTGAGTCTGGGGGTGCGGAGACTGCGGGTGCTGAGCCTGGGGGTGCTGGGACTGGGGGTGCTGAGCCTAGAGGAGTTGAGGCTAGGGGTTCTGAGCCTGACCGTACTGCACCTGTTGGCGCACCCTCTTCACAGCAGTTGCGTGAGTGGTACTCCGAGCTTTACAGCCTCTGTCGTGGGGCTACTGGAGCTGGGGGGTCTGTTGGAGTTGGGGCTGGTGGCCCTGCGGGTGCAGTGTCGTAGCCGGAGCCTCCCTCCCCTCAACGGCTACGTGAGTGGTACGCTCGGCGGTGCAGCCTTCGGAGTGGAGCTCCTGGTGTTGAGGTACCACCCGCGGGAGGCCCTGCTACTACTAGAGGTCCTGGAGCTGCTGGAGGTGCTGCTAGTGCTGGTGCTGCTGGAGGTGCTGCTGGTGCTGCTGGAGGTGCTGGAGCTGCTGGAGGTGCTGCTGGTGCTGTTGGAGGTCCTAGAGTTGCTGGATGTGCGGCAGGTGCTGCTGGAGGTACTGGAGCTCCTCAAGGTGCTGCTGGTGCTGTTGGAGGTTCTAGAGCTACTGGTGCTGGTTCGGCTGGAGGTTCTGGTGCTGTCTCTGCTGCTTCTGGGGGCACTTCACGGCCTCGGCTGTACTTTGTTCTGCTCCTTCAGCAGGTTCTTCGTCAGAAGCCTCCTCCTAGTCCTCCTCCCTCCTCAGAGTGTCCTCTGCCTGTCCAGTCGCAGTCATAGCTACCGCCTGCCTCGCCACTTCCAGGCCCTTCTCCCTACACTGGTCCGACAGGCGATCTTACAGAGCGTCGTGAGCTTGAGTCTCGTTCTGTGTCGCCTGTGTCTCGTCATGTGTCACCTGTTCATGCTGCTCGCACTAGTCGTCGTGTTCAACGTGAGCGTCCTCCACCTGTCCCTGGCACACACTATATGACTCTGCGTCCTTCCACTGCGCCATAGTGTGTCCCTCTGCCGTCTCCTCCTGCGTCCTCTATTCCTTTTCTTGCAGACCCGGAGTCTGCCTCTCTTCGTGTTGCCAGTCCTACCTACTATCATGCGTCTCCTGGCCACTGCTGTCTCTGACCCATCCTTTGAGTCTGCTGCTGCATCTACCCTAGTTGCTGAGCTTGTCGACTTCGCCGCGAGTCTTGTTGCTGAGTCTGAGTCTGTCTGTCCTCCGTCCGTCGGGGGTGAGTGTGCTCTAGGCACGGACGTCCTTGAGGACACGCAGGAGGACCTTGAGTGTCTTGCAGCCGCTGCGCCTCATCTTGTGTCCATGCTGCTTGCCCCTGAGGGAGACCCGGATGCTCCAGACATCCCGACCCCGCGCTCTTACGCTGAGGCGATCGCGGTTGAGTACTCCTCTCAGTGGCAGTCAGCCATGGACGCAGAGATGGCATCCTGGGAGTCAACTGGCACTTACGTCGACGAGGTTTCCCCTCCTTGGGCAAACATTATCAGTGGCATGTGGATTTTCAGGGTGAAGCGGCCGCCAGGCTCTCCGCCTGTCTTCAAGGCTCGTTACGTTGCTCGGGGCTTCAGTCAGCGAGAGGGAGTAGACTTCTTTTAGACCTTCTCACCCACCTCGAAGATGACCACTCTTCGGGTGCTACTGCATGTTGCGGCTCAGCGTGACTACGAGCTTCACTCTCTAAACTTCAGCACAACTTTCTTGCAGGACAGCCTGCACGAGGAGATCTGGCTGCGCCGCCCTCCTGACTTCACTGGGTCGTATCCTCCTGGTACTCGGTGGAGCCTCCGACGGCCGGTCTACATTCTTCGGCAGGCGCCACGTGAGTGGCACGACACACTGAGGACTACTCTTGCGACACTTGGGTTCGCGCCTTCTACTGCTGACCCGTCATTGTTTCTGCGCACCGACACTTTGCTGCTGCCGTTCTACATCCTCGTGTACGTCGACGACTTGGTCTTTGCCACTGCTGACACTGAGGCTCTCGCCCACGTGAAGTCAGAGCTGCAGAAGAGACACACGTGTACAGACCTGGGTGAACTGCGCAGCTATCTTGGCTTGCAGATCACCCGGGACCGAGCACGCCGCACCATCACACAGACTCAATCACACATGGTGAAGCAGGTCATTCAGTGCTTCGGCTTCACCTCGTCCTCAGCACAAGCCACTCCTCTGGCTACAGGTCACTCGCTCTCAGCTCTGCCTTCGGATGAGTCCGTAGAGCCGAGTGGTCCTTACCCAGAGCTAGTTGGCTGCCTCATGTACCTGATGACATGCACTCATCCTGACCTAGCGTACCCTCTTGGCCTTCTGGCCCGCTACGTGGCTCCTGGTAGGCACCAAAAGGCGCCAAGGGATGCTACAAAGAGGGTATTGCACTACTTGTGCAGTACTTCGGGCATGGGGCTCGTGCTTGGAGGGGGGAGCTCAGTTGTTCTCACTGGGCACTCAAACGCTTCTTGGGTTGACAACCAGGCTACGCAGCGGTCGTCACAGGGTTGCACCTTTAGCCTTGGCTCTCCAAGGTCAGTCAGCAGGTAGGTGAGCCAGTGAAGCTCCTGTGCAGCCATGCCCCCAGCGTAGATCTCAGCCTCACAAGTGGAGCCGAGAACAAAAGACGAGCGAGTAGCCCGCCACGAGACAGAGCCGGAACCAAGGCTGAAGGTGTAACCCTGGGACGACCGCTGTGTAGCCTGGTCGTCAGCCCAGGAAGCGTCTGCGTGCCCAGTGAGGACCACGGGACTGCGCCCTCCAAGCACTAGCCCCATGCCCGACGTACTGCACAAGTAGCGCAACACCCTCTTCGCTGCAGCCATGTGCTCTGGTCGGTGTCTCCCAGGAGCAACATAGCGTGCAAGAATGCTAAGAGGGTATGCAAGGTCAGGTCGTGTGCAGGTCATCAGGTACATGAGGCAGCCAACAAGCTCTGGGTACGGGCCACTCGACTCTACGGACTCATCCGAAGGCAGAGCTGAGAGCGAGTGGCGAGTAGACAGAGGAGTGGCCTGAGGCGAGGAGTACGTGAAGCCGAAGCGCTGAAGGACCTGCTGCACCATGTGTGACTGAGTCAAGGTAATGGTGCGGCGTGCTCTGTCCCGAGTGATCTGCAAGCCAAGGTAGCTGCGCAGTTCACCCAGGTCTGTGCACGTGTGTCTCTTCAGCAGCTCGGACTTCACGTAGGCGAGTCCAGCAGTGTCCGCTGTGGCAAAGACCAAGTCGTCGACGTACACGAGGATGTAGAACGGCGGCAGTGAAGTGTCGGTGCGCAGAAACAGCGACGGGTCAGCAGTAGAAGGAGCAAACCCAAGGGCCGCAAGTGTAGTCCTCAGTGTGTCGTGCCACTCACGTGGTGCCTGGCGGAGACCGTAGACTGGCCGTCGGAGGCTCCACTGGGTGCCAGGAGGGAAAGTCCCAGTGAAGCCAGGTGGACGGCGCAGCCAGATCTCCTCGTGCAGGCTCCCCTGCAAGAACGCAGTACTGAAGTCGAGAGAGTGAAGCTCGTAGTCGCGCTGAGCGGCTATGTGCAGCAGCACCCGAAGAGTGGTCATCTTCGGGGTGGGAGAGAAGGTCTGAAAGTAGTCAACTCCCTGCCGCTGACTGAAGCCACGAGCGACGTAGCGCGCCTTGAAGACAGGTGGAGAGCCCGGCGGCCGCTTCACCCTGAAGATCCACATGCCACTGACGATGTTCGCCCCAGGAGGGGGAACCGCGTCAACGTAGGTGCCTGTGGACTTCCAGGAAGCCATCTTTGTGTCCATAGCTGCTTGCCACTAAGAAGAGAAGGGACCCTCTATCGCCTCCGCGTAAGAGCGTGGAGTCGGGATGTCAAGTGCATCTGGGACTCCCTCAGGGGTAAGCAGTACGGACGCGAGATGAGGTGAAGCAGCAACCAGACACTTGAACTCCTCCTGCCTGTCCTCAAGGACGTCCGTGCGAAGGGCACACTCACCCCCGACGGACAGAGGACATACAGACTCAGACTCAGCGACAAGATTGACAGCGTAGTCTAGGCGACAGCGAGCAGCAAAGTCGACGAGCTCAGCAACTAGGGCAGACGCAGCAGTGGCCTCGAAAGAAGGGTCAGTGGTGATAGTAGCCAGGAGATGTGTGACAGTGGGACTGGCAGCACAAAGAGAGTCCGACCCCGGGTCGGCAAGAGCAGGGAGAGAGGACTCAGGAGGAGAAGGCAAAGGGGCACGAAGAGGAGGAGTGGACGGACGCAGAGACATCCGGTGCGTGCCAGGGACAGGAGGAGGACGCTGACGCGGACCACAACCACTAGTGCGAGCAGCACGGACAGGCAACGCAGGGCGAGACGCATGCTCACGACGCTAAGCAAGACATCCAGTAGGACCATTGTAGGGAGAAGAAGCAGGCAAAGGGGAGGCAGGCTGAAACTTTAACTGTGACGGGACAGGCTGTGGACACTCTAAATAAGGAGGAGGACCTGTAGAAGGTGGAAGACCAAGAACCTGCTGCAGGAGCGGAACGAAGTACGGCCGAGGCCGCGCAGCGACGCCAGACACAGCAGGGACAGCCCCAGTACCCCCAGTAGGAGCACCCGCTCCAGCAACACCTCCAGCAGCTCCAGAACCTCCAGCAGCACCAGTAGTACCTCCAGCAAGACAGCAAGCAGTAGGCTCAGCACCAACGCCCGCAGCAGCACCAGCTCCTGTCAAACTCAAAGGCCCACCAGATCCAGGACTCCCAGTACGAGCACCTCCTGGACCCGTGGCACCAGCACCCTCAGCACCCGAAGAATCTCCAGCTCCAATAGCACGCCTCCAGCGCCGGGCAAACCACTCGCGCAGCTCCGGTGGAGAGAGTGGCTCCCGGCGAGACGAAGCACCCGGAGGACCTCCAGGTGTAACACCTCCAAGCTCAGCACTCCCAGGCTCAGCACCCCCAGGCTCAGCACCCCCAGGCACAGCACCCCCAAGCGTAGCACTCCCAGGCTCAGCACCCCCAGGCTCAGCACCCCCAGGCTCAGCATCCCTAGTCTCAGCACCCCCAGGCTCAGCACCCCCAGGCTCAGCAACCCCAGTCTCAGCACCCCCAGGCTCAGCACCCTCAGCAGCACCAGAGTCATCAGTAACCTTGACACGTTCGACTGCTTCTACCTTGGACACACCTGAAGGGGCAGGACCCTGAGGGGGGAGGGGGTCTACCGGGGGGGGACATGGGACCAGGAAGAGCGGGGGCGGGGGGAGGGACGGAGTGCGGTAGGGGAAGAGGCGGTAGTAGGGGACCGACTCGTCAAACGTGACGTCCTGGGAGGACAGAACACGGCGAGAGGTGGGGTGGTAGAACTGCCACCCAGGCGCGTCAGGGGGGAACCCCAGGAAGACGCAAGGAGCAGCACGAGGGGACAGCTTGTCCGCAGACAAGTCGCGGACAAACGCTCGAGATCCCCAGACCCGGAACGCCGACGCATCGCCAACCTTCCCCGTCCACAGCAAGGCTGGGGAGGTCTCCCTGGAGACCCTGGGGTGGAGGTTGATCTGATGCGCCGCGTACCTCACCGCAAACGGCCACAGAAAATGGGGGGCAGCTGCATGCATCATGGACGTACGAGAGACGTCCATGACCATGCCAATGCGGCGCTCAGCGATCCCATTTTGCTGCGGAGAGTCCGGAAGCGTGAAGGTCTGACGGATGCCTTGTGCGTGACAGCAGGCTCTCAGAAGGCCAGAGGAAAACACTCCGCCTCTGTCCGGGTGCAGACGCAGAACAGGAAAGTCCGAGGCAAAGCTCTGCCGGAGCTGGAGACGAGCTGCGCGGATCCAGTCGATCAGCACCTCAGTGACATCACCCTTGTTGCGCAAAGGGAAGACTGCGGTGTAACGCGAGTAGTCGTCAACAAAGAGCAGGAAGTAGCGCTCATGACCCTGTCCACGGACGCGGGCTGGGCCCCACACCTCTATGTGAAGCGTTTGCAACGGGGCCTCTGTCGGAGGAAACTAGGAGGAGTGAGGGGCAGCCCGATGGCACCCCTCGACACAGGGGACAGAGGTAGGGCCAGGGCCCTGAGGAAGGGGAGGGAGGGACCGGGGGAGACCAGAAACAAGAAGACGGGAGGCCATGCCTCTGAGCCGAAGCAAAGAGGGGTGACCAAGGCGGTGGTGCCAGAGGAGAGTCTCGTGAGATAGGAGACGACACGAACAGGGGGCAGACTCAGGACCAGACCTGGACGCTGCAGCAAACACCTGACCCGACGCAGCTACCCTACCAGATACAGCAACTGGAGGAGACGCAGTGGTCTGTGTGTACAGGCTCGACCCCGGCTGACGAGTAAACGTAGCCAGGTGTCGGCCTGTGCTAGCCTTTGTGCAGTGCGTCACCCGCTGACGTGCAGGATGAACTGGTGGACTCCCCCATCCTGTAGGTCAGCACCACTCACCAGGTTGGTTGACCGACCAGTGGAGGGGTGACTGAGATCCTGTTTGGAGGGGTGACTGAGATCCTGTCCGGCGTAAACTTGAAGTAGCCGTAGCTCGGCGCAATCCCACCTGCCGTTTCCTGGGACGCCGACATCGGCAACAGCCCACTCCGTCGACCTCCGACGTCACCCTGTGAAGAGCGTGTAGCCTCTGACGACTGCATCCCTTGCGCCTGAACGCCGCCGACTTCACCGGCATGTATCACACCACGCTGCCTCAACGTGCCTCCCGCACTGCTGCCGACCTGACCTCCACCGGCGTTGACGCCCACGTCGACGCCGCTGTCGTTGTTCACCGGTCGAGGAGAGGCAGGTCGAGAAGGGGGGTGCTCCGCCGCCCACACGGAGCGGAGTCCGGCTTCGACGACTGCCTAGGGTATCGCCCCATACTCCTTGGCCTCATGGCGTCTCCTCGCATCCTCCAGCCGTCCCTCCGGGGTGTCCATCACCTCGGCGTCGCCTACGCGCACGCTAGTGACTGCACGGCTGCCGGTCTACGAACACGATCCGTAAGTGCAAAGTCGGCTAGACTGAACTACGTCGCGGTGTCGTCCACGCTCACCGCACCATGCGGAGATAACTGCTGCAACGGGAGCTATACTGCGGGCCAGGCACGTGTGTGCCGGCGTTGCACCAAGTCGGCTGCACAGCGTTGCACCCGCAGGACAACGGTGCACCTGCTTGGCAGGTGCGCGCAGCTGGTTGGCGCTCCACACCTTGTCATGAGCACAGCGCAGACGCCTGGCAGACTCCACGCCAGCGACTGCGCCCACCAGCCACGTCGACCTCGGGATACCACCCCCGAGGTCGGCCTCGCATACTCCACCCTGGCGACACTCGCGCACGTCGCCCGGGTATCCCGGTCGACCGGGCAACCACGCCTGGTTGACCCACGCAGTCCGTAGCCGGCCACGCATGCCCGGCGTTCCCAGTTCTGCCTTTAGGCGTCCAGGACGCCGACCGAACCCCAGATGCCCAGGATGCCGTGCAGACGTCAGGTCGGCGTCTGGCCTTCCAGGACGCCGTGCAGGCGCCCACGTCATCGACCACGGCCTGGGTAGTCGTGGCGACACCCAGCTCGGCGTCAAGGTTCCCAGGACGCCGTCCAGGCATCCGGGACGCCAACCAGGCGTCCAGGGCGGCGTCCTTCTGCTCGGCGCCCTCCAGACAGGCGCCCTCCAGCTTGGAGCCCTTGCAGTGGCCCCTGTGCCCACTGCTGTAGGTCGGCTGCACCCCCCCGCACATCCGACCACAAGGTTGGCTCCGCCCAAGCAAGGACGGGGCCTTACAACGCTCGCGTTGACTGCGAGGACGGGGCCTTACAACGCTCCCGTTGACAGCTAGGGCCTGTGCCCACTTTTCCTCACTTGTTGTAGACTCTGCCTGTACTGTGATCTATATATATTTGCCTGCATGCTTGCTTTGCTAGGTATAGATCACTGTGATGCTTGTGTTACATATATGCTTCTTGCTTGTGCTCAGAGTGTGTGGTGACGTTGTGATCCACCCTGAGCTTGCTTTGTCTTTCTTGACTGGTCTTCTGAACTCTTGTTCTCCCCCACTTAGCCTATGGGGGTGTGTCAAACATTGTATATGTTTCTGTTTTGTAGGCTATAGTGGGTTAGCCTTTAGGGTGTACATTTCTCTAGGGCTTCATACTTGTACTGCCAAATGTTTCTAGCTGATCACTTCTTATTTCTGACATTTGGTGAAGGCTGACGTAAGCGAATAGCACATCCGTGAATTGAATCAAGACATTGAATACGAAGTGTATTGAACAGATAAAAATGTCGTTCAGCGTTAAAACATCATATTAATATCATTTCTCTATTATGCACTGTAGAAACGGTTCCAAAATCATTAGAAATGGGCTTTTATTAAAATGGCATAAAGCATTTATATATATATCTACACCTCATCTACACCTCCAGCTACCACACAGGAACCACTAAACTACTGCCCCTAGAGCAATGGCTGCACCTCATCCTAATCATAGTCGTGCTCCTCTGAGTCAGTGTTGCCTGTCAGCTCATCCAAGCCAAAATCTCCAAACTCGTCTGCCTCCAGCTCATCCTCTGGAATTTCCTTCCACCCGACAATGCAGAGCTTGCCAATCCCAATGCAGCTGTCCTTGCGAGTAACTTCACTGCAGTTGATCTAGCGCTGCACGACACGTGCCTGCCTGGCAAGGGCACCAGAATCTCTAGAGCGATCGAGCTGGGCCTTTGTGGCGCTGGGATGGCGGAACTTGAACCTCACCTGCAAAAGATGCAAAGACCCATTGTAAGAAGCACAACAGAGTATAGACACAAGGGGCTTACAAGTGTTCAACAGAAGAGGCGTACCGCTGCAAGGATGACTAGCAGCTGAACAGGAAACAAACCAACTGGCAAGTCACCAGTGGAATCCCACGGGTTTGCACACTTCAAAAAGGCAGGGCTGGAAAATGGCTTCCCATTCTCGTCAACGTGCCAGTGGATGCCCAGAAACTCTGCAAGTGCACAAAACAGGAGTTTAGAATAGGCTACAAAGGAAGAATCACATACACTTAACTACTTACTGTCAGAACATGTCTATAGCTTATACTGCTGTGTAGGCTGTAGTGGGGTATCCCATAGGGGGTACAACCCAGTTAGGGTTTCACATTTGTACTGCTTTCACTCATAGTTCACATCATTCCTGCTTACTCATTTCACATGGTATAGAGCTAGGTCCCTCCAGGACCGAATTTTTTTTTTGGGCCCACCGAAGCGCGCCCCCGAGGCGCGATTTTTTTTAGCGACCCCTCGAGTCGCCCTCTCCCCTGCGGCCTCGCCGCCCACTCTGTCGCGGCCCCGCCCTGCTCCTTACGCGGCCCCGCCGCCTGCTCCTTACGCGGCCCCGCCCCGGCCCTTACGCGGCCCCGCGTCGCCTCCTACGCGACCCTTACGCGGCCCCGCGCCGGCCCCTTACGCGGCCCTTACGCGGCCCTTACGCGGCCACGCCGCCGGCTCCTTACGCGGCCCCGCGCCGGCCCCTTACGCGGCCCTTACGCGGCCCTTACGCGGCCACGCCGCCAGCTCCTACGCGGCCCCGCGCCGGCTTCTTACGCGGCCCGTCCCCGGCCCCTACGCGGCTCCGCGCCGGCTCCTACGCGGCTCTTACGCGGCCCCGCGCCGGCCCCCCCCCCTTACGCGGCCCTGACGCGGCCACGCCACCGGCTCCTACGCGGCCCCGCGCCGGCTCTCACGCGGCCCCGCAGCTGGCTCCTACTCGGCCCCGCAGCCGGCCCCTTAAGCGGCCCCACCGCCGGCCTCCTACTTGGCCCTGCCCCGGCTCCTATCACGGCCCCGCCCAGGCTCCTTCGCGGCCCTGCCCCGGCTCCTACGCGGCCCTACCGCCGGCCCTGACGCGGCCCCGCCCCGTCTCACTTCTACGCGACCCGAGCCGCCTGTCGCCGAGCAGCCCGGGACCCGAACCGCCCTGCAGCCGAGCCGCCCGGGAGCCGAGCCGCCCTGCACCCGAGCCGCCCTGCAGCCGAGCCGCCCGGGAGCCGAGCCGCCCTGCACCCGAGCCGCCCTGCCGTCGAGCCGCCCGGGAGCCGATCCGCTGTACACCCGAGCCGCCCGGTCGCCGTTCTGCTTTTCTGTCGAGCTGCGCGACCTGCCCTGCCTGGTGAGCACAGTCCCACTGTCACTGCGTGCTCTCCCCCCTACTGCTTGCACTGCTTCACAGTCGTCGTCATGGCTACCCCTAGTGTCCTAGCTTTTGACGCTGAGGGTCGCGCCATTGATTTTGAGGTCTGGCTAGACGACCTGCAGCTGTTCTTACAGTGCGACAGGGCTGATGACCTTTCTCTCTTTGACCTCACCTCTGGCGCCTCTCCTGCTCCTGCTGCTGATGCTGATCCCGCTGTCCGCTCTAAGTGGGCCACCCGCGATGCTGCTGCACGTCTTGCTGTGCGTCGCCACCTCCCTACCTCTGAGCGTGCGCACTTTAGTCAGTACAAGAGTGCTCAGACCTTGTACGACGCTGTAGTTGCGCGCTACTCCTCCCCTGCCACTGCTGCACTGAGCCGTCTCATGCTTCCCTACCTCTTTCCTGACCTCTCTGCCTTTCCCACTGTCGCTGACCTCATTACGCACCTCCGCACTAGTGACACTCGCTACCGCGCCGCCCTTCCTGCTGAGTTCTGCGCTAGGAACCCCCCTCCCATATACATCGCTCTCTACTACGTAGTCGCGCGCCTCCCTGACTCCCTTCGCGTCGTCAGGGACCACTTTCTCGCAGTCTGTCCCACCACTCTCACCGTCGACCTCCTCGAGAAGGCCCTCCTTGCAGCGGAGAAGAGCATAGTCGCTGTAGGTGCTTCTCGTGGTGACCCTCGCACCCCCATCTTTGAGGGGTGCTCTCCTTCCCCCTTGCTGCCCTCTGTTGCCTCTGCTGCTGCTGCCGACCTGCTTGGTCTTGAGTCGGTCGGCGCGGCGTCTGCCCCTAGTGGGAGACGTCGCTCCAGCAAGGGCAAGGGAGGCAAGGGCGCGGGTGGAGCTGGGGGGGGCGGTGGCGGTGGCGGCGGTGGCGGCGGAGGGAGTGGGGGTGGCGGCGGGACTAGTGGCGGGGGTGGTGGTGGTGGTGGTGGCAGCAGCGGCGGAGACGGTGGTGGTGGTGCCAGCGGTGGTGGTGGAGGCAGCGGCGGAGGTGGAGGCGGCGGAGGTGGAGGCAGTGGAGGCGGCAGCGGCGGAGGCAGTAGTGGTGGAGGAGGTGGAGCTGGTCGGGGTGGTACCCAGCAGCGTAGCGGCGGTGGTGGTGGCCAGCGCTCGCACCGGCAGCAGCAGCAGCGCTCACGGGACATCCCTTCGCCTCAGCAGCTTCGTGAGTGGTACGCTGGGCGTCAGAGGGGTGGGGGTACTGGTCCCTGCACCTACGTTCTTCGTTCCGGCGACCGCGCGGGTGAGCAGTGTGGGGGTGCCCACGCCACCCAGCGCTGCTTTGGCCGCCTGACGGACGCTTGGCGTCAGCAGTTCCCTGGGGCTAGTGAGATCCCTCGCTGGGATGAGCTTCTCAGGGCTGGTGTAGCGATCTTTGATCTTGATTTTGATGCTATCCTTACTGCTATGTATGTTGTGGATTATAGTGAGGAGAATGAGGGTTACCGGTGTTTCCAGCCCGACCCGGGCATTGGTACTGCTGCGCTAGGTACTTGTGAGGCTGCTGCTCTAGGTGCCAGTGCGTCTGCGCTCTCAGGTACTGGTGAGACTGCGTTCTCAGGTACTGAGTCGTCCTCGTCCTCCCTCACTTTCACACTTGACTCCGGAGCTTCTCGCTCCTTCTTTCGAGACCGCACTACCCTTTCGCCGCTCGCCAGGCCAGTTGCGGTCTCCCTTGTTGACCCCTCTGGGGGTCCTGTCCTGTCTCACTTCTCCACTGTCCTCCCGTGTCCGGCTGCCCCTTCGGGCACCCTGTCGGGTCTGTACCTTCCCTCGTTCTCTACGAACTTGGTGAGTGGAGCGGACCTGCAGGATGGGGGTGTTCACCAGTTCACTCCTGCGCGTCAGCGGGTGACCCACTGCACGGAGGCTCGCACAGGCCGACACCTGGCCACGTTCTCGCGTCGGCCGGGGTCGAGTCTCTACACCCTGACCGTTGAGTCTCCTCCTGTCCCTGCGTCTGGTCAGGTGGCTGCGTCGGGTCAGGTACTTGCTGCTGCGTCCCGGTCAGGTCCTGAGTCTGCCCCCTGTTCTTGTCGCCTCCTGTCTCACGAGACTCTCCTGTGGCACCACCGTCTTGGCCACCCCTCCTTGCCCCGTCTTCGGAGCATGGCTTCCCGTGTCCTTGTCTCTGGTCTTCCCCAGTCTCTCCCTCCTCTCCCCTCCGGGCCAGGACCTTCCTGTGTCCCCTGTGTCGAGGGTCGCCTCCGGGCTACTCCTCACTCCTCCCACTTCCCCCCGACAGAGGCTCCCCTGCAGACGCTTCACATGGATGTGTGGGGCCCAGCCCCCGTCCGTGGGCAGGGTTACGAGCGCTACTTCCTGTTGGTGGTTGACGACTACTCGCGTTACACCACAGTCCTCCCCTTGCGCAGCAAGGGTGCGGTCACTGAGGTACTGATCGACTGGATCCGCGAGGCTCGTCTCCAGCTCAGGAAGAGCTTCGGCTCGGACTTTCCTGTTCTGCGTCTGCACTCTGACAGAGGCGGAGAGTTCTCTTCTCGCCTTCTGCGAGACTACTGTCGTGCACGGGGGATCCGCCAGACCTTCACGCTTCCGGACTCACCACAGCAAAATGGGATTGCTGAGCGCCGCATTGGCATGGTCATGGATGTCGCTCGTACGTCCATGATGCATGCGGCTGCCCCCCATTTTCTGTGGCCGTTTGCGGTGAGGTACGCGGCGCATCAGCTCAACCTTCACCCCCGGGTCTCTCGGCCTGCGATGTCCCCAGTCTTGCTGTGGACAGGGAAGGTTGGCGATGCGTCTGTGTTCCGTGTCTGGGGATCTCGGGCGTTTGTCCGCGACTTGTCTGCGGACAAGCTGTCCCCTCGTGCTGCTCCCTGTGTCTTTCTTGGCTTCCCCACTGACGCCCCAGGGTGGCAGTTTTACCACCCCTCCTCTCGTCGTGTTCTGTCCTCCCAGGACGTCACGTTCGACGAGTCAGTCCCCTTCTACCGTCTCTTCCCCTACCGCACTCCTTCCCTCCCCCCTTCCCCGGACTTCCTTGTGCCGGTTCCCCCCCCGGTAGACCCCCTCCCCCCTCAGGTTCCTGCCCCCTCAGGTGTGTCCCAGGTAGACGCCGTTGACCCGGTCGAGGTTACTGGTGACTCTGGTCCTGCTGCGGGTGCTGAGCCTGGGGGTGCTGACTCTGGAGGTACTGTGCGCGGGGGTGCTGTGCCTGGGGGTGCTACTGCTGGGGGTGCTGGGCCTGAGGGTGCTACTGCGGTGGCTGCGGAGCCTGGGGGTGCTGAGCCGGGGGGTGCTGTGCCTGGAGGTGCTGGGTCTGGGGGTGCTGGGTCGGGAGCTGCTGAGCCTGGGGGTGCTGAGCTGGGAGCTGCTGAGCCTGGGGGTGCTGCGTCTGGAGCTGCTGAGCCTGGGGTTTCTCCTGCTGCTGCGTCTCGCCGGGAGCCCCTCTCTCCACAGGAGCTGCGCGAGTGGTTCGCTCGCCGCTGGAGGCGTGCTGCTGAGTCTGGAGGTGCTGCTGGAGCTGGAGCTGGAGCTTCTTCGATCGTCGAGGGTGCGGGTGCTGCCGGTCCCGGAGCTGCTGGACCTGCGGGTCCTCCTGGAGCTGGAGCTGCTGAGGGCGTTCGTACTGAGCCTACTGCTGTTGGTCCTGCCGCTGGAGGTGTGGGTGGCGCTGGTGCTGTCGCTGAGGGTGCTGGTGCTGTCCCTGCTGAGACTGGAGCTGCCGCGCGGCCTCGGCCGTACTTCGTTCCGCTCCTTCAGCAGGTTCTTGGTCTTTCTCCTCCAGTAGAGGGTCCACCGCCTGTCCAGTCGCAGTCCCTACTGGAGCCTTCCTCTCCACTGCCTGCTCCCTCTCCTTACACTGGTCCTACTGGTGGTCTTGCTGAGCGTCGTGAGCCTGCGTCTCGCCCCGCGTCGCCTGTTCGTGCTGCTCGCGCTAGTGGTCGCGGTTCGCGTCAGCGTCCTCCTCCTGTCCCTGGCACGCACCGGATGTCTCTGCGTCCGTCCACTGCTCCTCTGCGTGCCCCTTTGCCTTCTCCTCCTGAGTCCTCTCTTCCTGCGCTTGCCGACCCTGAGTCGGACTCTCTTCGCGCTGCGAGTCCTACTGTCACGCGTCTGCTTGCTACTGTTGTCACTGACCCCTCTTTTGAGTCCACTGCTGCGTCTGCTCTAGTCGCTGAGCTCGTCGACTTTGCTGCTCGCTGTCGTCTCGACTACGCTGCTAGTCTTGTTGCTGAGTCTGCGTCTTTCTGTCCTCCGTCCGTCGGGGGTGAGTGTGCTCTTGGCACGGACGTCCTAGAGGACAGGCAGGAGGAGTTACAGTGTCTAGCGGCTGCTTCACCTCATCTCGCGTCTGTACTGCTTGCCCCTGAGGGAGACCCGGATGCACTAGACATCCCGACTCCGCGTTCTTACGCGGAGGCCGTAGAGGGCCCCTACTCCTCTCAGTGGCAGGCAGCCATGGATGCAGAGATGGCTTCCTGGAAGTCCACAGGCACCTACGTTGACGCGGTTCCCCCTCCTGGGGCGAACATCGTCAGTGGCATGTGGATCTTCAGGGTGAAGCGGCCGCCGGGCTCTCCACCTGTCTTCAAGGCACGGTACGTTGCTCGTGGCTTCAGTCAGCGGCAGGGAGTTGACTACTTTCAGACCTTCTCTCCCACCCCGAAGATGACTACTCTTCGGGTGCTGCTGCACATAGCCGCTCAGCGCGACTACGAGCTTCACTCTCTCGACTTCAGCACTGCGTTCTTGCAGGGTAGCCTGCACGAGGAGATCTGGCTTCGCCGTCCACCTGGCTTCACTGGGACTTTCCCTCCTGGCACCCAGTGGAGCCTCAGACGGCCAGTCTACGGTCTCCGCCAGGCACCGCGTGAGTGGCACGACACACTGAGGACTACGCTTGCGGCTCTTGGGTTTGCTCCTTCTACTGCTGACCCGTCGCTGTTTCTTCGCACCGACACTTCCCTGCCGCCGTTCTACATCCTCGTGTACGTCGACGACTTGGTCTTTGCCACAGCGGACACTGCTGGACTCGCCTACGTGAAGTCCGAGCTGCTGAAGAGACACACGTGCACAGACCTGGGTGAACTGCGCAGCTACCTTGGCTTGCAGATCACTCGGGACAGAGCACGCCGCACCATTACCTTGACTCAGTCACACATGGTGCAGCAGGTCCTTCAGCGCTTCGGCTTCACGTACTCCTCGCCTCAGGCCACTCCTCTGCCTACTCGCCACTCACTCTCAGCTCTGCCTTCGGATGAGTCCGTAGAGTCGAGTGGTCCGTATGCAGAGCTTGTTGGCTGCCTCATGTACCTGATGACCTGCACACGACCTGACCTTGCATACCCTCTGAGCATTCTTGCACGCTATGTTGCTCCTGGGAGACACAGACCGGAGCACATGGCTGCAGCGAAGAGGGTATTGCGCTACCTGTGCAGTACGTCAGGCATGGGGCTAGTGCTTGGAGGGCGGAGTCCAGTGGTCCTTACCGGCCACGTGGACGCTTCTTGGGCTGACGACCAGGCTACGCAGCGGTCGTCACAGGGTTACACCTTCAGCCTTGGTTCCGGCTCTGTCTCGTGGCGGTCTACTCGCTCGTCTTCGGTTCTCGGCTCCAGTTGTGAGGCTGAGATCTACGCCGGAGCCATGGCTGCACAGGAGCTTCGCTGGCTCACCTACCTGCTGACTGACCTTGGAGAGCCGCCTCGTTCTCCTCCAGTGCTGTACGTAGACAACAAGGCTATGCTGGCCTTGTGTCGAGAGCAGCGCTTGGAGCACAGAACGAAGCACATTGCTCTCCGCTACTTCCTTGCTCGTGAGTTGCAGCAGCGTGGTCAGTTGCGACTTGCGTACGTGGCCTCTGAGGCCAACACTGCTGATGTGTTCACCAAGGCACTTGCGCCTTGTGACCATCAGCGCTTCTGCACCCAGCTGGGTCTTGTGCCTGTCTTGCCTCACTTGCTCTCCTCTTGACTTTACTTGTACTGTGACATATATATATACCTGCTCTTGCTTGTCTAGTTTTATATATATGTCTGTACTCTTGCTTGTGAACTGGCCTTTGGCCTTGCTCTTGTGCTCGGATTGTGTGGTGACTTTGTGATCCACCCTGAGCTTTGCTTTGTCTTGCTTGACTGGTCTTGTGACCCCTTGTTCTCCCCCACTTTGCCTATGGGGGTGTGTCAGAACATGTCTATAGCTTATACTGCTGTGTAGGCTGTAGTGGGGTATCCCATAGGGGGTACAACCCAGTTAGGGTTTCACATTTGTACTGCTTTCACTCATAGTTCACATCATTCCTGCTTACTCATTTCACACTTACTGTGAGCGAGGCGCAGAACGTAATCAGCACACAACTTGGGCAAGTCTTCAGGCACCACGTATACAATCTCGCCCTTCGCATTTCTCTTTCTGCGCAAGTTTGTTGCTCAAAGCATGGAGAGGACAGCCCCGGTAGATTTTACCAATCCTGTCGTTAAAGCACACACACGCGTGCTTGAGAAGGCCATTTGCCTTCAACATGACTGCGAGCTTCAAGCCCTCTGAAGAGCCAACGGTGTGGCCAGATTTCCCTGCACAAGTCATATGACAACGGTTGAGCCAGAGAAATTGTGACAATGGAGACAGGTTGTGACATGCATACTTACTGATTAATGCAGAGAGCATCTGTTCAGGCTCGGGTGGCAGGTTCAGGGTATCCTGCTTGAAAAGAAAGTCGTCGCATGACTCCTTAATGTGGACCTGGAATGCAGACACAAGTGCCATTAGTGACTGCATTGAAGACATAAACACCGACTTTTAGTAACTCACCCGCCAATTGACTTTCGCAAGCTCATCTTCAGCAACCTTCTGCGCCAGATGCTTCAACAGAGCCAGCGCATCCTTCAGATCCGCATCCCGGCTTTGAATGTCCTTTTGAAGTTCTCCGACGAGCTTATCCTGTTCGTCAAGCTTGATTTGCAGCTCGTCGTTCACCTCCAGATGCTGCCGTCCCTCTTCGTGAAAACGGACAGCCTCCGTGGCATTGGGCTTCCCTGTCGCCCGGGTCATTGCCAAATCCATTGGGGTATCTCCTGCTGGAGAAGGAAACCAACAGGGAGAAAAATGAGTAGGAGTAGACGCAAGTGTAGATAGTTCAAACATTGCAAACAGAAACTCACCCTCAGCCGCAACATCTTGATCAGTAACGACAGCCTCAGCGTTTGCAGCCACCGCCGTTACAGCAGAGAGATGACAGTCACCAGCGCCTTGAGATGAAGCGATCCGAGAAGCATCGACGGGAGAAGCCTGGGCGGTTTTCGCCGCTGACTGTGGTGCAGAACTCTTTCCCCCCGTGCCAGAGTTGCAGGTTTAGACACGTCCTTCAAGCTCCGCTGAGCTATCGGCTTCTGAGGACCAGTAGGATGGCGGTCGGACGGAGCCGGCCCGGTCGCATCGCCAGCTACACGTCGAAAAAGCATAATATTAGTCACATGAACCACAAACGAAGGAGAGAACAGTGGATGCGGGGAAAACAGACACTCCGTACCTGTGGAACCGTTGCTCGAGATGTACTTGTGATTATCCTTACTGGCGCGGGAGGGCATTTGCCTAGTCTGCAGATGCATCATGGAAGGTGGGACTAGCCCTTTAGGATTGCCTCGCGCCATGGTTCGTGACGTAAACTATAAAGAACAGAAATCGTGTAGCCAGCGATAAGCAACGAAAGCATATTTATAGTCTAGTAAAATGATAATAATGAAGTGTAAAGGAAGCGGCTCAAGAGCATTGGAATAGTGGGTTATATCGAAGGAAGAAGCGCACCGTCATCCGAACGAAGTACCCCGCTACCAGACCACATACAGCGTGGCGTGCAACTGGTGGCTCGGCATGGGGCAATAACGGGTAAGGTCGGCCAAGGCGCAGGAAGGGAAATTCGAAACTCCAAATTTGAAAATCTAAATTTCAGACACAACGCTCGAGCAGCAACGAGTACAGCACGGGAGGGAGGGGGAAAACGGGGATATGGAAGGGAGTGTGGGAGGGAGGGGGAACATGGTAGGGTGACTCAGAAGGACTGGAGGGTTGCACGGGGAGGGTGGGCACGTGACTGCCTCGAAGCGCGCGACAACGCAGAGGAGACGAAGTGCTGGAACCATGCCCCGCTGGAGTGCAACACTGTGACTGTTTTATTGACAGCTGTACATGGGGAGTATACTTTGGAACCATGCCCCGCTGGAACCATGGCCCGCTAAAAAAAATGGTTGCTGTGTTTGTCGCGTTGGAAACAGTGAAAATAAGAAGTTACATGTGATTGTTTTGGGGTCTGTCGAGGTGTACATCACCACACTCAACCAGTCACCCATCTGGAGAGTTGCGCTTACGGGTTGACGCCAGTAACGGGCAGAAAGTACAGTGGAAACTGTAGAGAAGTCCATCATGGTGGGTTCGTGGCTACCTCGAAGCCCACGTCAATGCGGTGGAGATGAAAAGAAAGTAACTGTTATCGATTTATAGTTTGGCTTGTACTGTGCACAGACACTCTCGACATTCATACACGCAATTCGATCTGTTGCCCGGAAACATAGTGAATACGTGACGCTGAGAGAGAAACGGTAAATACTTAACTGATTGTCGAGGAGGAAAGCTTCACACCAGCGGGGAAAAAAACAATCGACCATAGAAACAGTACAGACTCACGAGACAACGACCGTTGTTGGCCCAGTTGTTCGAGATGGAATATCGGATAAGGTGTCGCCCGTGCCACCGACAGAATGCAGCAACGAAAATGAAGGACGTTCATGAAACTGGCATGGACACAAAGTGTCAGAACATTATAGCTTATGCTTTTGTGTAGGCTATAGTGGGGTATCCCATAGGGGGTACAACCCAATTAGGGTTAGTACTTGTACCCACTTCATTCATAGTCCATTCATTCTCGTTCTCATTCTTCACATGGAATCAGAGCAGGTCCCCTCCTAGGGACTATTTCTTGGGCCCACCGAAGCGCGCCCCGAGGCGCGCGTTTTTTTTTTTTTTTTTGCGACCCGTCGTGTTGCCCTCCCCCCTCCCAGCGGCCCGTCGCGCCGCCTTTCGGTCGCGGCCCCGCCGCCTTACTTCGACGGCCCCGCCGCCCTACGTCGCGGCCCTGCCGCCCTACCCTACGTCGCGGCCCGGCCGCCCTACCCTTCGACGGCGCCGCCGCCCTAAGTCGCGGCCCCGCCGCCCTACTTCGACGGCCCCGCCGCCCTACGTCGCGGCCCTGCCGCCCTACCCTACGTCGCGGCCCCGCCGCCCTACCCTTCGACGGCGCCGCCGCCCTACGTCGCGGCCCCGCCGCCCTACTTCTACGGCCCCGCCGCCCTACGTTGCGGCCCCGCCGCCCTACTTTGACGGCCCCGCCGCCCTACGTCGAGGCCCCGTCGCCCTACCCTACTTCGCGGCCCCGCCGCCCTACGTTGCGGCCCCGCCACCCTACCCTACATCGACGGCCCCGCCGCCCTACTCAGCGGCCCGCCAAACGCCCTACCTGCAACACGCCCGCCGCCCTACCTGCGGCCCACCCGCCGCCCGACCGCCGGGTCGCCCAGCCGCTGAGCCGCCGAGCCGCCCAGCAGCCGACCGCCGAGCCGCCGAGCCACCCAGCAGCCGAGCCGTCCAACACCCGAGCTGCCGAGCCGCCAAGCCGCCCAGCAGCCGAGCAGCCGAGCCGCCGAGCCGCCCAGCAGCCGAGCAGCCGAGCCGCCGAGCCACCCAGCAGCCGAGCAGCCGAGCAGCCGAGCCGCCCCGCAGCCGAGCCGCCGGCCGCTGAGCTGCCCTACTTCCATACGGCCCGTTCTGCCCAGTCTGGTGAGCACAGAGCCTTCTTTTTCACTGCGCTGCCCTCACCCTACTGCTTGCACTGCTAGGCGTCTGTAGTCATGGCTACCCCCAGTGTCCTCGCTTTTGACGCTGAGGGTCGGGCCATTGACTTTGAGGTCTGGGTAGATGACCTCCAGCTGTTCTTACAGTGCGATAGGGCAGAGGGCCTCTCTCTCTTTGACCTTACCTCTGGCGCTTCCCCTGCCCCTGCTGCTGATGCTGACCCTACTGTTCGCTCCCAGTGGGCTACGCGCGATGCTGCTGCACGTCTTGCTGTGCGTCGCCACCTCCCTACCTCTGAGCGTGCGCACTTTAGTCAGTACAAGAGTGCTCAGACCTTGTACGACGCTGTAGTTGCGCGCTACTCCTCCCCTGCCACTGCTGCACTGAGCCGCCTCATGCTACCCTTACTCTTCCTTGACCTTGCCGCCTTTCCCACAGTCGCTGATCTCATTACGCATCTCCGCACTAGTGATACCCGCTACCGCGCTGCGCTTCCTGCTAACTTCTGCGCCAAGAACCCCCCCCCATGTACATCACTCTCTACTTTCTAGTCAGCCGCCTTCCTGACTCCCTTCGTGTAGTCCGGGACCACTTCCTCGCGGTCTGTCCCACCACTCTCACAGTCGATAGCCTAGAGAAGGCCCTCCTAGCGACGGAAAAGAGCATCGTCGCTGTAGGAGCCTCTCGAGGTGACCCCCGCGCCCCCATCTTTGAGGGGTGTTCTCCTTCCCCTCTCTTGCCCTCTGTCGCCTCTGCCTCTGCGGCCGACCTCGTTGGTCTTGAGTCGGTCAGTGCGGCGTCTGCCCCTAGTGGGAGACGTCGCCCTGGCAAGGGCAAGGGGGGCAAGGGAGCAGGTGGGGCTAGCGGGGGCGGTGGCGGTGGAGGTGGAGGCGGCGGAGGGAGTGGGGGTGGCGGTGGAGGAGGTGGCGGGGGTGGGGGTGCTAGTGGCAGCAGTGGTGGCGGAGGCGGCGTCGGCGGCGGCGGTACCAGCGGGGGTGGCGGCGGTGGCGGAGGTGGAGGAGGTGGAGGAGGAAGTGGTGGAGGTGGTCGGAGTGGCACTTCACAGCGGAGCGGCACCGGAGGTGGTCAGCGCTAGCAGCAGCAGCAGCAGCAGCAGCAGCGTTCTCGCGACGTCCCCACCCCTCAGCAGCTCCGTCAGTGGTACACGCAGTGTCAGCGTGGTGGGGGACTTGGTCCCTGCACCTACGTCCTTCGCACCGGCGACCGCGCAGGTGAGCAGTGTGGGGGTGCCCACCCCACCCAGCGCTGTTTTGGCCGCCTGACGGACGCTTGGCGTTAGCAGTTTCCGGAGGCCACGGAGATACCCCGCTGGGGAGAGCTGTCTAGGGCCGGCGTGGCTATCTTTGATCTTGACTTTGATGCTATCCTTGCTGCCATATATGCTGTGACTGTTAGTGATGAGGGTGACTGTTACCGGTGTTTCCCGCCCGACCCGGGCATTGGTACTGCTGCGCTAGGTGCTTGTGACGCTACAGCTCTAGGTGCCAGTGCGTCTGCGCTCTCAGGTACTAGTGAGGCTGCGCTCTCAGGTACTAGTGAGGCTGCGCTCGCAGGTACTGCGTCGGCTTCGGCCTCCCTCACCTTCACACTTGACTCAGGGGCTTCTCGCTCCTTCTTTCAAGACCGCACCACACTCACGCCGCTTGGTCGGCCGGTTGCAGTCTCCCTAGCGGACCCCTCTGGGGGTCCTGTCCTCGCTCACTTCTCCACTGTCCTCCCGTGTCCGGCTGCCCCCTCGGGCACCCTGTTGGGTCTGTACCTCCCCTCGTTCTCGACGAACTTGGTGAGTGGTGCTGACCTGCAGGATGCGGGGGTTCACCAGCTTACTCCTGCGAGTCAGCAGGGGACCCACTGCTCGGACGCCCGCACAGGCCGACACCTAGCCACGTTTTCGCGTCGGCCCGGGTCGAGTCTCTACACCCTGGCCATTGAGTCTCCTCCAGTCCCTGCGTCTGGCCAGGTAGCTGCGTCGGGTCAGGTGTTTGCTGCTGCGTCCAGGTCTGGTCATGAGTCTGCCCCCTGCTCGTGTCGCCTCCTGTCTCACGAGACTCTCTTGTGGCACAACCGTCTCGGCCACCCCTCCTTGCCTCGTCTTCGGGGCATGGCTTCCCGTGTCCTTGTCTCTGGTCTCCCCCGGTCTCTCCCTCCCCTTCCTTCGGGGCCAGGACCTTCCTGTGTCCCTTGTGTCGAGGGGCGGCTCCGGGCTGCCCCTCACTCCTCCTAGTTTCCCCCGACAGAGGCTCCTCTGCAAACGCTTCACATGGACGTGTTGCGGAGATAACTGCAGCAACGGGAGCTAGTCTACGGGCTAGGCACGTGTGCTCGTGTGATCTCTGCGTTCGTTAGTCCTTAGTCGTTTTCCTTGTATGCACACTACTTGCTAGTTCACGGGGAAAATTGGCAAGAGTTTCACTAGGAAAAGTTCAGAACAATGGGTACAATGAAGTTGGCAATGCAAGACTACATCAGAGCAAGCATTCAGGTCAGCCAACTGCAAGCGCAGCTTGGTCGACCGCGTTCCAGCACGACTTCGTCGACCGCGCTCCAGCAAGGCAAGGTCGACGGCGTGCCAACGTCGCAGGTTGACGGCGTGACAGCGTTGCTCACGCAGGACAGCAGTGCACCCTGCTTCGCAGTTGTGCGCAGATGATTGGCGCGCAGAGTCTTGTCACCTGCACAGCGCACACACCACGTCAACCTCGTGCTGACGACTGCCTCTGATCCGCCACGACGACCTCGGGATACCACCACCGAGGTCGGGCTTGCCAACTTCGCCTGGGCGACCGTCGCACTCCTCCGCAGCACTTCGTCACCCAGGTAACCTGGTCGACCAGGCAACCACGTCGACCAGCAGCTCCCGTACGTGCCCGTCGACCTCCCAAGTAGACGACCACCTCTACGTCGACCTCACGAGGTCGACGACACCATCGGTCGACCTCCTCCAGGTCGACATCCCCTCTAGTCGACCAGCTCCACGTCGACCAGCACTCCTGGTCGACCTGCTCCTCGTCGACCAGCACAGTCGTCGGCCGACCACCCACGTCGGCCACCCGAAGCTGGCGTCACGAAGTTGACGCCCCGCTACTCGACGCCCAACTGCTCGGCGTCCTGAGTCGAGGTCGACGTCGGCCCCTCCTTCGTCGACCACCAGGTCCAGTCGACCACTAACAGGTCGACCAGCAGTCCGTTAGCCGACTGCCGAAGTCGGCTTCCCCAAGTTGACGTCACCAAGTTGACGTCCTCCGCAGGTCGACACCCAAGTCGACCTCCCTGAAGTCGGCGCCACCCTGAAGTCGGCGCCCGTGCAGTGGTCCCCCGTGCAGGTCGACCTCCTCGTCGACCAGCTCACCCACTGCTACAGGTCGGCTGCTCCCCTCACACCCGACCACGAAGTCGGCTCCGCCCAAGCGAGGACGGGGCCAATACACAACTCCCGTTGACACTCCCCTGCCGAGTTCACGCTTGGGCCCCCAAGTCCACTCGGCAGTACTCCTCAGAGAATAGCTCGTCGACGTGCACCCAACGCACAGCACGTCGTCCATCGCACCAGCCATGCAAGAGGGCATGGCACCTACTGCTGCACGTCGTTGTTGCCGTCGCTCACGTCGGCCAAGCGCACCTGGCCGATTGCGACGGAGCACCGGTTGAAGGCCGGATAGTGCAGCGCCTTCGTCAGGAAGTTGGCCGGCTGCTCAGCGATTGGGATGTACTGCAGCGAGAACTTCCCGCGCTTCACCATGTGCTGCAGCCAGGCCTGTCGCCGCTCCATGTGCTTGAGGTTGCCCGTCAACCCCATGCCGTCGACGACTTTGATGGCCGACTTGTTGTCCACCCGAAGGACGGTCGGATTCCCGGCATCCGGCTGCCGGAACTCTGCAAGGAGGAAGCGAAGTCGGCGTCCTTCTTTGCCGGCTTCGGTGGCTGCCACGTACTCCGACTCAGTCGATGACAACGTCGCACACTTGATGCGCTGGCTCGACCAGGAGACTGCAGCCCCTCCGTAGACGAACACGTAGCCACCCGTGCTTGTCCTGTTCTGTTTATCACCAGCGTCGTCGGCATCCACGTAGCCGAGCAGCTCCAGTGACTCAGGTCCACCGCCGAACTCCAGGGCAGTGTCGCGCGTATTGGCAAGGTAGGCGAGGCAGCGGTCGACCTCGCGCCAGTGCTGGTCGCTCCTCACCGTGAGGCCGCTCCCCAGCTTGCTGCAGGCGAAGGCGATGTCTGGCCTCGTCGTCGTCGCCGCGAACTGCAGCGAGCCGACCTTATGCCGGTACTCCTCCTCCTGCCGTTCCTGCGCCTCCTCATCATCAAAGGTGAGCTCGGCGTAGGCACCGACCGAGACCGGCGTCTTCGGGGTGCGCCCGGTCTCCTCCTCGTCGAGGAAGCGCCTACGTAGCTTGTCGGCGTAGCCCTGCTGGTGCAGCCACAGCTTCCCCGCTGACCTGTCGCGCACGATCTCCAGCCCGAGATACTTCTGCACCAACGAGATCTCACGCAGCTCGAAGGCAGCTTCCAGCAGCTCCTTCAGCTCCTTCAGCATCGTGGTGCTGCTGCTGGCGGCAAGTAGGTCGTCGACGTAGACCAGCACCCAGCAGGCCACTCCATCCTCGCCAACCTTGAAGTAGAGAGCCTCGTCGACCTGGCTCTTCTTCCACCCGGCGCCGACCAGCGCGTCATTTAGCGCCAAGTACCATAGCAGCGGCGACTGCTTTAGCCCGTATAGGCTCTTCAGCAGCTTGCACACCCGGCCGGTCCCGTCGTTGAAGTAGTCCGGCTGGGACATGTGGAGCACCCTGTCGAGCTTGCTCTGCAAGAAGGCGTTCTTCATGTCGAGCTGCATCAGGTTGAGGTTGCGGACGGCGACGATGCTGAGGAAGATCCTCAATGTGACGTAGCTGCCCACCGGCGCGAACGTCTCGTCGTAGTCGGCGCCGTACACCTGCGTGAAGCCCTTCACAACCAGCCTCGCCTTCTCGCGCTCGACGGTGTCGTCGACGTGGTACTTCGTCGTCAACACCCACCGGTTCTTCATGACGTTCACTCCCGGCGGACGTTCGACCAACTCCCACGTTCCCATGTTGAGGAGGCTGCGAATCTCCTCCTCCATGGCGGCCTTCACCGCCGGGCCCTTCCAGCTCGCCAACGCCTCCTTCACCGTCATCGTTGAGATGTCCCAACGGTGCTCGGGGCCGGCTAGCATGTCGGGGTCAAGCTCCGGAAACTCCTCATCATCCTCGGCGTCATCGTACAGCAGGTCGTCGTCATCGTCCACGTCATACACCGTGGTGAAGGCAGCGGGGACGAAGAAGTCGGGCGGCCTCCGAAGTCGGCCTGAACGCCGTGGTCCTGGCTGGACCTCCTCGGCGTCCCCTCCATCGCTACTGTTGTCGCTGCCCTCGACGTCCTGCTGCTCCTCAGCCGGCGTCCCAGCCGACTTCTCCCCTATGGTCGGCTCCCCTGCCAACTGCCCGGTTGCCGACTGCTCCTTGGTCGGCGTCACTGCTGCCTGCTCCTTTGTCGGCCGCTCGTCCTCGACCTGCTTCTCGACCTGCTCCTCCCCTGTCGACGTCGACTGCAATCCCACGTCGACCTGCCGCTCGTCACGTCGGCCACCGGCGATGCACTTGGCCGAAGGCGACGTCCCACTACTCCCCTCATCGCCGGAGGCCGACACCGAGGTCAGCCCACGCAGGTCGGCCACGAGGGGAGGGGCAGGGGTCGGAGGGGGAGGGGTAGGGGGGCGGACGTCCTCGACGTCCGTAATAGCAAGCTCACCGACCTCGGCAAGCAGTGGCAGCGTCGCCAACGAGGTGTCAGAGGGCGGGGTGGGCGACGAGCGGCCGGACACCGACCCGTACTCCGTCTTCCATTCGGCCAGAGACAGCTCCTCGTAGAACACCACATCCGACGTGGTGACCACCCGGTCGGCGTCAACGTCGAGGAGCTCCCAGCCCTTGCTCGCCGCCGACACGCCAAGGTGCAGGCCCCACCTGGCCTTTGGCTGCAGCTTCCCACCACGCTGCTGCTCGGTGACTAAGAACTGCGCCATGCAGCCCCACACCCGCGCCAGCGACAAGTCGGGCTTCTTCCCGGTCAGCAGTTGGTACGGCGTCGTCCCCGGCGGGTGCGCCGACCTCTCAAGGCAGTTGCGGACCTAGACGGCATGCCGGAGAGCGAGGTGCCACCAGTGGTGCTGCACGCCCATGTGCAGCAGCATTGTCCGCACCGACTCCACCACCGTCCTCATCTCCCACTCCGCCATGCCGTTCTGCTGCGGGGTGTACGGGCAGGTCAGGTCGTGGACGATCCCCTTGCCGTTCACGAAGTCGGTGAACTGCTTCCCGAGGAACTCCCCTCCCCGGTCAGATCGCAGCATCAACACCGACTTCTTCGTCTGCCGCTCAGCCACCGCCAGCCACTGTATGAAGGCTTACAACGCATCTGACTTCTTGGCGACCGGCTTCACCCGCACATAGCGGGTCTTGCGGTCCTTCAGCAACAAGAAGTACATGCTGCCATCCTTGGCAGCCACGCGGAATGGCCCGCACAGGTCGATGTGCACGACGGCCAGCACATCGTCGGCGTCGGAGCCTTGGTCGGGGAAGGTGTGTCGCGCCAGCTTCCCGCCGACGCACGAGACACACGGGGAGTCGGCGTCCGTCGCCGACTTGAGGTCCAGCCCAGTGGCGACCTCGTTCTTTGCTGAGCTCCGTATGGTGTCCATGCCGACATGTGCAAGCCTCGCATGCATCCGGTCCGGCGTCGACTCCGTCTTCGAGACGATCGCCCGCAGAGCCACCACATCCGACGTGGGCGGCGTCGACCTCGTCGCGCAGGGACGCAGGTCGGTGCAGAGGACTCGCCCAGAGTACGTCGCCCGCCCGAGCACCTCCCCTGCTGCCGAGACGAGCAGCATGCCGTCTCCGTCCTCCTGCAGCTTCACTCCGTGCTCCTTCAGCTGGCCGGCCGAGAGCAGGTTGGCTCGCACACCTGGGACGTACAACACGTCGGGGATGAGCACCTCCTTCCCGGCCTTTCCTCGCAGAGTGACGGTTCCACTGCCCTGAACGTCCTGCAGTGCCCCATTGAAGCCGCGCACGTGCTTGATGGAGCCACTCGGCTGCACGTCAACGAAGGCTTCCTTCGTTCCCATCAGGTGGTGGGAGCAACCGCTGTCGAGCAGGACCACCGCCGGGTTCGCCTGCACAGCCGCCGCCACCGCCTGGAAGTCCTCTCCGGCCTCTGGCGCCAGAGAGATGGTCGGCTCCACGGCACCGACCAGCGAGCACGACGCCATCTTGTCGTCTCGCCCCTTGCCGCCTGCAACGGAGTCGGCGTCCTTCGCCGAAGTCGATGCCTTGGTCGACTGTTTCTCCTTGCGCGGATGATTTCCTCCACGACGAGGACGACGGCTGCCAGACCTCCCGCGGCCGCCCTTGTCGTTGTCGTCGGAGTCACTGCGGTCGGGACAATCGAAGGAGAGGTGATCGGGGCTGTGGCAGATCCAGCACTCCCGACGTCGACCTCCTCCTCCTCGACCGCCGTCCTTGGTCGACTTCTTCTCGACCTCCTTGGTCGACTTCCAGCCACCGCTCCCGCCGCCACCAGACTGTCCGCGCTGTCTTGGTCGGCCTCCTTGCTTTGCCAAAGCGACGAAGTTGGCCTGCGCCAAGAGCTCCTACGATCGCTCAGCCTCCTGCATCGCCTCGTCCTGCAGGATGTACGAGGTCAGGTTGTCCTCGTTGAGCGTCGCCCTCGTGCTCGGCGCCATAGACAGCCGCTTCAGTAGGTTATAGCTGCTAGACAGTCCCTGCATGACATGGGTGATGTACGACGCCGTGGAGTACTGCGCGCCGGCCATCCTGATGGTGGCGAGAATTCGCCTGGCTCAGTTGCAGTAGTCGGTCGCACTCTCCTCGTCGCCCATGCGCAGGTGTGTTAGCTGTCCCTCCAGCTGGGCAATGAACAGGTCGTCGGTGACCTGGTACGTCGAATCAATGAAGTGCCACGCCCGGTGGCCGGCGTCGAGGTACTCCCGGCACCACTTCAAGGCAATTTGCACGCCCGACGAGCAGCACCGCGAGATGACCGTGAAGGTCAACAGCTGCACGGCGCAAAACTCCGCACGCAGGTCGGGGTGGTGCTCCTCCGGCGTCGCCACGATCCCTCGGGCGAAGCCGATCAGTCCGGCCATCTCCAGCTGGGGCTCGATGGCTTCCTTCCAGCACGACTTTGTCGACCGCGCTCCAGCAAGGCAAGGTCGACGGCGTGCCAACGTCGCAGGTTGACGGCGTGACAGCGTTGCTTACGCAGGACAGCAGTGCACCCTGCTTCGCAGTTGTGCGCAGATGATTGGCGCGCAGAGTCTTGTCACCTGCACAGTGCACACACCACGTCAACCTCGTGCTGACGACTGCCTCTGATCCGCCACGACGACCTCGGGATACCACCACCGAGGTCGGGCTTGCCAACTTCATCTGGGCGACCGTCGCACTCCTCCGCAGCACTTCGTCACCCAGGTAACCTGGTCGACCAGGCAACCACGTCGACCAGCAGCTCCCGTACGTGCGCGTCGACCTCCCAAGTCGACGACCACCTCCACGTCGACCTCACCAGGTCGACGACACCATCGGTCGACCTCCTCCAGGTCGACATCCCCTCTAGTCGACCAGCTCCACGTCGACCAGCACTCCTGGTCGACCTGCTCCTCGTCGACCAACACAGTCGTCGGCCGACCACCCACGTCGGCCACCCGAAGCTGGCGTCACAAAGTTAACGCCCCGCTACTCGACGCCCAACTGCTCGGCGTCCTGAGTCGAGGTCGACGTCGGTCCCTCCTTCGTCGACCACCAGGTCCAGTCGACCACTAACAGGTCGACCAGCAGTCCGTTAGCTGACTGCCGAAGTCGGCTTCCCCAAGTTGACGTCACCAAGTTGACGTCCTCCGCAGGTCGACACCCAAGTCGACCTCCCTAAAGTCGGCGCCACCCTGAAGTCGGCGCTCGTGCAGTGGTCCCCCGTGCAGGTCGACCTCCTTGTCGACCAGCTCACCCACTGCTACAGGTCGGCTGCTCCCCTCACACCCGACCACGAAGTCGGCTCCGCCCAAGCGAGGACGGGGCCAATACACAACTCCCGTTGACACGTGTGGGGCCCGGCCCGCGTCCGTGGACAGGGTCACGAGCGCTACTTCCTGCTGGTGGTTGACGACTACTCGCGTTACACCACAGTCTTCCCCTTGCGCAGCAAGGGTTATGTCACTGAGGTGTTGATCGACTGGATCCGCGCGGCTCGTCTCCAGCTCAGGAGGAGCTTCGGCTCGGACTTTTCTGTTCTGCATCTGCACTCTAACCAAGGCCGAGAGTTCTCCTCTGGCCTTCTGCAAGCCTACTGTCGTGCACGAGGCATCCGCCAGACCTTCACGCTTCCGGACTCTCCACGGCAAAATGGGATTGCTGAGCGCCGCATTGGCATGGTCATGGACGTCGCTCGTACGTCCATGATGCATGCGGCTGCCCCCCATTTTCTGTGGCCGTTTGCGGTTCGGTACGCGGCGCATGAGCTCAACCTTCACCCCAGGGTCTCCCGGCCGGAGACCTCCCCAGCTCTGCTGTGGACGCGGAAGTTCGGCGATGCGTCTGCGTTCCGTGTCTGGGGATCTCGGGCGTTTGTCCATGACCTGTCTGCGGACAAGCTGTCCCCTCGTGCTGCTCCCTGTGTCTTCCTAGGCTTCCCCCCTAACGCCCCAGGGTGGCAATTCTACCACCCCTCCTCTCGTCGTGTTCTGTCCTCCCATGACGTCACGTTCGACGAGTCCGTCCCCTTCTACCGCCTCTTCCCCTACCGCACTCCTTCCCTCCCGCCGCCGCCGCACTTCCTTGTACTAGGTCCCCCCCCGGTAGACCCCCTTCCCCCTCAGGGTCCTACCCCTTCAGGTGTGTCCTAGGTCGATGCAGTCGAGCCGGTCGAGGTTGCTGGTGACTCAGGTACTGCTGGGGGTGCTGAGCCTGGGGGTGCTGACTCTGGGGGTGCTGAGTCTGGGGGTGCTGAGCCTGGGGGTGCTAAGTCTGGGGGTGCTGAGCCTGGGGGTGCTGAGCCTGGGGGTGCTGAGCCTGGGGGTGCTGCCTGTGGGGGTGCTGAGCTTGGGGTTGCTGAGCCTGGGGGTGCTGACTCTGAGGGTGCTACGCGCGTGGGTGCTGAGCCTGGGGGTGCTGAGCGTGGGGGTGCTGCGTCTGGAGCTGCTGAGCCTGGAGGTGTGGAGTCTGCGGCCACTGAATCTCCCCTTGTGGCGTCTGACGGTACTGGGCCTGGAGGTTCTCCGGGTGTTTCGTCTCGGCAGGAGCCACTCTCTCCACAGGAGCTGCGTGAGTGGTTTGCTCGCCGGTGGAGGCGTACTGCTGGAGCTGGCGCTTCTTCGGCCGCTGAGGGTGCTGGTGCCACCGGTCCCGGAGCTGCTGGGCCTGCGGGTCCGCCTGGAGCTGGAGCTGCTGAGGGTGTTGGTTCTAAGACTACTACTGTACGTCCTGGTGGTGCTCGTGCTGCGGGTACTGCTAGCGCTACAAGAGGTCCTACCGCTGGAGGTGCTGAGGGTGCTGGTGCTGTCCCTGCTGTGTCTGGTGCCGCCGCGCGGCCTCGGCTGTACTTCGTTCCGCTCCTTCAGCGGGTTCTTGGTCTTCCTCCTCTCTTAGAGGGTCCACCGCCTGTCCAGTCGCAGTCACAGTTACCGCCGGCCTCCCCAGTGCCTTCTCCGTCTCCGTACACTGGTCCTACTGGTGGTCTTGCTGAGCGTCGTGAGCCTGCGTCTCGTCCTGCGTCGCCTATTCGTGCTGCTCGCACTAGTGGTCGCAGTTCGCGTTAGCGTCCTCCTCCTGTCCCTGGCACGCACCGGATGTCTCTACGTCCGTCCACTGCTCCTCTGCGTGCCCCTTTGCCCTCTCCTCCTGAGTCCTCTCTTCCTGCGCTTGCCGACCCTGAGTCGGACTCTCTTCGTGCTGCCAGTCCTACTGTCACGCGTCTCCTTGCTACTGTTGTCACTGACCCCTCCTTTGAGTCCACTGCTGCGTCTGCTCTTGTTGCTGAGCTCGTCGACTTTGCTGCTCGCTGTCGTCTAGACTACGCTGCTAGTCTTGTTGCTGAGTCTGCGTCTGTCTGTCCTCCGTCCATCGGGGGTGAGTGTGCTCTTGGCACGGACGTCCTTGAGGACAGGTAGGAGGAGTTTCAGTTTCTGGCTGCTGCTTCACCTCATCTCGCGTCTGTACTGCTTGCCCCTGAGGGAGACCCGGATGCACCAGACATCCCGACTCCGCACTCTTACGCGGAGGCCGTAGAGGGTCCCTACTCCTCTCAGTGGCAGGCAGCTATGGATGCAAAGATGGCTTCTTGGAAGTCCACAGGCACCTACGTTGACGAGGTTCCCCCTCCTGGGGCGAACATTGTCAGTGGGATGTGGATCTTCAGGGTGAAGCGGCCGCAAGGCTCTCCACCTGTCTTCAAGGCGCGCTACGTCGCTCGTGGCTTCAGATAGCGGCAGGGAGCTGACTACTTTCAGACCTTCTCTCCCACCCCGAAGATGACCACTCTTCGGGTGCTGCTGCACATAGCCGCTCAGCGCGACTACGAGCTCCACTCTCTTGACTTCAGCACTGCTTTCTTGCAGGGTAGCCTGCACGAGGAGATCTGGCTGCGCCGTCCACCTGGCTTCACTGGGACTTTCCCTCCTGGCACCCAGTGGAGCCTCCGACGGCCAGTCTACGGTCTCCGCTAGGCACCACGTGAGTGGCACGACACACTGAGGACTACGCTTTCGGCTCTTGGGTTTGCTCCCTCTACTGCTGACCCGTCGTTGTTTCTGAGCACTGACACTTCTTTGCCGCCGTTCTACATCCTCGTGTACGTCGACGACTTGGTCTTTGCCACAGCGGACACTGCTGGACTCGCCTACGTGAAGTCCGAGCTGCAGAAGAGACACACGTGCACAGACCTGGGTGAACTGCGCAGCTACCTTGGCTTGCAGATCACTCGGGACAGAGCACGCCGCACCATTACCTTGACTCAGTCACACATGGTGCAGCAGGTCCTTCAGCGCTTCGGCTTCACGTACTCCTCGCCTCAGGCCACTCCTCTGCCTACTCGCCACTCGCTCTCAGCTCTGCCTTCGGATGAGTCCGTAGAGTCAAGTGGCCCGTACCCAGAGCTTGTTGGCTGCCTCATGTACCTGATGACCTGCACACGACCTGACCTTGCATACCCTCTTAGCATCTTGGCACGCTATGTTGCTCCTGGGAGACAACGACCAGAGCACATGGCTGCAGCGAAGAGGGTGTTGCGCTACTTGTGCAGTACGTCGGGCATGGGGCTAGTGCTTGGAGGGCGGAGTCCAGTGGTCCTCACTGGGCACGCGGACGCTTCTTGGGCTGACGACCAGGCTACTCAGCGGTCGTCGCAGGGTTACTGCTTCAGTCTTGGTTCTGGCTCTGTTTCGTGGCGGGCTACTCGCTCGTCTTCTGTTCTCGACTCCAATTGTGAGGCTGAGATCTACGCCGGGGCCATGGCTGCTCAGGAGCTTTGCTGGCTCACCTACCTGCTGACTGACCTTGGAGAGCCGCCTCGTTCTCCTCCAGTGCTGTACGTAGACAACAAGGCCATGCTGGCCTTGTGTCGAGAGCAGCGCCTGGAGCACAGAACGAAGCACATTGCTCTCCGCTACTTTCTTGCTCGTGAGCTGCAGCAACGTGGTCAGTTGCGACTTGCGTACGTGGCCTCTGAGGCCAACACTGCTGATGTTTTTACCAAGGCACTTCCGCCTTGTGATCATCAGCGTTTCTGCACTCAGTTGGGACTTGTCCCAGTCTTGCCTCACTTGCTCACCTCTTGATCTTACTTGTACTCTTGCATATATATATATATATATACCTGCTCTTGCTTGTTTAGATTTATATATATATCTCATCCTGCATGTGAACTGGCCTTGTGGCCTTGACCTTGTGCTCAGACTGTGTGGTGACGTTGTGATCCACCCTGAGCTTGCTTTGCTTTGCTTTGCTTGACTGGTCTTGTGACCCCTTGTTCTCCCCCACATTGCCTATGGGGGTGTGTCAGAACATTATAGCTTATGCTTTTGTGTAGGCTATAGTGGGGTATCCCATAGGGGGTACAACCCAATTAGGGTTAGTACTTGTACCCACTTCATTCATAGTCCATTGATCCTCGTTCTCATTCTTCACACAAAGTATTCGATATCCGGCTACTAGATAATTGTTGAAATGCCGGATCTCGAGTTACAGTGACGCGTCACACACATTAGATGTAACTTTAACAGAATAAGCAGTTTCTACTAGATAAAAATGCAATCCCCCCAAAAAAATTGTACAAAGTATAATAAAAAGCATATATACAAATTAAGTACAATATTTAAAGAACGCAATAATCAGACACGCTACCATCTAAAATGATTCCACACGAACTTGGCATTGGGATGCGGCTGATCTGCAGTGTTGGGCACGACATGGATCACACGCAAAATGCTCTCTACCGGCACCACCCCGTAACCCCTGCCTGATGGCCACCACTTCAGCGACTTCATGTCAGTAGTTGCAGACTGTGTTGTAGTGGCATAGTAACGACAAAATGCAAGCTGCTCCGAAATTTGCTCCTCCGTAGTGTTGCCGTCAGCGCCCACAGTCTGCACTGTTCGCCGCAATGTGAAGATGCAAAACAGTTTCGCACGCCAAACTTGCTTCACGTTGTTGTCGTCCTCACCCTCGACGTCAACATCAGAAAACCAGGGCTTCTCGTAGAACAATGGGGTGGCGCGAGCGTACTGTGGGTATCTGCTGTATCTCGTGAAATCGTCGTCTGGCGGCACAGCCACACCGCCGTGCAGCTCGATCACGTGATGGTAGTGCACCTTGATATTCCTTGATGCTCCCTTGCAGTTGTCGGAAGTCGCCCGGGACGCTCAACTTGTACGCCTTAAAGTTCTTGTCGGTTGGGTCTCCCAGCACTATCCGTGATGAAGCTCCAGTCACTGTTGCACGTCCGCTCTCGATTCCCTGATCATGCAACATAAGATGTACTACATATGATTGAAAAAGAACACGATCATGATAAGAAACGAGAATGAATGCATTGAGCAGAATGAGGAGTACAAGTAGTAAACCCTAAAGTGTTGTACCCCATATGAACTGCCCCACTACAGCCTACACAGACTATAGCATATATGTTTGACACACCCCCATAGGCAAAGTGGGGGAGAACAAGGGGTCACAAGACCAGTCAAGCAAAGCAAGGCAAGCTCAGGGTGGATCACAACGTCACCACACAGTCCGAGCACAAGAGCAGGGCCACAAGGCCAGTTCACATGCAAGATCATATATATAAAGGAAAACAAGCAAGTGCAGGTATAGAAAGAGTACAGTACAAACAAGGTCAAGAAGTGAGCAAGTGAGGCCAAGTAGGCACAAGACCTAGCATAGCACAGAAGCGCAGATGATCACGAGGCGGAAGGGCCTTGGTAAAGATATCACCAGTGTTGGCCTCAGAGGCCACGTAGGTGAGGCGGAGCTGACCATGCTGCTGCAGCTCACGAGACAGGAAGTAGCGAAGAGCAATGTGCTTCGTTTTGTGCTCCAGTCTGTGCTCCCGACATAAGGCCAGCATGGCCTTGTTCTCTACGTACAGAACTAGAGGAGAATGAGGTGGCTCTCCTAGGTCAGTCAGCAGGTAGGTGAGCCAGCGTAGCTCCTCTGCAGCCATGGCCCCTGCGTAGATCTCAGCCTCACAGCTGGAGGTGAGAACACAAGACGAGCGGGTAGACCGCCATGAAACAGAGCCGGAGCCAAGGCTGAAGGTGTAACCCTGTGACGACCGCTGTGTCGGCTGGTTGTCAGCCCAAGAAGCGTCTGCGTGACCTGTGAGGACCACTCGACGTCGCCCTCCAAGCACTAGCCCCATGCCCAACGTACTGCACACGTAGCGCAACACCCTCTTCGCTGCAGCCATGTGCTCTGGTCGGTGTCTCCCAGGAGCAACATAGCGTGCCAAGATGCTAAGAGGGTATGCAAGGTCAGGTCGTGTGCAGGTCATCAGGTACATGAGGCAGCCAACAAGCTCTGGGTACGTGCCACTCACCTCTACAGACTCATCCGAAGGCAGAGCTGAGAGCGAGTGGCGAGTAGACAGAGGAGTGGCCTGAGGCGAGGAGTACGTGAAGCCGAAGCGCTGAAGGACCTGCTGCACCATGTGTGACTGAGTCAGGGTAATGGTGCGCCGTGCTCTGTCCCGGGTGATCTGCAAGCCAAGGTAGCTGCGCAGTTCACCCAGGTCTGTGCACGTGTGTCTCTTCTGCAGCTTGGACTTCACGTGGGCGAGTCCAGCAGTGTCAGCAGTGGCAAAGACCAAGTCGTCGACGTACACGAAGATGTAGAACGGCGGCAAAGAGGTGTCGGTGCGCAGAAACAGCGACGGGTTGGCTGTAGAAGGAGCAAACCCAAGAGCCGCAAGTGTAGTCCTCAGTGTGTGGTGCCACTCACAGGGCGCCTGGCGGAGACCGTAGACTGGCCGCCGGAGGCTCCACAGGGTACCAGGAGGAAACGACCCAGTGAAGCCAGGTGGGTGGCGCAGCCAGATCTCCTCGTGCAGGCTGGCCTGCAGGAAGCTGTGCTGAAGTCAAGAGAGTGAAGCTCGTAGTCGCGCTGAGCGGCTATGTGCAGCAGCACCCGAAGAGTGGTCATCTTCGGGGTGGGAGAGAAGGTCTGAAAGTAGTCAACTCCCTGCCACTGACTGAAGCCTCGAGCCACGTAACGTGCCTTGAAGACAGGCGAAGAACCCGGCGGCCGCTTCACCCTGAAAATCCACATGCCACTGACGATGTTCGCCCCAGGTGGGGGAACCTCGTCGACGTAGGTGCCTGTGGACTTCCAGGAAGCCATCTCTGCGTCCATGGCTGACTGAGGCAGTCGGGATGGGACTTCGAGGAATAGGGACCCTCGATCGCTTCAGCGTACGATCGAGGAGTCGGGATGTCTGGTGCATCCGGGTCTCCCTCAGGGGCAATCAGCGTGGACAAGAGATGAGGCAAGGCAGCAGCAAAACACTGGAACTCCTCCTGCCTGTCCTCAAGGACGTCCGTGCTAAGAGCACACCCACCCCCGACGGACGGAGGACAGACAGACTCGGACTCAGCAACAAGACTAGTGGCGTAGTCGAGACGACAGCGAGCAGCGAAGTCGACAAGCTCAGCCACTAAGGCAAACGCAGTAGTGGACTCAGAGGAAGGGTCAGTGATAACAGTGGCCAGGAGACGCGTGACAGTAGGACTGGCAGCACGAAGAGAGTCAGACTCAGGGTCAGGAAGGAAAAGAAGAGAGGACTCTGGAGGAGATGGCAACGGGACACGAAGGGGAGCAGTGGAAGGACGCAGTGCTATCTGATGTGTGCCCGGAACCGCAGGAGGACACGGACGCAGAACATGACGACTAGTGCGAGCAGTGCAAACAGGCAACGTAGGATGAGACGCAGGCTCACGACGCTCAGCAAGACCTCCAGTAGGACCAGTTTAGGGAGAAGGAGCAGGTATAGGGGAGGCGGGCTGTAACTGTGACCGCGAGTGGACAGGCTGTGGACACTCTAAGGGAGGAGCAGGACCAGTAGAAGGCGGGAGACCAAGAACCTGCTCAAGGAGCGGAACGAAGTACGGCCTCGGCCGCCCAGCGCCTCCAGAACCAACGGGGACAGCACAAGTACCCACAGCAGCAGCACCAGCACCAGCAGCACCTCCAGCTTCAACAACGCCAACTCCAGCACCCATTGACGCACCAACTCCAGCAGAACCACCAGCGCTAACACCCCCAGCAGCTCCAGCTCCAGCAGCTCCAGCAGCACCAACTCCAGCAGGATCGGCAGCTCCAGTACCGCTAGCAGCTCCAGCAGGACAAACTCCCGCAGCCCCGGCAGCACCCCCAGGCCGAGCAGCTCCAGCACCGCCAGTACGAGCACCTCCGGGACCAGTAGCAACAGTAGTACCTCCAGCTCCAGCAGCACGGCTCCAGCGCCAGGCAAACCACTCGCGCAGCTCCTGTGGAGAGAGTTGCTCCCGCCTCGACGAAGCACCGCCGGCAGCCACACGAGTAGACCCAGCGCCCCCAGGCTCCGCACCGCCAGGCTCCGCACCCCCAGGCTCTGCACCCCCAGGCTCAGCACCTCCAGGCTCAGCACCCCCAGACTCAGCTCCCCCAGTCTCAGCACCCCCAGGCTCAGCACCCCCAGACCCGGCACCCACAGGCTCTGCACCTCTAGCAGAGTCAACAGCTACCTCGACAGGCTCGACTGCGTCTACCTGAGACACACCTAACAGGGCAGGACCCTAGGGGGGAAGAGGGTCTACCGGGGGAGGACCTGGTGCAAGGAAGAGCGGCGGCGGGGGAAGGGGCGCAGCACGGTAGGGGAAGAGACGGTAGTAAGGCACCGACTCGCCAAAGGTGACGTCCTGGGAGGACAGAACACGGCGCAAGGTGGGGTGGTAAAACTGCCAACCAGGCGCGGCTGGGGGGAAGCCAAGGAAGACGCACGGAACAGCACGTGGGGAGAGCTTGTCCGCAGACAAGTCGCGGACAAACGCCCGAGATCCCTAGACCCGAAACGCAGACGCATCGCCAACCTTCCCCGTCCACCGCAAGGTGGGGGAGGTCTCTCGCAAGGAGACCCGGGGCTGAAGGTTGAGCTGATGCGCCGCGTACTGAACCGCAAACGGCCACAGAAAATGGGAGGCAGCCGCATGGATCATGGACGTACGAGCGACGTCCATGACCATGCCAAACCGGCGCTCAGCAATCCCATTTTGCTGTGGAGAGGCCGGAAGTGTGAAGGTCTGGCGGATGCCCTGTGCACGACAGAAGGCTCCGAGACAGGCTGAGGAAAACTCCCCGCCTCTTTCAGAGTGCAGACGCAGAATAGGAAAGTCCGAGCCGAAACTCTCACTGAGCTGGAGACGAGCTGCGCGGATCTAGTCGATCAACACCTCAGTGACGTCGCCCTTGCTCTGCAAGGGAAAGACCGTGGTGTAACGCGAGTAGTTGTCAACCACCAACAGGAAGTAACGCTCGTGCCCCTGGCCACGGACGCGGGCGGAGCCCCACATGTCCATGTGAAGAGTTTGCAACGGAGCCTCTGTCGGAGGAAACTCGGAGGAGTGAGGGGCGGCGCGCTGCCGCCCCTCGACGCAGGGGACGCAGGTAGGGGCAGGCCGCGGAGGTAGAGGAGGGAGAGACCAGGGGAGACCAGAGACAAGGACACGGGAGGCCATGCCTCGGAGACGAGGCAGGGAGGGGTGACCAAGGCGGTGGTGCCAAAGGAGAGTCTGGTGAGACAGGAGACGACAAGAGCAGGGAGCAGACTTAGGACTAGACCTGGACGCTGCAGCAAACACCTGACTCGACGCAGCGACCTGACCAGGCTCACCAGCCGGAGGAGACTCAGTAGTGAAGGGTGTACAGGCTCGACCCCGACCGACGGGTGAACGTGGCCAAGTGTCTGCCTGTCCGAGCACACGTGCAGTGGGTCACCCGCTGACTCGCAGGAGTGAACTGGTCAACCCCCCTATCCTGTAGGTCAGTGCCACTCACTAAGTTCGTAGAGAACGAGGGGAGGTAGAGACCTGACAGGGTGCCAGAGGGGGCTGCCGGACACGGTAAGACAGTGGAGAAGCGAGCAAGGACAAGACCCCCAGAGGGGTCCGCCAGGGAGACCGCAACCGGCCGACTAAGCGGCGTAAGTGTGGTGCGGTCTCGAAAGAAGGAGCGGGAAGCACCCGAGTCAAGGGTGAAGGTGTGTAAGGCCTGAGCCGACGTGGTACCTTAGAGGGCAGACTCACCAGCACCTGGGGCAGCAGACGCGCTAGCACCTAGAGCAGCAGCCTCACCAGCACCTAGAGCAGTAGTCTCAATGCCCGGGTCAGGCGGAACACACAGGTAACAGTCACCCTCAACACTAACAGCAACAGCATACATGGCAGCAAGAATAGCATCAAAATTAAGATCAAAGATAGCAACCCCCGCCCTAGACAGCTCTCCCCAGCGAGGGATCTCAGAGGCCTCAGGAAGCTGGTAACGCCACGCGTCCGTCAGGCGGCCGAAGCAGCGCTGGGTGGAGTGCAAGCCCCCGCACTGCTCACCAGCGCGGTCGCCGGTGCGGAGAACGTAGGTGCAGGGACCCGTACCCCCACCGCGCTGACGCGCAGCGTACCACTCACGAAGTTGCTGAGGGGACAGGGTCTCACGACTCCGTTGCTGCTGCGTACCTCCACCGGAGCCACTCCTCTGCGCAGAGCTGCAACCAGGTCCACTGCTGCCGCCGCCGCCTCCGCCACCTCCGCTGCCTCCGCCGCCTCCACCACCTCCGCCGCCTCTGCTCCCTCCGCCTCCGCCGCCGCCTCCTCCGCCTCCACTGCTGCCACCGACACCTCCACCCCCGCCACCACTCCCACCACCACCCCCACCCCCTCCACTGCCTCCACCACCACCTCCACCGCCCCCGCCAGCCCTTCCAGCGCCCTTGCCCCCCTTGCCCTTGCCGGTGCGGCGTCTCTCGCTCGGGGCTAACGCAGCACTGTCCGACTTGAAACCAACGAGGTCGGCCGCAGCAGTGGAGGGGGAACACCCCTCAAATACGGGGGTGCGAGGGACCACGAGAGGCTCCTACAGCGACTATGCTCTTCTCTGCTGCTAGGAGGGCCTTCTCGAGGAGGTCAACGGTGAGAGTGGTGGGGCAAACTGAGAGGAAGTGGTCCCTGACTACGCGGAGAGAGTCAGGGATCCGGGTGACTATGAATTAGAGTGTGATGTACATGGGGGGGGGGGGGTTCTTAGCTCAGAACTCAGCACGAAGCGGAGCGCGGTAGCGAGTGTCACTAGTGCGGAGGTGCGTAATGAGGTCAGCGACTGTGGGAAAGGCAGCAAGGTTAGGAAAGAGGTACGGTAGCTTGAGGCGGCTCAGTGCAGCAGTGGCAGGGGAAGAGTAGCGTGCAACTACAGCGTCGTACAAGGTCTGAGCACTCTAGTACTGGCTAAAGTGTGCACGCTCAGTGGTCGGTAAGTGGCGACGCACAGCAAGGCGAGCAGCAGCATCGCGTGTGGCCCACTGTGAGCGAACAGTGCTGTCAGCAGTAGCAGGCGGGGCAGGAGAGGCACCAGAGGTGAGATCGAACAGAGAGAGTCCGTCTACCCTATCGCACTGGAGAAACAGCTGGAGGTCATCGACCCAGACCTCAAAGTCAACGGCACGGCCCTCAGCATCAAAAGTAAGGACACTGGGGGTAGCCATGATTGCAGTGGCCTAGTAGGGAGTGAGCTCACCAGTCCGAGGAAGGAGGGCTGGGGCGCACCGGTAGGAACAGCAGCGGCTCGACAGTAGGGCGGCTCGGCGGCTCGGCGGCAGGGCGGCTCGGCTGCTGGGCGGCTTGGCTGCTGGGCGGCTCGGCGGCTCGGCTGCTGGGCGGCTCGGCTGCTGGGCGGCTTGGCTGCTAGGCGGCTTGGCTGCTGGGCTGCTCGGCTGCTGGGCGGCTCGGCTGCTGGGTGGCTTGGCTGCTCGGCAGATGGGCGGCTCGGTTGCTGGGCTGCTCGGTGGCTCGGTCGCTGGGCGGCTGAGAGGTGACAGGGCCGCTAGGGGAGGGCGTCGGGGCCGCAGGTGACGGCGACGGGGCCGAAGGTGGCGGCGATGGGGCCGCAGGTGGCGGTTACGGGGCCGCAGGTGGCGGCGGGGCCACAGGTGGCGGCTGCGTGGCCACAGGTGGTGGCTGCGTGGCCACAGGTGGCGGCGACGGGGCCGCAGGTGGCGGCGACGGGGCCGCAGGTGGCAGCGACGGGGCCGCAGGTGGCGGCGACGGGGCCGCAGGTGACGGCAACGGGGCCGCAGGTGGCGGCGACGGGGCCGCAGGTGGTGGCGACGGGGTCTCAGAGGGGCCGCAGAGGGGCCGCAAGGGGCCTAGACGGGGCCGCAGAGGGGTCGCAAGGGGCCTAAAATGGGGCGGCGACGGGGCCGTAAGGGGCCGGAAAGGGCGCCGCGAGGGGCCAAAAGGGGGCCGCGTGAGGGCCGTAAGGGCAGCGTGAGGGGCCTTAAGGGGCCGTAAGGGGCCGTAAGGGCAGCGCGAGGGGCCGTAAGGGGCCGTAAGGGCGGCGCGAGGGGCCGTAGAGGGCGGCGCGAGGGGCCGTAAGGGCGGCCAAAGGGGCCGTGAGAGGGGCCACGAAAGGCGGCTCGAAGGTAGGGAGGGCACACAGAGCGCGACTCGGGCAGGAGTGAAGCGCGCTCCGGGCAGGAAAAAAAAAATATCGTGGTGGGCCCTAGGTAGCGTTCCCACTAGGGAACCTGCTCGATACCATGATAATAAAGGAGAATGAATGCATTGAGCAGAATGAGGAGTACAAGTAGTAAACCCTAAAGTGTTGTACCCCATATGAACTGCCCCACTACAGCCTACACAGACTATAGCATATATGCCTGACAATATTGTCAGCAATGACAATCAAAATACGTGTAGAACAAACAACAGAAAGAGGCAATCATCGGTGGCAAGAACTAAAAAAAACACCAGCATCGACGACGACGACAACGACAACAACGACGACGACGACGACAACATCAACAACGACGATGACGACAACAACTATGACAACAACTACAATGACGACGACAACGACAACGACACCGACAACGACAACGACAATGACGTCGACGACAACAACGACGATGAGGACGACAACGACAACGACGACGACAACGACGACGACAACATCGACAACGACGATGACGACAACATCTACGACAACAACTACAACGACGACAACGACAACGAAAACGACATGGCCGTGGACGACAACGACAACGACGCCGAGGACGACAACGACAACGACAACGACGTTGACGACAACGACAATGATGACAACGTGGGCGACAACGACAACAACAACGACGCCGAGGACGACAACGACAACGACGACGACGACGACGACAACGACGACGACGACGACGACGACAACGATGACCACGTGGACGACGACGACAACAACAACAACGACGAGGACGACAACGACAACGCCGACGACGACAACGACGACGACAACGACTACGACGATGACGACGACGTCGAGGACAACGACGACAATGACGACGACAACAACGGCATCAACGACAGCGACAACAACGGCGACAACAACGCAATCGCAAACCTGCAAGTTAGCGTGAGCTCGTTGTTGCGCGAGCCGAGTTTTTGTAGGATGAACATGACCCCTTGGTTGTCCACGCGAACCAACGTGTGGCCGTGTCGAAGACGGTCCATGAAGGTGCGTAGCGCCCAGAGCACGCCTTCCAACTCGCGTCGCATACTGGAGGTTGTCCACAGATTGTCTGGCATGCCAGCGCTTGCGTTGCTCGGTGTTCCGTGAAAGGTAGAGAGGGTGGCACCCCAGCTGTGCGCGCTGGCATCCACCTGGATGATGGCGTCGTAGTGATGCGGATGGTGGAATGGTGCACCGTTGAAACGGTCAAACTGTTCCATCCAGAAGCGCAGTTCATGGATGGCCTCTGTTGACAACGAAACCTTCGAGTGCCATGAGGGTGCGTTGTTGATAAGTTGCAATAGCTCGTGGCTGAAGGCTCGTGCGGTTGCGCCCAAAGTGAGGCTCATCGAAGCAAGCATTCCAATCACTCGAGCGATTTGACGAACGTTCACTTGGTGACCAGCGCATCTGGAATCGATGAGACTTGTAATTGTAGCTCGTAACAGGGAGCGCCGTTCTTCTCCGACCGAGAATTTGCCGACTTGTGTGTTCAACTCGAGTCCGAGGAAGCGAAGCTTTTGTGTGGGGACCAGACGCGACTTTTTCTCGTTGATTACAATGCCGGCATCCCTCAGGATTCCTTACGATTTGTGCGCATGCGGCCCCCGGTTGTTGTGCAGTCTCTGCCAGGATCAGTATATCATCCACATACGGGATAACCCGCCACACGAGAGATCTCCATCGTCGGGCCAACTGTTTGATGAGCTGCATGAAGATGAAAGGGGCCGTGGCCAGACCGAATGGCAGGGATTTGAAGAAGTAGTAGTTGCCTTTGAACTGGAATCCCAAGTACTTCCAGCAGGTGGGATGGATGTCCACGTGATGATACCTGTCAGAATGTTATTGTTCTCTAGCCTGCAGTGGGGTACTCTATAGCGAGTACAACCCCTTTGGGTTTCCTATATGTATCCTGCTCCTTTCAAGTGAACGCTCTCTTCTTCATTCTCGTTCTAAACTTAACATGCTATCAGAGCTTAAAGCTCTTGGCCTGTGGGCCCACTTGCTTCCGCTGCCCTACTGTGTGTCGCGCGCCCCGTGGCGCGCGACATTCTATTTTTCTTCTCGCCACGCGCTCGGAACGCGTGGCGGTTTTCTGCCCGCCGTGCGCCCCAAGGCGCGCGACGGGTTCCTACCTCGTCGCGGCGTCTTGGGGGCCCGCGCACTGGCCCCGACCGTCGCCTCGTCGCGGCGTTTTGGGGGCCTGCACGCAGACCCCTTCCGTCGCCTCGTCGCGGAACTTTCGGGGCCCGCGAGCCGGCCCCTCCAATTGCCTCGTCACGGCGCCTTAGGGGCCTGCGCGCGGTCCCCTCCCGTCGCCCGTCGAGGCACTTTCGGGGGCCTGCGCGGCTCCCTAGCACGTCGCCCGTTAGGGCACCCTGGGGGCCGCGCCCTTCCCCTCCCCTCCCTCCAAATTTCCGCTACAGCAGCAGCCCCTGGAGCAGAAGCCCCTGGAGCAGCCGCCCCAGCAGCAGCAGCACCTGGAGCAGCCGCCCCAGCAGCAGCAGCACCTGGAGCAGCCGCCCCAGCAGCAGCAGCCCCTGGAAAAGCCGCCCCAGCAGCAGCAGCCCCTGGAGCAGCCGCCCCAGCAGCAGCCCCTGGAGCAGCCGCTGTGAAAATCAACGAGAGTGAATGCACTATGAAAGAGTTGGGTACAACTACTCACCCTAATTGGGTTGTACCCCATATAGGCTACCCCACTACAGCCTACACAAAAGCTTAAGCTATAATGTTCTGACACACCCCCATAGGCAAAGTGGGGAAGTACAAGGGGTCACAAGACCTGTCAAGCAAAGCAAAGCAAAGCAAGCTCAGGGTGGATCACAAATTCACCACACATTCCGAGCACAAGGTCAAGGCCACAAGGCCAGTTCACATGTAGGAGTACATATATATATATAAGGCTAGACAAGCAAGAGCAGGTGTATATATATATATATATGTAACAGTACAAGCAAGGTCAAGAGGTGAGCAAGTGAGGCAAGGCAGGCACAAGACTCAGCAGAGTACAGAAGCGTTGATGATCACAAGGCGCAAGCGCCTTGGTGAAGATAACAGCAGTGTTGGCCTCAGAGGCCACGTACGCAAGACGCAGCTGACAACGCTGCTGCACCTCACGAGCAAGGAAGTAGCGGAGAGCTATGTGCTTCGTTCTGTGCTCCAATCTCTGCTCTCGACACAAGGCCAGCATGTCCTTGTTGTCTACGTACAGCACTGGAGGAGAACGAGGCGGTTCTCCGAGGTCAGTCAGCAGGTAGGTGAGCCAGCGAAGCTCCTGTGCAGCCATGGCCCCGGCGTAGATCTCAGCCTCACAACTGGAGCCGAGAACAGAAGACGAGCGAGTAGCCCGCCACGAAACAGAGCCGGAACCAAGGCTGAAGGTGTAACCCTGTGACGACCGCTGCGTAGCCTGGTCGTCAGCCCAAGAAGCGTCTGCGTGCCCAGTGAGGACCAGTGGACTCTGCCCTCCAAGCACAAGCCCCATGCCCGACGTTCTGCACAAGTAGCGCGACACCCTCTTCGCTGCAGCCATGTGCTCTGGTCGGTGTCTCCCAGGAGCAACATAGCGAGCGAGAATGCTAAGAGGGTATGCAAGGTCAGGTAGAGTGCACGTCATCACGTACATGAGGCAGGCAACAAGCTCTGGGTACGGGCCACTCGACTCTACGGACTCATCCGAAGGCAGAGCTGAGAGCGAGTGGCGAGTAGGCAGAGGAGTGGCCTGAGGCGAGGAGTACGTGAAGCCAAAGCGCTGAAGGACCTGCTGCACCATGTGTGACTAAGTCAGGGTAATGGTGCGCCGTGCTCTGTCCCGGGTGATCTGCAAGCCAAGGTAGCTGCGCAGTTCACCCAGGTCTGTGCACGTGTGTCTCTTCTGCAGCTCGGACTTCACGTGGGCGAGTCCAGCAGTGTCCGCTGTGGCAAAGACCAAGTCGTCGACGTACACGAGGATGTAGAACGGCGGCAAAGAAGTGTCGGTGCGCAGAAACAGCGACGGGTCGGCAGTAGAGGGAGCAAACCCAAGAGCCGCAAGTGTAGTCCTCAGTGTGTCGTGCCACTCACGTGGTGCCTGGCCGAGACCGTAGACTGGCCGCCGGAGGCTCCACTGGGTGTCAGGAGGAAAAGACCCAGTGAAGCCAGGTGGGCGGCGCAGCCAGATCTCCTCATGCAGGCTGCCCTGCAAGAAAGCTGTGCTGAAGTCAAGAGAGTGAAGCTCGTAGTCACGGTGAGCAGCTATGTGCAGCAGTACCCGAAGAGTGGTCATCTTCGGGGTGGGAGAGAAGGTCTGAAAGTAGTCAACTCCTTGCCGCTGACTGAAGCTACGAGCCACGTAACGCGCCTTGAAGACAGGCGGAGAACCCGGCGGCCGCTTCACCCTGAAAATCCACATGCCACTAACGATGTTCGCCCCAGGCGGGGGAACCTCGTAACGTAGGTGCCTGTGGACTTCCAGGAAGCCATCTTTGCGTCCATAGCTGCCTGCCACTGAGAGGAGTAGGGACCCTCTATCGCCTCCGCGTAAGAGCGCGGAGTTGGGATGTCTAATGCATCCGGGTCTCCCACAGGGGTAAGCAGTACGGACACAAGATGAAGTGAAGCAGCAGCCAAACACTAGAACTCCTCCTGCCTGTCCTCAAGGACGTGCCAAGGGCACACTCACCCCTGACGGATGGAGGACAGAGAGACTCAGACTCAGCAACAAGACTGGCGGCGTAGTCTAGGCGACAGCGAGCAGCAAAGTCGACGAGCTCAGCAACTAGGGCAGACGCAGCAGTGGACTCAAAGGAAGGATCAGTGACAACAGTAGCAAGGAGACGCGTGACAGTAGGACTGGCAGCACGAAGAGAGTCCGACTCCGGGTCGGCAAGAGCAGGAAGAGAAGACTCAGGAGGAGAAGGTTAAGGGGCACGCAGAGGAGCAGTGGACGGACGCAGAGACATCCGGTGCGTGCCAAGGACAGGAGGAGGACGCTGACGCGAACCGCGACCACTAGTGCGAGCTGCACGGACAGGCGACGCAGGGCGAAACGCAGGCTCACGACGCTCAGCAAGACCTCCAGTAGGACCAGTGTAGGAAGACGGAGCAGGCAGTGGGGAGGCCGGCTGTAACTGTAACCGTGACGGGACAGGCTGTGGACACTCGAAGGGAGGAGGAGGACCAGTAGAAGGCGGGAGACCAAGAACCTGTTGAAGGAGCGGAACAAAGTACGACCGAGGCCGCGCGGCGACTCCAGACACAGCAGGGACAGCACCAGTATCCCCAGCGGCAGCACGAGCACCAGCAACACCTCCAGCTCCAGTACCTCGAGCAGCACTAGTAGCACCCCCAGTAGGACCGCCTCCAGGACCGACAGTAGTAGCCTCCGCGCCAACACCCGCAGCAGCTCCAACTCCAGAAGTACCCGCAGGCCCAGCAGCTCTAGTACTCCCAGTACGAGCACCTCCGGGACCCGCGGCACCAGCACCCTTAGCAGCAGCAGAACCTCTAGTACCCACAGCACCTCCAGCTCCAGCAGCTCGCCTCCACCGCCGGGCAAACCACTCACGCAGCTCCTGTGGAGAGAGTGGCTCCCGGCGAGACGAAGCACCCGGAGAACCGCCAGGCACAGCACCGCCAGACGCCACACGAGTAGACCCAGCTCCCTCGGGCTCAGCACCTCCAGGCTCAGCACCTCCAGGCGTAGCACCCCCACGCGTAGCACCCCCAGGCTCAGCACCCCCAGGCTCAGCACTCCCAAGCTCACCACCCCCAGGCTCAGCACCCCCAGGCTCAGCACCCCCAGGCACAGCACCCCCAAGCTCAGCACTCCAAGGCTCAGCACCCCCAGGCTCACCACCCCCAGGATCAGCACCCCCAGGCGTAGCACCCACATGCTCAGCACCCCCTGAGTCAGCACCCCCAGGCTCAGCACCCTCAGCAGCACCAGAGTCACCAGCAACCTCGACAGGCTCAACAGCGTCTACCTGGGACACACCTGAAGGGGCAGGACCCTGAGGGGGGAGGGGGTCTACCGGGGGGGGACCTGGCACAAGGAAGAGCGGTGGCGAGGGGAGGGACGGAGTGCGGTAGGGGAAGAGACGGTAGTAGGGGACCGACTCGTCGAACGTGACGTCCTGGGAGGACAGAACACGGCGAGAGGTGGGGTGGTAGAGCTGCCACCCTGGCGCGTCAGGGGGGAAACCCATGAAGACGCAGGGAGGAGCAGAAGGGGACAACTTGTCCGCAGACAAGTTGCGGACAAACGCCCGAGATCCCCAGACCTGAAACGCAGACGCATCGCCGACCTTCCCCGTCCACAGCAAAGCTGGGGAGGTCTCCGGCATGGAGACCCTGGGCTGAAGGTTGATCTGATGCGCCGCGTACCGGACCGCAAACGGCCACAGAAAATGGGGGGTAGCCGCATGCATCATGGACGTACGGGCGACGTCCATGACCATGCCAATGCGGCGCTCAGCAATCCCATTTCGCTGTGGAGAGTCCAGAAGCGTGAAGTTCTTGCGGATGCCTCGTGCACGACAGTAGGCTCGCAAAAGGGTAGAGGAGAACTCTCCGCCTCTGTCAGAGTGCAGACGCAGAACAACAAAGTCCGAGCCGAAGCTCCGCCTGAGTTGGAGACGAGCTGCGCGGATCCAGTCGATCAACACCTCAGTGACATCAACCTTGCTGCGCAATGGGAGGACTGTGGTGTAACGCGAGTAGTCGTCAACCACCAGCAGGAAGTAGCGCTCGTGACCCTGTCCACGGACGTGGGCCGGGCCCCACACGTCCATGTGAAGCGTCTGCAGCGGGGCCTCTGTCGGAGGAAACTGAGAGGAGTGAGGGGCAGCCCGCTGCCGCCCCTCGACACAGGGGACGCAGGTAGGGCCAGGCCCCGGAGGAAGGGGAGGGAGGGACCGGGGAAGACCAGAGACAAGGACACGGGAGGCCATGCTTCAGAGACGAAGCAAGGAGGGGTGACCAAGGCGGTGGTGCCAGAGAAGAGTCTCGTGAGAAAGGAGACGACACGAGCAAGGGGCAGACTCAAGACCGGACCTGGACGCTGCAGCAAACACCTGACCCGACGCAGCTACCTGACCAGACGCAGTGACTGGAGGAGACGCAGTGGTCAGCGTGTACAGGCTCGACCCCGGCCGACGTGTAAACGTGGCCAGGTGTCGGCCTGTCCGAGCGTCCGTGCAGTGGGTCACCCGTTGACTCGCAGGAGTGAACTGGTGAACCCCCGCATTCTGTAGGTCAGCACCACTCACCAAGTTCGTAGAGAACGAGGGTAGGTAAAGACCAGACATGGTGCTAGAGGGGGCTGCCGGACACGGGAGAACAGTGGAGAAGTGAGCAAGGGCAGGACCCCCAGAGGGGTCTGCCAGAGAGACTGCAACTGGCCGACCAAGCGGCGTGAGTGTGGTGCGGTCTCGAAAGAAGGAGCGGGAAGCCCTCGAGTCAAGAGTGAAGGTGTGAGAGGCCGGAGCCGATGCGGTACCTGAGAGAGCAGACTCACCCGCACCTGAGGAAGCAGACTCACTAGCACCTAGAGCAGGAGCCGCACCTGTACCTGGAGCAGGAGACTCACTAGCACCCAGAGCAGCAGCCTCACCAGCAGCTAGAGCAGCAGGCTCTATACCCGGTTCAGGCGGTACGCACAGGTGACCGGCACGGTCAGCACTAGTAGGCAATGCATACATGGCAGTGATAATAGCATCATAGTTAAGAGCAAATATATCTACCCTCTGCCTAAGCAACTCCACCCAGTCGGGGAGCTCAGCCTCGTCGCCAAACTCGGTACGCCAGGCGTCGCTCAGACGGGCAAAGCAGCGGGACTGTGTGTGACTAGGTGTCCCACAAGGCTGACCAGTCCGAGCACTAGTGCGAATCACGTAAGAGCTGCGAACATAACTGAGAGACCCTCTACTCTGAGCGTACCACTCACGAAGCTGCTGGGGCGTGAGAGACGGGCGTGGGCGTCGCTGGAGCTGCATCTGGCCGCTGCCAGTAGTAGTAGAAGCAGTAGTGGTAGCAGTAGCAGCGCGGCCACCCCTACAACCCCAACCAGCGTACCACTCACGCAGCGGCTGGGGCGTGAGTGACTCACGCGGATGTCGCTAGGGCTGCATCTGGCTCCGCGAGTAGAAGCCGGAGCAGGAGTAGCAGCAGTAAGGCAGGCAGCAAGGCAGGCCGAAAGGCAGGCAGGCAGGCAAGCAGGCGGCGGGCAGCGCGCTAGCAGGGCAGGGGCTCACCAGTGGCGGGAAGAGCAGGCTCGGCGACTCGGCGACTCGGTGACTCGGCGGTGCGGGCGGCTCGGGCGGCTCGGCGGCACGGCGGCTCGGCAGCAACTGCGGCTTGGCGGCTCGGGCGACTCGGGCGGCTCGGCGGCAACTGCGGCTCAGCGACTCGGCGGCTCGGGCGGCTCGGTGGTACGGCGGCTCGGCAGCAACTGCAGCTCGGCGGCTCGGCGACCCGGCGGCTCGGGCGGCTCAGGTGGCGCTGCGGCTCGGGCGGCTCGGGTGGCTCGAGCGGCTCGGTAGCACCTTGGCGGCGCCGCCGGCTCGGTGGTGACGGCGGGGCCGCTTGGGGACGGAGGCGGGCCCGGGTGGAGCGGCGACGGGGCCAGCAAAGGTGGCGCCGGGGCCGCAGGGTAGGTGACGGGGCCAGCAGAGGCGGCTCCGGGGCCGGGAAGGGCGGCGCCGGGGCCGCAGAGGTAGGCGACGGGGCCAGTAGAGGCGGCGCCGAGGCCAGTAAGGGCGGCGTCGGGGCCAGCAGAGGTGGCGCCGGGGCCGGGAAGGGCAGCGCCGGGGCCGAAGGGGTAGGCGACGGGGCCAGTAGAGGCGGGGCCGGGTCGGGAAGGGCGGCGTCGGGGTCGCCGGGGTAGGCGACGGGGCCAGCCGAGGTGGCGCTGGGGCCAGGAAGGGCAGAGCCAGGGCCGCAGGGGCTGGGGACGGGGCCAGCAGAGGCGGGGCCAGGTCGGGAAGGGCGGCGTCGGGGTCGCCGGGGTAGGCGACAGGGCCAGCCGAGGTGGCGCCGGGACCAGGAAGGGCGGAGCCGGGGCCGGGATGGGCGGCGCCGGGGCCGCAGGGGTAGGTGACAGGGCCGCTAGGGCGGCGGATCGGGGCCGCGAGGGCGGCACGACGCGGCCGCTAGGGCGACGCGACGAGATGGGGCCGCGATGGGGCAGCGAGGGGTCGCGCGATGCTCCCCTGGGCGCCGCGACGGGGTAGCGGGGAGTGGCGCGCCTAGAAGGAACGGGGCCGCGCGCCTCGGGGCGCGCGCCAGAGAGAAAATCGCTTCGCGCCAAAAATAGGTCGCACGCCACGGGGCGTGCGACAGATCGAGTAGCAGCGGAAGCAGTAGTAGGGCCCACAGGCCAGGAGCATATGTGCTCTGAAACCATGTGAAAATCAACGAGAGTGAATGCACTATGAAAGAGTTGGGTACAAGTTCTAACCCTAATTGGGTTGTACCCCATATAGGCTACCCCACTATAGCCTACACAAAAGCATAAGCTATAATGTTCTGACAGCCGCCCCAGCAGCAGCAGCCCCTGGCCCCTGCAGCAGCCGCTCCTGGACCCGGTGCAGCCGTGGGGGGGTGGGTGTGGGGGTGATGGTTGTGGGGGTGTCGGTTGTGCGTGCCGTCCCCTCCTCCTCCTCCTCCTTCGTATCCCACTGCTGCAGCTATCGCTGAGGGGGGTGGATGTGTGGGAGTGTAGGGTTTAGGGTTTAAGGGGGTGCTGTGGGTGTAGGGCTAGGGTTTGAGCAGGGGGTGTGTGAGAGGGGCGTTGGGCAGCTGGGGGAGGTTGAGTGGAGGCAGCAGTCTTGTCGTCAGCAGCACCAGCAGTCCGGAGGCTACAATCTCCGGTAGTCGCCAGTCGCCTGTGGGTCAGTTGCTCGTCTGCCGCTACTTTTAGCCGCGGAGCCAGTTACTCCTGTAGTCTGGGACTTTGCTTCGGTAGCTACTGAGCCAGCAGCTCGTCTGTGTGTCTGCAGCGTCAGCAGTCGCCTCCCATCTTCTCTCCCCCACAGTCTCTCCTCCTCCTCATTTGCCCACTGTGATTAGCTCTAGCCTTACTTACCTATTGTGAACTCTAGCTCTATGCCTGCATGCTGTACTGATTATACCCCACTTTGACTATGGGGGTGTTTCAGATTATAATGCATGTCTAGTCTGTAGTGGGGTACTCAAAAGTGAGTATAACCCCTTTAGGGCTTACTACTTGTATCCCCCTCCTTTCTAGTTTCAACATTCTCCTTCCACAATTCTCTCGACATTTTCCTTACACCCTACACCCTCGAACTTCACCAAGTCACCTAAGCTACTATGGCTCCTAAGCCAAACTCTCGCTAGTTACTTAACATGCTATCAGAGCAGGTCGCTCCCCTTGGGTCGATTCTGTAGGTGGGCTCACCACCTCACTACTTCCGCTGCTACTGCTACTCTCTGTGTTGCACGCCCCGTGGCGTGCAACGGATTTTTCACCCCGTCGCGCGCTCGGAGCGTGCGGCGGTTTTCTGCCCGCCGTGCGCCCCGAGGCGCGCGGCAGGTTTCTACCCCGTCACGCAGCGCGTCGCTCCCGGGAGGCGCTGCGACGGGCGACGGGGACCCGCGCGTCGCCCCTTGTTGCCCGTCGTGGCCTGCGCGCGGCCCGTACAGGCCCGCGCGCGGCCCGTACGGGCTGCACCAGGCCAGCGCGCGGCTCGGGCCGCCTGCGCGCGGTTTGGGCGGCTGTGCCAGGCCTGTGGGCGGCCTGTTCTTCGCTGCCCCTGCGCTGCCCGCTGTCCCCCGTGCCTCTCATGGCGCCCCACCCCTACTGCTGCCCGTTCTCCTGGATTAGGGTTTGGGGGTGGGGGGTATGGGGGTGCAGCTTCTGTGTGCCGTCCCCTGCTCCTCCTCCTCCTCCGTCTCCCAGTGCTGTAGCTGCCGCTGAGGGGGGTGGACCTGTTGGAGCCGTCGGAGTGGTACTAAGGGAGGTGAAGGGGGAGTGGAGCTAGGGGTGAAGCAGGGGGTGTGTGTCAGGGGGAGTGGGACTGTTTGGGGAGGTTGAACGGAGGTTGCCGTCGTGTCGCCAGCAGCACCTGTAGTCCGGGGAGTTGATCCGGTAGCCCAGTCGCAGCCAGCTGTGCCAGTCGCCCGCGGGTTCGTTGTTCGTCTGCCGCTACTTTTAGCCGCGGAGCGAGTTACTCCAGTACTCCGGAGCGTTGTTCCGGTAGCCGCTGTGCCAGTGTGACTCCTGTTGCCCGTGTGTCTGCAGCTTCAACCGTCGCCTCCTATCTCCTCTCCTCTCACTGTCCCTCCTCCTCCTCACTTGTCCGTTGTGACTAACTTTGCTCATAATTGTGAACTTTAAACTATTGCTTCTTGTACTTGTGCTCAGAATGTGTGGTGACATTGTGATCCACCCTGAGCTTGTTCTGCTTTGCTTGCTCTGCTGATTACACCCCACTTTGGCTATGGGGGTGTGTCAGAATGTTATTGTTCTCTAGCCCGCAGTGGGGTACTCTATAGCGAGTACAGCCCCTTAGGGTTTCCTATATGTATCCTGCTAATTTCTAGTGAACCCTCTCTTCTTCATTCTCGTTCTAAACTTAACAATACCCTTACTTGAGATCAACCGATAGCATCCAGTCGTTTGGCTGGATCAACTCCGCTACCCGCGCGAGGCCTTCGTACTTGAATTTGGGAATGCACAAGTGCTCGTTGACCTTCCGCAGGTCAAGGAGGAGCCGACATTTTTCTCGCCGTTCGACCACATTGAGTGGGCTAATGCTTAGTTGTGTTGATCGGTCTGGAGCTTTTGCCGCTGCTCCTGTTCGCAGGAGGTCCTGAATGGCATCGCATGTGAAATTCGAATGCGTCTGGGCGCCTGCGTGGTTTTTCCTTTCGAAAGGTGCCGAGGGTCCATTCTTCCACGGGAACCAATATCCATGTGAGATAATGGACAGGATGAGGCTACTATCGCACCAGGAGCACCACCAGTGTAATGCTTGGTGGAGCCGTCCGCGCATTATAAACACTGTCTTGTCGGTTATCGCGTATTCGTACGTTGAGAGCGACGTCCCGATCCAACGGTTGTCGATATTTGCGTGGGGTTTTCATGCACAATCGGCTATCCCACAACATTAGCGCGTGCGTGAGCGGTTGAGTCACAGCAGGTCGCGCTCTTGAGGCGTCACTGCCTTGAGGTCTCTCTCTCTCTCTCTCTCTCTCTCTCTCTCTCTCTCTCTCTCTCTCTCTCTCTCTCTCTCTCTCTCTAATGGTCCGTATATTGATAAGCCAGAAGGGTACACACATGCAGTGAGAGACAGCCGGTTCTAACACGCAAGGTAACCTAGACTATCCAACCCCACTAAGTTACCTAGAGCTCAAGAAGAGGCTCCAGGACGGTAAAACAGTCCCCAAGGTACAATTCCTGCCCTATCCCTCCTACAGGCGGGTTCTCTGCAGCCGCCGCCTCTCCTAACTTGATCATGAGACCCACGGATTGGGCCCTCTGCAGTGCAACCGACCACCTCTGCCTGAACTGGTGCAGAAACTTCGCGGCATGATAGGATTTGGAGTCGGCGTTGAAGTATCGCCGAGCCGCCGTGTCCGCAAGCAGTTTCAGGAACACAGGGACCTCCGCACAAGGGCAGCCATAGGTCTCTACGGCGAGGGGGAAGAAGCCCACTGTCTCTGGCAGGTTTTCATAGTGCTTGATCTTTTTATCCGCCTGCTCCCTGGCCGCCCATCCCCTTCCTTTCCTAGCCTCCGGGTCCCTGGTACTAATAGGGTCCGTTACCGTCACATCACACACCCAAACCGCCCCACTGCTCCTGTCCGTCATGGTAAAGTCCGCGGTCTGCTCCTCTATGGGGCAGTACACGTTTGTTTCTCTGTGTACGATGAACTCCGCGTCCTGTGCCATGCTGATGCAAGCGTCGCGGAGCTCATTATGAGTATTCGTACGGTGTTTCCCTGTGCCGCAGCGGAAGAGGTGGTTGGGGAGGCGCGGGTCTGTGATAGCGGTGTGGTCAGTACAGTCACAGTTCTTCGGAGTGGAGAAAGGGAGGCCCAGCCGGAAGCGCACGGCGTTGCTGAAGTGTACCGGCCCGATGCGCCGAGAAGAAGCTACTGGTACCGTCGTCAGCCAGTCTCCTGTGCCGTAGCCAGTCAGTGAGAACATTCTCTGCGTGTGCCCAGACAGAGGATTCAGTCTCATTTGCCTTGTCTCTTGGACCTGAACCGCGTACCGACTCCCCTGCACTTTGAGGGCCAGCGTGTGCTGAAGCTTGATGTCTGACCTAGAGAGCCGTTCCTGGTCAACGACGTCGCGTGCATCTGTGGGCAGGGCAGTCTCGCACTCTGTGAGCCAGGAATGGAGCGGTGTGGTGACGTCCCGGGGCAGAATCATGTGGCTGTGTGCTCGGGTCAGTGCTGTGTCTGGTGCTAGCGTCAAGGAGGAAAAGAAGAGTGCGGCTTGTGTGAAACTGGCTACGAAGCCGTAGACCCCTTCCACGAGCGGGTCCGTCAGTCCTAAGCCACCCAGGGACGATGGGAGCGAAGCCTGCGCCCATACTCTCGATTGCTCCGTGCTACACGTCGGGACTTTAATCCCGCAGGATGTCAGGAGCGCAGCCAGTAGGTCCCGCCCCCACTGCGCCCAGGTGTCTCGTGGCAGGAGGTTCAGTGGCGTGGTCCTAGTGAGGTATGCGGCGCGTCTAGAAATGCAGCGGGTCAGTAGCAGGGAGGCTACTTGGGGGTCGGCGCGTTCTAACAGTGGCAGCGGCTTCGCCATTTCCTCCAGCTGCCCTGCCAGGAACTTGGCCGCACCCGCCGCTGGCCCCAGGAAGCTACCTAGAAGGCGTATCCCGTCCTGGGATAACGGGACTCCTGGCGGTAGCTGAATCTCCTCGTCGCCTCTCGTGCTCCATGCCGCACATTTCTGCGGATTGTGTGTAAGCCCCAGCTGCGCTAACTTGCTCGTGAAGAAATTGAATGCTGCTACAGTGTCTGCGTTGTCCCCCAAAAACGTCACGTCGTCTGCATACGCCAAACAGAGAACGTGGGGGTGGGCATCTGCAGTTTCGCGAAGTGCTGGGTGGATCCCTGCTGCGAACAGTAGAGGACCGAGAGGGTCTCCTTGTCTCACCCCGCGTTCACTGTTCAGTGGGTGGCTGGCGAAATTCGAATCAAGGTACAGCTTCGACGGGTTACCGTACGTTAGCCGCACTAGAGGGAGCAGTGACGAAAGGTTGCTGTCGCAAATTCCGTTGATGATTGCTTGTCGCGAAATGCTGTTAAAAGCATTCGAAATGTCTGTCTATAACACCACGCAGCGGTCCCTCGAGTCAACGAAGGCACGTGCAACGTGGATGTTCGCTTCGGCCCCCCCAGGTAGCGCCACCCCGTACTGTAGAGGCAGGAAATGGTCACGTGCAGCTGCCCCAATTGCGGTCAGAGCAGCCTTGCCTGCGAGGCGCGTCAGGCATTCGCCAATTGCAATTGGCCGAACCCCCCCGCCTGGCTTGGACAGCGCTATTAGGCGCGACGCCGTCAGCAGGTCTGCCACTGGCTCGGGTAATTTTCCTGCCAGGATGGTGTTCACTAGGGCATGTAGGTGGGTGCAGACCAATGCGTTGGTTGCCGATGCGTCGCGAAGGTGTTCGAAGGCGGTTCCTGACGGTCCGGTCCCCACACCATTTTCGCACCGACCCAGAAGCTTGGCGAGATCGGCTTGGCTGATTTGCAGGTTCGGGCCTGGTGTCGTTGGCCAGCTCAGCTGCTCGTCATCGGCTCGGGGGTGTTTCGCGCGGAGTTCTTCCAAAACTGCTGGGCCAGGTGGGCAGACTGGGGTTGACTCGAGGGCCAGTACGGCTCGGCGGAGGCTTCCTCGCTTGGCCAGGCATTCCGCCCTGCTGAGAACTCCTGCCTCGTCTGGCTGGTGACGTGGAGGCGGTGGGGTGTTGTTGGCTTCGATCGTGTCAGTGTACAGCTGCCCCCATTCGCCACGCTGGAAAGCTCTGAGACGGGCTTTGACTTCGGGCCACTTCGGTCTTCTTGGCGACGGTTGGCGAAGTGTGAGCCGAGGGAGAAACAGCAGCAGTCGCCAGCCTGCGACTGAGTCAGGGTTTTGCGCGAGGTGTAGGAGCGGGGTGAGTAACACCAGCGAAAATAGCTGACACAAATTGGGCGGTAATCGGCGCGACAGGGATGGCTGACGACTGTCGCAAAGTGCCGCCAAGTCCCAGTCATCGATGGCTGCGAACAGGTCTGATCGTTTCGCCAATTCCCCTGGCGAGAAGTAGCGGGGGAAATGTGCTTGGTTTGCGGACGCGCTGCGAGAGCGCGCTGCCTGATGACTCTGCTCGCGCCTTTGTGCGTTGCTCTGTCCAGGAGTTTGGATTGTGGCCGTCCGATTGATCTGTTGCCTGCCTCCTTCCTCGTCCGCCATATGCTCACCAGCTCGCCTCCCAGTCCCTAGCCTCTCTCCTGCATCATCTGTCTCCTCCTCGTCGTCTTCACTTTGTGGGAGCGGCTCCTCCCTATAAGAAGGGTCCTGTTGTTCCTCCTCCTCATCAGTTCTCTCCAGATTCGTTAAAGCCTGTCTCCCTGCCGCTTGGAAGCCATTCTCCGGTCCACCCCCTGCGCCGCTAGCCGTCACTCTCCCTCTGCCTCGCCCTCCTCGGCCTCGCGATGGTGATTGCTGGGCCGACCGATTATTCGCCAATGCATGTTGGCGCTGCGTCGGTTGCGTTCGGAAAGCCACCGCCTGCCTCCGGAACGGGGACCATGCCGACGGGCTCCCCAACGCTGCCTGTTCCGAGGCTCGTGACAGTAGACGCTGAAATCTTTCCTCGCCCCGCACCGTCGTTTCAAGAGGCCTTGGCGTCTCTTCCTGTCGTGCCGCCTGTTCCCCTCGCGGCGGCGTTTGATGTATCTGCTCCGTCAGTCGTTCCTCGAGTTGCCGACCCTGCTGTTCCGTCAGCAGCCGCCGCGCGGGCGGTTGTTGCTGGCGGCGTGACTGACCAGCCGGAGGGGTCTGCCACCACTGACGTCCAGGGCCACCCGGCGCTTCCCGCCTCTCCGGCTCCCCCGTCTGCGCCGCCTCCGACGCTGGCGCCTCCTCTGCCTGTGCAGGCGGCATCTGCTCCTGCGGTGGCCATGGCTGTTCCCTCTGCGCCTCCCGCGATTGCGCCCTCTGCACCGTCTGCGGGGGCTCCTCTCGTGCCGCCTGCTGATGCTCCCGTTGCCCAGCCGGGTGTTGCTCCGCCTGCTCCGCCCGAGGCGGGTCTGTCTGCGCCATCTGTGGCCGTTCCTGGTGCGCCACAGGTGGCGAATCCCTCTGCGCCGACCGCTCGGCGTCCGCAGTCTCCTGGCCGTCGTCAGCAGCGGCCGCAGTCCCCAGCGCGTCAGGACGTACGCGCGACGTCCCGGCGCCGCCACAATTCTCCGCGGCGCCGCGGCTCTCGGGCGAACTGGGCGGCGCAACGCGGCGACCGAGGCGGCTGGTGGGGGCCGCGTCAGCGGGATGGCGGCTGGGGGTCTGATCAGCCGGTGACGATGGCTGATCTGCAGCGCGCGGTGTCTGCTGCTGTGCGCGAGGAGCAGAACGGGCAGACGAGCCAGAGCAACTCCCCGCGTGTTGCTCAGACCCCCGCGGCACCTCCTCCAGCAGCACCTCCTGCCCTGGCAGCCCCTCGTCCTCCTGCAAACGTTCCTCCTCCTCATGTCCCCGTGGCTGCGCATTATCCGTCCGTGCTGCCCGTTGATCCCGCTCCCCCATCCACAGGTGCGGCGTACTCGTTCTCGGCCCTACTGGGGCCTCAGCGTCTGGTCGCGGTTCCGGAGGTGACCCTTGGTCAGATCTGGCGCCTCTCGGAGGCGCTGCGGGTCGTGCATCTGGTGCAGGTGTATGGTCATGCCGCCCTGTCCCAGGGCGACTCACTGGTGGGCGGCCCTCGGGACGATTGTTTCGCGGCAGCTGATCGCCTCGCCGAGCTGCTAGCGCCCGTGTTGGCTGCGCCCGCGCCGGGTGGGCTTGCGGGGGTCGGGCCCCTTGGTTCTGCTGTGCGTGGGCTGCGGCGGTTGTTGCATGCAGGGACTGGATTCGGGGCGATCGCCGCAGGCACGGTGTTGGTGCGTGAGTTGCATCGCACGCTGTCAGGGCTGCTTGCTGTGTTTGATGCGGATCAGGTCTAGCGTCCGCGTGCCCCGGGAGCTCACCGCGTGTAGATGCGGGCTCCTCTTGCTCCATGCTTCACCTAGGCTAGAGTGGTGTGTGCCATGCGTGTATGTGTGCCAATAGTTGCTTGTTTTGTGTGTTTCTTGCCACCCCTCACGCGCGGCCGAAGGCTGCGCCGTCGAGCGTCGGCCGCCGAAGGCGGCCGGCGCGAGCCGCTCGGTTAGGAGAGAAACCCAACCAAAAACTGAATAATGAAGAGGCCACAAGGCCTGCTGAGGCCTTTATACTAGGACCAGGGAGGCTAGGGAGGCTAGGGGAGGCTTGAGAGGCTAAGTCACTAGGTGGTTCTCTCTCTCTCTCTCTCTCCTCTCTCTCTCGCTCGGTTAGGAGAGAAACCCAACCAAAAACTGAATGCAGTGAGCCGAGCTGCCGTTGTTGTGAGGCGCCCCTGTCTGAACTTCGTCTTTGTCGCGTGGGTAGCCAGCATGCGAAGGAACTGGATTGTGTCTGCCGCCATGGCCCTGTAGGTCTCGACAGCCAGTCCAAAGAATCCGGCATAGGTGGGGCGCCCTTCATATAGCCGATGCTTCCGCTGTGAGGCTTCCTCCGCGGCCCACCCAGGCGGCCTGCGGGCCCTGCTGTCTCTGTTCTGTAAAACTGGGTCTGTCACGGTGACATCCGTTACCCATGTCGCCCCCGACTCCTGGTCCCGTATTGCTAAGTCTGCCCGTTTCCTGAGGATTGGTGGTGAGAACGCTGAGGTCTCATGAAACGTTTTGTAGCCCGCCTCATTAGCAATCCACAGCGCCGCATAGACTAGGGCGTTGTGGGTCCTGACGGCATCACCCCCGTCCTGGCAGCGCAGCAGGTGGTTCGGCAAACTCTTGTCCCCGATCGCCGCGTTGTCACGTTTGCACGGGCACACGTCAGCTACTGGCAACTCCATGCCCAGGCGTAGGCCCAAGGCCAACGAGAACTGACCAGGGGAAATAGAGAGGTCAGCTCTCGTCGGTACCGCATGTAGCCAGTCGCCCGCGCCAGTCCCTCTCAGGCTTATCAGTCTCAGCGCGTGACCTCTGTTGGTGCCAGGCCTGTCCGCCACCGTGTCCCCCAGGAGCTCGACCGCCCGCCGCTGGTTGATTATCTTGGAGAGGCACAGCTGGAGGCTGCGTGTGCCCTTGTTCCCCGTCCTGTAGGCTCCCAGCGCCACCTGTGCCTGGGCTGGCAGCCCCTTCTCTAAGCTTGACAGTGTGCTGCTGTCCGGCGGTGGTGGGCTCCAATCGTGGGAGAGCAGGGCCGTTGCTCTATGTAGCAGGCAGTCCGGAGGAAGATTCAGGTGCTGCAGAAGGATGTGCGCCGCCGTGACAGAAGCGATGTAGGCGGCCGGGGCCTCAGAGACAGGGTCAATGATTCCCAGACCGCCCAGCCGAATCGGGAGGGTGGCCTGTCGCCACAGTAAGCTCTGCTCCAGCTCCGAGTTGGGGATGCGGAGCCTTGCAGCTGTGAGCGCCGAGCCAACCAATGCCTCACTCCAGTCCCTCCACTCCTCAGCGCCCAAGGTCGTCGCCGGCGTCGTCCTCAGCATGTATGAGATGCGCCGGGATATGCTGCGGGAGATTATGAGCATGGCATGTTGCGGGTTTAGCTGAGAGACAAGGGGAAGGGGCGAGGCAGCTTCCCCCAGTGCCGCCCGGACTTGGGCAGTGCAGAAGTCGTCGCTGCCGATAGGGCTGCCAAGGACCCGTATCCCGCCCGGGTCCGCCACCAAGCCTAGTGGTAGCTCCCTGTTATCTCCGTCGTGCTCCGCTCCCCATGCTGATGACTTAGAAATGTTGCAGCGTAGTCCATATTCGGCCAAGTCACCCGCTATCTTGGTGAAAGCACGGCACGCTGCTTCCCGTTGGCCGATAATGGTGATGTCGTCCGCGTAGGCTACCACTGCCACTTCCGGTGTAGTCGCCGAGACGCTCAAGAGGGCGGGCTGGATCGCTGCCGCGAACAAGAGAGGGCCCAAGGGATCTCCCTGTCTGACGCCACGTGTGCTCTGGATTTGGTCTACTCCCAGTCGAGCATCTACGAGCAGAGGCGATGGACCGTCGTACAGATTTCGGACCAGGGGAAGTAGCAGGCTCAGGTTGGACCACTGCAGCGAGCTTAGGAAAGCCCTTCGCTCGACACTGTTGAAGGCATTTTCGATGTCTAGCTGGAGAGCGATGCGGGTCTTTTTCTCACGGAGTAGAGAGCGGACCGTGTGGATGATGCACTCCGCACCTCCTGGAACCGCCACTCCAAACTGAACTGGTAAGAAAAAAATCCCTTATCTTGGGCCCCAGGGTATGAAGCGACGCCTTCGCCACTATGCGTAGCAGGGTTTTGCCTATCGCTATGGGCCGCACTCCCCCATTCGGCTTCTCTAGAGCGATCAGACGGGAAGGCAGTAGCAATTTCCTTACGTGGGAGGCCTGGAAAGTGCTGAGCAGCCGATTTACCATCTTGGCGAAAAGCAGCAGCAGCTCCTCGTTGGCTAAGGCGGGGTCTCTGAGGTGTTCAAAACAAGTCCCAGAAGGTCCTGCTCCAACACCATTCGGGCACTTTGCCAAGATTTCGCGAAGTGAATCCGGCGAAACCGCCAGTTCAGACTCTGTGACTCCGGCAACCCACGCTGGTATCTGACTACCCGCTGCAGGGTGTTTTACTTGCAGCGCTTCGAGTGTAGCCGGGGATGGTTCTGCTAGGGGGCACGTTCGGAGAGCTGCCACTGCTTTCGAGATATTCCTTTTTTCACTAACCCTCCGCTCTAGCGCAAACCCCTTCCTCGTCAGGCTGGTGCCGTACCGGGGCTCCTGTGTCGGGGATGAATCCCGCTTCCTCGAAAAGCCCAGACCACTCGCCTCGTTGGAATTCGTGCAACCTAGCTTCAATTGCAGCCCAGCGACTCCCCAAGACAGGTTCGGGCGCAGGCCTGAGGGTGAGCCTCGGAAGGAACAGCAGCACCGTCCAACCACCTGGGCAGCTGGGGTTTTTATCTAGGCGAAAGAGTGCTGCCAGCAGGCACAGACAGTATCTGTCCAGGATGTGTGGTGGCAGCCGGCGGACGAGGAATGGCTGGTCCCCTCGCTGAAGCACGTTGACATCCCACTCCCCCGCCATGTGCCAGATGGCGTCATCGCCGGCCAGGTCGGCCGGTGAAGGCACATCAGTCTCCTCTGTGGCAGGTGCTTCTCCTTCCGCTGGGTTGCTGGGAATACCCCCCGCCGCCAGTCCAGTTTGAGGTTCGGGGTTGTTCCTCCTCCTGGGTGCCTCCTCGTCTTCGAACGAGATTTCTTCCGAGGTCTCCTCCTCCCCAGCCATAAATTCAGGGTCGGCCCCGGAGTTGTCAGAAACCTCATGTCCCTCATTCGTCTGCGGGATCGCTCTCTCAGGCCTGGCGTGACGCTCCCGCCAGGGGCCAGTCCTCACGGGGATCTCCGATCTGGGTTGTTGGTTGCGCCCTCCCCGTCCGCCTCTCATCCCCCCGCACAAAACCCCTCGTTGTCCCCGCCTAGCCGCTCCCGCCGTTTCAGCCGCTCCGTTGCCACCGCGGCCCGCCGGCATCCACGGCGTGCGGCCTCCCCGTGGTGGTCCCCAGGTTATCGCTCCCAGCCGTGCCGAACTCCTGGTCCCTACAGCCTCTACCGCTACGTTCGAGCCCGCTGCTGCCGCTGTCGTATCTGTCACTGCCGGCGCCCCATTGGTGGCGCGGACTTGGTTTCCCGGCGCCTGCGTCGGCGCGGCCTGCGTCGTTGTCTGCGCGGTGGAGGTCGCCACAGCCGCTTCAACGTGAGATGGCGGCGGACGTGCTGGCCCTTGTGGCGACTGCCCTTGCAGCAGCCAGCCCAGGAGGGGTCCCGGGACGCCAGGTCCCAGCCTTGCTCCAGGCCGCCTCGGTGCTGGCTGGGCGCGGAGCTTCTTCCCGCGAGCGGCGCAAGAGGCGACGCCAGTCCCATGAACCGGTCTACCACTCCCCGCCCAGCCGTGTCCCTGCATGTTTGCGCCCCCGGCACCAGCAGAGGTTCCGGCTGACTCAGCGGCAGGCGGCGCCGTCTCTTCGTTCGGGGGTAGTTGCTGTCGCCTCCCTGCCTCAACCACGACCGCAGCAACCTCAGCCGTCCCCAGCGGTGACGGGGATGCAGCCGACTCCGGTACCATTTGACACTCCTCCGCGGTCCCACCCCCCCCCTCAGGTAGCAGCGGTTCAGGCGGTCGCACCACAGCCGGCGAGGTTAAGCCGCTGTCAGAGGCGGCAGCAGTCTCGGCAGCGGACACTCCCCCCACCGTCCCAGCCGTTTGTGTCCCCTCCTGCGCCATCCTCGTCCCCTCATCCGCAGCAGCTGCGTCAGTCTCCTCCAGCAGCGCCGCACCCTCGGCCTCAGCAGCATCAACAGCCGCCGCCAAACCAGTTTCCGCTGCCCCAGCCCCAGCTGCATCAGCCGCCAGCTCCCCAAGTGCAGCCGTTCCCTCCCATCCCGCCAGCCCCTCGTGCTGCTGCTGCTCCTGTTGCTGCGACGCCACTCCACGTCGAGCAGCGCGTAATGCACGTGGGGACGTGTCTGACTTTGCTGTCGTACGTCCTGGACCAGCTCCATGTGTGTTTGGCGCGCCAGAGTCTCGCCGTTGGGGGGATGGTACCGTCGGAGCAGTCGGTGGCAGTGGCACCAGCAACAAAGATGCTGCATTATCTCCCCTTGATCGGTCTTGTCCCTGGCGCACCTGGTGCAGCGCTCGGGTCCGGGCTTGGGGCAATGATGCGGCTTGCAGAGTCCGCTCAGCAGGCCCCCCTTGGCCTTGTATCACCAGCCGCATCCGTCCTGCGTTGGATGGACGGGAGGCTGTGCTGGATACTCGCCGAGTAGCCGATGTTTTCCCCTTGCCAGCACCCGTGGCGGTGGGCTTGGCCTTGGGCTTCCCCATTGCGGTGTAGGCACGCCCGGGGGTGCTGTTGTTGTTGTAGGTTACTACCACCGCATGTTGTACCACTTGTTGTTATAATTCTTGTCGTCCCCTGTCCTTGCCACACCTCATGCGCGGCCGAAGGCCGCGCTGGCGAGCCGCGGCCGCCGGTTTTGGAGAGTAAACTGAACTCACCAGTGAAGAATGAGCTCAGAAGGGAGCATCTAGGGCCTATATACTAGGTACTGGGCTGAAAAACGGCTAAGGACAAGATCCTACACTAGAGAGGGTTAGAAACGGCTAAGGACTAGGCCTAGCCATCTCTCTCTCTCTCTCTCTCTCTCTCTCTCTCTCTCTCTCTCTCTCTCTCTCTCTCTCTCTCTCTCTCTCTATATATATATATATATATATATCTATGGGCGTGACATGCCCTTGTGCTCCGTGAACTGCCTTGAGACCGACCGTCGTGTGGTCTGGCCTTCGTGGTGTTGGTGCAGCCCTACGGTTTGCACTCGGCTTGTTGTCCGTGTGCGTGCATGTGTGTGTGTATGGAATGGTATGAGGGCATGGGATAATATATATTTCATGCTTATAATTGTGTGTGTATGTAGAGTCATGATGTCGAGTGTGTGTGTCGAGTTAATAGCGAGTTATCGCTAGACGCGTGTTACGCGGTCGTTTGTGTCTCGCGCGCGGTTTCTATTTTTGTCGTGCGCGGTTTCTATTTTGTCGTGTGTCGAACGTTCGGTGTGTCGCAGGTGTGTGCAGCAGACCCATCAAGAACTCAAGGATGAGTTTGTGATGAAGAGCCCGAGCCTTGGTGTCAAGCCTCAAGTGATTTCGAAGCTCGCCAAAAGGGTACACCTCAAGATATTGAAGATACTTACATTACTTTGTGTAGTGTAACATTTCACTTGGTGTAGGCCCTAGTGAAGGGTAGCTTCGAGACCCTTCGTGGTTGGGGACAGTGTGGCACTGTTCCACATCACTGTACCTCGGCTCTTGGAGTTTGTAGGAGCTGGGAGTCATTCCCAACTCGTAACTCTTCATATCTCTTCCTATTTTGTGTTCTAAGACTATAGTGGCTCCCACAGTGCCGTTCGTTCAAACTGACACTTTGTCGTCAATACTTGGTGAAATTGTGCGATCTAAATTGCCTATTGTAGGTGACGTTCAGACGCTCCAGATCCAAGTTGAATCAAGTCATTTAAAGGTGTGACCAGAACGCTATGAACGTTTGAAGCCGCTGTATAGAAATCCGACTGTGCACTCTATCTTTCGTTTTAGGCACATTGGAGCCTACTGTGACTATGACAAGTGGTATCAGAGCCTCTTGGAGCAGTTTCGACAATGGCTGGACCTGAGGAAAGGGGTGGCAGAGGTGCTGGTGGCAGAGGAGAAGCCCAAGCTCAAGGCCAACCCCGTGATTCAGCCATGGCGCCTGTGCAATCAAGTGTTGGCCCATCTAGGGATGAGCCTAGAGTGTTTGGCCTTGACAAGTTCAATGGTGACAACTTTGCTGAGTGGTCCTTCAGAATGGAGAACATTTTTGACCACTATGACCTGCTGGAGGTAATGGAAGGAACGGAGAAGCGTCCCGAGAACGACCCGGAGAAGAGCCCGTGGGTGCGGAAGAGCGCACAAGGCTACCTCCTACTTGGGCAAGCGTTGGGGAGCAGCCAAATCCGTCACATCAAGCCTTTCCAGCGTGAACCAGAGAAGGGACCAAAAGCATGGGCTGCTCTCAAGGGTGTACACGCTCCTGCAACAGCGGCGGTAGTTGTGAAATGAGTAAGCAGGAATGGTGTGAACTATGAGTGAAAGCAGTACAAATGTGAAACCCTAACTGGGTTGTACCCCCTATGGGATACCCCACTACAGCCTACACAGCAGTATAAGCTATAGACATGTTCTGACACACCCCCATAGGCAAAGTGGGGGAGAACAAGGGGTCACAAGACCAGTCAAGCAAGACAAAGCAAAGCTCAGGGTGGATCACAAAGTCACCACACAATCCGAGCACAAGAGCAAGGCCAAAGGCCAGTTCACAAGCAAGAGTACAGACATATATATAAAACTAGACAAGCAAGAGCAGGTATATATATATGTCACAGTACAAGTAAAGTCAAGAGGAGAGCAAGTGAGGCAAGACAGGCACAAGACCCAGCTGGGTGCAGAAGCGCTGATGGTCACAAGGCGCAAGTGCCTTGGTGAACACATCAGCAGTGTTGGCCTCAGAGGCCACGTACGCAAGTCGCAACTGACCACGCTGCTGCAACTCACGAGCAAGGAAGTAGCGGAGAGCAATGTGCTTCGTTCTGTGCTCCAAGCGCTGCTCTCGACACAAGGCCAGCATAGCCTTGTTGTCTACGTACAGCACTGGAGGAGAACGAGGCGGCTCTCCAAGGTCAGTCAGCAGGTAGGTGAGCCAGCGAAGCTCCTGTGCAGCCATGGCTCCGGCGTAGATCTCAGCCTCACAACTGGAGCCGAGAACCGAAGACGAGCGAGTAGACCGCCACGAGACAGAGCCGGAACCAAGGCTGAAGGTGTAACCCTGTGACGACCGCTGCGTAGCCTGGTCGTCAGCCCAAGAAGCGTCCGCGTGGCCGGTAAGGACCACTGGACTCCGCCCTCCAAGCACTAGCCCCATGCCTGACGTACTGCACAGGTAGCGCAATACCCTCTTCGCTGCAGCCATGTGCTCCGGTCTGTGTCTCCCAGGAGCAACATAGCGTGCAAGAATGCTCAGAGGGTATGCAAGGTCAGGTCGTGTGCAGGTCATCAGGTACATGAGGCAGCCAACAAGCTCTGCATACGGACCACTCGACTCTACGGACTCATCCGAAGGCAGAGCTGAGAGTGAGTGGCGAGTAGGCAGAGGAGTGGCCTGAGGCGAGGAGTACGTGAAGCCGAAGCGCTGAAGGACCTGCTGCACCATGTGTGACTGAGTCAAGGTAATGGTGCGGCGTGCTCTTTCCCGAGTGATCTGCAAGCCAAGGTAGCTGCGCAGTTCACCCAGGTCTGTGCACGTGTGTCTCTTCAGCAGCTCGGACTTCACGTAGGCGAGTCCAGCAGTGTCCGCTGTGGCAAAGACCAAGTCGTCGACGTACACGAGGATGTAGAACGGCGGCACGGAAGTGTCGGTGCGAAGAAACAGCGACGGGTCAGCAGTAGAAGGAGCAAACCCAAGAGCCGCAAGCGTAGTCCTCAGTGTGTCGTGCCACTCACGCGGTGCCTGGCGGAGACCGTAAACTGGCCGTCTGAGGCTCCACTGGGTGCCAGGAGGGAAAGTCCCAGTGAAGCCAGGTGGACGGCGAAGCCAGATCTCCTCGTGCAGGCTACCCTGCAAGAACGCAGTGCTGAAGTCGAGAGAGTGAAGCTCGTAGTCGCGCTGAGCGGCTATGTGCAGCAGCACCCGAAGAGTAGTCATCTTCGGGGTGGGAGAGAAGGTCTGAAAGTAGTCAACTCCCTGCCGCTGACTGAAGCCACGAGCAACGTACCGTGCCTTGAAGACAGGTGGAGAGCCCGGCGGCCGCTTCACCCTGAAGATCCACATGCCACTGACGATGTTCGCCCCAGGAGGGGGAACCGCGTCAACGTAGGTGCCTGTGGACTTCCAGGAAGCCATCTCTGCATCCATGGCTGCCTGCCACTGAGAGGAGTAGGGGCCCTCTACGGCCTCCGCGTAAGAACGCGGAGTCGGGATGTCTAGTGCATCCGGGTCTCCCTCAGGGGCAAGCAGTACAGACGCGAGATGAGGTGAAGCAGCCGCTAGACACTGTAACTCCTCCTGCCTGTCCTCTAGGACGTCCGTGCCAAGAGCACACTCACCCCCGACGGACGGAGGACAGAAAGACGCAGACTCAGCAACAAGACTAGCAGCGTAGTCGAGACGACAGCGAGCAGCAAAGTCGACGAGCTCAGCGACTAGAGCAGACGCAGCAGTGGACTCAAAAGAGGGGTCAGTGACGACAGTAGCAAGCAGACGCGTGACAGTAGGACTCGCAGCGCGAAGAGAGTCCGACTCAGGGTCGGCAAGCGCAGGAAGAGAGGACTCAGGAGGAGAAGGCAAAGGGGCACGCAGAGGAGCAGTGGACGGACGCAGAGACATCCGGTGCGTGCCAGGGACAGGAGGAGGACGCTGACGCGAACCGCGACCACTAGCGCGAGCAGCACGAACAGGCGACGCGGGGCGAGACGCAGGCTCACGACGCTCAGCAAGACCACCAGTAGGACCAGTGTAAGGAGAGGGAGCAGGCAGTGGAGAGGAAGGCTCCAGTAGGGACTGCGACTGGACAGGCGGTGGACCCTCTACTGGAGGAGAAAGACCAAGAACCTGCTGAAGGAGCGGAACGAAGTACGGCCGAGGCCGCGCGGCAGCTCCAGTCTCAGCAGGGACAGCACCAGCACCCTCAGCGACAGCACCAGCGCCACCCACACCTCCAGCGGCAGGACCAACAGCAGTAGGCTCAGTACGAACGCCCTCAGCAGCTCCAGCTCCAGGAGGACCCGCAGGTCCAGCAGCTCCGGGACCGGCAGCACCCGCACCCTCGACGATCGAAGAAGCTCCAGCTCCAGCTCCAGCAGCACCTCCAGACTCAGCAGCACGCCTCCAGCGGCGAGCGAACCACTCGCGCAGCTCCTGTGGAGAGAGGGGCTCCCGGCGAGACGCAGCAGCAGGAGAAACCCCAGGCTCAGCAGCTCCAGACGTAGCACCCCCAGGCTCAGCAGCTCCCAGCTCAGCACCCCCAGGCTCAGCAGCTCCCGACCCAGCACCCCCAGACCCAGCACCTCCAGGCACAGCACCCCCCGGCTCAGCACCCCCAGGCTCCGCAGCCACCGCAGTAGCACCCCCAGGCACAGCACCCCCGCGCACAGTACCCCCAGAGTCAGCACCCCCAGGCTCAGCACCCGCAGCAGGACCAGAGTCACCAGTAACCTCGACCGGGTCAACGGCGTCTACCTGGGACACACCTGAGGGGGCAGGAACCTGAGGGGGGAGGGGGTCTACCGGGGGGGGAACCGGCACAAGGAAGTCCGGGGAAGGGGGGAGGGAAGGAGTGCGGTAGGGGAAGAGACGGTAGAAGGGGACTGACTCGTCGAACGTGACGTCCTGGGAGGACAGAACACGACGAGAGGAGGGGTGGTAAAACTGCCACCCTGGGGCGTCAGTGGGGAAGCCAAGAAAGACACAGGGAGCAGCACGAGGGGACAGCTTGTCCGCAGACAAGTCGCGGACAAACGCCCGAGATCCCCAGACACGGAACACAGACGCATCGCCAACCTTCCCTGTCCACAGCAAGACTGGGGACATCGCAGGCCGAGAGACCCGGGGGTGAAGGTTGAGCTGATGCGCCGCGTACCTCACCGCAAACGGCCACAGAAAATGGGGGGCAGCCGCATGCATCATGGACGTACGAGCGACATCCATGACCATGCCAATGCGGCGCTCAGCAATCCCATTTTGCTGTGGTGAGTCCGGAAGCGTGAAGGTCTGGCGGATCCCCCGTGCACGACAGTAGTCTCGCAGAAGGCGAGAAGAGAACTCTCCGCCACTGTCAGAGTGCAGACGCAGAACAGGAAAGTCCGAGCCGAAGCTCTTCCTGAGCTGGAGACGAGCCTCGCGGATCCAGTCGATCAGTACCTCAGTGACCGCACCCTTGCTGCGCAAGGGGAGGACTGTGGTGTAACGCGAGTAGTCGTCAACCACCAACAGGAAGTAGCGCTCGTAACTCTGCCCACGGACGGGGGCTGGGCCCCACACATCCATGTGAAGCGTCTGCAGGGGAGCCTCTGTCGGGGGGAAGTGGGAGGAGTGAGGAGTAGCCCGGAGGCGACCCTCGACACAGGGGACACAGGAAGGTCCTGGCCCGGAGGGGAGAGGAGGGAGAGACTGGGGAAGACCAGAGACAAGGACACGGGAAGCCATGCTCCGAAGACGGGGCAAGGAGGGGTGGCCAAGACGGTGGTGCCACAGGAGAGTCTCGTGAGACAGGAGGCGACAAGAACAGGGGGCAGACTCAGGACCTGACCGGGACGCAGCAGCAAGTACCTGACCCGACGCAGCCACCTGACCAGACGCAGGGACAGGAGGAGACTCAACGGTCAGGGTGTAGAGACTCGACCCCGGCCGACGCGAGAACGTGGCCAGGTGTCGGCCTGTGCGAGCCTCCGTGCAGTGGGTCACCCGCTAACGCGCAGGAGTGAACTGGTGAACACCCCCATCCTGCAGGTCCGCTCCACTCACCAAGTTCGTAGAGAACGAGGGAAGGTACAGACCCGACAGGGTGCCCGAAGGGGCAGCCGGACACGGGAGGACAGTGGAGAAGTGAGACAGGACAGGACCCCCAGAGGGGTCAGCAAGGGAGACCGCAACTGGCCTGGCGAGCGGCGAAAGGGTAGTGCGGTCTCGAAAGAAGGAGCGAGAAGCTCCGGAGTCAAGTGTGAAAGTGAGGGAGGACGAGGACGACTCAGTACCTGAGAACGCAGTCTCACCAGTACCTGAGAGCGCAGACGCACTGGCACCTAGAGCAGCAGCCTCACAAGTACCTAGCGCAGCAGTACCAATGCCCGGGTCGGGCTGGAAACACCGGTAACCCTCATTCTCCTCACTATAATCCACAACATACATAGCAGTAAGGATAGCATCAAAATCAAGATCAAAGATCGCTACACCAGCCCTGAGAAGCTCATCCCAGCGAGGGATCTCACTAGCCCCAGGGAACTGCTGACGCCAAGCGTCCGTCAGGCGGCCAAAGCAGCGCTGGGTGGCGTGGGCACCCCCACACTGCTCACCCGCGCGGTCGCCGGAACGAAGAACGTAGGTGCAGGGACCAGTACCCCCACCCCTCTGACGCCCAGCGTACCACTCACGAAGCTGCTGAGGCGAAGGGATGTCCCGTGAGCGCTGCTGCTGCTGCCGGTGCGAGCGCTGGCCACCACCACCGCCGCTACGCTGCTGGGTACCACCCCGACCAGCTCCACCTCCTCCACCACTACTGCCTCCGCCGCTGCCGCCTCCACTGCCTCCACCTCCGCCGCCTCCACCTCCGCCGCTGCCTCCACCACCACCGCTGGCACCACCACCACCGTCTCCGCCGCTGCTGCCACCACCACCACCACCACCCCCGCCACTAGTCCCGCCGCCACCCCCACTCCCTCCGCCGCCACCGCCGCCACCGCCACCGCCCCCCCCAGCTCCACCCGCGCCCTTGCCTCCCTTGCCCTTGCTGGAGCGACGTCTCCCACTAGGGGCAGACGCCGCGCCGACCGACTCAAGACCAAGCAGGTCGGCAGCAGCAGCAGAGGCAACAGAGGGCAGCAAGGGGGAAGGAGAGCACCCCTCAAAGATGGGGGTGCGAGGGTCACCACGAGAAGCACCTACAGCGACTATGCTCTTCTCCGCTGCAAGGAGGGCCTTCTCGAGGAGGTCGACGGTGAGAGTGGTGGGACAGACTGCGAGAAAGTGGTCCCTGACGACGCGAAGGGAGTCAGGGAGGCGCGCGACTACGTAGTAGAGAGCGATGTATATGGGAGGGGGGTTCCTAGCGCAGAACTCAGCAGGAAGGGCGGCGCGGTAGCGAGTGTCACTAGTGCGGAGGTGCGTAATGAGGTCAGCGACAGTGGGAAAGGCAAAGAGGTCAGGAAAGAGGTAGGGAAGCATGAGACGGCTCAGTGCAGCAGTGGCAGGGGAGGAGTAGCGCGCAACTACAGCGTCGTACAAGGTCTGAGCACTCTTGTACTGACTAAAGTGCGCACGCTCAGAGGTAGGGAGGTGGCGACGCACAGCAAGACGTGCAGCAGCATCGCGGGTGGCCCACTTAGAGCGGACAGCGGGATCAGCATCAGCAGCAGGAGCAGGAGAGGCGCCAGAGGTGAGGTCAAAGAGAGAAAGGTCATCAGCCCTGTCGCACTGTAAGAACAGCTGCAGGTCGTCTAGCCAGACCTCAAAATCAATGGCGCGACCCTCAGCGTCAAAAGCTAGGACACTAGGGGTAGCCATGACGACGACTGTGAAGCAGTGCAAGCAGTAGGGGGGAGAGCACGCAGTGACAGTGGGACTGTGCTCACCAGGCAGGGCAGGTCGCGCAGCTCGACAGAAAAGCAGAACGGCGACCGGGCGGCTCGGGTGTACAGCGGATCGGCTCCCGGGCGGCTCGACGGCAGGGCGGCTCGGGTGCAGGGCGGCTCGGCTCCCGGGCGGCTCGGCTGCAGGGCGGCTCGGGTGCAGGGCGGCTCGGCTCCCGGGCGGCTCGGCTGCAGGGCGGTTCGGGTCCCGGGCTGCTCGGCGACAGGCGGCTCGGGTCGCGTAGAAGTGAGACGGGGCGGGGCCGCGTCAGGGCCGGCGGTAGGGCCGCGTAGGAGCCGGGGCAGGGCCGCGAAGGAGCCTGGGCGGGGCCGTGATAGGAGCCGGGGCAGGGCCAAGTAGGAGGCCGGCGGTGGGGCCGCTTAAGGGGCCGGCTGCGGGGCCGAGTAGGAGCCAGCTGCGGGGCCGCGTGAGAGCCGGCGCGGGGCCGCGTAGGAGCCGGTGGCGTGGCCGCGTCAGGGCCGCGTAAGGGGGGGGGGGCCGGCGCGGGGCCGCGTAAGAGCCGCGTAGGAGCCAGCGCGGAGCCGCGTAGGGGCCGGGGACGGGCCGCGTAAGAAGCCGGCGCGGGGCCGCGTAGGAGCTGGCGGCGTGGCCGCGTAAGGGCCGCGTAAGGGCCGCGTAAGGGGCCGGCGCGGGGCCGCGTAAGGAGCCGGCGGCGTGGCCGCGACAGAGTGGGCGGCGAGGCCGCAGGGGAGAGGGCGACTCGAGGGGTCGCTAAAAAAATCGCGCCTCGGGGGCGCGCTTCGGTGGGCCCAAAAAAAAAATTTCGGTCCTGGAGGGACCTAGCTCTATACCATGTGAAATGAGTAAGCAGGAATGGTGTGAACTATGAGTGAAAGCAGTACAAATGTGAAACCCTAACTGGGTTGTACCCCCTATGGGATACCCCACTACAGCCTACACAGCAGTATAAGCTATAGACATGTTCTGACAGTAGTTGTGGTGTTGGAACGGCAAATGGCGACGTTACGAATTGAAGAGGATGAAGCGGTTGAAGAAGGGGTGCAGAAATTCTTCGACTTGTTGACGCGGCTTGAGGGAGCGGATTTGAACTATAGTGAGCTCCAAAAGATGACCAAGTTGCTGGCCCTACTCCCCGAATCATGGTCCTCGCTCATCATCAACCTGAATCGCGACTTGCCCCGCCTCTCGCTCGAAGACGTGAAGCGGGCTATCCTTCAAGAGGATTTCCGCCGCCGTGAGTTGGCGAGTGCGGATGGCGCTGGGGCAGCGAGCATCGGCCGTGGATATGGTCAAGGAAGAGGCAGAGGACGAGGGGGAGGAAGGTTTGGTGGTAGCAACTTCGGCGGAGGCCGCGGGAGTGGCGGTTACGGCAGCGACGACAAGAGCTACGGATGCGGTCGCGGCCGATTCGACGGCGAGTGTCACTATTGCCACAAGAGCGGACACATGTGGCGCGACTTCTACAAACTCCCTGATGGTTGGACCCCTGCTCAAGGCCAAGAGGGTAGAGGAGCAGGAGGAGGGAGAGGACGAGGCCGTGGAGGCCGTGGCGGTCGCGGTGGGGGAGCTGCAAACATGAAGAGCGGAGACAACGACAAGAACCCGAGCGACGATCGATACCCGGGTCTATTCTACTTCGTGTCGACGCAAGCACCGGCTGGTTCAGAGAAGGATGAAGGCTTTGAGGAGCCAGCAGCTGTGGGGAAGGTGACCCTACACCCCCTGGACTATTGGGTGATTGATAGTGGCGCTACCTATAGCATGACACCTCGCCCGGACTTGCTCACCGAACTCGAACCGTCACCGGTGAAGCATGTCACATCGGCTTTGGGGCAGCGAGCAGAGGTGAAAGGCATGGGGAAGGCCATGTTCAAGGGTGCTGATGGGAAGATGGTGGGCCTCAAGAACGTGCTTTGGGTGCCTAGCCTTGCTGCAAACCTGATTTCCGTGCGGCGGTTGGCAAAGGCCGGCATGGACACTAGCTCGAAGGGAGCCAAGACCTACACCGCAAGGCTTGGCAATCGGGTTCTTTGGGACCTTCATGAGGACAGGGATGTCTACAACGAGATGTGGCAAATCCCAGTGGTCCCTATGCCTAAGGAGAGGCAAGTGGCAGCAAGCGCCAGCACCAAAGGTGAAGCGGTTGGTAGCGGCGATTGCGCGGACGGTCGCGCTAAGGAGAAGGAGTCCAAGAAGTGCAATCTTGGAGGGACCAGCAAGCTTGGTGAACCTATGGAGAGAGGTGCAGCAGCCAAGGAGCAGCAAAAGGGTGAGGAGAACCCCGAGGCAGCAGCGGAGGAGGACTACGGAGAGAGTATGTGGGGCGCTATTACGAGCGCGGCATTCTCCAATCCAACATCGGCTACGGGGGAGTGTGATTGGCTCACCTTGCATCGGCGCATGGGGCATGTGGCCCTGCCCATCTTGCAGCAGCTAGTAAAGAATGAGATGGTTGCTGGCATACGTGTGAAGGGGAGCCCGATGAGGTACTTGGCTGCCCGACGTGCATGCAAGCCAAGTTCACCCGTTTCCCATTCTCTAGTTCGGAGGCAACGGCTAAGGCACCACTTGATGAGGTGGTGATGGACGTGGTGGGCCCCCTGAAGCTTGGAGCTGCTGGAGCTGAGTACTTCCTCACTATTGTGGGCGTCTACACCTGTATGACTTGGGTGTACATGCTGGCCAAGAAGAGCGACGTGGCTGAAACGTTGAAGGCGGAATGGTTCCCGATGGTGGAGCGGCAACAAGACCGTCTAGTCAAGTCAATCCGCACCGATCGAGGGGGAGAGTTCCTGAGCAAGGAGTTTGGGTTGTGGCTGAAGAAGAATGGTATTCGGCACTCCCTCACCATGCCATACTCCCCTGCAATGAATGGCATCGCCGAGCGAGCGAACCGCACAATCACGGAGGCGGCACGCGGGCTGCTCATTGAAGCCGGGCTACCCAACTATTTCTGGCCAGATGCGGTGCGGAGCGCGTGTGTGGCCAAGAACCGAGCCTTGACTCATGTGGAAGCAGACAAATGGGTGCCCTATGTGGAGTGGCTAGGAAGGAAGCCAAAGGTGGATATGCTTCGGATGTTCGGGTGCATGTGCATGGCGCTCGTGCCTAAGCATCTTCGGCACAACAAGCTTGGTGCCAAGGCGGTGTGGGCCGTGCACTTGGGCATGGCTCAAAACAGCAAGGGATGGTTTCTTTGGGACCCATTCACCAAGAAGTTCTTGGTGAGCAGGGACTGCAAGTTCATGGAGAACTTCATGTACAAAGATTGGAAGGCGGAGAATGAGGCGAAGATAGGCGTGCGGTTTGGGGAGGTGAAGAGTTCCGGCTTGGAGCATGTGGAGCTGCCTTTGGAGCTGAGCAGCGGCAGCACAACCACGAGGCAATCCTCCCTTGTGAATGGGGGAGAGGAGGCCAATGATGCAGAGGAAGAAGAGGAGGAGGTGCAGCAAGTGAGCGAGCGTGCACCGACACTCCCTTCCCGTACTACGATTGCTCCACGTATTCGAGCCACACCGCAGCAACGCCAAGGCCTTCAAGTCCCTGCAGCTGAGGAGGAAGGAAGGGGGAAGAGGAGAGTCCAACCCCCTAATAGGCTGACCTATGATGCACCGGGAAAGCAGGGCAAGACAGCCCTGGCCGGAGCGGCAATGATGGTTGGAGACGACGAGGAGAGTGACTACGAGGAGTGTGCCTTCGCGTTCTTCTCTCCGGTGGAGATGCCGGGAGAACCAGCAACTCTCAAGGAGGTTTTGGAGAGTAGTGATGCTGAGGAGTGGAAGAAGGCCATGGAGAGTGAGCTGAAGAGCATCAAGGAGAATGACACGTTTGAATTGGTGGAGCTACCGGAGGGGCGTACGGCGATAACGTCCAAGTGGCTCTTCAAAATCAAGTCGGATGCCGACGACAAGATCGAGCGCTACAAGTCTAGGCTTGTAGCCAAGGGGTACCAGCAGAAGGAGAAGGTGGACTTCAAGGAGCTGTTTGCCCCTGTGGTGAAGCCGACGATGCTGCGAACCCTATTCGCGGGAGCCGCCATCAAAGGATGGGTGGTGAAGCAAATGGACATTGTGACGGCATTCCTTAACGGCATCCTTGAGGAGGAGATTTTTATGGCGCAGCCAGAGGGGTTTGATGATGGTAGTGGCAGAGTGTGGAAGCTGAAGAAGGCCCTCTATGGGCTGAAGCACGCCCCTAGGCAATGGTACATGAAGCTGCGCGAAGTGTTGGAGGGGATCGGCTTCACTCCCTCAACGGCCGATCACTCCTTGTTCATGCTTGGCGAGGGGGAGCAGAGGAGCTTCATGGTGGTTTATGTGGATGAAATTCTTATATTCTCACCCTCCTCTGACCTTGTGAAGGAGGTGATGCTGAAGCTGCATGACAAGTTCAATTGCAAGTCCCTTGGTGACGTGAACTTCTACCTTGGGCTCCACATCGAACGAGACGTGGAGAAGCGGAGCATGCGAGTGCACCAACGGAAGTACCTGGAGGCGTTGGCTGCCAAATTCGGCCAGAGTGAAGGTCATGTGGCTACTCCCTTTCCCTCTAGATTCAAGTGTGTGAAGGGACCAGAGGAGGAGAGCGTTGGAGAAGAGGAGAGGCGCCGTTTTCACTCGTTGGTGGGCAGCCTCATGTATGCGGCGGTAAACACCCGACCGGACGTCGCGTTTGCTACCGGGCAGTTGGCTAGGGTTGTGCAATGCCCTAATGAGGAGTAGGTAGCAGCTAGAATGAGGGTGGCCAAGTATCTTGGCCAAACACCGACCGTTGGGCTGCAATACTCGGCGGTGGCACAAAGGCGCCAAAAGGGCGCGGATGGTGTTGAACCCGGGCGTTTGTTCCTCACTGCCTACTCAGGTGCATCATATGCATCGGAACCAGAGGACATGACAAGTGTGGGAGGCTTCATATGCTGTGTTGGTGGAGGCCCAACTGCTTGGGAGAGCAAGAAGCGGGTTGACCAAGCTTTGAGCTCGGTGGAGTCCGAGTACATGGAACTCTTCCGTGCCGTACGGGAGATTGTGTGGCAGCGGCGTTTGTTGGCTGAATTGGGGGAGGAGCAGCAAGGACCTACCCCACTCTACTGTGACAGCCAGGGTGCCATTGCTCTTGCTAAGAACCCTGTGTTGCATGGACTCACAAAGCACATGAGGGTGAAGTGGCATTGGACGAGGAGCATGGTGACCGCGGGTGAAGTTGAGTTGCGGTACGTGAAGACCACGGGGCAGCCGGCTGACATGATGACTAAGAGGCTGGTGGAGCAGCAGCATTGGAAGTGTTGCAAGCTGGCTGGGATGGCTCTGAACTGAGAGAGCAACATATCCTAAGGCCAACAATCCGAGGGGGAGTTTGTTGGTGCAACCCTACGGTTTGCACTCGGCTTGTTGTCCGTGTGCGTGCATGTGTGTGTGTATGGAATGGTATGAGGGCATGGGATAATATATATTTCATGCTTATAATTGTGTGTGTATGTAGAGTCATGATGTCGAGTGTGTGTGTCGAGTTAATAGCGAGTTATCGCTAGACGCGTGTTACGCGGTCGTTTGTGTCTCGCGCGCGGTTTCTATTTTTGTCGTGCGCGGTTTCTATTTTGTCGTGTGTCGAACGTTCGGCGTGTCGCAGGTGTGTGCAGCAGACCCATCAAGAACTCAAGGATGAGTTTGTGATGAAGAGCCCGAGCCTTGGTGTCAAACCTCAAGTGATTTCGAAGCTCGCCAAAAGGGTGCACCTCAAGATATTGAAGATAGTTACATTACTTTGTGTAGTGTAACATTTCACTTGGTGTAGGCCCTAGTGAAGAGTAGTTTCGAGACCCTTCGTGGTTGGGGACAGTGTGGCACTGTTCCACATCACTGTACCTCGGCTCTTGGGGTTTGTAGGAGCTGGGAGTCATTCCCAACTCATAACTCTTCCTAACTCTTCCTATCTTGTGTTCTAAGACTATGTTGCTGCCATAGTGGTGTTCGTTCAAACCGACGCTGTGTCGTCAATACTTGGTCAAATCGTGCGATCTAAATTGCCTAGTGTAGGCGAGAATAAGACGCTCCAGATCCAAGTTGAATCAAGTCATTTGATGTTGTGACCAGAACGCTATGAACGTTTGAAGCCGCTGTGCAGAAATCCGACTGTGCACTCTATCTTTCGTTTTAGGCACATTGGAGCCTACTGTGACTATAACAGGACATACCCAGGGAAGGATGTGCAGCTGCTGACCCGTCTCCTCATCGAAGGGAATGCTGAAAGAATCGGTGATGACGTTGCGGCCTGTCATGAGCTCAAGCATGAGAATGCCGAAGCTGCAAACCAGGACACCCCAAGGAGAGGAGAGTCGAAGATGAGAGGAGAGGAGAGGAGAGGAGAGTAGAGGAAGTAAACCATAAGACGCGTCCACCATCAGAAAGTAACCAAAATAAGGACATAAGAGGCTCATGGCTCACCTGTAGACATCAGTGGCGGTGGTGGCCTTGTTGGTTGCGGCATAAGAGGGGTCCACATAGCCCGGTGTTCCCAGCACTCGCGTGCTCTGTAGTGTTGTGCCCTCGCCCTTCCTCACAAGCCCAAAATCTGAAATCTTAGTCTGCACTCATGCATAGAAGAGAATGGATATAGGCAGGAGTGGATGCACGGTGAAATCTACTGGAATTTGATGTCCTGTCCACCCATGTGGATGCACTCACACATCAAGTACATGAGGCGCACACACAGGCCACCCATGTGTGCATGCCCGTTCATAGTAGTGCAGCTGCACGCACGGTTTGGTTGAGCAGGACGTTGAGCAGACTTACCTGCATGCGGTCATCAAGCAGGATGTTGGCGGGCTTGATGTCGCGGTGAATGATGGGGAAGCTGTGGAGATACTCAAAGCCGCGTGCCGCCCCCACCAGCACTCCCACCCGCTGCTCAAAGCTCAGCGGTGTTGCTGCCTCTGCAGGGGCCAGCGCATAAGAATGATGGGCGAAGGGGATGCGAACGGACGCAATGGAGGGGTGGAGAGAGGAGTCCGTGAGAAGCAGGCAAGAAAATGGGAGCATAGCTAAGGAGGGATACCTGCCAAGAAGGCCTGTATCAAGGAGGCATGCATGAAGAGGCATACCTGGAAGGCAGCCAACTAGGTGGGAGCATACCTGCTAAGCACATGCATGCACTGTTAGAAAACACACCTTTCCCGATCCATCGCGAGAGGTCCCCATTGGGCATGAGCTCGTAGATGAGGATTTGCTCGACCCTTGTCTTGCGGATGATGCCGATTGAGAAGCCGAGTAGTTTCACCAGGTTGGGGTGGTCATTTGTGGCCATCGCACACACCTGCCACGCATAGTACAGCACAGTTCAGTGATCCATCTGAATCTGCTGCGTGCCGGAATGCCGTGGGTTTGTGACACACACACGAGGTTGGTTGGGGTGGTCCTTTGTGGCCATCGCGCACACCTGCCAGGCAGGCATACCAGTGGGCCCCTGTGGATAAAACACACGGTTCAGTGATCCATATGACACAACTGCCTACCACAATTCTGTGGTTATCTGTCTCGCACGCACGCCTCACACAAACAACGTGATACATACAGAATAGGGTGTAGCTTGCACGCACACCCCACACAAGTAACGCCACGGTGGCACAGATTTGAGGCGCCTCAGAACTGTAACCCTTGTTTAGCAATGTGTGGATCGCTGTGCAATGCTGGATCCGTGCAGCACAGCAAACCACACACGACCACGCTGGCACACCTCTTTATCGAAGTCGGTGGTGACGGTCCTGGCTCGCTTCACGGCCCACTGAGTGGTGCCATCGGTGGGAGAGACGCCGTGATACACGTCATCAAACCCTCCCGTGCCCAGCAGGTTGGCCTGGGACCATCCGTTGGTTGCTTTCGCCACCGTCGCCAGTGAATACTCCTGACACACCTGCGCTGCCGCCTTGCTGCTCACCAGCGCTGTGCGGAGGAGGAGACACGGAGAAAGGGCAGGCAGCAGATGTGACTCAGGGTTGAAAAGTTTGGGAAGCCAAGGGAGGAGGCGCCTTGGTGCTCATGCAGGTTGCAGGGAAATGATGGGGGGATCGAAAGAGAAAGGGGCGAGTGAGGAGGCAATGAAGGAGAAGGGGAGGGAGGCACAGGGAGGTGATTGGAAGTGGAATGAGAGGAGTATCAAAGAATCATTATGGCAACCCAGGAATCACAGGGCCGGCAAGAAAAGGCAACGTTAGGTGGGACATAGTGTGAGGTGGTATGAAGTGTGAGGTGGTGTGAAGTGTGAGGTGGTGTGAAGTGTGAGGTGGTGTGAAGTGTGAGGTGGTGTGAAGTGTGAGGCGGTATGCAGTGTGAGGCGTGACGCACGTTTGTCGAAGCAGTAGAAGTAGAGGAGTGCAGCAAACACCGCTGTGACAGCAACAGCAACCACAATTCCTGTAATGACGCCCCAATGAAGTGGCTTGCGCTTGCCGCCTGTAGATGGAATAGGGGTCTCGAATGTTTCTATCAACAAGTAATTGAAACATACGGTACAGCAGAGCAGCACATCTAGGAGTGGAGAGGGCAGCAAAGAATTAAGAGAGAACAGATTGGCGGGTCAAAGGCTCGTGCTTGGATGGAAATGTGCTTATTGTAGCAGGGCACAGCACATCTAGGAGCAGGACCGGTAGAGGGCGGAAGACCAAGAACCTGCTCAAGGAGCGAAACGAAGTACGGTCGTGGCCGCGCAGCACCTCCAGAACTAGCGGGGACAGCACCAGCACCCCCGGCGTTAGCTCCAACAGCTCCTCCAGTAGCGCTAACTCCAGCACCCAGAGGAGCACCGGCTCCAGCAGCACCTCCAGCTCCAGCACCTCAAGCAGCACCTCCAGCAGCACCCCCAGCTCCAGCACCGCCAGCAGCTCCAGCTCCAGCAGGACCACTGGAAAACGAAGCAGCTCCAGCTCCAGTACCTCTAGCAGCACCTACTCCAGCAGCACCTGCAGCTCCAGCACCGCCAGCAGCTCCAGCTCCAGTAGCACCGCCAGCTCCAGTACCTTCAGCAGCTCCAGCTCCAGTAGCACCACCAGGCCCGGCAGCTCCAGTACCTCCAGTACGAGCACCTCCGGGACCCGTGGCTCCAAAACCCCCAGCAGCCCCAACAGCAGAAGGACCTCCAGCCGCAGTAGAACCTCCAGCGCCGGAAGCACCACCAGCTCCAGCAGCACGGCGCCAGCGCCTAGCAAACCACTCGTGCAGCTCCTGCGGAGAGAGTGGTTCCCGCCCGGACGAAGCACTAGAAGGACCTCCATGCCCAGCACCACCAGACTCCACACGAGTAGGCCCAGCACCCTCAGGCTCCGCACCCCCAGACTCAGCAACCCCAGGCTCAGCACCCCCAAACTCAGCATCCCCAGGCTCAGCACCCCCAGACTCACCACCCCCAGGCTCCGCACGTTCAGGCTCAGCACCTGTAGCAGCACCAGAGTCAACAGCTACCTCGACAGGCTCGACCGCGTCTACCTGAGACACACCTGAGGGGGCAGGACCGTGGGGGGGGGAGGGGGTCTACTTGGGGGGGGACCTGGCGCGAGGAAGAGCGGCGGGGGGGAAGGGGAGAAGTGCGGTAGGGGAAGAGACGGTAGTAGGGAACCGACTCGTGAAACGTGACGTCCTGAGAGGACAGAACACGGCGCGAGGTGGGGTGGTAAAACTGCCAACCAGGCGCGTTAAGGGGGAAGCCAAGGTAGACGCAGGGAACATCACGGGAGGACAGCTTGTCCACAGACAAGTCGCGGACGAAAACTCGAGATCCCCAGACACGGAACGCAGACGCATCGCCAACCTTCCCCGTCCACCGCAGAGCAGGGGAGGTCTCGGGCATGGAGACCCGGAGCTGAAGGTTGATCTGATGCGCCACGTACTGAACTGCGAACGGCCACAGAAAATGGGGAGCAGCCGCATGGATCATGGACGTACGAGCGACGTCCATGACCATGCCAATGCGGTGCTCGGCAATCCCATTTTGCTGTGGAGAGGCTGGAAGGGTGAACGTCTCGCGGATGCCCTCCGCACGACAGTAGGCTTGCAGAAGGTCGGAGGAAAACTCTCCATCTCTGTCGGAGTGCAGACGCAGAACAACAAAGTCCGAGTCGAACCTCTCTCTGAGCTGGAGACGGGCAGCACGGATCCAGTCGATCAACACCTCAGTGACCTCACCATTGCAGCGCAAGGGGAAGACTATGGTGTAACGCGAGTAGTCGTCAACCACCAGGAGGAAGTAACGCTTATGACCCTGTCCACGGATGCGGGCGGGGCCCCACACGTCCATGTGGAGAGTCTGCAACGGAGCCTCTGTCGGAGGAAACTCGGAGGAGTGAGGAGCGGCGCGCTGCCATCCCTCGACGCAGGGAACGCAGGTAGGGGCAGGCCCCGGAGGAAGGGGAGGGAGGGACCTGGGGAGACAAAAGACAAGGACACGGGAGGCCATGCCTCGGAGACGAGGCAGGGAGGGGTGACCAAGGAGGTGGTGCCAGAGGAGAGTCTGGTGGGACAGGAGGCGACACGAGCAGGGGGCAGACTCACGACCAGACCGAGACGCTGCAGCAGACACCTGACCCGACGCAGCAACCTGACCAGACGCAGTAACCGAAGGAGACTCGGTCGTCAGTGTGTACAGGCTCGAACCCGGCTGACGGGTAAACGTGGCCAAGTGTCGGCCCGTCCGAGCACACGTGCAGTGGGTCACTCGCTGACTCGCAGGAGTGAACTGGTCAACCCCTCTATCCTGCAGGTCAGCACTACTCACCAAGTTCGTAGAGAACGAGGGGAGGTAAAGACCTGACAGGATGCCAGACGGGGCCGCCGGACACGGTAGCACAGTGGAGTAGTGAGCAAGGACAGGACCCCTAGAGGGGTCTGCCAGGGAGACTGCAACCGGCCGACTAAGCGGTGTGAGGGTGGTGCCGTCTCGAAAGAAGGAGCGGGAAGCACCCGAGTCTAGGGTGAAGGTGTGCAAGACCGCAACAGGCGCAGCACCAGAGAGAGCAGACTCACCAGCACCTGGAGCAAGAGACTCACTAGCACCTAGAGCAGCAGCCTCACCGCCACCGACACCTGGAGCAGGAGACGCACGAGCACCTAGAGCAGCAGCCTCTCCAGCACCTAGAGCAGCAGACTGGATACCGGGGTCAGGGGGCACACACACGTGACAAGCACCCTCAGCACTAGTACACAATGCATACATTGCAGTGAGAAGAGCATCATAGTCAAGAGCAAAGATATCTACCCTTTGCCTAAGCAGCTCCAGCCATGAGGGGAGCTCAGCGTCGTCGCCAAACTCTGTACGCCAAGTGTCGCTCAGACGGGCGAAGTAGCGGGACTCTGTGTGACCAGGATTCCCGCAAGGCTGACCAGTCCGGACACCCGTGCAAATGACGTACGGGCAGCGAGCAGTACCCAGTGACCCTCTACTCTGAGCGTACCACTCGCGAAGCTGCTGGGGCGAAAGGGTCTCGCGCGGACGGCGCTGCAGCTGCACCTGGCCACTACAAGAAGCTCCCGAACTACTCACTCCAGGACGACTCCCACTACGGCCACCCCGACAACCCCAACTAGCGTACCACTCACGATGCTGCTGGGGCGGGAGGGACTCACGCGGACGTCGCTGTAGCTGCAGCTGGCCACCGCCAGGAGTAGCAGTAGCAGTAGTAGCCACAGTATTAGCAGTAGCAGCAGTAGCCGCAGTAGCAGTAGTAGCCGCAGTAGCAGCAGTAGCAGTAGTAGCAGCGCGGCCACCCCTACAACCCCAGCTAGCGTACCACTCACGAAGCTGTTGGGGCGTGAGGGACTCACGCGGACGGCGCTGGAGTTGCATCTGGCCACGCCAGAAGCATCAGTAGCAGTAGAAAGAGCAGTAGCAGCAGGAGCAGCAGTAACAGCAGTACGAACAGGGCAGTGCTCACCAGTGGCGAGAAGGGCAGGCGTACGACGGCGCTAACGGTGAGGCCGCTACCACTGCAGGGCGAGGGCTCCGCGGCAGCTGCAGGGGCAGCTGCTCTAGGGGCCAGGGGCGGCTGCTCCAAGGGCCTGGGGCGGCTGCTGCAGTTGGAGCTGCTCTAGGGGCCAGGGGCGGCTGCTACAGTTGCGGCTGCTCCAGTGGCCAGGGGCGGCTGCTGAAGGGGCGGGGGGGGGCAGGGGCGGCCGTCCGAAGGTCGGGCGCGGGTTAGGGCAGGGCGCCGCGGCGGGCAGGGGCGACGCCGCGCGGGTCCCGCAGGGGCGTCGCGACGAGCGAGGGCGACACCCGGGTCCCGTTGAGGCGTCGCGACGTGCAGGAGCCGTGCCTCGCGGGTCTCGCAAGGGCGTCGCGACGAGGCAGGGGCGACGCGCGGGTCTCGCTGAGGTGTCACGATGAGGCAGGGGCGACACCCGGGTGGCGACGGGGCGGGGCCGCGACTGGCGACGGGGCGGGGCCGCGAAGGGGCCACGAAGGGGCCTCTAAGGGGCCGCGAAGGGGCCGCGAAGGGGCCGTGAAGGGGCCTCTAAGGGGCCACAAAGGGGCCGGGAAGGGGCCGCTAAGGGGTCGCGAAGGTGCCGCTACGGGGCCGCAAAGGGGCCGTGAAGGGGCCGTGAAGGGGCCGCGAAGGGGCCGCTAAGGGGCCGGGAAGGGGCCGTGAAGGGGTCGTGAAGGGGCCGCTAAGGGGCCGCGAAGGGGGGGGGCGCTAAGGGGTCGCGAAGGGGCTGTGAAGGGGCCGTGAAGGGGCCGCTAAGGGGCCGCGAAGGGGGGGGCTGCTAAGGGGCCGCGAAGGGGCCGCTAAGGGGCCGCGACGGGCCTCATGAGCAGGGCAGGCCGCTAAGGGGCCGCGAAAGGGTAGGGCAGGTCAGAGCGCGAAGCGCGCTTCGGGCAGGGTAGGAAAAAAAAATTTCGATGGTGGGCCCTAGGAAGAAACGGTCCCACTAGGGAACCCGCTCTATACCATGTGAAGAAAGAAGTATGATGAACTAGCAAGGAGATGGGTACAAGTAAGAAAACCTAGAAGTGTTGTACCCCATATAGTCTACCCCACTACAGCCTACACAGACTATGTCATATATATGTTTGACACAATTCGACGTACCCTACGATCCTAAAAGCGAGACCATCTATGGTTACCTGGAGCGGCAACAACCACTACTACTCGAGGTGATCTACAACGGGCGACGCCTCCAGGCACTGGTGGACAGCGGTGCGTCTCACTCGGTGTGCGACCGCGGGACGTTGGAGAAAATTGGAGAATCTTCAGAGGAGACCAAGTTCACGCAACGATGGTGGACGGTACGAAACTTCCCATCCACAGTGAAGCATCACTGCAGCTGCACAAAGGGGCGCTGAGGTGGAAGCCGACATTGCCGATCACGAACATCAAGGGTTTAGATTTCATCTTGGGGCAAGATTTCCTGAAGCGGTTCAACCCCAAGATCGATTGGGTCAACAGAAAGGCGTGCATCTACGACAACGGGAAACGAGTGGAGCTACGAAGCTGGACGGATACAGGGAGCGTTCCTGAAATGACACTGGCACGGTTCGAACGGACGGTGAACAAGAGTAACACGGGCTACCTAGCACTGGTTATGGCAGCAGCAGAGGAGGAGAAGCCGAGCGCAGAGCTACCTGTAGCACTGAAGGAGGTCTTGGAGCAATACAAGGATATAATGCCCGATGACCTACCTGCAGGCGTACCTCCAGCACACACCCACGAGCACGAGATCGTGGAGGAACCAGGTGCGAAACCCGTCTCACATGCACCATACCGATTAAGTCTGACCAAACTGACAGACATGAAGAAACAGATAGAGTATCTACTAGACAGACAACTGATCCGCCCATCCACCTCTCCCTATGGTGCACCAGTTTTCTTCACTCCAAAACTAGACGGCACTTTACGGATGTGCATCGACTACCGCGCACTGAACAAACAGACAGTCAAGAACAAATACCCCATACCACGCATAGACGACCTACTGGACCAACTGCGTGGTGCAACAGTCTTTTCGAAGCTGGACCTACGGTCGGGTTACTGGCAGATCAAGATGGCAGACAAATCGATCCACAAGACGGCGTTCTGTACCAGATACGGCTCCTACGAATACTTGGTGATGCCGTTCGGACTCTGCAACGCACCAGCAACGTTTCAGGCGGAGATGAATCACATCCTACGGCCCCTGCTGGACGAGTGCATGGTGGTGTACCTGGACGACATTCTCATCTACTCCAAGAACATGAAGGCGCACGTGGAGCATCTACGGAAGGTGTTCGAGATCCTGTGGAAAAACAAATTCTACGTGAAGCTGTCGAAGAGCGACTTCGCCCTGAAGAAGGTGCACTTTCTCGGGCACATGGTGAGTGCCGAGGGCGTACACGTGGACCCGCGGAAGATCGAAGCCGTCAAGAAGTGAAAAGTACCGGAGAACGTGAAGGAGTTGCAGCAGTTCCTAGGCTTCGCCAACTACTACAACAGGTTCGTGCCGCAGTATGCTAAGATAGCAGCGCCACTGATCGACCTACTGAAAATGGATACGCCCTACAAATGGGATACTTCTCATTAGCAAGCCATGGAGCAGCTACAGACAGCACTGACTACAGCGCCAGTACTCATCCTACCGGACCCAGACAAGGACTACGTGGTGGAAGCAGACGCTAGTGACCAAGCAGTCGGAGCAATACTGATGCAGGATCACGGACGCGGTTTGCAGCCCATCGCCTACCTCAGTAAGAAATTACATGGAGCAGAACTGAACTACCCCATCCATGATAAGGAAGTCTTAGCGATAGTCATAGCCTTCAAGGCGTGGAGGTGTTACCTAGAGGGAGCCAAGACTACAGTCTATACTGACCACTGCAGTCTCAAATACCTAAAGTCACAGCCGACGCTCTCATGACGACAGGTGCGGTGGGTGGACTTCCTGGAAACTCACTTCCACTACGACATCGTCTACAAGCCCGGGCTACACAACAAAGCAGACGCATTGAGCCACCCCGTACATGTAGCAGGCATCCAGCTTGACGGGATGAACCCTCTGCTCAAGGGTCTATTCCAACATGGGTACTCTGTGGACGCAGAGATCGCTACAGCACAGACCAAGAAGCTGTTACAGTGGGAGAAAGACTTAGCTGTAAGGAAGGGTTTAGGAAAGATTTGGGTACCGAATTACGCCCCGCTACGGCTGATCCTATTGGAGGAGTTTCACGACGTACCTTACGCGGGACATTTCAGGAGCAACAAGACGTTAGTAGGGATAGCGAGGTATTACTACTGGCTCGGGATGGCAGCAGACGTGCAGCAGTTTGTCACCTCGTACGACCCGTGCCAGCGGATGAAGAGCATCAAGCAGAAAAAAGCAGGGTTACTTCAGCCTCTACCCGTACCGGAGCAGCCATGGCAAGTCGTTAGCCTTGACTTCATCACGGGACTTCCTTCGACCTCACGAGGGCATGATTCCATCCTCGTGGTGATCAACAAGTTTTCCAAAATGGGTCACTTCATCCCAACCAACGCCACAACTACAGCTGAAGCAACTGCTCGTTTCTTCTTCGACCGCATCATCACCATCCACGGCATCCCCGCTACACTCTACTCAGACAGAGACCCCAAATTCACGAGTAAGTTCTGGAAGGAGCTCATGGGACTATTGGGGACTAAACTTGCGATGTCCTCATCATACCACCCACAAACTGACGGACAGACCGAGCGACTCAATCTGGTGGTTGAACAGTTACTGCGCACAGCTTTCAAAGACGACGTCAGCTACTGGGACACACAGTTACCGATCCTAGAGTTACTGGGCCTCTTGTCAAGCAGGGTGTATCTCACGCCACCCAGCTTTGAGGGGGGGACGTGTGAGAGTATGACGGCTTGTGCCAGCTATGCTTGCTTGCCTTCACTTTATTATGCTATTTCTAGCATAGGATAATTATATGCATGCATGAATTGCTTGATTTCCTAGGCTAGGTGCTTTCCTATATTTTATTGTAGTTATAGCACCGAGCTAGGTTGCGTGCACCAAATTCTGGCTTTTCGGTTGTCACCGAATTGCCTTCTACCGAATTCGGGAAGGCTCTGTTCGGGACGCTTCGTGACCCTCAGAACCTTCGCGTAACACCTGGTTACTGGGCCTTGTGTCGAGCCTATATATAGCTTCGTGTTGTATCCAGGTGATTCATTCAATTCAAACTCTCTTTTCTGAGCTCGATCCTAGATCCTCACACCCAGAGTCGCTTGCCCCGCTTCCTCGCTCGCCTGCGCCGCTGTGCACTCCTTGCGTCGAGGGTCGGCAGCGCGCTGCCCCTCACTCCTCCTCGTTCACCCCCACCACGGCTCCTTTCCAGACCCTGCACTTGGATGTCTGGGGCCCCTCCCCGGTCCTTGGACCACGTCTGGAGCACTACTTCCTGGATGTGGTGGACGACTACTCCCACTACACCACGGTTTCCCCTTGCGACGGAAGGCCGACGTGCCTACCATCCTCGAACCGTTGCTAATAGCGTGGGGTGGCGCCCAGGGCCTGTGTGGGCTTTGCCTACACTCAAACCGTGGTGGAGAGTTTTCTTCCACTCGCCTCGAGACGTTCTGTCAGGATCGGGGGATCATCCAGTCTAACACGCTACCAGCCTTGCCGCAGCAGAACGGGGTAGCCGAGCGACGCATCGGCCTGGTTATGGAGGTTGCCCAGACCTTCGTGTGCCATGCCGGTGCCCCTCAGTTCTTGTGGCCTCAGGCTGTCCACTACGCCGCACACCAGCTAAACCTGTGGCCCAGTGACGCACGGCCACGGGTGACGCTGGTCTCCCTTTGTACAGGTTCTCTGCGCATAGCAACTGACTTCCGTGTCTGGGGTTCTCTGGCTCACGTTCGCGCCCCTGGCGCGAACAAGTTGTCTCCGCGCACTCGTGTCTGCGTCTTCCCTTTGGATTCCTCCGGCTGGGTGTTCTACAACCCGGTCACCTACCAGTTCTTCGCTTCTCAGGACGTCACGTTCAACGAGTCTGTCAGTTAATACAAGAGTCGCCCCCACCCAGGTACTAAGGCCTTTTCCCCCCTGCTTTTCCTCACCCTTGGGCCCCCACCAGTCGCCCCTGTAGCCCCCCCCCCCCTTCGCGTCGTGCCCCGTCAAGTGTGTCGCACGTCACTCCGCAGTCGTCCCCCCGCAGCGTCCAGTCCTTGTCGTGTCTGGGGGTGCGGGAGGTGCAGTTGCGGAGGGTGAGGGTACTAGGGCTGCAGGAGCTAGTGGTGTTGGCTCTGGGGGTGCAGGGGTTGTGGGCGTGGAGGTCACTCCTGTGGAGGACACGGCAGCCTCGAGCCGGCGGCCTTGCCCCGCGTCACCCCCTGGCTTCCCGTCCGTCCCGCAGTTTCTTCCTCGTTCTTCTTTGCGGCCGGTTGCTGCGGAGCCTGCGGGTGTTCCTGCGGGAGGTACTGGAGGCCCCGGGGGTGTCGGTGGTGGAGGTGCTGGTTCTGGGGGTGCTGGAGCTGGAGGCACTGGCACTGTGACGCCTACATCGCGCACTGTACGTTTCCTGACCCGTGAGCAGCGTCTCCTCCGGTTGGAGAGGGAGGAGCGTGAGCGGCTTGAGAGGGCACAGCAGCAGCAGTAGCAGCAACAGGAGTAGTCTCAGTCGCAGCAGTAGGAGAGCGTAGAGGAGGAGTCACAGCAGCAGCAGGAGAGAGCAGAGGAGTTGTCACGACTGCAGCAGCAGGTGCAGTTGCAGCCGCAGCATGAGAGAGTAGAGGAGGAGTCACGAGTGCAGTAGTGGGTGCAGTTGTAGTCGAGTAGGAGAGAGTAGAGGAGTCACAGCCGCACCAGGAGACGGTAGAGCAGGAGTCCCGTTCGCAGCAGCAGGTGTAGTTGCAGACACAGCAGGAGAGAGTAGAGGAGGAGTCACGGCCGCCGCAGGAGAGGGTCGTGCAGGAGTCCCGGTCGCAGCAGCGGGTGCAGCTGCAGCCGCAGCAGGAGAGGGTCGTGCAGGAGTCCCGGTCGCAGCAGCGGGTGCAGCTGCAGCCGCAGCAGGAGAGGGCAGGGGAGGAGCCACAGAAGCAGCAGCAGAGACAGGTACTGTCGCAGCAGACGCCAGAGGAGGCGTAGCAGCAACGACTGCGATTGCGCGACCTGCCCGACCCAGCACCTGCACGCTTGGTTCGTGGTCCCGTTCCGTCCCCTCTTGTTCCACCCGTCCAGTCCCTTTCCTCGTCCCAGTGGACTCGTCGTTCTCCCCTCAATCGTGCTGTGTCTCCAGAGCCCCGTCGGTCTCGTTACCGTGCAGACGGTCCTTTTCACCTTGTTCTCCGCTCTCGTGTTCCACCTCCTCCGGTCCTTCCACAGCCTCCTGAGTCGTCCTTCACTGTGCTTCAGGACCCGTTGTCCGACTACCTTCGTGCCTCCCGTCCTGTCGTCTCCCGTGTTTTGTCCGCGTTGGTCACTCACCCGTCTGCACCCCTATCATTTGTCTCAGCACTAGTTACCACTGTCGCTGGCTTTGCCTCTTCCCACCGCCTTGACTACGCCGCTCACTTGGTGAGTGGCCCTGCTCTTTCTCCGTCCTCTGGGGGTGCTCTTGTCTTTCCCCTGGAGGTTCTAGAGGACAAGCAGTTTGAGCTTGGCTTCCTTGTGGCCGCTGTTCCTCATCTCTGCGCCATGCTGCTTACCCCTGAGGGGGATCCAGACGTTCTTGACATCCCGATCCCTCGCAATCATGCTGAGGCGGTCTCGGGACCTTGGGCCTCATACTGGATAGCAGCTGAGGAGGCAGAGATGGAATCTTATAGGTCCACAGGCACTTACGTCGACGCAGTCCCACCACCTGGGACAAACGTCGTCAGTGGCCGATGGCTCTACAAGGTGAAGCAGCCGCCAAGATCACCACCAGTGTTCAAGGCGCGCTACGTGGCGAGAGGATTCAGTCATTGAGAGGGGGTGGCAGCTCTAGTACCTCCAGTACGAGCACCTCCAGGACCAGAGACACCAGCACTCCCAGCGCCTCCACGACAAGCAGCTCCAGCAGCACGACTCCTCAGGCGGGTACGCGACGCAAGCCACTCTCGAGCCTGTTGTGGTGAGAAAGGACCGCATCGTGAAACGAGACCCAGAGGAACGCCAGCAGACTCAGCACCCCCCGACCTGGCACCCTCTGGCTCAGCACCCCAGGCTCCGCACTCTTAGGCTCAGCACCCCCAGGCTCCGCACCCACCAGCACCTCACGGACGGGCTCAGCACCCCCAGACTCCGCAGCCATAGGCTCAGCACCCCCAGGCTCCGCACTCCCCAGCACCTCACGTGCAGGCTCAGCACCCCCAGGCGCAGCACCCCCAGCAGCACCCCTAGCAGCACCTCCCGTAGCAGCACCTGAGTCGCTAGTGACCTCTACATGCTCAGCCAAGGGGGGCGGGTCTACCTGAGACACACCTGAAGGAGCAGGACCCTGAGGGGGGAGGGGGTCTACCGGAGGGAGACGTGGAGCGAGGAAAAGCGGCGGGGGAGGATAGGGGCAGTGCGGTAGGGGAAGAGACGGTAGAAAGGAACCGACTCGTCAAAGGTGACGTCCTAAGAGGGGAAGACACGGTGCGAGGTGGGGTGGTAAAACTACCGGCCAGGCGCGTCAGCGACAAAGCCAAGGAAGACACAAGGAATGGTGCGGGAGGAGAGCTTGTCCGCGGACGTATCGCGGACAAGGGCACGAGCACCCCATGCCCGGAAACGCGATGCATCGCCAACCTCCCCCGTCCAACGCAGTGTGGGCAAGGTCTCCGGCAAGGAGACACGGGGCCAGAGGTTGAGCTGCTGCGCGGCATACCAGACTGCAAACGGCCACAGAAAATGGGGAGCCGCCGCATGGATCAAGGAGGTACGAGCGACCTCCATGACTAAGCCAATGCAGCGCTCAGCAACCCCATTTTGCTGCAGTGAGCGTGGAAGCGTGAACGACTGCTCGATGCCCTCCCCCTGACAGAAGGCCTGCAAGAGGTCGGAGGTGAACTCACCACCTCTGTCAGAGTGCGTTGGTCGCAAGATGCGTTGGTCACTCTTCTTAACCCCGCTGGGCGCAATCAGACATCCTTATGGGACTTAATTCAATCACTTCAACCGCCTTGCAAGGTGAGATCATGACCACGCTCGTTGCCGGTGCCAGCGCGCCACCCGGCCAGTCAGTCAGTCAGTCAATCGGTCGGTCAGTCAGCCAGCTGTTTGTGAGAAACTCTATGCGTGCAAAGCTTTTACTATGAGCATCAATGCGGCGGACATGCGCTGTCCTGCGACCTTTCTCCCTTCCCCACGCCCACCACCTACCTACACCGCCCTGCACTCCCAGTCTGCGCACAGCCAAACCTCCTTTGCTGCTTTCCCCCTTCGTTTTCACCGTTGCCTTGCTGTTGCTGGTTGCGCGGCAGGGGAGGTGCTGCAGGAGTTGCAAACGTTGTGGAACACAATCATCCCAGGCTGGCAGGCGGGGAGCGAATGCACACAAGCGCAAGGCCTCACATGCGACTCAGACGGCATGATCACCTCCATGTGCGCCCTTCCGTGCCGTGCTGTGCTGTGCCCTGCTATACGGTGTTGTGCTGTGCTAATACTCTGGCCACACATGTTACTCTTTTGTGCTGCGTGGCCCTCCATGTCTGAAGTACACCCAGAAGCATCAAAGTCCCTTCTCTTGTGCTTCGTATACTCTTGCCTGCCACCCTGTTTCTCATTCCCTCCCCTTATCTGCTCTGTCCCTTTCTGGTCTCCCCCTTTCTGCTCTGCCTAGGCGTTTCGATCAACTTCCTTGGGCTTCGATCCCAACCAGTATCACGCGCCTAACCAGCCTCACAGAGTTGTAAGTGTGTGTGGGCGTGTGCTCCCATCAAGGGGGCTTTGTCAGGGTACAGCCCATGTGACCTTGTTTTGGTGCCCCTTCCTAACTCCTGGTGCCTCTTGCTTACTCCTAGTGCCTAGGGTTTCTTAAGTTTTAGTGCTGCTCTATGGGTCACAGCAGAGGCCACCCACACCACCACACCACCACGAACATGGATGGAGGCTGTTCGTTTACGCTTGCCTTGTGTTTTGCACTTGGATTGGAACGACACTTGCAACAACACTTGCAACAACACTTGGAACAACACTTGGAACACCACTTGCAACAACGTTTGGAACAACATTTGGAACAATACTCGGAACAAACACTTGGAACAATACTTGGAAAAACTGTCGTAACAACATGTTGAACGGTACTCGGAACGGCACGTGGAGCAAACACCCAAAACAACAGCATCGCTTCTCTGTGTATTGATATCTTTCTGTGAACCACCAATGCTTCAATCACCCCATGCATGCAGGAGATTTCAGGATTGGTATCCTGACCCGGACACACTGAACAGCATGATGCACCTCAAGGCTCTGTGAGTGGCTAGTGGAGAGGGGCACTTGTGGGGTGTGCTCATGTGCGGCCAGGGGTAGGCGTTTTATGTGTTTTGCATTCTTCCATTCATTGTGATGGCCTAGGAAGAGGAGTTCGTTTGCTTGCAAGCATCAAATTCCCACATTTTATTGGTTTGATGCGTGTGCATGTGCGTGTGTATCTGAATTTGCATCATCTGCATCTGCATGTGCATCATCTGCATCTGCATGTGCATCATCTGCATCTGCATGTGCATGTGCATGTGCACGTCAGTGAAATGTATTTATCAACTGCCCGTTGATTTCAGTCTGGCCAGCCTCGTTCAGCTAACCAGACTGTGAGCCTTCCCATGCCTGCACGTGCAAGGCACATGCAGGTGATTAACAAGACCAGTGCATGCTCCGTTGCTGGCATGAGTAGCTGCCTGCGTGCTTGTCTTCTCACCTGCTAGCTTTTTTGCCGTGACCACTGCAGGCAATTGAATTCGTGTGACATTGAAACCAATACGATCGTTTTTCGGTCGCTGTGCGAATTGACTGCCCTTGTGAACCTGTGAGAGCCCCACTCACTCCCCACACTCACCCCATCCCCACTCACCCCTCCCACTCACTCCTCCTACCCAATCCATCACTCCTCCCTCCCACTCACTCACTCCCACTCACTCAATCACTCGCCCCCCCTACTCATTCAGTCCTCCTACGCATCCACTCCCCCTATACACCCAATCCCTCTACTCACTCTCTCCCCTTATACACTCAATCCCCTTACTCACCCCACACAACCCCCGCATGCACCTACGGTAGAATGCACCACAGTGACCGGCCTATGCACCTTCTTTCTGCTGCTGCTTCTCTTCGCCCTCCCTAGTCCGCCTTTGCTGCTCCTCTTTCTCCTTGTCTTCTCTTCTTCTCTCCCCTTTGCTGCTGCTCGTCCGCATGTGCTTCAGCATGCCACGTTGCCTCCTCCCGCTACTACTGCTACTGCTCCTGTTCCTGCTGCTACTGCTGCTGCTCCTGCTGCTGCCGCCGCCGCCGCCGCTGCTGATGCCGCTCCTGCTGCTCCTGCTCCTCCCACTGCTACTGCTGCGGCTGAGCCATTGCTGCCTCACTCTCTGCATCCCCTTCCCCCCATGCAGGGAGCTGCCCTCCAACCAGATATCAAAGCTTTCGCCTCTTTATCTCAATGACTACCCCAGCCTGCAGAAATTGTACGGCTTTCTGCTTCCCTCTCCCTATTCCCCTCCTCTACTTCCTGTGTGTTTGGAATACTGCGTGCATGCAGACATCAGCAAAGGGGCGTGGCTGTGGCTTCATGCTGTGTGGCTACAGGCATGAGTCTGTAGGCTCCTGTATGTGGCGCTGTGCTCCCTCCACAACCATCCTGTGCCACTTTGCCTGCGCTCTCCCTTCGCCCTCCAGCACTCTCCCACTGCCAGATCCTGATCACTCCCATCCGCTCGTGTCCGCTCCCATCCACTCCCACCCACTCGCATCCACTCTCACCCGCACGCTGACTTGGCTTTGCTAATAAACGGCTTCCATGTCTGCGCTCCTGCTTTCCCACAGCCGCGCTTGGTTTTTCTGACACACTGCCTGCCATTCCACGGCACAAGCTCTTAAAGAATGCCACATGTGTTGCCCCTTGCCCTCCCACTCGCTCGCTGCTCATGCGCACATATGCACGGCACGGCAGGGATCTGAACTCGAATCCACACAACTTTGATAGCCTTGTGGGGTTCAACAAGCTCAGCAGCCTCACAACGACTTTTGAGACGAATTTCAGCAGCCTCACAACAACTTTTGAGACGAATTTCAGCAGCCTCACAACGACTTTCCAAAATTTCCCTCCCGCTCTCTGGCAGGGATCTGAGCTCAAACCCACTCAGGATGGACAGCCTTGATGAGCTCAAGAAGTACATGAGCCTCACAACGCTGTGAGTGGGTGGGCATGTCTAAGCGGGTAGAAGAGGAACGAGCATACTCATGGTGATGAGGGTCGCACATTTGGCATGGTTGCACATTCAGCATGCATGGTGGCACATAGCATGCCTGGTCGCACATTCACTCACACACTGCCTCATGCGCCCCCATTCCCAACACTCCCGTGTGCTTTGCTGCTGGCCGCATGTTGGTTGCTTTGCTTGGGGGGACGGAAGCGCATGCGTGCACAGGGATTTGTCAGGGACTCGACTCTTTGGTGATCGCTTCCTTGAGGGGATTCCTCTGCCCGCCTTGCAATTCCTGTACGTCCTTCCCTCCGTCTGTCCACCCCTCCGTCCGTCCGTCCCAAAGTCTTGCAGCTGGTGAAGCCATAGCATTGCACGAGTCATTGCCCTGAGCACTGCTCAAGAGAGGGATTCAATTCATTGTCGCATTGTGCATCCATCCTGCTCCTCCGAGTGTGGGAAGAGCACATGCCATGTTGCACCAGTTCTGATCCCCATGTTTTCTTCAGCGGGTGTTCTCATTTGCTGCTGCCTTACATCCCTATTCCAAGGCCAACCCTGCATGTCCCATGCCACGCCTCATTCCTCCACTCTCCGTAAGCATCCATCCCCATCGTTCACTACATCTCTCTGCCTCTTCCCGTGCCCTCTTGACGGCAGGAATATCTCCAACATTGACCTCACAGGCTCCATCCCCGAGTCCGTCACAACAATGTGTGTGTGTGTGTGTGTGTGTGTGTGTGTGTGTGTGTGTGTGTGTGTGTGTGTGTGTGTGTGTGTGTGTGTGTGTGTGTGTGTGTGTGTGTGTGTGTGTGTGTGTGTGTGTGTGTGTGTGTGTGTGTGTGTGTGTGTGTGTGTGTGTGTGTGTGTGTGTGTGTGTGTGTGTGTGTGTGTGTGTGTGTGTGTGTGTGTGTGTGTGTGTGTGTGTGTGTGTGTGTGTGTGTGTGTGTGTGTGTGTGTGTGTGTGTGTGTGTGTGTGTGTGTGTGTGTGTGTGTGTGTGTGTGTGTGTGTGTGTGTGTGTGTGTGTGTGTGTGTGTGTGTGTGTGTGTGTGTGTGTGTGTGTGTGTGTGTGTGTGTGTGTGTGTGTGTGTGTGTGTGTGTGTGTGTGTGTGTGTGTGTGTGTGTGTGTGTGTGTGTGTGTGTGTGTGTGTGTGTGTGTGTGTGTGTGTGTGTGTGTGTGTGTGTGTGTGTGTGTGTGTGTGTGTGTGTGTGTGTGTGTGTGTGTGTGTGTGTGTGTGTGTGTGTGTGTGTGTGTGTGTGTGTGTGTGTGTGTGTGTGTGTGTGTGTGTGTGTGTGTGTGTGTGTGTGTGTGTGTGTGTGTGTGTGTGTGTGTGTGTGTGTGTGTGTGTGTGTGTGTGTGTGTGTGTGTGTGTGTGTGTGTGTGTGTGTGTGTGTGTGTGTGTGTGTGTGTGTGTGTGTGTGTGTGTGTGTGTGTGTGTGTGTGTGTGTGTGTGTGTGTGTGTGTGTGTGTGTGTGTGTGTGTGTGTGTGTGTGTGTGTGTGTGTGTGTGTGTGTGTGTGTGTGTGTGTGTGTGTGTGTGTGTGTGTGTGTGTGTGTGTGTGTGTGTGTGTGTGTGTGTGTGTGTGTGTGTGTGTGTGTGTGTGTGTGTGTGTGTGTGTGTGTGTGTGTGTGTGTGTGTGTGTGTGTGTGTGTGTGTGTGTGTGTGTGTGTGTGTGTGTGTGTGTGTGTGTGTGTGTGTGTGTGTGTGTGTGTGTGTGTGTGTGTGTGTGTGTGTGTGTGTGTGTGTGTGTGTGTGTGTGTGTGTGTGTGTGTGTGTGTGTGTGTGTGTGTGTGTGTGTGTGTGTGTGTGTGTGTGTGTGTGTGTGTGTGTGTGTGTGTGTGTGTGTGTGTGTGTGTGCAGGTCAGTGGACTGTTATCCCAACGTGCCCCTTGCTTTCAGCCTGGCCAACCTCGTTCAGCTAACTAGACTGTGAGCCATCTCATGCATGGGCGTGCAAGCCATCCCATGCATGGGCGTGCACGCCATCTCATGCATGGGCGTGCAAGGCATCCCATGCCTGCACGTGGGGGATATGCCTGGACCTGCAAGGCCCACGTGGGCGATTAAAAAGACCAGTGCATGCTCCTTTGCTGGCCTGAGTATCCTCTGATTTGATCTGATCTGCCTGCTTGCCTGCTTGCTTTTTTGGCTAACTGCACTCCATCCATGGTGCTGCATCTTCATGCCGCATTCACGAATGTACTCACGCCTCCCTGTGTATCGTTCATCGTGCCGTGCCTGGTGCAGGCGATTGGAGAACTGTGGCTGTGGCACCAGCACGGACGGTTTGTCGTCGCTGGTCAAATTGTCCGCATTTGTGAACCTGTGAGACCCCCGCACACTCCCCCCGCACACTCCCCCCGCACACTCCCCCCGCTCACTCCCCCCACTCACTCCCCCCGCTCACTCCCCCCACTCACTCCCCCCGCTCACTCCCCCCGCTCACTCCCCCCACTCACTCCCCCACTCACTCCCCCACTCACCCCTCCCCCCACTCACTCCCCCTACTCACCCCTCTCCCCACTCACTCCCGCCACTCACCCCTCTTCCCACTCACTCCCCGCATCCACTCACTCCCCCTATACACTCACTCCTCCCTCGCACTCCGGACCCCACATGCACCCACGGCAGTGTGCACCACACCACACTGGCCCGTCTATGCACCTTCTCTCTGCTGCTGCTTCCCCTCGCCCTCCCTTTTCCGCCTTTGCTGCTCCGCTTTCTGCTCGTCTTCTCTTCTCTTTCCCCTTTGCTGCTGCTTCTCCGCATGTGCTTCAGCATGCCACGTTGCCTCCTGCAGCTGCTGCTGCTGCTGCTAGCCATTACTGCCTCACTCTCCGCATCCCCTTCCCCCCATGCAGGGAGCTGCCTTCTAACCAGATATCAAGACTCGAACCTCTTTATAGCATCGACTACCCCAACCTGCAGAATCTGTACGGCTTTCTGCTTCCCTCTCCCTATTCCCCTCCTCTACTTCCTCTCCGTTTGGAATACTGCATGCATGCATACAGCAGCAAGGGGGCATGGCTGTGGCTTCATGCTGTGTGGCGAGAGGCATGAGTCTGTAGGCTCCTGTAGGCGGCACTGTTCTCCCTCCACAACCATCCTGTGCCACTTTGCCTGAACCCTCCCACTGCTGTACCCTGATCACTCCCATCCGCTCCCATCCGCTCCCATCCGCTCCCATCCGCTCCCATCCGCTCCCATTCGCTCTCACCCGCACGCTGACTTGGCCCTGCCTACTTGGCGCAATAAAGGGCTTCCAGGGGCGCACTCTTGCTTACCCGCAGCCGTGCTTGTTCGTTCTGACACACTGCCTGCCATTCCACGGAATAGGCTCTTAAAGAATGCCACGTGTGTCGCCCCTTTCCCTCCCGCTTGTTCGCGGCTCATGTGCACATGTGCACGGCATGGCAGGAATCTGAGCTCAAATCCACTGAAGATCAACAGCCTCGCGGAGATTAACACGCTCAGGAGCGTCACAACGCTGTGAGTGGGTGGGCATGGCTCAGCGGGTAGGAGAGGATCTCGCATACACATGGTGATGGCGGTCGCACATAGGGCATGCCTGGTTGCAGATTCAGCATGCATGGTCGCACATCTGGCATGCATGGTCGCACATCTGGCATGCATGGTCGCACATTCAGCATGCCTGTTGCAAATTCGCAGCTGCAGCCTCACTCACACACTGCCTCATGCGCCCCCATTCCCAACACTCCCGTGTGCTTTGCTGCTGGCCGCATGTTGGTTGCTGTGCATGGGGGGACGGAATCGCATGCGAACACAGGGATTTGTCAGGCACTCAGCTCTTTGGTGAACACTTCTTCAAGGACCTTCCCCTGCGTCCGTCCGTCCGTCCGTCCGTCTGTGCCACAAGGAAGGTTGGAGTGGGCCAAGGTCTTGCTGCTGGTACTCAAGCCATTGCATGAGTCGTTGCCCTGTGAGCACCGCTCACGGGAGGGCTTCAATGCTGCATTCTGCATCCTTCCTGCTCCAAGTGCAGAAAGAGCACATGCCATGTCGCGCCGGTTCTGTCGCCCATGTTTTCTTTACTGGCTGCATCAATCTGCAAATGTTTTCTTGCTTCCTACCATCTGCCTTCCTGTCATCTGCCCTCCTCTCTCAATTCCTGCTGCCCTAAATTCCCTATTCCAAGCCCATCCCCGCATGTCCCATGCCATGCCTCATTCCTCCACTCTCCGTAAGCATCGATCCCCATCGTTCACTGCATCCCTCTGCATCTCCCATGCCCTCCCGTGCCCTTGTCACCGCAGGAATATCTCCAATAATGGCCTCACAGGCTCCATCCCCGAATCCCTCACAGCCTTCACTTCCCTGGCGTACCTATCAGTCCCTTGGCCCTGCTTTTGTGTTGAATCTCTTTGCATTGGCTGCGCGTCTCTTTGCCTTGGTGTTGAAGTCTCTTTTCTCACCTGACAGACACTTGTTCTGACAACCTTTCTTAGCGCCCCGGAACCAAAATCGGTGCACGGGCTGCGCGTATTGCTCGTGTCACACAACGTGCACGTGTGCATGCGTGCCGCCGTGTGCGAAACATCCCTCCGCTTCACCTGTGCTTCAGATTGTCCTGTTCCACTGCCATTGCCAGGTTTTTAAGGCACCTCTCTCTCTCTTCGTCTGTGTCTCCCTGGGCCCTGGCCTCTTATGCACCACGCCACAGGAACGTGAGTTTCAACCACTTTGAACGAACCATCCCACCATCCCTCGGAGGCCTCAAGCAACTCACAACCCTGTAAGTGCTCTCACTGCTGCTAGGTGGGAGGTTTTGCCTGCGTTTTCTCTTTTAGTTTTACTCGAAATTTAAAAAAAAATCCATGGATGGGAGTTTCTGTCTGATTTTTTCCCTACAAATATGAGGAAACAAACACACCAGCATTTTTAATAGGTTCCTTTTTATTGGAAACCTGCCATTTCTCGGCTCGAACGAAATTGTGTGCCGTAATGTTGACCTTCGTAAGTGCTCTCAACGGTGCAAGTGTGTGCTGAAATCGTGAGCTGCTCCTCTGTTGTCATCTCTGCTCATCTGTATTTGCATCTCTTCTCTACTGGGTGCCAATTTGTTAGTTTGAAGCAGTGAAAATGAGCGCGAAATATATATATATATATATATATATATATATATATATATATCTTCCCTTGCCCCACACAGTGACGCCAACGACACGAGTCTCAAGTGCCCTGACAGCTACACCAGCTGCGGTGTGCCTCATAATGTGTCCTCTGGCTTCTGTCGCGCCTGCCCTGGCTTCTGTAACACATGTGAGCTTCGTTCTTGAGAGGAAGGGAGGTGGATGAGGGGAGATTGTGTTTCCAATTTAATACCAAGCTGCCCTGCTCTGCACCCAAGTGTCCTGCCGCTCCTTGTATTCAATTTTGTCAATCACTTGTCGGTTGAACCTGTTCGAGTCCTCTGCTTTATTGGCAGGTGACAAGCGCAAGCCGCTTCCTTGGTGGGATATCGCGGCAATCGTGGCTGGTGCTGTTCTCATTGCAGCGCTCGCTGTAGTGCTCTACCTCTACTTCTCTAACAAACGTGCGTCCCGTCCCGCCTCACACTGCCCTGCCCTTGCTTGCCTGGCACAGCACCGGTAAGTCATGTGGCTGCCGTCTCTCTGGATCTCTTGATTGCCACTGTCATTGCCGCTCCACTTCGAGTCACCTCCTCCCTTGCCACTCCCGTTGCCACCACTTTCTTGCCTCCTCTCTTTGCCCTTTTGAAAACTCTCAACGGCTCTTCTTGCAACCTGATTGGGCGCCAATGAGGCCTCTCAGCCATTCCAGCAGCTCTCGCTTCACTTCACCACAAGGATGCGCACAATTTTCACTGTCATGAGCTGCGCAGGGTGCTTCATTCTCTTAATTTCATCGCTACCTCCCAATCCCCCCAATTCTGCTCCTTCTTGCAGCGCTGATGAGCAGCAAGGCGGCAGCCCAGGTGTGTCAGGAATATCCACTGCAGGCGGTGATGAAAGCGACCAACGGGTGGTCTGAAGCCAACCTGCTGGGCACGGGGGGCTTTGGTGATGTGTACCACGGCGTCTCTCCCACCGATGATGCCACTCAGTGGGCTGTGAAGCGAGCCAAGGTTGTTACCACCGACTTTGACACCGAGGTGCGTGCGTGTGCTGTGCGTTGGGTTGTGGTGTCTGGTGCTGTGCTGTGAAATTTAGAAGCATGATACAGGCATGGCCTGTCCGAGCGTGTTACATTCTTTAATGAGTGAGCCAAAACGAATCTCTCTGCACCCTCTTCTGTATCGCGGTGTGCTTCACCGTTGTTCGAGCGAGGTGTGCGAGACAGATAAACTAAACACACAATTGTAGTAGGCAGCCGTGTCGTGTCAGATGGATCACTTTGCGGTGTTTTACGATGGGGCCATATTTTTATGTGGCAGGTTTGCAGCAATGTGAAATATATCATTCAACTGTGTCCTACTGACCCCACCGTTCTGCCTGGCAGGTGTGTGCGATGGCCACAAAAGACCATCCCAACCTCGTGAAGCTGCTGGGCTTTGCCATTGGGATCACCGACAAGACAAGGGTCGAACAAATCTTCATCTACGAGCTCATGCCCAACGGGGACCTCTCGAACTAGATTGGAGAAGGTGTGCATTGGATTGGGAAAGCAGTGCAGTTTAACAGTGCATGGACGTGCTCTGCAAGTATGCCCCCACACCCAGTGGGTCGTCCAGGTATGCCTCTTCATACAGACCTCCTTGCCTGCTTTGCCTACCTCTCACGGTCTCCTCTCTCCACACCTCTATTCCTGTCCCGTGGTCCATGCAGAGGCAGTGTCCCCGCTGAGCTTTGAGCGGCGGATGAGCGTGCTGATAGGGGCGGCTCGCGGCTTTGAGTATCTCCACAGCTTCGGCATCGTTCACCTCGACATAAAGCCCGCCAACATCCTCCTCGACGGGAGCATGCAGGCAAGCGGTGCAGGCGTGCAGCTAGACTCATACCAAATGCACTACTATGAACGGGCATGCACACACGGGTGGCCTGCACATTTGAGTGCATCCACATGGGTGGACAACAGATTTCTATAGAATTTACCATGCATCCATTTCTGGCCATATCCATTGTCTTCTGTCCATGAGAGCAGGCTAAGATCTCAGACTTTGGGCTTGTGAGGAAGGGAGAGGGAACAACACTGCAGAGCACGCGAGTGGTGGGAACACTGGGCTATGTGGATCCCTCTTATGCTGCAACCAATAAGGCCACCACCGCCACTGATGTTTACAGGTGAGCCATGAGCAGGATTTCTCCAACTGGCTCCTTTCTGTGGTTGGGCGTGTCTTATCCTCACCCTTGAATTTCTCCACGGGGTGTCCTGGTGTGCAGCTTTGGCATTCTCATTCTTGAGCTCATGACGGGCCGTCACGCCACCACCACTTGTCTCGACGTTCCTTCCAATGAAGAGGCGGGCCAACAGCTGCACAACCTTCCCTGGGTACGTCCGTCCGTGGAGAGATGGAGAGAATGTCGGCGTGTGGTTGTGTTTCCGCGCTTAATTCCTCTTCTCTCTCTCACGCATCCACATATCGTCTCCTCCACCCTTCAAATCATGGTGTTTCAATCCCACAAACCTGTTTTGCTGCTGAACCCCACCAGGTCCAGCAGCAGCTGGCTCAATCCGGCAGCAGGGCGGTCGTGGCATGGCTGAAGCAAGCGCGCATGGAGGCGCGGGATGACTTGGTGTTGACGGTGGTGCAGCTGGCACTGCGTTGCACGTCTAAGCAGAGCGCCACGCGGCCAGCCATGGGGGTGATTGCAGCCGAGTTGGAGGCCGTGCTGGTGGCACTGGGCGGTGCACACAGAAATGCCGGTGCCCGCCAGGTGGATCTAGAGGTGGAGTCGCAGAAAATGTCTGCTACGTGTTTGGATACGGAGATTGCTCGTCTAAATGACATGTTGTGACGGCGTGGAAATTTTAGCCCCTGCATGATGGCGTGAAAGCCGGGGTGCATTCGCTGTCAGAAACTAACAAGCAGGAATGATTGTATTGAGATCAAACAGAGTACAAGTACTAACCTTAATTGGTTGTACCCCATATAGGCTACCCCAGTACATCTTACACAACATAAGCAGCATTATAGTTAGACACACCCTTATCTACAAAGTGAGGGAGAACAAGGGGTCACAAGACGAGACAAGAGAAGCAAAGCAAGCTCAAGGAGGGCTGATTTTATCAGGGTAATTACCCTGATTTCTGGGTGATTTCGGGCTTTCCACATAATGGAGACTGAAATTTCAGAATTACTGAGGGCGCGTCTTCTTCATTTCATTTCTGGTCAATACCCATCCCGACCATTTGTTATAGAACGCGAGACATCTCACTGAGCCACATTCAAACGAACGAAAAGGACTCGCCCTGAGCTCTCAACCCATATCCAATCAGAGTAATATATTAAATATCCCTGATTTTGAGTATAGTGTAACAGAGTAGTCTGTTAGTGGACCCTGACTTAACAGAGTATCGACTCTGTGGACCCCGAATAGACCTTATTTGAGAGGAAGTTTCTATGAAATTTCCTCACGATAACCTCACCTTCGGATTGTTCGCAGTACAGTCAGCGCGTGAGTGAAACGAATAACACGTTATCGAGACATGTTTTCTTCAAACTTTCTTTCCGACACACACACCATCGAGGTCCTACTGCGAGTTTCCAGGAAACATTGCACGAGTACCTATATGGGTAAGAAGTTTATGTCAATATCCCAACCACTAGACCATTGGGATAAAAGGGCTTGTTAAGTAACGGGTCAGTGCGCCTATAACCCCCCAAGCCAACGTGCCTGTAACACTTCCCTCGGATCAATCGGGGATCACCAGTGGACCTCTAACACCCCCCCCGCACTAGAATACCCGAGGTGCACATATCGGGATTCGAACCCGAGACCTTCGCTCTGATACCATGCAAGATTTCCAACCACTAGACCATTGGGATAAAGGGGCTTGTTAAGTAGCGGGTCAGTGCGCTTATAACCCCCCAGGCCAATGTGCCTGTAACTCTTCACTAGGATCAATCGAGGATCACCAGTGGACCTCTGACAGTTTCATAGAAGTTTTATCCCTTAACACCCACATCGAGGTTCAATTTTGATAATGCGCAGCGCGTTACTACACTGATCCTAAGTTCTCGACACAGAATAATCAGATTATTTAACTTCCCAACACTGAGCAATCACGGTTATGTTCTCTGGAAAATATGCACCCATAATACAAGGGGAAATTTTTTACCGGATTCAAGGTATCTAAATTTGAAACGTCAGCCATCAGCTCAAGGTGGATCACGAAGTCACCACACACTCTGAGCACAAGCAAGTGGCCATAAGGCCAGTTCACATGCAAAGTTATATATATGGGAACAAGCAGTACAGTGATCACAATATAGCAAGTGTAAGCATGAATGTACAAGTATATAGATCACAGTACAAGCAAAGTCACGAAGTGAGCAAGTGAGGCAAAGTAGGCACAAGGCCTAAAACAGTACAGAAACGCTGATGACTACGAGGCTGAAGTGCCTTGATGAATATATCGGCAATGTTGGCCTGAGTGGCCAAACAAAAAAGACGAAGCTGACCACGCTGCTGCAACTCTCGAGCAAGGAAGTAACGCAGAGCGATGTGCTTCGTCCTGTGCTCCAGTCTGTGCTCCTGACACAAGGCAATCATGGCCTTGTTGTCTACGTACAGAACTGGAGGAGAACTAGGCCACTCTCCCAATTCGGTCAGCAGGTAGGTGAGCCAGCGTAACTCCTCTGCAGCCATGGCCCGTGCGTAGATCTCAGCCTCACAACTGGAACTGAGAACAGAAGACGAGCGGGTAGACCGCCAAGAAACAGAACCGGAGCCATGGCTGAAAGTGTAACCCTGTAATGACCGCTGCGTAGCCAAGTAGTCAACCCAAGACGCGTCTGCATGGCCAGTAAGAACAACTCGACTCCGTCCTCCAAGCACGAGCCCCATGCCCGACGTACTATACAAGAAGCGTAACACCCTTCTAGCGGCCTCCATGTGCTCTGGTCGGTGTCTCCCGGGTGCAACGTAGCATGCCACGATACTGAGAGGGTAAGCAAGGTAAGGTTGAGTGCAGATCAAAGATCGCTACACCTGCCCTAAGAAGCTCATCCCAGCGAGGGATCTCACTAGCCTCGGGGAACTGCTGACGCCAAGCGTCCGTCAGGCGGCCAAAGCAGCGCTGGGTGGGGTGGGTACCCCCACACTGCTCACCCTCGCGGTCGCCAGAGCAAAGGACGTAGGTGCAAGGACCAGTACCACCACCCCTCTAACGGCGAGTGTACCACTCACGGAGCTGCTGGGGCGAAAGGCTGTCGGGCGAATGCTGCTGCTGCTGCTGCTGCTGCTGCTGCGGGCGCTGACCACCACCTCCGCCACTCCTCCGCTGGGTGCCACCCCGACCTGCTCCACCTCCTCCGCCACCACCGCCTCCTCCACCGCCGCCTCCCCCGCTGTCACCGCCACCGCTGCCGCCACCCCCGCCGCCTCCTCCGCTACCGCCTCCACTACCACCACCACCCCCTCCACCACTCCCACCGCCACCCCCACTCCCTCCGCCGCCTCCACCGCCACCACCACCGCTCCCTCCAGTCCCACCCGCTCCCTTGCCCCCCTTGCTCCTGCCAGAGCGGCGGCGCCCACTAGGGGTAGACGCCGCGCTAACCGACTCGAGGCCAAGCAGGTCGGCAGCAGCAGCAGAGGCAACAGAGGGAAGCAGGGGGGAAGGGGAGCACCCCTCAAAGATGGGGGTGCGAGGGTCACCACGAGAAGCTCCTACAGCGACGATGCTCTTCTCCGCCGCGAGGAGGGCCTTCTCGAGGACGTCGACGGTGAGGGTGGTGGGACAGACTGCGAGAAAGTGGTCCCTGACTGTGCGAAGAGAGTCAGGGAGGCGCGCGACTACGTAGTAGAGGGTGAAGTACAAGGGGGGGGGTTCGTGGCGCAGAACTCAGCAGGAAGCGCTGCGCGGAAGCGAGTGTCACTAGTGCGGAGGTGCGTCATGAGGTCAGCGACAGTGGGAAAGGCAGAGAGGTCAGGAAAGAGGTAGGGAAGCATGAGACGGCTAAGTGTAGCAGAGGCAGGGGAGGAGTAGCGCGCAACTACAGCGTCGTACAAGGTCTGAGCACTCTTGTACTGACTAAAGTGCGCGCGCTCAGAGGTAGGGAGGTGGCGACGCACAGCAAGACGTGCAGCAGCATCGCGGGTGGCCCACTGAGAGCGCACAGTGGGGTCAGCGTCAGCAGCAGGGGCAGGAGAGGCGCCAGAAGTGAGGTCAAAGAGAGAGAGACCGTCCGCCCTATCGCACTGCAAGAAGAGCTGGAGGTCGTCAACCCAGACCTCAAAGTCTATGGCCCGACCCTCAGCGTCAAAAGCGAGGACACTAGGGGTAGCCATAGTGACAGACTAGTAGGGCAGGTCGTGCTCACCAGGAAAGGGCAGGGCGGCTTGTCGGCTGTGGGGCGGCTCGGCAGCTCCCAGGCGGCTCGGCTGCTGGAGGGCGGCTCGGCTGCTGCGGGGCGGCTCGGCTGTGGCTGGGCGGCTCGGCTGCTGTTGGGCGGCTCGGCTGCTGCGGGGCGGCTCGGCTGTGGCTGGGCGGCTCGGCTGCTGCTGGGCGGCTCAGCTGCTGCTGGGCGGCTCGGCTGCTGCTGGGCGGCCCGGCTGCTGCTGGGCAGCTCGGCTGCTGCTGGGCGGCCCGGCTGCTGCTGGGCGGCTTGGCTGCTGCTGGGCGGCTCGGCTGCTGCTGGGCGGCTCGGCTGCGGCTGGGCGGCTCGGCTGCTGCAGGTGGGCGGCCCGGCTGCTGCAGGAACGGCGGGGCCGGGGGTAGCAGGGACGGCGGGGCCGCAGAAGAGGCGCGGCGGGGCCGCGGGTAGCAGGCACGCCGGGGCCGCGGGTAGCAGGTGCGGCAGGAGCCGCGAGACAGGGGGGGCGGCGGGGCCGCGTAGCAGGCGCGGCGGGAGCCGCGAAGTAGCGGGGGGGGCGGCGGGGCCGCGTAGCAGGCGCGGCGGAAGCCGCGAAGCAGGGGGGGGGGGGGGGGGCGGCGGCGGGGCCGCGTAGCAGACGCGGCGGGAGCCGCGAAGCAGGGGGCGGCGGAGCCGCGTAGCAGGCGCGGCGGGAGCCGCGAAGCAGGAGGCGGCGGGGCCGCGTAGCAGGCGCGGCGGAGCCGCGAATCAGGGGGCGGCGGGGCCGCGTAGCAGGCGCGGCGGAGCCGCGAATCAGGGGGCGGCGGGGCCGTGTAGCAGGCGCGGCGGAGCCGCGAATCAGGGGGGCGGCGGGGCCGCGTAGCAGGCGCGGCGGAGCCGCGAATCAGGGGAGGGCGGCGCGAGGGCGGCGCGAGGGCGGCGCGACGCGGTCGTAAGGCCCGCGCGACGTGGCCCGGGCCGCGCGCGCGAAAAAAAGGGTCGCGCGCGCGACTCGCGGGCGCGACTCGCGGGGACTAGGGGAGCGCGCCTCGGGGAGGGTAGGGCACGCTCCGGGCAGGAAAAAAAACTCGTTGGTGGGCCCTGAGAAACGGTCCTTACGAAGGACCCGCTCTGATACCATGTTGAGATTACAGGAAACGAATGAATGAACTATGAATGGAGTGAGTACAAATATGAAACCCTAACTGGGTTGTACCCCCTATGGGATACCCCACTATAGCCTACACAAACAAGTAAGCTATAATGTTCTGACATCTGTTTCACCTCTTTCCGTATGCTTGTTTGTTATCGGATTCTTGTATCAATGTTAACTAGTTTTTTTTGCTGAAATTTTGATGTATCAAATCAGTTCAGCACGTGTATTGTATCATTGCTAGGATTCTTAGCGTTTTTGTGGTACAATTATGCACCTTATCCCCACTGTTCCGCATTTGTCTTTCTTTTTTCTTTCTATTGCTGATTCTTTCCAACAGACCTTGCTGTTTTCTTCAGGAAGTGAAGGTTAATCTGGACGGTGCAATGATACAGATGGTTCCGTGTATGATTATATCTTATTGCTAGGGTTTTATTTTGCTCCTGTTTTTTTTTTTTTTAAACAGTTGATGCATTGAGCGTTTTTTTATTTGTGTGAATGTGTGTGATCAAGTGTATGCGTTTGTATGTGTTCATGTGCGTGTGTGTGTATGCGTCGTATTGTGTATGTATGTGCTTTCGTTCATGCTTCCATTGCATTAATAACACATGTCTGTGGGTCTTAAAAAATAGGATCAAACTATCATTTCCGAGAAGGTTCTTTGCGCACTACTGCGATCAGAGATTGATCGCGGCCTAGGATCTTTACTCAGGAAGGTTCGCACACAGTGGTAGTGTTGGTGGGCCCTTGACCTCAATAGCAGAGTGAAGGTAGATGCTTGAGATGAATTAAAACATGCAAATACAAGGAAATATATATGAGTACAAGGAAGTTGAAAGGTCCTAGCTAGCTATGTACTCTAAGGGGTACATTCCCTTATTCAAATTCACTCCCAACCGTGCGGCGCGTACAGTTTCGTAACTGTTCCCGCCAAAGCCATCCTGCCTGCTGCTGCCCGATGTCGTCTGCTCCGACGGTCCAGATGCGTCCCAACTGTCCGACGCTTCGTGTTACATCCAACCGTCTGACGCTTTAGTTCTATTCCCGATATTGCCTGCTTCAGTTGCTGCGGCGAGGAGTGCACTGTAACATTAATATTACTATTCGTAACACCCCCCTTCACTCCTAGCCGTAGCTCGACTTGACCTCCTTGACCACGCCGCTGAGTTCGGAGCAGTGCTGATACTGCTGGCGTGGCAGTCGCTTCGTGAGAAAGTCTGCTGCCATGTCACCAGTCGGGCAGTAAGTCAAGTTGACCTTGCCCTTGTCCACCTCGTCTTTCACGAAGAAGTGCCGCAGCGCAATGTGCTTGGTGCGGTTGACAAAACCAGGCTTGTTCGCGATCCGGGGGTTCGGTAGGGAGTTGAGAGGGGTGCAGGTGAGATGTTGAACCGTTTCCCTAACTCCTCTGCGTACTTAGCCGCTGTGAGATGAATGGCTTCATGCGCGTAGGAGAGGTTGAGGCCTAGGAACTGCTTCACCTCATAGTTGCACGTGATATCGACGCGTCCCGCCAAGGCTTTCTCGAACTGCTCGAGAAGCTCGTTGTTTGAGCCTGTCTATAGCAGGTCGTCGACGTACACCGTGAGGAGAATGTATTCGCCGCGGAAGTCGCGGCGATACATTCTTGGGTCGTGCGGCATCTGCTTGAACCCATTTTCAAGCAGGATGTTGTGTAGATACTGCTGCCACAACTTCGGGGCTTGCTTGATGCCGTAGAGGGATTTGCGCAGTTGACACACCCGCGAGTCCCCTTCGCCGTAGGTGTGCGGCTGCTCCACGTAGATTACTGCGTCCACTAACGCGTACAGGAATGCGTTTTTCACATCGATCTGACAGAGTGGCAGATGCCTTGCAGCCGCTATGGCGAGCAGGATGCGGACGGAGGTGTGACGGCTAACGGGGGCGAATGTCTGGTCGAAATCAATCCCGTGCCTCTGGTCGCAGCCGCGAACCACCTAGCGGGCCTTGAAGCGCTCGATCGTTCCGTCCGCTGCGGTCTTCACGCGGAAGACCCACTTGCCCGAGAGAATTCTTGCGCCTTTGATTGCTGCGCGATCAACAAGCACCCAGGTGTCTCGTGACTCCAGTGCTGTAATTTCAGCGTTCATTGCTTCTCGCCACTCCTTGCTGTGTGGCCCAGAGAGAGCCTCTCGCGGGTTTTGGGGCTCAATGATGGGTGGGGCCTTCGTGGTCGCTGCGTGAAGCCCGAGTAGCTGTAGTGCCGTGGTGGTGCTGTCGTGGCGATGCTGCGGGACGACTTCCACCACGTCGTCGTCATCGCTCTCAGGTTCAGGTGCTGCTGAGGGTGCTCCGCCTCCGCCACTTCCTGTTGCTCCGCCGCTCCCTGCGCCCCCGCCGCTGTTGCCCGTTCCGCCTGTTTCTCCGCCCGGGGAATCGTCGTCGCTGACGTCGCTGCTGCGTCGACCTTCCCATGCAAACTCTGCCCTGGTGTCTTGTTCCAGGAGTGCTGCGGCGGCTTCGTCTTCAGGTGTTGCGTAGTTGTGCCCATTGTTCGCGTAGACGCGATTCGCGTTCCTCTGCTCGTCGTCGCGGAATTGGTCGAGGAAGAGGCGTTCGTAGAAGATTGCGTCGTGGACATGAGCGGTCTTCTGGCTCAGGAGGTCCAGCACGATCCACGCCTTGTGTTTGTGGCTGATGCCGAGGTGAATTCCCCAGCGTGCGCGGCTGGCGAACTTCCCGATGGTTGAGGTCGGCGGGCGGTATTGAACCATGCACCCCCATACGCGGAGCATGGAGGTATCTCCCTTGTTTCCGCTCCACTTGGCGTGCGGGGAGAGATTGCCGGTGATTGCAGTGGTCGAGAGTAGGTTGTGCACCCGCACGGCGTGATGCATCGCGTAGGTCCAGTAGATTGGCGGCAGTTTTGACTGCTTCATCAGCGCGCGCACCTTCGTCATCAGCGTGCGATTCGTCCGCTCAGCTATGCCTTGCTGCTGATGTGCGTAGGGGAGGGAGACGTGATGCTCGATCCCCTTTTGCTCCAGGAAGGTTTGCATCTGATTGCTCCTGAACTCCTTTGCGCCGTCAGATTGCCAGATCTTGAGCTTCTTCCCGGATTGCCGCTCCGCGTGCGGTAGCCAGAGCCGAAATGTTTCGTATGCTTTGTCGCACGTCTCCACATTTACGACCCACACGTGGCGCGTTCCAGCGTTGATGAAGGTGAGCGCGTAGAGTTCGTCCTCGACTCCGCAGTGCCCCACGTTCAAGAAATCGTTGTATACCTTGTGCAGTTTGGGGTAGCGGTTCGTTCCGGGTTCGAGCAGCGGGAACGGCTGGTGGCTCAAGGCCGCTTTGGGACAGACGGTGCAGTTGCGCGGACGTGTCGCGCCTCTCAGTTCGGAGCCGTCAGGGCGCAGGAGTGCGCCAGGAGCGAAGACACCTGCGTCGATGCAGTTTTTCAGCGTCACGCGGGAGGGATGTCCGAGGCGCTGATGCCAGAGCGCATCGTCAGCGCGGAAGCCGGAGGTGCGCATATAGCGCGCGCGCGCGCTTCCTCAGGATCTTCGTCCGGCGCAGAGGCAGGTTCTGCTGCTGCTCCTTCTGCTTCTTCTTCTTCTGCTGCTGCCGCGGTAGTCAGCATGAGCGCCAGGAACTCTCTGTCGCGAATCTCGGAGAGTGGGATATTGGTCCCAGGAATAGTTCCAGGGACTAAGGTGGGTTCGCGAGGCTCAGGTGCAGGTCCGTAGACGGTGCGACGCGGGGTTGACGGCTCATTGCCCCAGATGATGGTGTCCCAGGGGTCGCGACGCGGGGGAATGTCGGCAGGTGGCGGCGGAAATGAGATAGTGCGCGGGGGACGGCCGAGGGGAACGACTGCAGTTTCCTCGGCAGCTTCTTCTTCTTCCCCCCTTCGTTCCTCGCGGTAAGTGCCCCAGCCACTGTCGGCCGCGCTTGGTGCGGCGCCCCATCCGCCGCTTGCGTTGGCCCAGGTTCCGCCAGTGTCGCTCCATCCGCCAGTGCCACTCGTACCCCAGCCTTCAGCGCTCCCCCACCCCCCTTCATTGGAGGCGCTCTCTTCCTCTGTAGCCCCCCAGGCGGCGCAAGCGAAGGTCCCGCGTGCTTCCGCGAGACTTTGCTGGCGAAGCTCTTCGGCTTCGCGGCGCGCCAATTCTTCCTCTTGTTCCACGATAAGTTTCTTCTTCGGGTCGCGCCGAGTCGAGTAGACCTCCAGGAATTTCTCGTAGGTGTAAGGGCGCGGCTCCCCAAGGGCATCGAAGGTTCCGATCCCTGTGCCGCGCAACATACCTTGCAGGTGCTGTGAGGGGGGGCCGATGAGGGGTTTGTCCCTCGTGCCGAAAACGCCATGAGTGGCGATTTCAAGTTCGAGCTGCGACATGCCTTCTTCTTGTGGCGCGTGGCGCTCTGCTTCAGCGATAGCGGCGAGTCCGCGTCCCGCGATCGCGCTTGTCGAGATCGTCGGCGTGTGGCAATCTCTGCAGATGCCGTCGGGGTCAGGGTTGTGCAACGCCGTTTCGCGCGGGTGAGGATGGTGCGGCACCCATGGTCTGCCGTCAGGGTGCTTCCAGTCCCTACGGTGGATGTACTCGAAGCGCAGGGGCACGAGATCGATCAACTCGTGCGAATCGCCGCTGCAGTCGGGGATGTCGAAATCCAGCACGTACACTCCATTTTCGGAGTGCGCTCGGCCGATCTGCCTGCGGGGGAAGTTTCGCGCTTCATAGTGCAGCAGGATGTCTCGCGTTTCGCGGTCCGTGCTGAGGTCGACGCCGCAATCCATGAGTTGCGCGGCGGACAGGAGGTTAAAGCGCAGGTTCTGGACGATCAGCACATCGTTCAGCGTGATGTGCGTGCGGCTTCCGCGTGCCTTGAGCACGACGATGCCTTGCGCGCTTGCGCGCAGGCGTGTGTTGTTTGCCACGGTGACGTAAGTGACGGTAGGGGTGGGGACGCCGTTGGATATGTAACTCTCGGAGCCCACCATATGCTGGCCGCAGCAGCTGTCCAGGTACCAGGTGTTATAGCGCTTGCGGTCGTCACGTGCGAGCAGCGCCAGTCCCGGCGTGACGATATGCGGGGTGTCGAACTTCAGAAACTATTCGCGCGAGAGCCAATCGAGTGGCGCCACCCGCATATCAGGTACGTGCGGGGGACTTTCAAGCAGCGAGACTGGGAGATTCCAATCTTGGACGTCATCGTCGTTGTAGTCGCGGCGCGGACTGAACGGATTGTTAATAGTAAACGCGCCAATGGGATGTGGTGCCGGCTCAGGTGGTGGTGAGCGGACACGGCGACGACGTGATTCGCCTGTCATAGCCATGTTGCTTATGACATTGCGAACGGGGGCAGTCGAGGACGGCTGCTGCTGCTGATGATGCTGAACCGCTGGGTTCAGGTTGCGCGCGGGAGAGGGCTGGTACCCCTGGGCTGGACGTACGTCGCCTCGTACGTCTTGGCAGCCGGACCAGGTGCTCGGATTGGTCTGGCGGGGGCGAGATCGGTTCTTGCATCGATCCGCCAAATGCCCGAAGTTTCTGCAAATTTTGCAGTAGAGGCGCCGTGGCTTTCGCTCTTCAGTGTTGTCGGCGTAGAAGGCGAGCCGTTCGCGTTCTCGTCGCGGCGCTGGTCGCTGCTGATCCATATCCCTTTGTTCGACGAGAAGGGCGGCGCAGAGGGCGGTCTCCGAGATGACCCCCTGCTGTCGGAGAAGCGCCTTGCAGGGCCGCCACTCTGGGCCGAGCCCCTGCAGCACGATGTTGACGAAAATTTCCTCCGAAATCGTGCTCCCCAACTTCACGATTTGATCGCGAAGGCTCCGACAGCGGTTAAGGTAAGTGTTGACCTTCTCCCCCGTGGTCATCTTGGTTTCCAGGAGTTCCTGGAGCAGTCGGCTTGAGGAAACTGAGTCCTTGGGCTGGTAGACACTTGTCAGGTGCCGCCAGGCATTGAGGGCTGGAGCAGGCGAAGTCTTGTACGAACGGATGTTGAGCTGCTCCGCCGCCGACATATTTCGCAGGAGCACCCCGTACGCCATCAGCGATTCGTTGTAATTGACAAAGTTTGAAGAAAGAAAAAGGAATGAACTAGCAGAAATGGGGATACAAATAGCAAACCCTAGAAGGGTTGTACTCGCTATAGAGCACCCCACTACAGGCTAGAACATAAGAATAATATTCTGACAGTAATATCGCGCCTTGGCGTCGTCGGTGTCCTCAGCAGGCTCAGCGTAGCTCCCGTCGAAGTAATGGAAAATCTGGGCGTTCTGAAGCAGGAGCTCCAGTTCGAAGCTCCAGGTATAAAAGTCTCTGCCGTCAAAGCAGGTACTTGTCTTTATTTTTGATATGCTGAGAAACCTTGATTGAGCGGAGAGAATTGCCTCTTCACTGGGACGGGGAGCCTTGGGGGTTGAGCCATTGGTGTCGAGGGAGAAAGTTTGCGGAGTGGTGTTCTGGCCAGTTGGGGCCGGTTGAGATGGTTGCGAGGGGGTTCCCGCATTGCCATTCCGCAATGTTTGGAGTCCTTGCTCCAAGCTGGTGAGTCGCTGAAGCAGTTGTGCGAGAACTTCGGAGTTGATTGTCGTAGTGTTCTCGTTTGTCACAGCCGGGTTGGCTTGCGCTTCAGCCGTCAGATTCATCTGACCACCAGATCCTCCGGCCATCCTCGTACGCAAGCGTGTGCCGGACGCTACTTTCCGAATGTCGTAATTTTCGGGAGTGGCTATGCGAAGGATTCCCGAGTCGCTCTCATACCATGCTGCGATCAGAGATTGATCGCGGCCTAGGATCTTTACTCAGGAAGGTTCGCACACAGTGGTAGTGTTGGTGGGCCCTTGACCTCAATAGCAGAGTGAATGTAAATGCTTGAGATGAATTAAAACATGCAAATATAAGGAAATATATATGAGTACAAGGAAGTTGAAAGGTCCTAGCTAGCCATGTACTCTAAGGGGTACATTCCCTTATTCAAATTCACTCCCAACCGTGCGGCGCGTACAGTTTCGTAACTGTTCCCGCCAAAGCCATCCTGCCTGCTGCTGCCCGATGTCGTCTGCTCCGACGGTCCAGATGCGTCCCAACTGTCCGACGCTTCGTGTTACATCCAACCGTCTGACGCTTTAGTTCTATTCTCGATATTGCCTGCTTCAGTTGCTGCGGTGAGGAGTGCACTGTAACATTAATATCACTATTCGTAACACGCACTCAGTGAGTGTGTCCATTCAAACTGGATTTGATGGAATTGACCTTTTTTTTAGATCGCACAGATTGTGTTGTTTCATGGCATAGTTGGATGACTCAGGAACTATGCTATTGAGCTCCCCCCCATGCTAGGCAGGGGATGCGGTAGCATAGCGTCTGGGTCAGTTAACTGTGACGCATTTTCACTATGCATTCATTTCATTACCATAGTTATATATGCAATATAATAATGCATTTTCCATTTAATATTTAGATCACCATATCATCATTATACATCATATACGCATATCATCTGGCATATGCATTACGGAATAAGCAGTCGCACGTTCACAATATCATTTTGGCAACCCATAGAGTATAGGTTCAGCTAAAACAAACCAGGAAATGAGAAGGAATGAGGTAAGGGGAGTGCTAAATTGGAGTGGCAAATACATGGCACTCAGTCGCTTTGTTACCGTTCACTAGTTTTTCTTCATCCTTCATTTTTTTAAGTAAAGAGGATGAAAAAAAAAATTGTACATAACGATTGTAATAGGTTGCTTCGCAACCCAAAAAAAAGTTCATTCATTCGCTCCACCTATTCTGAGAAATGAACCTCTAATGAAATGATAAACCTGATTCACCTTTTAAAACCCACAGACGTGCATTGTCATTGCAATGATAGATGAATGCACACCCAGACAAGCAAACACATTCACAACAACCAAACGCATGGACAGCAAAAAAACGAGCAGGAAACCCAAGATAATACAGAAAAGATGCAAAACACAGTAAAACGGGCAATATGGTGAATTCTATAAGTGACAACTACGATTATCCAGATTGGACTCGCCTTCCTGATCAGCAAGAGTCCTGAGAACCAAAAAAAAAAAAAAAAAAAAAAAAAAAAAAATGGAGAAAGGGAAGGTAGGGTCACCATAGGTAACAGAAAAAAAAGCACATTAAACAAAGCAAAAGCAGAAGCATAAAACGGAAGTATAAGATGGAAGCAGAAAACGGTGGCAGAAAACGGAAGCAGCAAACTGAAGCCGTAAACATAATGAAGGAAGGCGTAAAGGAAGCATGGAAGGTATGAGGGAAGGAAAGATGGAAGGACGGACGGAAGGAATGAGATATATATATATATATATATATATATATATATAGAGAGAGAGAGAGAGAGAGAGAGAGAGAGAGAGAGAGAGAGAGAGAGAGAGAGAGAGAAAGAGAGAGAGAGAGAGAGAGAGAGAGAGAGAGAGAGAGAGAGAGAGAGAGAGAGAGAGAGAGAGAGATGTCAGAATATTATCTTATTGTTCTAGCCTGTAGTGGGGTGCTCTATAGCGAGTATAACCCTTCTAGGGTTTGCTATTTGTATCCTCATTCTTGCTAGTTCAATCCTCTTTATTTCTTCTAATTTTGACATGCTATCAGAGCAGGTCGATCCCCTTGGATCGATCCTGTGGGTGTGTCCCCACCTTGCTTCCGCTGCTACTTTTTCATCCCGCCGTGCGCCCCGAGGCGCGCGGCGGTTTTCTGCCCGCCGTGCGCCCCGAGGCGCGCGGCGGTTCATTGCCCGCTGTGCGCCCCGGGGCGCGCGGCGGGCTTCTCCTCTACGTCGCGGCCCCGCCCCGGCCCGTCGCCGCCCGTGCGCCTGCCCGGCTCGGCCCCGCCCTTCGTCGCGGCCCCGCCCCAGCCCGTCGCCGCCCGTGCGCCTGCCCGGCTTGGCCCCGCCCTACCTGTCGTGGTCCCGCCCCTCCGTCGCGGCCCCGCCCCTCGTCGCGGCCCCGCCCCTGCGTCGCTGCCCCGCCCCTCGAAGCGGCCCCGCCCTACGTCGCGGCCCCGCCCCGGACCCTATGCGGCCCCGCCCTACCTTCGCGGCCCCGACCTGTCGCGGCCCCACCCTACGTCACGGTCCCACCCCGACCGTCGCGGCCCCGCCCCGCTCGTCGCGGCCCCGCCCCTTGTCGCGGCCCCGCCCTCCCCTCAGGTCCGTGGTGGGCCCCCCCCCCCCTTTTCTCCCCTTCCCCCATTTCCCGTCGTCCGTCGTGGCGACCTGAGGGGGCCGCTTGCTGTGGGGTGGCGGGTATGGGGGTGGCCGGTGTGCCTTCCTCCCTTTCTCCTCCTCCTCCTTCGTCTCCCACTGCTGCAGCTGTCGCTGAGGGGGGTGGTTGTGTGGGAGACTGGGGTTTAGGGTTTTAGGGGGGTGCGTGGGAGTAGAGCTAGTGGTGTAGCAGTGGGTGTGTATCAGGGGGGTGGGACTGTGTGCGGGAGGATGAGCGGAGGTTGCCAGTTTGTCGTCAGCAGCACCTGTAGTCCGGGGCGCTGTCCCGGTAGCCCAGTCGTAGCCAGCTGTGCCAGCCGCCCGTGGGTCCGTTGCCCGTCCGCCGCTATTTGAGCCGCGGGGCCTGTTACCCCTGTAGTCCGGGCGCTGTCCGGTAGCCGCTGTGCCAGTCTGCCTCCTGTTGCCCGTGTGTCTGCAGCTTCAGCCGTCGCCTCCTGTCTCCTCTCCCCTCACTCTCCCTCCTCCTCCTCACTTGCCCGTTGTGACTACCACTAGCTTTGCTTATAATTGTAAACTCTAAACTATTTCTTGAACTTGTGCTCAGAATGTGTGGTGACATTGTGATCCACCCTGAGCTTGTTTTGCTTTGCCTGCTCTGCTGATTACACCCCACTTTGGCTATGGGGGTGTGTCAGAATATTATCTTATTGTTCTAGCCTGTAGTGGGGTGCTCTATAGCGAGTACAACCCTTCTAGGGTTTGCTATTTGTATCCTCATTCTTGCTAGTTCAATCCTCTTTATTTCTTCTAATTTTGACAAGAGAGAGAGAGACAGAGAGAGAGAGAGAGAGAGAGAGAGAGAGAGAGAGAGAGAGAGAGAGAGAGAGAGAGAGAGAGAGAGAGAGAGAGAGAGAGAGAGAGAGAAATAAGTGTGAAATGAGTAAGCAGGAATGAATGAACTATGAATGAAAGCAGTACAAATATGAAACCCTAACTGGGTTGTACCCCCTATGGGATACCCCACTACAGCCTACACAGCAGTATAAGCTATAGATATGTTCTGACACACCCCCATAGGCAAAGTGGGGGAGAACAAGGGGTCACAAGACCAGTCAAGCAAGACAAAGCAAAGCTCAGGGTGGATCACAAAGTCACCACACAGTCCGAGCACAAGAGCAAGGCCAAAGGCCAGTTCACAAGCAAGAGTACAGACATATATATAAAGCTAGACAAGCAAGAGCAGGTATATATATATGTCACAGTACAAGTGAAGTCAAGAGGAGAGCAAGTGAGGCAAGACAGGCACAAGACCCAGCTGGGTGCAGAAGCGCTGATGGTCACAAGGCGCAAGTGCCTTGGTGAACACATCAGCAGTGTTGGCCTCAGAGGCCACGTACGCAAGTCGCAACTGACCACGCTGCTGCAGCTCACGAGCAAGGAAGTAGCGGAGAGCAATGTGCTTCGTTCTGTGCTCCAAGCGCTGCTCTCGACACAAGGCCAGCATAGCCTTGTTGTCTACGTACAGCACTGGAGGAGAACGAGGCGGCTCTCCAAGGTCAGTCAGCAGGTAGGTGAGCCAGCGAAGCTCCTGTGCAGCCATGGCCCCGGCGTAGATCTCAACCTCACAACTGGAGCCGAGAACCGAAGACGAGCGAGTAGACCGCCACGAGACAGAGCCGGAACCAAGGCTGAAGGTGTAACCCTGTGACGACCGCTGCGTAGCCTGGTCGTCAGCCCAAGAAGCGTCCGCGTGGCCGGTAAGGACCACTGGACTCCGCCCTCCAAGCACTAGCCCCATGCCTGACGTACTGCACAGGTAGCGCAATACCCTCTTCGCTGCAGCCATGTGCTCCGGTCTGTGTCTCCCAGGAGCAACATAGCGTGCAAGAATGCTCAGAGGGTATGCAAGGTCAGGTCGTGTGCAGGTCATCAGGTACATGAGGCAGCCAACAAGCTCCGCATACGGACCACTCGACTCTACGGACTCATCCGAAGGCAGAGCTGAGAGTGAGTGGCGAGTAGGCAGAGGAGTGGCCTGAGGCGAGGAGTACGTGAAGCCGAAGCGCTGAAGGACCTGCTGCACCATGTGTGACTGAGTCAAGGTAATGGTGCGGCGTGCTCTGTCCCGAGTGATCTGCAAGCCAAGGTAGCTGCGCAGTTCACCCAGGTCTGTGCACGTGTGTCTCTTCAACAGCTCGGACTTCACGTAGGCGAGTCCAGCAGTGTCCGCTGTGGCAAAGACCAGGTCGTCGACGTACACGAGGATGTAGAACGGCGGCAGGGAAGTGTCGGTGCGAAGAAACAGCGACGGGTCAGCAGTAGAAGGAGCAAACCCAAGAGCCGCAAGCGTAGTCCTCAGTGTGTCGTGCCACTCACGCGGTGCCTGGCGGAGACCGTAGACTGGCCGTCGGAGGCTCCACTGGGTGCCAGGAGGGAAAGTCCCAGTGAAGCCAGGTGGACGGCGAAGCCAGATCTCCTCGTGCAGGCTACCCTGCAAGAACGCAGTGCTGAAGTCGAGAGAGTGAAGCTCGTAGTCGCGCTGAGCGGCTATGTGCAGCAGCACCCGAAGAGTAGTCATCTTCGGGGTGGGAGAGAAGGTCTGAAAGTAGTCAACTCCCTGCCGCTGACTGAAGCCACGAGCAACGTACCGTGCCTTGAAGACAGGTGGAGAGCCCGGCGGCCGCTTCACCCTGAAGATCCACATGCCACTGACGATGTTCGCCCCAGGAGGGGGAACCGCGTCAACGTAGGTGCCTGTGGACTTCCAGGAAGCCATCTCTGCATCCATAGCTGCCTGCCACTGAGAGGAGTAGGGACCCTCTACGGCCTCCGCGTAAGAACGCGGAGTCGGGATGTCTAGTGCATCCGGGTCTCCCTCAGGGGCAAGCAGTACAGACGCGAGATGAGGTGAAGCAGCCGCTAGACACTGTAACTCCTCCTGCCTGTCCTCTAGGACGTCTGTGCCAAGAGCACACTCACCCCCGACGGACGGAGGACAGACAGACGCAGACTCAGCAACAAGACTAGCAGCGTAGTCGAGACGACAGCGAGCAGCAAAGTCGACGAGCTCAGTGACTAGAGCAGACGCAGCAGTGGACTCAAAAGAGGGGTCAGTGACGACAGTAGCAAGCAGACGCGTGACAGTAGGACTGGCAGCGCGAAGAGAGTCCGACTCAGGGTCGACAAGCGCAGGAAGAGAGGACTCAGGAGGAGAAGGCAAAGGGGCACGCAGAGGAGCAGTGGACGGACGCAGAGACATCCGGTGCGTGCCAGGGACAGGAGGAGGACGCTGACGCGAACTGCGACCACTAGCGCGAGCAGCACGAACAGGCGACGCGGGACGAGACGCAGGCTCAAGACGCTCAGCAAGACCTCCAGTAGGACCAGTGTAAGGAGAGGGAGCAGGCAGCGGAGAGGAAGGCTCCAGTAGGGGCTGCGACTGGACAGGCGGTGGACCCTCTACTGGAGGAGAAAGACCAAGAACCTGCTGAAGGAGCGGAACGAAGTACGGCCGAGGCCGCGCGGCAGCTCCAGACTCAGCAGGGACAGCACCAGCACCCTCAGCGACAGCACCAGCGCCACCCACACCTCCAGCGGCAGGACCAACAGCAGCAGGCTCAGCACGAACGCCCTCAGCAGCTCCAGCTCCAGGAGGACCTGCAGGGCCAGCAGCTCCGGGACCGGCTGCACCCGCACCCTCGACGGTCGAAGAAGCTCCAGCTCCAGCTCCAGCAGCACCTCCAGACTCAGCAGCACGCCTCCAGCGGCGAGCGAACCACTCGCGCAGCTCCTGTGGAGAGAGGGGCTCCCGGCGAGACGCAGCAGCAGGAGAAACCCCAGGCTCAGCAGCTCCAGACGCAGCACCCCCAGGCTCAGCAGCTCCCAGCTCAGCACCCCCAGGCTCAGCAGCTCCCGACCCAGCACCCCCAGACCCAGCACCTCCAGGCACAGCACCCCCCGGCTCAGCACCCCCAGGCTCCGCACCCTCCGCAGTAGCACCCTCAGGCCCAGCACCCCCAGCAGTAGCACCCCCAGGCTCAGCACCCCCGCGCACAGCACCCCCAGAGTCAGCACCCCCAGGCTCAGCACCCGCAGCAGCACCAGAGTCACCAGTAACCTCGACCGGGTCAACGGCGTCTACCTGGGACACACCTGAGGGGGCAGGAACCTGAGGGGGGAGGGGGTCTACCGGGGGGGGAACCGGCACAAGGAAGTCCGGGGGAGGGGGGAGGGAAGGAGTGCGGTAGGGGAAGAGACGGTAGAAGGGGACTGACTCGTCGAACGTGACGTCCTGGGAGGACAGAACACGACGAGAGGAGGGGTGGTAAAACTGCCAACCTGGGGCGTCAGTGGGGAAGCCAAGGAAGACACAGGGAGCAGCACGAGGGGACAGCTTGTCCGCAGACAAGTCGCGGACAAACGCCCGAGATCCCCAGACACGGAACACAGACGCATCGCCAACCTTCCCCGTCCACAGCAAGGCTGGGGACATCGCTGGCCGAGAGACCCGGGGGTGAAGGTTGAGCTGATGCGCCGCGTACCTCACCGCAAACGGCCACAGAAAATGGGGGGCAGCCGCATGCATCATGGACGTACGAGCGACATCCATGACCATGCCAATGCGGCGCTCAGCAATCCCATTTTGCTGTGGTGAGTCCGGAAGCGTGAAGGTCTGGCGGATCCCCCGTGCACGACAGTAGTCTCGCAGAAGGCGAGAAGAGAACTCTCCGCCTCTGTCAGAGTGCAGACGCAGAACAGGAAAGTCCGAGCCGAAGCTCTTCCTGAGCTGGAGACGAGCCTCGCAGATCCAGTCGATCAGCACCTCAGTGACCGCACCCTTGCTGCGCAAGGGGAGGACTGTGGTGTAACGCGAGTAGTCGTCAACCACCAACAGGAAGTAGTGCTCGTAACCCTGCCCACGGACGGGGGCTGGGCCCCACACATCCATGTGAAGCGTCTGCAGGGGAGCCTCTGTCGGGGGGAAGTGGGAGGAGTGAGGAGTAGCCCGGAGGCGACCCTCGACACAGGGGACACAGGAAGGTCCTGGCCCGGAGGGGAGAGGAGGGAGAGACTGGGGAAGACCAGAGACAAGGACACGGGAAGCCATGCTCCGAAGACGGGGCAAGGAGGGGTGGCCAAGACGGTGGTGCCACAGGAGAGTCTCGTGAGACAGGAGGCGACAAGAACAGGGGGCAGACTCAGGACCTGACCGGGACGAAGCAGCAAGTACCTGACCCGACGCAGCCACCTGACCAGACGCAGGGACAGGAGGAGACTCAACGGTCAGGGTGTAGAGACTCGACCCCGGCCGACGTGAGAACGTGGCCAGGTGTCGGCCTGTGCGAGCCTCCGTGCAGTGGGTCACCCTCTGACGCGCAGGAGTGAACTGGTGAACACCCCCATCCTGCAGGTCCGCTCCACTCACCAAGTTCGTAGAGAACGAGGGAAGGTACAGACCCGACAGGGTGCCCGAAGGGGCAGCCGGACACGGGAGGACAGTGGAGAAGTGAGACAGGACAGGACCCCCAGAGGGGTCAGCAAGGGAGACCGCAACCGGCCTGGCGAGCGGCGAAAGGGTAGTGCGGTCTCGAAAGAAGGAGCGAGAAGCTCCGGAGTCAAGTGTGAAAGTGAGGGAGGACGAGGACGACTCAGTACCTGAGAGCGCAGTCTCACCAGTACCTGAGAGCGCAGACGCACTGGCACCTAGAGCAGCAGCCTCACAAGCACCTAGCGCAGCAGTACCAATGCCCGGGTCGGGCTGAAAACACCGGTAACCCTCATTCTCCTCACTATAATCCACAACATACATAGCAGTAAGGATAGCATCAAAATCAAGATCAAAGATCGCTACACCAGCCCTGAGAAGCTCATCCCAGCGAGGGATCTCACTAGCCCCAGGGAACTGCTGACGCCAAGCGTCCGTCAGGCGGCCAAAGCAGCGCTGGGTGGCGTGGGCACCCCCACACTGCTCACCCGCGCGGTCGCCGGAACGAAGAACGTAGGTGCAGGGACCAGTACCCCCACCCCTCTGACGCCCAGCGTACCACTCACGAAGCTGCTGAGGCGAAGGGATGTCCCGCGAGCGCTGCTGCTGCTGCCGCTGCGAGCGCTGGCCACCACCACCGCCGCTACGCTGCTGGGTACCACCCCGACCAGCTCCACCTCCTCCACCACTACTGCCTCCTCCGCTGCCGCCTCCACTGCCTCCACCTCCGCCGCCTCCACCTCCGCCGCTGCCTCCACCACCACCGCTGGCACCACCACCACCGTCTCCGCCGCTGCTGCCGCCACCACCACCACCACCCCCGCCACTAGCCCCGCCGCCACCCCCACTCCCTCCGCCGCCACCGCCGCCACCGCCACCGCCCCCTCCAGCTCCACCCGCGCCCTTGCCCCCCTTGCCCTTGCTGGAGCGACGTCTCCCACTAGGGGCAGACGCCGCGCCGACCGACTCAAGACCAAGCAGGTCGGCAGCAGCAGCAGAGGCAACAGAGGGCAGCAAGGGGGAAGGAGAGCACCCCTCAAAGATGGGGGTGCGAGGGTCACCACGAGAAGCACCTACAGCGACTATGCTCTTCTCCGCTGCAAGGAGGGCCTTCTCGAGGAGGTCGACGGTGAGAGTGGTGGGACAGACTGCGAGAAAGTGGTCCCTGACGACGCGAAGGGAGTCAGGGAGGCGTGCGACTACGTAGTAGAGAGCGATGTACATGGGGGGGGGGTTCTTAGCGCAGAACTCAGCAGGAAGGGCGGCGCGGTAGCGAGTGTCACTAGTGCGGAGGTGCGTAATGAGGTCAGCGACAGTGGGAAAGGCAGAGAGGTCAGGAAAGAGGTAGGGAAGCATGAGACGGCTCAGTGCAGCAGTGGCAGGGGAGGAGTAGCGCGCAACTACAGCGTCGTACAAGGTCTGAGCACTCTTGTACTGACTAAAGTGCGCACGCTCAGAGGTAGGGAGGTGGCGACGCACAGCAAGACGTGCAGCAGCATCGCGGGTGGCCCACTTAGAGCGGACAGCGGGATCAGCATCAGCAGCAGGAGCAGGAGAGGCGCCAGAGGTGAGGTCAAAGAGAGAAAGGTCGTCAGCCCTGTCGCACTGTAAGAACAGCTGCAGGTCGTCTAACCAGACCTCAAAATCAATGGCGCGACCCTCAGCGTCAAAAGCTAGGACACTAGGGGTAGCCATGGCGACGACAGCGACGCAGTGCAAGCAGTAGGGAAAGAGCTCGCAGTGGCAGTGGGACTGTGCTCACCAGGCAGGGCAGGTCGAGTAGGTATGCAGAAAGGCGGCTCAGCGACCTGGCGGCTCGGGTGCTGGGCGGCTCGGGCGCAGGGCGGCTCGGCTCCCGGGCGGCTCGGCGGTAGGGCAGCTCGGGGGCAGGGCGGCTCGGCTCCTGGGCGGCTCGGCGACAGGGCGGCTCGGGTGCAGGGCGGCTCGGCTCCCGGGCGGCTCGGCTGCAGGGCGGCTCGGCTCCCGGTAGTAGGGGGGGGGGGGGGGGGGGGGGGGGGGGGAGGGGGGGGGGGTGGCCGCGGTCGAGCAGGCGGCCGGGGCCGCGGTAGTAGCGGGCGGCGAGGCCGTGCGAGCAGGCAGCCGGGGCCGCGACAGGAGCAGGCGGCGGGGGCCGCGGTCGAACAGGCGGCTGGGGCCGCGGTCGTAGCAGGCGGCCGGGGCCGCGATCGTAGTGGGCGGCGGCCGCGGTGTAGCGGGCGGCAGGGCCGCGTCGAGCAGGCGGCCGGGGGCTGCGTCGAGCAGGCGGCTGGGGGCCGCGACAGGAGCGGGCGGCGGGGCCGCGGTCGAACAGGCGGCTGGGGCCGCGGTCGTAGCAGGTGGCCGGGGCCGCGGTCGTAGCAGGCGGCGGCCGCGGCGTAGCGGGCGGCAGGGCCGCGTCAAGCAGGCGGCTGGGGGCCGCGTCGAGTAGGCGGCTGGGGGCCGCGACAGGAGCGGGCGGCGGGGCCGCGGTCGAACAGGCGGCTGGGGGGCCGCGGTCGTAGCAGGCGGCCGGGGCCGCGGTCGTAGTAGGCGGCAGCCGCGGCGTAGCGGGCGGCAGGGCCGCGTCGAGTAGGCGGCTGGGGGCCGTGTCGAGCAGGCGGCTGGGGCCGCGATCGTAGCGGGCGGCTGGGGCCGCGACTTAGCGGGCGGCTGGGCCGCGTGTGGGAGGGAGGCGACACGGAGGGTCGCTCGATAGCGGAAAAAAAAAAAGTTGAGCGCGCCTCGGGGCGCGCTTCGGTGGGCCCTAGGCAGAGTTCCACAGGGAACCCGCTCTATACCATGTGAAATGAGTAAGCAGGAATGAATGAACTATGAATGAAAGCAGTACAAATATGAAACCCTAACTGGGTTGTACCCCCTATGGGATACCCCACTACAGCCTACACAGCAGTATAAGCTATAGATATGTTCTGACAATAAGGCATAACCGATGGAGATAGAAGGAACGGTAAGAAACAATAAGAAACTAGAATAAGCGACGAAATTGAGCTAGACAAAACGGAATGAAAGAGAGGATGATACAACAATAAGGCAGGATGATACATCATCTTCTGGTAAACATATACGTCTAGATCTCGTTAAATAAAAACAAACTCTCAACCATAATGAGTTAAACTAGGACCCACTCTCAACTAGAATGAGCTTAAGAAATAGAGAGCATATGGCTTACCTTAATATGAGCACTAGTCTGGGGCGTGAGTAGCGTGAGTGACGTGAGGGACGGGAGAAGCTTGAGTGGCGTGAGTAGTTGGAAGAGAAACAAAACCCTAGGATGGGACGTTTTTTATTGCAAACATTTTCTGTTAAATTTAGCGCCAAAGAAGGAACAGCGTGTTGAGCACAGCGCTATCGATCCCGCGTTTCATTGCAAAGATTGACGGTACGAATTTGGTCGTGCACATTGATTTGAGAATGGTTTTTTTCTTGTTCCGTTTTGTAGTTTGTTGTTTCCAGATTTCCAATCACCATAAAACCAAATAATCTGAACATGTTTAAGAATAAATTTAACTTAAAGAATGTTCTTAACCTTCAGAATCTATATCCAAAACGACCACCCCTATTCATTTCTGTCAACCTATATTATATGTCAATGTATATGTAAATAGCAGTAGTTCATCAAATATCAAAGTCATGTTACGATATTATATAATTCTCATTATATGTCAAGTGCATCTAAAAATTACAGTGTAATGTTGCTTCGCAACCCTAAGACGATTTCGTCGCCTCTTTTTTTTTTTTAATCGCCTGCGAAAACCCGCCCGAGTCGCAGAAGATATAGACGAATGAAAAATCTCGGCATGTCGACGTGGCTGCTGTATTTGACATTCCCGCCAAACAGCAAACATTTTGTGTTGGTCGTAGAGGGTCGCAAGGATGCGACGAAAGCGTATGCCCGAAAATGTTCGAAATTGTTCAAGTTCCTGTTTTTCGATCTTTGCAAGAGTGACGACTTCGATATCGAATTGTTCTTCAGAGTGGACACCAACTGTATCGGGAATTCGCGAAGTGTTTTGCGACATTAGCGAAAGCTGGTAACAAGACATGTTCGAACTTCTAAAAACATAGCGAGCACGCCCTCACTGAATTTTTCCCATACCACCATCTCACCATCCCCATCATCCCATCCCATACCTTCCACTCCACAGGCCCAACTGTTCTGACCGACCGACGCGTCTTCGTGACGATTCTCAATGCTCCCCCCCTCCGTGCTCTACGCGCACTCACCCATCATGACTTCCCGCGGCACAGCCGTCGCGCCGTCGTCCTCCTCCCCTTTCCCCTGCCGCGATCCGCCTATTGCGCGATTCTGCCCGCACGCTCAAGCAGACATTACCCCCCATCCGCCCCCGCCGTCGATTTGGCCTCGCGATCCGACGGCCCACCACGACTCGTCTGATGCGCGTATCGAGTCGCGCTCGCGTTTTAATCACAATAATGTCACCGCTTCTCCGTCGTGGAATCTTGGGAATGTATACGAACCTGGTTCGTCCTTTGCGGGGGCGGCTGGGGAAGGTTTGCGGCAATGCGCACAGCCCACCCCAGTAGCGCGCGGCTCTTCCGCCGTTTCCGCCGCCTGCAGGCTCTTTTGCGCGCATTGCGCCTCCATCCTCGTCCCCTGCCTCTGCTGCGCCGCGCTCCTTATCCCCCCCGCTCTTCCTTCCGCTTCCCCCGCTGCGTGTCGCGCAACCCCTCCCCGCCAGCGCGCATGCGGGGAAAAGGCGGGGAACAAAGCCGCTTGCGGCGATGGGGCAGCGCAAGGTTCTGGCGGAAACAGGGGGGGAGACGGAGGCGGTGCTGGTGAATGCGGAGGGGTAGGAGGGCCGGGCGTGACAAAGGCAGCAGAGGCAGCAGGAGAAGCAGCGGCAGCGGCAACTGCGGCGGCAACTCCGACAGAGGCGGTGGTGACTGGTGAAGATGTGGGGGGTGGCGGGATAGGTTGCTCGCCACTTCCGCTGCCCCTGTCGCCCGTCAGTTCTCCCCGCACAGTGAGGGGCAGCACGAAGCAGCGTGGTGATTGGTGGAGAGATGGGAGACCGGAGGTTGAGGGATGCGAGGGAGGTGAGGGGGGAAAGGGAAGAGAGGGAAGAGAGGGTGGAGAGGAAGGAGAGGAAGGAGAGGGAGGAGAGGGAGGGGAAGCAGCAGAGCGAGGCTTGGCAACGGCGGGCATGAGCTGTGGTCGCTGTGGCATTGCTCTGCTGCACCCCTTCTGGCACCCCACACTCCCATCTGCCGCTGCCGCTGCCGCTGCTGCTGCTGGTCCTGCTGGATCTAAGACTAGCATTGATGCCAGCAATGTGAATAATGGTGGTGATTGCACTGCCTCTGCTGCCCCTGCTTGCACTGCCGCTGCCGCTCCTCCACCTGCCGCCGCCGCTGCTGCTGCTGCTGCTGCTGCTGCTGCTGCTGCTGCTGCTGCTGCTGCTGCTGCTGCTGCTGCTGCTGCTGCTGCTGCTGCTGCTGCTGCTGCTGCTGCTGCTGCTGCTGCTGTTGCAGCAGCTGTGGCAGCACTGCGTGCACATGTGTGGCCTGTGGGAGCATCAAACAGCGCCTGTATGGGAGAGCACCAATCACCGTGGGACAGCTGGCGCGATCTCCTTGGGGTCTGGCCGGCGCAAGAGCTTCCTCTTGCTGTGGTACTGTGTGGTGCTGTGTGGTGCTGTGCGCCCTTTTTTTATCAACAGTTAACTGTCTCACACACTTTATTCCTTCTGGGTCCCATATGCTAGTGTGTGTATTTATCCATGCACGTCTGCTCCTCCTTCCGTCAGTTTCCTTCCATTGCCGTATCCATACACGTCATCCGTGTGTATGCCTATACGCCATACCCACCCACCCCGTGTGCCCCCACCATCAGCTATCACGAGTGCATGCCACCAACTGGAGCCGTCGCTCCTATCTGCTCCTCCTCATCTCCTCCTACCGTGCCCTCTCCTCGAAGGTCCGCCGCGCTCCTCTCCCCACTCTCCCATCCCAGTTTGGACGTTCTTGAGTTCCTTGATTCTCTCATGCTAACTCTACCGCCTCTCGCCTCTCATTGATTTTTTGTTGCAAAGCAAACCATCATGGTGTGGTGTGGTGGTGATGTTTTGAGACGTCTCAAGACTCTCATGGTGTGGCGGTGATGATCCTCGGGATTTCGTGCTGTGTGTGAGTGTGTGTGCTGCTCAGTCATGAGGTGAGGTTCTGTGTTCAAGGCGGTGCCTGTGTTGCCGCTCAGCTCAGTTCAGCTCAGCTCAGCTCAGCTCAGCTCAGACTGCACTTTTTCTATTGAAATCACTTTTGAGGATTCTCAAAAGTGATTCCAATATAGCACTTCCTACTTAGGGTGCGCTGTGTGTGTTCCTTGGCTGCGCTGTTTGCTGGAGGGGTGTGCTGGGCCCGTCTGCTTGATGGCTCATGCAGCAGCGGCAGCAGCAGAAGAAGAAGCAGGAGCAGCAGTAACCTGTCTCTTCCTGTGCCGCTTTTCCCCTTGCCAGCTTTGTGAGGGCATGCAGCAGCACACACACGTTCCCAAGCACTCCAACGCTCCTCTGCGCTCCAACGTCCCTCCGCCCACACCTGGCGACGACACACACCACAGCGGCTGGCAGGTGGGGGGTGCGGAGACAGCAGGGGCGGCGAGAACTAGATCACGGGGGAGTGGAGAGCGGTGGAAGGGCCGCGAGGGTAATCCCCATGCTGAAAAGGATAGAGCAGGGAGGAAAGGCGGGGCAAAGAGTAGAGTAGGGGAGAAAGGTGCGGAGGAGGATGTGAGAGCAGAAGGGCAGGGCTTATTAAGTGAGGGAAAAGGAGCAGGGAGGGAGGGAAGAGACTGCGTCCGGACAGGAGGAGGAGATGGAATGGAGGGGCGCGAGGGAGGTGGTGCAGGAGGGGAAGGGGGCGAAAGGGAAGGGAGGCAAGGGGGCGAGAGGCTGAGGCAGCAGGGAAGGGAGAGGGTGAGACTGGCGCAGCATGAGACTGCTGCTGATGGCGCACGAGCAGTGGTGCGCGGTGGAGATGCTGATAGAGCCCCCACTGCTGGTGGTGCTTCTGGTGGAGCTTCTGTTGCAGCTGGCGGTGGTGTTGCTGCTTCTGGTGCTGGTCGTGGCGATGGCGATGGCGATGGTGGTTGTGCCACTGGTGCTGCTGTGAGGCGGTCGGCCATGGGTGCAGGGAGGCAGTTGAGGACATGTGAGCGAGCGGCCAAGAGAGTGTGCTTCGGCACGCAGGTGAGGCGAGCAGCTGGACGCACAACCAGGACGGTATCTGTTGGCACGTGTTGCAGGCGTTTTACGACATTTGTTGAGAATCACCCCGCTTCGACAACCTTTTTCTCTCCTCTCCTCTCCTCTCCTCTCCTCTCCTCTCCTCTCCTCTCCTCTCCTCTCCTCTCCTCTCCTCTCCTCTCCCCTCCCTTTCATTCTTCAACCAAACGTCTCCTTCTTAGCCCCACGCACTCTTACTCTCTGTCCATCATCACTCTCCATCTCCCACTCCCTCCGCCCCCTCCACAACACCCACCAGGAACCCAATGGCACCACAGCCACACGCTCTGTCCGCCAGTCCCTCACACCCACCCGTGCATCCTCCAGCAAGCAAAAGCACCCATCTCCACTCCCTTCTTCCACCACCATGACTTTTGAGACGTCTCAAAAGCCATCTCCACTCCCTTCTTCCACCACCATGCCTCCTCCTTGCACTCCCTCACTCCCTCTCCCTGCCTCCCTTGCTGCTGCTGCCACCCTAGCCACCCCTCCCACACGGCCCTCCAGAGCCCTCCGTCCATCCACGCCCTCCTCCCCTCAGCCTCCCTACACACAGCCCATGCAGCCGCACTCATCTCTTCCCTCCCCTGCCCGTGAATTTTCTCCTCTGCCTCCTACCCGTGCCGTAAACCCCCGCGGTGGTGCTGCTGGGACGACTAGGGGCTCTCAGCCCGGGCAGAACCAGGCTGCTTGCTCTCTGTCCCCAGCAGCAGCAGGAAGGAGAGGCGGAGGCGGAGACAAGGCAGCAGCAGAAGCTGTTATGCTAGCAGCAGTATCGGAGACAGCAGAGATCGCAGAGAGAGCAGGAGAAAGAGGGGCAGGTGGAAAGACGCATTTGTCAGTGGAGAGAGGGAAGGGGCAAGGGGCGAGAGGCAGTGTGGGTGCAGGTGACAGAAAGCGGAAGGCCAAGGAGAAAGGCAAGCAAGGCAAATCTAGGCAGGTGGCAGAGCCAGAGGCAGAGGCTAGTAATATGCGACGTGGGAAAGGTGCTGCTGCGGCAGTGGATCATGCTGCTGCTGCTGCTGCTGCTCGCACTGCGGGCACTGACCATGAGCGAGTGACAGGTGCAGTCACGACAGGAATGACTGCTGTTCTTGCTGATTGTGATGGTACTGGTGGTGGTGGTGGTACTGCTGCTGCTGCTCCTGCTGCTGCTGCTCCTGCTGCTGCTACTGGTGCTTCTGGTGCTAACGGTAGCAGCAGAGGCAGGGAGAGGATCAATCAGGGTGGAGAGAAGAATGAAGTAAAGAATCGGAGTGGAGTCCGTGCACCCAGCAGCACTAACCATCCCAACGCCATACCTGCACTCACACCTGCTACAACCACCAGCACGCACGACATGGAACCCCACTCTCCACGCCTGCGTCTCATCCACATGCGAGCAGCCCTGCTGCAGCAGCAATGCTCCTCCACTCTTGCCCTAGAGCTCTCTTTTTCCTCCTCCTCCTCACTCCTCTCCTCCCCGAACCTTCCCGCTTGCTCCCCTTCCTGCTCCTACCGACCCTCCGGCCGAGCCTATGCAGCCATGCGCACTGCCCGGACCTCGCTAGCAAGTTCGGATTGGAATTGGGAAGGTGGAGGAGGAGGGGGAGGGGCCTTTGGGTTCGGAACCTTGCACGTGAATATGCTGCGGATGTCACTTGAAGTGCTTGGAAGTGGGGACTGTTGTGAGGCAGAGAAGTGCACGGGGAAACGAGGAAGCAGGGGAGAAGAGGGTGGCGGAGATGGTTGTTTTGGTGATTTCGATTGTCATCGTGCTGCTAGCAAGAGGGTTCGTGATGGTAATGGTGCTGTTGGTGGTTTCAGTGTTGGTGGTGATAACCATGTCGGTGAGATTGATGAGCAAACACGGGTAAGTACTGATCCCAAGAAGCAGCTGCCAAGTACACAGGCTAGATGGCAAGCAGGCAGTGAATGCATCTCTATCAGTGCCTTAGCGAAGCTGGTGGTGGGTGGCATTTCTCGTCTTGTAGTGAGGCAGAGAGCACCGCGTGTGGAGGCGCAGAGGAGGCTGGAGATGAGTGACGTGGCGCGGCAACTGCAGGAGGACCTAGGGACTGTCACCAGGACATCAGCTGCTGCTAATGCTGGTGCTCCTAGTGGTACCGCTGCTACTGCTCGCACCACTGCCTGTGCACCCAGTGCTAGTGATGGGAAGTTGGAAAGAAGTGGGGACGGAACTAGGGCTGGATATAACCCTTGCACCCCTGCAACTCCTGCACCAACATATGATACCCTCTGTAGAGGCTATCTGCTGCGTAGTGGAAGTGGTTTGGGCGTGGGTGTTGGGGGATGCGGAAGGGCAGCGGGGGCAGCAGGGGCAGCAGGGGCAGCGGGGGCAGCAGGGGCAGCAGGGGCAGCAGGGGCAGCAGGGGCAGCAGGGCAACAGAAAAGGGTGCGGTTTCTGGATGGACAGGGGGGAAGTGGCATAGGAGAGAGCACTCCTGAGGCAGATGGTTGTGGTACCTGGCCTGGATGAGGGGGCGAGAGGAGTCTACCTCTCTCATTCCTCCATGCCAGACTGATTCAGCACACTAGCCAGTGTAGCAGGAGGAGCAGCCAAGAGGGCACGGAACTGGGATGTGCTTTAGGAGAAGACATTCGCCCTGGGCCAGCCGTGCAGATGCCGCAGCCCACTGATCCTTCCTCCTCCCACCCTCACCATGCACCTCTGACCTCCCATCCACACTGCCACACCGCCACCGGTTCCCACACTCTCCCTTCTCTGTCCTCCCCTCCGCAACCAACCTCGCTTCTGCGCCAGCGGGTCAACTCCTTGTTGCGCCTTCTGCATGACCTCGCCTTTACACTTGCATGCCCACCCCCACTCGCACCCCTTGCACCCCTCGCTTTCCAAACTGCTCATCGTGCCTCTCATCAAGGCCCCGCGGTCTCCCTCGTCTCAATCCCCAACCCCACTTGCATGCACCTGCAGTAGATTCCTTTCAGGGGCTCAGGGCCACAAGCTTGCCCAGAGTCTGTCTGGGCGATGGGAATGGGAATTGGCATGGGCATGGGCATGGGCATGGGCATGGGAAGGGATGGCTGGGGTGATAAGGGGCTAGGGGGAATAGAGGAGTATGGGAGGGAGGGTTTTGTGGACGAGTTAATGGAGGAGAGCCCGAGTGTGAGTGAGAGGAGGGAGGCTGTACAGCTGTCGCACCATCTGTTGGTGCTAGCATACCATGAGCTTGCTCATCTTGATTCTCTCATTTGAAGTGGGAGGTGCACGATGTGCCTCTGTGTGATTACTACGGCAGCTGTTTGGCTTTTCATGGTAGAATTATGGCTTACCGTATGTTTGGTCGCTCTGGTCTAGTTGATACATGCGTGCTTCCTTGTTTCGTAAGAAACACATCCGTGAACTGCGTAGCGGATCTCAAATATACTGGACGGATAGAAGCGCAGGCCTCAGATAAGCGCCCGCGCTTATTAAGGGATGAGGCCGCTTATATCCGGTCCTCGATTATAAGCGCATCCCCTAAAAATCTGTGATTTATAATAAGCGCATGTCGAATTATATCTGAAAATCACTCGAAATGCAGAAACGAGATTCACCTTACCGGGGAGGTGAAGTACAGTTCCACTTTCCCACTCACATCACACTTGCTGCGCGTCTAGTCAGCACGTGCTGTCGCTTAGTCAGCATGTGTTGGCAGGGAATCAATCCCTGCCAAGTTGCTCGAGAGTCAGATTCGCGACCCCATATATTTTCGACTCGATCACACTTGGCAGAACGAGTTCTACAGTTCGGTGTTAAAGAAAAACATAATTTCATTTTGCCGTTAAATAAACGCCGGCGCTTATAAATTTCCTCATTTATAAGCGCACCTCCTAAAAAAAGTGTTTTATTACAGCCCCAGGGGCGCTTCTATCCGGGGTATGACGCCGTCATACCCCGGATAGAAGCGCAGGCCTCGGATAAGCGCCGGCGCTTATAAAAGGGATGAGGGCGCTTATATCCGGTCCTTGATTATAAGCGCACCCCCTAAAAAATTATGATTTATTATAAGCGCATATTGAATATTATCTGAAAATTAGTCAAAACACAGAAACGAATTTCACCTTACCAGGGAAGCGAAGTACTGTTACACATTCCCCACTCACATCACACTTGCTGCGCGTCTAGTCCGTTGAATAGTAGGAGTAGGGCCTAAGCTTAGTAGCCTAGGCCAAAACGGAGTCGAGAGATTTTAGCAAGAAGAAGTGGGGTTCACTATGGAGTGAACAATACAAATAGGCAAGAAACAAGAATGGTGCACCACGAATAGTTTATGATTGCTACACTAAACTACAGCTATAGGCAGTTACACAAATATATTCTAGCACTCCCCCATAACTGCCTGCAGCAGGAGTTTGTGCAGCGACACTTCAAGGATGGGTACACCACGGCACCCCCCTAGCGCCACTCCCCTCGGCTCCCACACATCCACCCCCCTCAGCGGCAGCTGCAGCAGTGGGAGACGGAGGAGGAGAAGGAAGGGACGACACACACGTATCACCCCCACACCCGCCACAACGGGCACGGGCAGCAACGGGCAGCACAGGCACGGGCAGCAGCGGGCGGCAACGGGCAGCACCGGCACGGGCAGCAACGGGCAGCAACAGGCAGCACAGGCACGGGCAGCAACGGGCGGCAACGGGCAGCACAGGCACGGGCAGCAACGGGCGGCAACGGGCATCACAGGCACGTGCAGCAACGGGCAGCACAGGCACGGGCAGCAACGGGCGGCAACGGGCAGCACAGGCACGGGCAGCATCGGGCGGCAACGGGCAGCACAGGCACGGGCAGCAACGGGCGGCAACGGGCGGCAACGGGCAGCACAGGCACGGGCAGCAACGGGCAGCACAGGCACGGGCAGCAACGGGCGGCAACGGGCAGCACTGGCACGGGCAGCAACGGGCAGCACAGGCACGGGCAGCAACGGGCAGCACAGGCACGGGCAGCAACGGGCGGCAACAGGCAGCACAGGCACGGGCAGCAACAGGCGGCAACGGGCAGCACAGGCACGGGCAGCAACGGGCGGCAACGGGCAGCACAGGCACAGGCAGCAACGGGCAGCACAGGCACGGGCAGCAACGGGCAGCACAGGCACGGGCAGCAACGGGCGGCAACGGGCAGCACAGGCACGGGCAGCAACGGGCGGCAACAGGCAGCACAGGCACGGGCAGCAACGGGCAGCACAGGCACGGGCAGCAACGGGCAGCACAGGCACGGGCAGCAACGGGCAGCACAGGCACGGGCAGCAACGGGCGGCAACAGGCAGCACAGGCACGGGCAGCAACGGGCGGCAACGGGCAGCACAGGCACAGGCAGCAACGAGCAGCACAGGCACGGGCAGCAACTGGCAGCACAGGCAGCACAGGCACGGGCAGCAACAGAGCGCACGAGAGCGCGGGCAGAGCAGAGCGCACGAGGGCGCGGATGAGACAGAGCGCACGAGGGCGCGGGAAACTGCACAGGGTCCAGGAGCGGCGTCGCGGGCAGCTGCAGGATCGGGTGCTGCAGGGGCGGCTGCTCCAGGGGCCAGGGGCGGCTGCTGCAGGGGCGGCTGCTCAAGGGGCCAGGGGCGGCTGCTGCAGGGGCGGCTACTCCAGGGGCCAGGGGCGGCTACTCCAGGGGCCAGGAGCGGCTGCTGTAGGGCAGGCCCGCGCGCGCCAGCAACGCAGGCGCGGGCGCAGGTGAGGCAAGCGGCGGCCAGGGGGGGGGACGCCGCGACGAGCAGGGACGGCGCCCAGGGGGCGCCGCGACGAGCAGGAGCGACGCCCCAGAGGCGCCGCGACGAGCAGGGGCGGCGTCCAGAGGGGGCGGCATCTAGGGGGGGCCGCGACGAGTAGGGGCGACACCGCGCGGGTCCCGCAGGGACGTCACGACGAGCAGGGCAACGCCGCGCGGGTCCCGCAGGGGCGTCGCGTCGAGCAGGAGCAGCGACGCACGGGTCCCACACGGGCGTCGCGACAAGCAGGAGCGGCGCCTCGCAGGGCGCCGCGAAGGGCAGGGTACGGGCGGGCAGAACAGGCCCGCGCGCAAACGTGGGACATGCGCGCAGGTGGCGTGAGAGCAGGCCGCGCGCGGGACAGGAAGACGCCGCACGCCCGGGGCGCACGGCGGGCAGAAAACCGCTGTGCGCCCCGAGCACACGGCGGGCAGAAAATCGCCGTGCGGGCCGCACGCCCGAGGCGCGCGGCAGGATGACAGGCAGCGGGAGCAGACTGGTGGGCCCTTTAAAGAAAGCCGTAGGAAGGTTCCTGCTCTGATTACCATGTTGAATAGTAGGAGTAGGGCCTAGGCTTAGTAGCCTAGGCCAAAGGGAGTCGAGAGATTTTAGCAAGAAGAAGTGGGGTTCACTATGGAGTGAACAATACAAATAGGCAAGAAACAAGAATGGTGCATCACCAATAGTTTATGATAGCTACACTAAACTACAGCTACAGGCAGTTACACAAATATATTCTGACATAGTCAGCACGCGCTGTTGCTTAGTCAGCATGTGTTGGCAGGGAATCAATCCCTGCCAAGTTGCTCGAGAGTCAAATTCGCGACCCCATATATTTTCGACTCGATTACAATTGGCAGAACGGGATCTACTGTTTGGTGTAAAAAAAAAACTTCATTTCATTCCGCCGTTATATAAACGCCGGCGCTTGGAAATGAAGGAAGAAAGAAAGAATTGAAGAAAGAAGATAGGAAAGAAAGAAACATAGGAAAGAAAAACAACACCAAATACAAGTACCAATATCAGATACTTCAGTGTCAAAAGGTAGTAAATGTGAGAATCTTAGACAGGAATGAAATGACTAAGTCAAAGTTGGGTACAAATACAACCCTAGAAAGCTGTACCCCATAGGTGCTACCCCACTATAGCCTACAAACATGCATCAGCTATAGTAATCTGACACACCCCCATAGGCAAAGTGGGGGAGAACAAGGGGTCACAAGACCAGTCAAGCAAAGCGAAGCAAAGCAAGCTCAGGGTGGATCTCAACGTCACCACACATTCTGAGCACAAGTTCAAGGTGATAAGGCCAATTCACATGCAACAGAGCATATATATAACAGTGCTAAACAAGCAAGAGCAAAAATATATATGCAACAGTATAAGCAAGGTCAAGAGGTAAGCAAGTGAGGCCCAATAGGCACAAGACCTAGAAGAGTGCAAAAGCGCTGATGGTTACAAGGCGGAAGCGCCTTGGTGAACACATCAGCAGTGTTGGCCTCAGTGGCCACATGACGCAGACAAAGCTGACCGCGCTGCTGCAGCTCTCGAGCAAGAAAGTAGCGCACAGCAATGTGCTTCGTCCTGTGCTCCAGTCTGTGCTCCTCACACAAGGCAATGGCTGCCTTGTTGGCGACGTACAGCACTGGAGGAGAACGAGGCCGCTCTCCAAGGTCAGTCAGCAGGTAGGTGAGCCAGCGAAGCTCCTGGGCAGCCATGGCCGTGGCGTAGATCTCAGCCTCACAACTGGAGCTGAGAACAGAAGAAGAGCGTGTAGAACGCCAAGAGACAGAGCCACAGCCAAGACTGAAGGTGTAACCCTGAGACGATCGCTGAGTAGCCTGGTCGTCTGCCCAAGAAGCGTCTGAGTGCCCAGTGAGAAAAGGCCGGTCTCGCCCTCCAAGCACTAGTCCCATGCTCGACGTACTGCACAAGTAGCGCAACACCCTCTTAGTTGCATCCATGTGCTCCTTCCGGTGACGGCCGGGAGCAACATAGCGTGCTAAGATGCTGAGAGGGTATGCGAGGTCAGGTCGAGTGCAGGTCATCAGGTACATGAGGCAGCCCACAAGCTCTGGATACGGGCCACTCGGCTCTACGGACTCATCTGAAGGCAGAGCTGAGAGCGAGTGTCCCGTAGGCAGAGGAGTGGACTGAGGCGAGGAGTACGTGAAGCCGAAGCGCTGAAAGACCTGCTGCACCATGTGTGACTGAGTCAGGGTAATGGTGCGGCGTGCTTTGTCCCGGGTGATCCGCAAGCCAAGATAGCTTTTCAGTTCACCCAGGTCTGTGCACGTGTGTCTCTTCTGCAGCTCTGACTTCACGTGGGCGAGTGCGGCAATGTCCGGAGTGGCAAAGACCAAGTCGTCGACGTACACGAGGATGTAGAACGGCGGCAGCAAGGTGTCGGTGCGCAGAAACAGCGACGAGTCAGCAGTAGAGGGAGCGAACCCAAGAGCCGCAAGTGTAGTCCTCAGTGTGTCGTGTCACTCACGCGGCGCCTAGCGGAGACCGTAGACTGGCCGCCGGAGGCTCCACTGGGTGCCAGGAGGGAACGACCCAGTGAAGCCAGGAGGGCGGCGCAGCCAGATCTCCTCGTGTAGGCGGCCCTGCAAGAAAGAAGTGCTGAAGTCAAGAGAGTGGAGCTCGTAGTCACGCTGAGCGACGACGTGCAGCAGAACCCGAAGAGTGGTCATCTTCGGGGTCGGGGAGAAGGTCTGAAAGAAGTCAACTCCCTGCCGCTGACTGAAGCCACGAGCCACGTACCGCGCCTTGAAGACAGGCGGAGAACCCGGCGGCCGCTTCACCCTGAAAATCCAGATGCCACTGACGATGTTCGCCCCACGTGGGGGAACCTCGTCGATGTAGGTGCCTGTGGACTTCCAGGAAGCCATCTCTGCGTCCATGGCTGACTGCCACTGAGAGGAGTAGGGACCGGCCATCGCCTCTGCGTAAGAGCGTAAGGTCGGGATGTCAAGAGCATCCGCATCTCCCTCAGGGGCAACAAGCATGGACACGAGATGGGGCAAAGCGGCGGCAAAGCACTCAAACTCCTCCTGCCTGTCCTCAAGGACGTCCGTGCCAAGAGCAGACTCACCCCTGACGGACGGAGGACAGGCGGACTCAAACTCAGCAACAAGACTCGCGGCGTAGTCTAGACGACACGTGGCAGCAAAGTCGACCAGCTCAGCAACTAAGGAAGACGCAGCAGCGGACTCAAAGGAAGGGTCAGTGACAACAGTAGCAAGGAGACGCGTGACAGTAGGACTGGCAGCACGAAGAGAGTCCGACTCTGGGTCGGCAAACGCAGGACGAGACGACTGAGGAGGAGAAGGCAAAGGGGCACGCAGAGGAGCAGTGGACGGACGAAGAGACATCCTATGCGTGCCAGGGACGGGAGGAGGACGCTGACACGAACCGCGACCACTAGGGCGAGCAGCACGGACAGGCAACGCAGGGTGGGACGCAGGCGCACGACGCTCAGCAAAACCTCCAGTAGGACCAGTGTACGGAGACGGAGAAGGCAGTGGAGAGGCGGGATGTAACTATAACTGCGACGGGACAGGCTGTGGACACTCCAAGGGAGGAGAAGGACCAGTGGAAGGCGGGAGACCAAGAACCTGCTGAAGGATTGGAACGAAGTACGGCCGAGGCCGCGCAGCAACTCCAGACACAGCAGGGACAGCACCAGTACCTCCAGAGGCAGTACCAGCACCAGTAGCAGCTCCAACTCCAGCACCTCCAGCAGCGCCAGTAGTACCCTCAGCGCCAGCACCCGCGGCAGCTCCAGCTCCAGAGGCACCCCCAGCAGGACCGCCTTTAGGACCAACACCCGCAGACTCCGCGCCAGTTTCCGCAGCAGCTCCAGCTCCAGAGGCACCCCCGGGCCCGGCAGCTCCAGTACTCTCAGTACGAGCACCTCCGGGACCCGTGACACCAGCTCCCTCAGCATTAACAGAACCTCCAGTACCCGCAGCACCTCCAGCTCCAGCAGCTCGCCTCGAGCGCCGGGCAAACCACTCACGCAGCTCCAGTGGAAAGAGCGGCTCCCGGCGAGAAGAAAGACCCGGTTAACCGGCAGGAACAGCACCAGCAGGCTCAGCACCCCCAGACTCCGCACCCCCAGGCTCAGCACCCCCAGTCTCAGCACCCCCAAGCGTAGAACCCCCAGGCTCAGCACCCCCAGGATTCGCACTACCAGGCTCAGCACCCCCAGGCTCCGCACCCCAGGCTCAGCACCCCCACGCCTAGCACCCCCAGGCACAGCACCCCCAGGCCCAGCACCCCCAGCAGCACCAGAGTTACCAGTGACCTCTACAAGCTCAGCAGCGTCTACCTAGGACACACCTGAAGGGGCAGGACCCTGAGGGGGAAGGGGGTCTACCGGGGGGGGACCTGGGACAAGGAAGAGCGGCGGCGGGGGAAGGGACGGAGTGCGGTAGGGGAAGAGCCGGTAGTAGAGGACCGACTCGTCGAACGTCACATCCTGGGAGGACAGAACACGACGAGAGGTGGGGTGGTAGAATTGCCACCCAGGTGCGTCAGGGGGGAAACCCAGGAAGACGCAAGGAGCAGCACGAGGGGACAGCTTGTCCGCGGACAAGTCGCGGACAAACGCCCGAGATCCCCAGACACGGAACGCAGACGCATCGCCAACCTTCCCCGTCCACAGCAGAGCAGGGGAGGTCTCCGGCATGGAGACCCTAGGCTGAAGGTTGATCTGATGCGCCGTGTACCGAACCGCAAACGACCACAGAAAATGGGGGGCAGCCGCATGCATCATGGACGTACGGGCGACGTCCATGACCATGCCGATGCGGCGCTCAGCAATCCCATTCTGCTGTGGAGAGTCCGGATGCGTGAAGGACTGGCGGATGCCTCGTGCACGACAATAGGCTCGCAGAAGGCCAAAGGAGAACTCTCCGCCTCTGTCCGAGTGCAGACGTAGAACAGGAAAGTCCGAGCCGAAGCTCCGCCTGAGCTGGAGACGAGCTGCGCGGATCCAGCCGATCAACACCTCAGTGACATCACCCTTGCTTCGCAAGGGGAAGACTGTGGTGTAACGCGAGTAGTCGTCAACCACCAGCAGGAAGTAGCGCTCGTGACCCTGCCCACGGACGCGGGCCAGGCCCCACACGTCCATGTGAAGCGTTTGCAGCGGGGCCTCCGTCGGAGGAAACGGGGAGGAGTGAGGGGTAGCCCGCAGGCTTCCCTCGACACAAGGGACACAGGTAGGGCCACGCCCTGGAGGAAGGGGAGGGAGGGACCGGGGAAGACCGGAGACAAGGAGACGGGAGGCCATGCTTCGGAGACGAAGCAGGGAGGGGTGACCCAGGCGGTGGTGCCAGAGGAGGGTCTCGTGAGACAGGAGGCGACACGAGCAAGGGGCAGACTCAGGACCAGACCTGGACGCTGTAGCAAACACATGACCCGACGCAGGCACCTGACCAGACGCAGGACGTGGAGGAGACGCGGTAGTGAGTGTGTACACGCTCGACCCTGGCCGACGCGTAAACGTGGCCAAGTGTCGGCCCGTGTCCGCGTCCGTGCAGTGGGTCTCCCGTCGGCGCGCAGGGGTGAACTGGTCAACCCCCCCATCCTGTAGGTCAGCACCTGCCACTAGGTTCGTAGAGAACGAGGGGAGGTACAGACCCGACAGGGAGCCAAACGAGACGGCAGGGCACGGAAGGACAGTGGAGTAGTGAGCTAGAACAGGACCCCCAGAGGGGTCTGCCAAGGAGACTGCAACCGGCCGACTAAGCGACGTGAGTGTGGTGCGGTCTCGAAAGAAGGAGCGAGACGCCCCCGAGTCAAGGGTGAAGGTGAGGGAGGCTAGAGCCGACGCGGTACCTGAGAGAGCAGACTCACCAGCACCTGAGAACGCAGACTCACTGGAACCTAGAGCAGCAGCCTCACCAGCACCTGGAGCAGCACCCTCAACAGCACCTAGAGCAGCAATACCAATGCCCGGGCCGGGCGGGGAACACCGGTAACAGTCACCCTCCTCACTAATAGTCACAGCATACATGGCACGAAGAATCGCATCAAAGTCAAGATCAAAGATAGCTACTCCTGCCCTAGACAGCTGGTCCCAGCGAGGGATCTCAGTGGCGTCAGGAAACTGGCGGCGCCAAGCGTCAGTCAGGCGGCGAAAGCAGCGCTGGGTGGAATGCGGACCCCCACACTCCTCACCCGCACGGTCGCCGGTGCGCAGGACGTAGGTGCACGGACCAGTACCCCCACCCCTCTGGCGCGCAACGTACCACTCACGGAGCTGCTGAGGGGAGAGGGTGTCCTGACCGCGCTGCTGCTGCTGGCGCTGACCACCACCGGAGCCACTCCTCTACGACGAGCCACGACCTCCTCCGCCGCCTCCTCCGCCGCCCCCTCCGCCGCCACCTCCGCCACCACCTCCACTCCCACCGCCGCCGCCACCGCCGCCTCCGCCTCCACTCCCACCGCCACCGCCGCCGCCACCTCCGCCTCCACTGCCGCCACTGACACCTCCGCCCCCGCCACCACTCCCACCACCACCCCCACCTCCTCCGCTGCCTCCGCTGCCGCCTCCACTGCCCCCGCCAGCTCCTCCGGCGCCCCTGCCCCCCCTGCCTTTGCCAAAGCGACGTCTCCCACCAGGGGCAGACGCCGCACCGACCGACTCCAAACCAACTAGGTTAGCCGTAAAAGCAGAGGCAACGGAGGGCAAAAGGGGGGAGGGGGAACACCCCTCAAAGATGGGGGTGCGCGGGTCACCACGAGAGGCCCCTACAGTCTCAAGGATACCACACAAATTCCGAGCACAAGTTCAAGGCCACAAGGCCAGTTCACATGCAGCAGAGCATATATATAACAGAGCTAAACAAGCAAGAGCAGGTATATATATATGCAACAGTACAAAAAAGGTCAAGAGGTAAGCAAGTGAGGCCCAGTGGGCACAAGACCTAGCAGAGTGCAAAAGCGCTGATGGTCACAAGGCGGAAGTGCCTTGGTGAACACATCAGCAGTGTTGGCCTCAGTGGACACGTGACGCAGACGAAGCTGACCGCGCTGTTGCAGCTCTCGAGCAAGAAAGTAGCGCACAGCAATGTGCTTCGTCCTGTGCTCCAGTCTGTGCTCCTCACACAAGGCAATGGCTGCCTTGTTGTCGACGTACAGCACTGGAGGAGAACGAGGCCGCTCTCCAAGGGCAGTCAGCAGGTAGGTGAGCCAGAGAAGCTCCTGGGCAGCCATGGCCGTGGCGTAGATCTCAGCCTCACAACTAGAGCTGAGAACAGAAGAAGAACGAGTAGAGCGTTAAGAGACAGAGCCAGAGCCAAGACTGAAGGTGTAACCCTGAGACGACCGCTGAGTAGCCTGGTTGTCTGCCCAAGAAGGGTCTGAGTGCCCAGTGAGAACAGGCCGGTCTCGCCCTCCAAGCACTAGCCCCATGCCCGACGTACTGCACAAGTAGCGCAACACCCTCTTAGCTGCATCCATGTGCTCCTTCCGGTGACGGCCGGGAGCAACATAGCGTGCTAAGATGCTGAGAGGGTATGCGAGGTCAGGTCGAGTGCAGGTCATCAGGTACATGAGGCAGCCCACAAGCTCTGGGTACGGGCCACTCGGCTCTACGGACTCATCCGAAGGCAGAGCTGAGAGCGAGTGTCCCGTAGGCAGAGGAGTGGACTGAGGCGAGGAGTACGGGAAGCCGAAGCGCTGAAGGACCTGCTGCACCATGTGTGACTGAGTCAGGGTAATGGCGCGGCGTGCTCTGTCCCGGGTGATCCACAAGCCAAGATAGCTTGTCAGTTCACCCAGGTCTGTGCACGTGTGTCTCTTCTGCAGCTCCGACTTCACGTGGGCTAGTGCGGCAGTGTCCGCAGTGGCAAAGACCAAGTCGTCGACGTACATGAGCATGTAGAACGGCGGCAGCGAGGTGCCGGTGCGTAGAAACAGCGACGAGTCAGCAGTAGAAGGAGCAAACCCAAGAGCCGTAAGTGTAGTCCTCAGTGTGTCGTGCCACTCACGCGGCGCCTGACGGAGACCGTAGACCAGCCGCCGGAGGTTCCATTGGGTACCAGGAGGGAACGACCCAGTGAAGCCAGGAGGGCGGCGTAGCCAGATCTCCTCGTGTAGGCGGCCCTGCAAGAACGCAGTGCTAAAGTCAAGAGAGTGGAGCTCGTAGTCACGCTGCGCGGCGACGTGCAGCAGACCCCGAAGAGTAGTCATCTTCGGGGTCGGGGAGAAGGTCTGGAAGAAGTCAACTCCCTGCCGCTGACTGAAGCCACGAGCCACGTACCGCGCCTTGAAGACAGGCGGAGAACCCGGCGGCCGCTTCACCCTGAAAATCCACATGCCACTGACGATGTTCGCCCCAGGTGGGGGAACCTCGTTGACGTAGGTGCCTGTAGACTTCCAGGAAGCCATCTCTGCGTCCATGGCTGACTGCCACTGAGAGGAGTAGGGACCGGCCATCGCCTCTGCGTAAGAGCGTGGGGTCGGGATGTCAAGAGCATCCGGGTCTCCCTCAGGGGCAACAAGCATGGACACGAGATGGGGCAAAGCGGCGGCAAAGCACTGGAACTCCTCCTGCCTGTCCTCAAGGACGTCCGTGCCAAGAGCACAGTCATCCCCGACGGACGAAGGACAGGCAGACACAGACTCAGCAGACTCAGACTCAGCAACAAGACTGGCGGCGTAGTCTAGACGACACACGGCAGCAAAGTCGACCAGCTCAGCATCTAAGGCAGACGCAGCAGCGGACTCAAAGGAAGGGTCAGTGACAACAGTAGCAAGGAGACGCGTGACAGTAGGACTGGCAGCACGAAGAGAGTCAAACTTCGGGTCCGCAAGAGGAGGAAGAGAAGACTGAGGAGGAGAAGGCAAAGGGGCATGCAGAGGAGCAGAGACATCCTATGCGTGCCAGGGACAGGAGGAGGACGCTGACGTGAATCGCGACCACTAGGGCGAGCAGCACGGACTGGCGACGCAGGGCGAGATGCAAGCTCACGACGCTCAGCAAGACCTCCAGTAGGACCAGTGTAGGGAGACAGAGAAGGCAGCGGAGAGGGAGGCTATAGCACTAACTGTGATTGGACAGGCTGTGGACCCTCTAAGGGAGGAGAAGGACCAGGGGAAGGCGGGAGACCAAGAACCTGCTGAAGGAGCGGAACGAAGTACGACCGAGGCCGAGAAGCAACTCCAGACAAAGCAAGGACAGCACCAGCACCTCCAGAGGCAGCACCAGCACCAGTAGCAGCTCCAACTCCAGCACCTCCAGCAGCGCCAGTAGCACCCTCAGGAGGACCGACAGTCGTAGACTCAGCGCCAGCACCCGCAGCAGCTCCAGCTCCAGAGGATCCCCCGGGCTCGGCAGCTCCAGTACTCTCAGTACGAGCACCTCCGGGACCTGTGGCACCAGCTCCCTCAGCATCAACAGAACCTCCAGTACCCGCAGCACCTCCAGCTCGCCTCCAGCGCCGGGCAAACCACTCACGCAGCTACAGTGGAGAGAGCGGCTCCCGGCGAGAAGAAAGGCGTGGAGAATCACCACGAACAGCAGCAGCAGGCTCAGCACCCCCAGACTCCGCACCCAAAGGCTTAGCACCCCCAGACTCCGCACCCACAGGCACAGTACCCCCCGACTCAGCACCCCCAAGCTCAGCACCCCCAGGCGTAGCACCCCCAGGCTCAGCACCCCCAGGCTCCGCACCCCCAAGCACAGCACCCTCAGCAGCACCAGAGTCACCAGTGACCTCAACAGGCTCAGCAGCGTCTAGCTGGGACACACCTGAAGGGGCAGCGGGTCTACCGGGGGGGGGACCTGGGACAAGGAAGAGCGGGGGCGGGGGGGAGACGGAGTGCGGTAGGGGAAGAGCCGGTAGTAGAGGACCGACTCGTCGAACGTGACATCCTGGGAGGACAGAACACGACGAGAGGTGGGGTGGTAGAACTGCCACCCAGGTGCGTCAGGGGGGAAACCCAGGAAGACGCAAGGAGCAGCACGAGGGGACAGCTTGTCCGCGGACAAGTCGCGGACAAACGCCCGAGATCCCCAGACACGGAACGCCGACGCATCGCTAACCTTCCCCGTCCACAGCAGAGATGGGGAGGTCTCTGGCATGGAGACCCTGGGTTGAAGGTTGATCTGATGCGCCGCGTACCGAACCGCAAACGGCCACAGAAAATGGGGGGCAGCCGCATGCATCATGGACGTACGGGCGACGTCCATGACTATGCCGATGCGGCGCTCAGCAATCCCATTCTGCTGTGGAGAGTCCGGAAGCGTGAAGGTCTGGCGGATGCCTCGTGCACGAAAATAGGCTCGCAGAAGGCCAAAGGAGAACTCTCCGCCTCTTTCCGAGTGCAGACGCAGAACAGGGAAGTCCGAGCCGAAGCTCCGCCTAAGCTGGAGACGAGCTGCGCGGATCCAGTCGATCAACACCTCAGTGACATCACCCTTGCTGCGCAAGGGGAAGACTGTGGTGTAACGCGAGTAGTCGTCAACCACCAGCAGGAAGTAGCGCTCGTGACCCTGCCCACGGACGCGGGCTGGGGTCACACGTCCATGTCAAGTGTTTGCAGAGGGGCCTCCGTCAGAGGAAACGGGGAGGAGTGAGGGGTAGCCCGGAGGCGTCCCTCGACACAAGGGACACAAGGAGGGCCAGGCCCCGGAGGAAGGGGAGGGAGGGACCGGGGAAGACCAGAGACAAGGAGACGGGAGGCCATGCTTCGGAGACGAAGCAGGGAGGGGTAACCCAGGCGGTGGTGCCAGAGGAGGGTCTCGTGAGACAGGAGGCGACACGAGCAGGGGGCAGACTCAGGACCAGACCTGGACGCTGCAGCAAACACCTGACCCGACGCAGGCACCTGACCAGACGCAAGAGGGGGAGGAGATGCGGTAGTGAGTGTGTACAGGCTTGACCCCGGCCGACGCGTAAACGTGGCCAAGTGTCGGCCCGTATCCGCGTCCGTGCAGTGGGTGTCCCGTCGGCGCGCAGGGATGAACTGGTCAACCCCCCCATCCTGTTGGTCAGCACCCGCCACCAAGTTTGTAGAGAACGAGGGGAGGTACTGACCCGACATAGAGCCAAACGGGACCGCAGGGCACGGAAGGACTGTGGAGTAGTGAGCCAGAACAGGACCCCCACAGGGGTCTGCCAAGGAGACTGCAACCGGCCGAATAAGCGGCGTGAGTGTGGTGCGGTCTCGAAAGAAGGAGCGAGACGCCCCCGAGTCAAGGGTGAAAGTAAGGGAGGCCGGAGCCGACGCGGTACCTCAGAGAGCAGACTCACCGGCACCTGAGGACGCAGACTCACTGGCACCTAGAGCAGCAGCCTCAACAGCACCTAGAGCAGTAGTACCAATGCCCGGGTCGGGCGGGAAACACCGGTAACAGTCACCCTCCTCACTAATAGTCACAGCATACATGGCACGAAGAATAGCATCAAAGTCAAGATCAAAGATAGCTACTCCTGCCCTAGACAGCTGGTCCCAGCGAGGGATCTCAGTGGCGTCAGGAAACTGGCGGCGCCAAGCGTCAGTCAGGCGGCCAAAGCAGCGCTGGGTGGGGTGCGGACCACCACACTCCTCACCCGCACGGTCGCCGGTGTGCAAGACGTAGGTGCACGGACCAGTACCCCCACCCCTCTGGCGCGCAGCGTACCACTCACGGAGCTGCTAAGAGGAGAGGGTCTCCTGACCGCGCTGCTGCTGCTGCTGGCGCTGACCACCACCGGAGCTACTCCTCTGCGACGAGCCACGACCTCCTCCGCCGCCTCCACCGCCGCCGCCGCCACCACCTCCGCCACCACCTCCACTCCCACCGCTGCCGCCGCCGCCGCTGCCTCCGCCTCCACTCCCACCGCCACCGCCGCCGCCGCCTCCGCCTCCACTGCCGCCACTGACACCTCCGCCCCCGCCACCACTCCCACCACCACCCCCACCTCCTCCGCTGCCTCCGCTGCCGCCTCCACTGCCCCCGCCAGCTCCTCCAGCGCCCCTGCCCCCCCTGCCCTTGCCAGAGCGACGTCTCCCACCAGGGGCAGACGCCGCACCGACCGACTCCAAACCAACTAGGTCGGTCGTAGCAGCAGAGGCAACGGAGGGCAAAAGGGGGGAGGGGGAACACCCCTCAAAGATGGGGGTGCGCGGGTCACCACGAGAGGTCCCTACAGCGAGAATGCTCTTCTCGGCTGCGAGGAGGGACTTCTCGAGGAGGTCAACACTGAGAGTGGTGGGGCAGACTGAGAGAAAGTGGTCCCTGACTACGCGAAGGGAGTCAGGGAGGCGGATGACTATGTAGTAGAGAGTGATGTACATGGGGGGGGGGGTTCTTGGCGCAGAACTCAGTAGGAAGCGCAGCGCGGTAGCGAGTGTCACTAGTGCGGAGGTGGGTAATAAGGTCAGCGACTGTGGCAAAGGCAGCAAGGTCAGGAAAGAGGTACGGTAGCATGAGGCGGCTCAGTGCAGCAGTGGCAGGGGAGGAGTAGCGTGCAACTACAGCGTCGTATAAGGTCTGAGCACTCTTGTACTGGCTAAAGTGCGCACGCTCAGAGGGAGGCAGGTGGCGACGCACAGCAAGACGTGCAGCAGCATCGCGTGTGGCCCACTGCGAGCGAAGAGTGGTGTCAGCATCGGCAGCGGGGGCAGGAGAGGCACCAGAAGTGAGGTCAAAGAGAGAAAGGCTGTCTGCCCTATCGCACTGTAAGAAAAGCTGCAGGTCGTCCACCCAAACGTCGAAGTCAATGGCCGGACCCTCAGCGTCAAAAGTGAGGACACTAGGGTGCTCGGCGGCTCGGGTGGCTCGGGTGCTGGGCGGCTCGGCTGCTGGGCGGCTCGGTGGTTAGGGCGGCTTTGCTGCTGGGCGGCTCGGCGGCTCGGCGGCTCGGCTGCTGGCGGAGCGGCGGCCCGGCGGCTCAGGAGGCGGGCGGCGGGGCTGGTGGGTGGACCCGCTGCTGGGCTGCCGGGCTGTGGCGTCGGGGCCTGTAGAGGTGGCGCCGGGGCCGGTAGAGGTGGCTCCGAGGCCAGGGGAGGCGGCGTCGGGGCCGAGAGAGGCGGCGCCGGGGCCGTTGGGCGGCTGTGCCGGGAGGGAGGCGGCGTCGGGTGCAGCAGAGGCGGAGCCGGGGCCAGCAGAGGCGACGTCGGGGCCGGGAGCGACGGCGTCGGGGCCGGCGGAGGCGGCGTCGGGGCCAGCAGAGGCGACGTCGGGGCCGGCAGAGGCGACGTCGAGGCCGGCAGAGGGGACGTCGAGGCCGTCATAGTCGACGGTGGGGCCGGCAGAGGCGTCTTCGGGGCTGGCAGAGTCGACGGCGGGGCTGACAGAGGCGACGTCGGGGCCGGTAGAGGCGGCGCCGGGGTCGCGGGAGTGGGCGCCGAGGCCAGAGGCGGCGGCGCGAGGCAGCAGGGCCGCAAGAGCGGCGCGACGCGGCCGTCTGGGGCGGCGCGATGAAGCCGCTAAGGCGGCGCGACGAGGCCGCGAGAGCGGCGCAACAAAGCCGCGAGGGCGGCGCGACGCAGGCGGCTCAAAGGGGTCGTGAGCGCGACGCGATCGGGCCGCGAGAGCAAAAAGAGGGGAGTGCGACTCGGGCTAGGGCTGAGCGCGCTCCGGGCAGGAAAAAAAGTCGGTGGGCCCTAGGAACAGTTCCCACTAGGGAACCGGCTCGATACCATCTCAGAATCAGTAGCGAGGAATGAATGAACTATGAAAGAAAGCAGTACATGTACCAACCCTAATTGGGTTGTACCCCCTATGGGCTACCCCACTGAAGCCTACAAACATGCATCAGCTATATAGTAATCTGACATATCGCTTGCTGTTCGTTGCTCCTGTCGGCCTCAACCGGACGCCTAAAGCCACCAGCCATGGCGGTGCATCGCGGCTCCCATCGCGGTCTCTTGGCGCTCGTCGCGGCGCTCGCATGCTGCTGCCTGCCGTGCACGTCGCTCGCACAGCCCATCGCGGACTCTCAAGGTGCGTTGGTCGCTCTCGTCATACTCCACTGTTCACAATCAAACCCTCCAATCGAGACATCACCACCTCAGCCGGCTTGCAGGGTGGGGATGCGGCTTGCACGCCGGCCTACCTGTCAGTCAGTCGGCCTGTCAGTCAGTCAGCCTGTCAGCCAGGGAGAAAGCCAGCCAGCTGGCCAGTTGTTTGTGAACGGGTCTGCACATGAGGGTGTGTTACGATGAGCATCACTGCTGATTGAAGATTGACAAGACCCGTTCTTCCGCGTCCGTACTTGCTTTTTGCAAACACGCCTGTCCTGCGGCTCGTCTCCCTTCCCCCCACGCCCACCACCACGGACCTTCACCACGCTGCACCAGCAGTCTACGCACAGCCCAACCCCTTCACAGCCTTTCCCCGTCGTTTTCACGGTTGCTGTTGCTGGCTGTTCGGCATGTGTTGTGTTGAAAGAGCTGCAGTCGTTTTGGAAGAAAAACTTCCCGGGCTGGCAAGCGGGGAGCGACTGCCAGCAAGCGCAAGGCCTCACATGCGACTCAGACGGCATGATCACCTCCATGTGCGTGCGCGCCCTGCTGTGTCCTGTCGTGCTGTGCCGTATCTGCCGTTCTTTTCTGCACTGCACCGTGCCTTGCCGTGCCATACGCACTGCTAGCTGCAATCAAAGTTCGCTTGAAGTTTATCTTGCATGCATGCGTCTGGGGCCTGATTCAATCCGAGCGCACTCACAGCCGCTCTGTCACTCTCACCTCAGGCCTTGCAATTCCCACTTGTGATTGTTGTAATCGCAAGGATCTGTTTCTCTCTGAGAACCCGGCGGCCGCTTCACCATGAAAATCCACATGCCACTGACGATGTTCGCCCCAGGTGGGGGAACCTCGTCGAGGTAGGTGCCTGTGGACTTCCAGGGAGCGACACGAGCAGGGGGGCGACAGCTAACCTGACGCAGACGCAGACGCAGCTACCTGAGGGGACTCAGTGGTCAGTGTGTACAAGTCCGACCCAGGCTGCCGAGTGAAGGTAGCCAGGTTATGACCCGTCAGGGCACACGTGCAGTGTGTCACACGCTTGTAGGCATGGTTGAACTGGTGAACACCTGCGTCCTGGAGCGCGGAACCCGCCACCAAGTCCATAGAGAACGAGGGGAGAAGGGGGGAGGGGGAACATCCCTCAAAGAAGGGAGTGCGAGGGTCGCCACGAGAGGCACCTACAGCTACAATGCTCTTCTCAGCTGCAAGGAGTTCCTTCTCGAGTAGGTCGACAGTGAGTTCTTTGGGGGAGAGAGCGAGAAAGTGGTCCCTTACAGCGCGAAGAGAGTCAGGGAGGCGAGTGACTAGGTGGTAGAGAGTGAGGTACACCGGGGGGGGGGTTCTTGGCTAGGAAATCGGGGGGGAGCGCGGCACGGTAGCGGAGATCACTAGTACGGAGTTGAGTGATGAGGTCAGCTACAGTGGCAAAGGCAGAAAGATCCGGGAAGAGATAGGGCAGTGAGAGACGGCCTATCGCAGCAGTAGCAGGGGACGAGTAGCGTGCAACTACAGCATTGTACAGCTCCTTAGGGGTCTTATGCTGGCCGAAGTGCTCGCGCTCATGCAACGGCAGGTGACTCCGAACGGCTAGGCGAGCATGGGCGTCATGAGTCTGCCACAATGAGCGAGCAGTACGGTCAGTAGTAGCAGCAGGTGCGGGGGCAGCGCCGGACGTGTGGTCATATAGGGAAACGTCGTCCTTGGCAGTGATCTGGAGGAACAGGTGTAGGTCATCGAGCCAAACATCAAACTTAATCGGGCGGCCCTCAGCGTTAAAAGTGAGAATAGTGGGACTGGCCATAGTGGCAGTAGCAGTAGCAGTAGCAGTAGTAACAGTAGCAGTAGTAGCACTAGCAGTAGCAGCAGTAGAAGTAGCAGTAGTAGCAGGAACAGGAGCAGTAGCTGCTGCACGTGGGGCGGCGCGGCTCGGTCAGGGCGGTGCGATTCGCGTGGCGCGACTCGGGCGGCGCGGCTCGGGCAGGGCGGCGCGGCGCGGCTCGGACTAGGCTACACGGCACGGCGCGACGGTGGGCCTGCGCGTGGGCGGCTGTGGCGCGTGGGCGGTCTGTGGCTGTGGGTGGGCTGCAGTCGCGCGTGGGCGGCGGCTTACGAGGGCGACGCGGCGGCCTACGGGCGGGGCTGCGGCGCTCTGGACGGCCAGGGGGGCCGGTCGACGGGCAGCTAGCGGGCTACTCGTGGCGGCGCTAGTCGCGCAGGCGGCTAACGGTTGGCGTGCGCGCAGAAAAGGCCGTGCGCGGGGTGCTAGCGGGCTCGTGCGCTAAAAAAAAGGCCGCGCGCGGCATTAGCGAACTGCGCACGGGCAGCAGGAGATGGAGAGGCGCACGAGGGCGCACTAGGAGAGAGGCGCTCGAGGGCGCTAAGTCGATACGGCGCTCGAAGGCGCTTCTAAAGGTGGGCCCTTCGGTAAGTGGTCATAGGTCTAGAACCTAAGCTCTTAATACCATGTCAGAAACAAGAAGTGATCAACTAGAAACATTTGGGAGTACAAGTATGAAACCTTTGAGGAATGTACACCCTAAAGGCTAACCCATTGTAGCCTACAAAACAGAATCATATACAATGTTTGACACTAAAATCACGAAAAAAAAATTAAATAATCAATCAGATTTATTGTACAACAGTCGTTCAGATTGAATTCGTGTTTTCCCCTTCAATCGAGTACGTCTCGGACTGAATCAGGATGACCCGACAGCCAATAGGAAGAAAGATGTGACAAATGTTCACGCGCCAGTTGTCCTGCGCGTGTTCGCCCAAATACAATTGATGCCCAACTAGTGCACGCGAATTTGCCTTGCGCCGGATGGAAACGCTGCACCCGAGGTTGTTTCCCCAGCCTGTTGCTCCCACGTTATAAGCGCGTCGCGTAGTTATCAACCAATAGTAACGAACAGACCAAGGTCAATCAAAAGAGATAGAAGTCAAATAAGGTAACAGATCTTGTTTATAAGCACATGCGAATCCTTTTTAACTAGCTGCGAATTGACGAAACTTATACGAAATCCTCGTTACAGCTTAGGGCGTGTGTGTTCTTGCCGAACCTGACTGAAAGTTCGAAATTTTGTAACGGTTTGTCACGGTAGAATATAATTCAAAACTTTTTGCCACGGTGCAAAACGGTTTGAGTTCGAACTTTGTCAGGTTCGGCAAGAACACACGCGCCCTTATACGAAGGCAACCGGGAGGGGCTCAAACAGGCATCGATTGTATGCCGAACCAGCTCGAAGGGCTTGGGAGAGTTTCACTGCACATGTCGATTGCTACTTGACAGATGTATCGGAAACCAATCGCAGTTCAGTGGAAAATGCCACAAATGGGGAAAGATCAACGAGGGGCCGAACAGTGCCAGAGGGGTGATCAACCAGGGGCCGAGAGGCCCGGAACTTCCCAAACCGCTGCGCATAGAGGGGTTAACATAGGGTCTTCTCAGAACTAGTAGCGAGGAATGAATGAACTATGAAAGAAAACAGTACAAGTACTAACCCTAATTGGGTTGTACCCCCTGTGGGCTACCCCACAACAGCCTACAAACATGCATCAGCTATATAATAATCTGACACACCCCCATAGGCAAAGTGGGGGAGAACAAGGGGTCACAAGACCAGTCAAACAAAGCAAAGCAAGCTCAGGGTGGATCTCAAGGATACCACACAAATTCCGAGCACAAGTTCAAGGCCACAAGGCCAGTTCACATGCAGCAGAGCATATATATAACAGTGCTAAACAAGCAGGAGCGGGTATATATATATATGCAGCAATACAGACAAGGTCAAGAGGTAAGCATGTGAGGCCCAATGGGCAAAAGACCTAGCAAAGTGCAAAAGCGCTGATGGTCACAAGGCGGAAGTGCCTTGGTGAACACATCAGCAGTGTTGGCCTCAGTGGCCACGTGACGCAGACGAAGCTGACCGCGCTGCTGCAGCTCTCGAGCAAGAAAGTAGCGCAGAGCAATGTGCTTCGTCATGTGCTCCAGTCTGTGCTCCTCACACAAGGCAATGGCTGCCTTGTTGTCGAAGTACAGCACTGGAGGAGAACGAGGCCGCTCTCCAAGGTCAGTCAGCAGGTAGGTGAGCCAGCGAAGCTCCTGGGCAGCCATGGCCGTGGCGTAGATCTCAGCTTCACAACTGGAGCTGAGAATAGAAGAAGAGCAAGTAGAGCGCCAAGAGACAGAGCCAGAGCCAAAACTGAAGGTGTAACCCTGAGACGACCACTGCGTAGCCTCGTCGTCAGCCCAAGAAGCGTCTGAGTGCCCAGTGAGAACAACCCGGTCTTGCCCTCCAAGCACTAGCCCCATGCCCGACGTACTGCACAAGTAGCGCAACACCCTCTTAGCTGCATCCATGTGCTCCTTCCGGTGACGGCCGGGAGCAACATAGCGTGCTAAGATGCTGAGACGGTATGCGAGGTCAGGTCGAGTGCAGGTCATCAGGTACATGAGGCAGCCCACAAGCTCTGGATACGGGCCACTCGACTCTACGGACTCATCCGAAGGCAGAGCTGAGAGCGAGTGTCCCGTAGGCAGAGGAGTGGACTGAGGCGAGGAGTACGTAAAGCCGAAGCGCTGAAGGACCTGCTGCACCATGTGTGACTGAGTCAGGGTAATGGTGTGGCGTGCTCTGTCCCGGGTGATCCGCAAGCCAAGATAGCTTGTCAGTTCACCCAGGTCTGTGCACGTGTGTCTCTTCTGCAGCTCGAACTTCACGTGGGCGAGTGCGGCAGTCTCCAGAGTGGCAAAGACCAAGTCGTCGACGTACACGAGGATGTAGAACGGCGGCAGCGAGGTGTCGGTGCGTAGAAACAGCGACGGGTCAGCAGTAGAAGGAGCGAACCCAAGAGCCGCAAGTGTAGTCTTCAGTGTGTCGTGCCACTCACGTGGCGCCTGGCAGAGACCGTAGACTGGCCGCCGGAGGCTCCACTGAGTACCAGGAGGGAACGACCCAGTGAAGCCAGGAGGGCGGCGCAGCCAGATCTCCTCGTGCAGGCGGCTCTGCAAGAAAGCAGTGCTGAAGTCAAGAGAGTGGAGCTCGTAGTCACGCTGAGCAGCGACGTGCAGCAGAACCCGAAGAGTGGTCATCTTCGGGGTCGGGGAGAAGGTCTGGAAGAACTCAACTCCCTGCCGCTGACTGAAGCCACGAGCAACGTACCGCGCCTTGAAGACAAGCGGAGAACCCGGCGGTCGCTTCACCCTGAAAATCCACATGCCACTGACGATGTTCGCCCCAGGTGGGGGAACCTCGTCGACGTAGGTGCCTGTAGACTTCCAGGAAGCCATCTCTGCGTCCATGGCTGACTGCCACTGAGAGGAGTAGGGACCGGCCATCGCCTCTGCGTAAGTGCGTGGGGTCGGGATGTCAAGAGCATCCGGGTCTCCCTCAGGGGCAACAAGCATGGACACGAGATGGGGCAAAGCGGCAGCAAAGCACTGAAACTCCTCCTGCCTGTCCTCAAGGACGTCCGTGCCAAGAGCACAGTCACCCCCGACGGACAGAGGACAGGCAGACACAGACTCAGCAGACTCAGACTCAGCAACAAGACTGGCAGCGTAGACTAGACAACACGCAGCAGCAAAGTCGACCAGCTCAGCAACTAAGGCAGACGCAGCAGCGGACTCAAAGGAAGGGTTAGTGACAACAGTAGCAAGGAGACGCGTGACAGTAGGACTGGCAGCACGAAGAGAGTCCGACTCCGGGTCGGCAAGTGTAGGAAGAGAAGACTGAGGAGGCGAAGGCAAAGGGGCACGCAGACGGGCGGTGGACGGACGCAGAGACATCCTATGCGTGCCAGGGACAGGAGGAGGACGCTAACGTGAACCGCGACCACTAGGGCGAGCAGCACGGACAGGCGACGCAGGGCGAGATGCAAGCTCACGACGCTCAGTAAGACCTCCAGTAGGACCAGTATAGGGAGACGGAGAAGGCAGTGGAGAGGCGGGCTGTAACTGTACCTGCGACGGGACATGCTGTGGACACTCTAAGGGAGGAGAAGGACCAGTGGAAGGCGGGAGACCAAGAACCTGCTGAAGGAGCGGAACGAAGTACGGCCGAGGCCGCGCAGCACCTCCAGACACAGCAGGGACAGCACCAGCACCTCCAGAGGCAGCACCAGCACCAATAGCAGCTCCAACTCCAGCACCTCCAGCAGCGCCAGGAGCACCCTCAGTAGGACCGACAGCCGTAGACTCAGCACCAACACCCGCAGCAGCTCCAGCCCCAGAGGCACCCCCGGGCCCGGCAGCTCCAATACTCTCAGTACGAGCACCTTCGGGACCCGTGGCACCAGCTCCCTCAGCAGCAACAGAACCTCCATTACCCGCAGTTCCCCCAGCTCCAGCAGCTCGCCTCCAGCGCCGGGCAAACCACTCACGTAGCTCCAGCGGAGAGAGCGGCTCGCGGCGAGAAGAAAGGTCCGGAGAACCACCACGAACAGCAACAGCAGGCTCAGCACCCCCAGACTCCGCACCCAGAGGTTCAGCACCCCCAGACTCCGCACCCCCACGCTCAGCACCCCCAGGCATAGCACCCCCAAGCTCAGCACCCCCAGGCTCAGCACCCCCAAGCTCCGCACCCCCAGGCTCCGCACCCCCAGGCTCCGCACCCGCTGGCTCCGCACCCCCAGGCACAGCACCCTCAGCAGCACCAGAGTCACCAGTGACCTCAACAGGCTCAGCAGCGTCTACCTGGGACACACCTGAAGGGGCAAGACCCTGAGGGGGGAGGGGGTCTACCGGGGGGGGACCTGGGACAAGGAAGAGCGGGGCCAGGGGGAGGGACGGAGTGCGGTAGGGGAAGAGCCGGTAGTAGGGGACCGGCTCGTCGAACGTGACGTCCTAGGAGGACAGAACACGGCAAGAGGTGGGGTGGTAGAACTGCCACCCAGGTGCGTCAGGAGGGAAACCCATGAAGACGCAGGGAGCAGCACGAGAGGACAGCTTGTCCGCAGACAAGTCGCGAACAAACGCCCGAGATCCCCAGACACGGAACGCTGACGCATCGCCAACCTTCCCCGTCCACAGCAGAGCTGGGGAGGTCTCCAGCATGGAGACCCTGGGCTGAAGGTTGATCTGATGCGCCGCGTACCGAACCGCAAACGGCCACAGAAAATGGGGGGCAGCCGCATGCATCATGGACGTACGGGCGACGTCCATGACTATGCCGATGCGGCGCTCAGCAATCCCATTCTGTTGTGGAGAGTCCGGAAGCGTGAAGGACTGGCGGATGCCTCGTGCATGACAGTAGGCTCGCAGAAGGCCAAAGGAGAACTCTCCGCCTCTGTCCGAGTGCAGACGCAGAACAGGAGAGTCAGAGCCGAAGCTCTTCTTGAGCTGGAGACGAGCTGCGCGGATCCAGTCGATCAACACCTCAGTGACATCACCCTTGCTGCGCAAGGGGAAGACAGTGGTGTAACGCGAGTAGTCGTCAACCACCAGCAGGAAGTAGCGCTCGTGACCCTGCCCACGGACGCGAGCTGGGCCCCACACGTCCATGTGAAGTGTCTCCAGCGGGGCCTCCGTCGGAGGAAACGGGGAGGAGTGAGGGGTAGCCCGGAGGCGTCCCTCGACACAAGGGACACAAGGAGGGCCAGGCCCCGGAGGAAGGGGAGGGAGGGAACCGGGCAGACCAGAGACAAGGAGACAGAATGCCATGCTTTGGAGACGAAGCAGGGAGGGGTGACCCAGGCGGTGGTGCCAGAGGAGGGTCTCGTGAGACAGGAGGCGACACGAGCAGGGGGCAGACTCAGGACCAGACCTGGACGCTGCAGCAAACACCTGACCTGACGCAGGAGACGTGGTAGTGAGTGTGTACAGGCTCGACCCCGGCCGACGAGTAAACGTGGCCAAGTGTCGGCCCGTGTCCGCGTCCGTGCAGTGGGTGTCCCGTCGGCGTGTAGGGGTGAACTGGTCAACCCCCCCATCCTGTAAGTCAGCACCCGCCACCAAGTTCGTAGAGAACGAGGGGAGGTACAGACCCGACAGGGAGCCGGACGGGACCGCAGGGCACGGAAGGACAGTGGAGTAGTGAGCCAGAACAGGACCCCCAGAGGGGTCTGCCAGGGAGACTGCAACCGGTCGACTAAGCGGCGTGAGTGCGGTGAGGTCTCGAAAGAAGGAGCGAGACGTCCCCGAGTCAAGGGTGAAAGTGAGGGAGGCCAGAGCCGACGCGGTACTTGAGAGAGCAGACTCACTGGCACATGAGGACGCAGACTCACTGGCACCTAGAGCAGCAGCCTCAACACCACCTAGAGCAGCAGTACCAATGCCCGGGTCGGGCGGGAAACACCGGTAACAGTCACCCTCCTTACTAATATTCACAGCATACATGGCACAAAGAATAGCATCAAAGTCAAGATCAAAGATAGCTACTCCTGCCCTAGACAGCTGGTCCCAGCGAGGGATCTCAGTGGCGTGAGGAAACTGGCGGCGCCAAGCGTCAGTCAGGCGGCCAAAGCAGCGCTGGGTGGGGTGCGGACCCCCACACTCCTCACCCGCACGGTCGCCGGTGCGCAGGACGTAGGTGCAGGGACCAGTACCCCCACCTCTCTGGCGCGCAGCGTACCACTCACGGAGCTGCTGAGGGGAGAGGGTCTCCTGACCGCGCTGCTGCTGCTGGCGCTGACCACCACCGGAGCCACTCCTCTGCGACGAGCCACGACCTCCTCCGCCGCCTCCACCGCCGCCGCCGCCACCACCTCCGCTACCACCTCCTCTCCCACCGCCGCCGCCGCCGCCGCCTCCGCCTCCACTCCCACCGCCACCGCCGCCGCCGCCTCCGCCTCCACTGCCGCCACTGACACCTCCGCCCCCGCCACCACTCCCACCACCACCCCCACCTCCTCCGCTGCCTTCGCCGCCGCCTCCACCGCCCCCGCCAGCCCCTCCAGCGCCCCTGCCCCCCTTGCCCTTGCCAGGGCGACGTCTCCCACTAGGGGCAGACGCCGCACCGACCGACTCCAAACCAACTAGGTCGGCCGTAGCAGCAGAGGCAACAGAGGGCAAAAGGGGGGAGGGGGAACACCCCTCAAAGATGGGGGTGCGCGGGTCACCACGAGAGGTCCCTACAGCGAGAATGCTCTTCTCAGCCGTGAGGAGGGACTTCTCGAGGAGGTCAACAGTGAGAGTGGTGGGGCAGACTGAGAGAAAGTGGTCCCTGACTACGCGAAGGGAGTCAGGGAGGCGGGTGACTATGTAGTAGAGGGTGATGTACATGGGGGGGGGGGGTTCTTGGCGCAGAACTCAGTAGGAAGCGCAGCGCGTTAGCGAGCGTCACTAGTGCGGAGGTGGGTAATGAGGTCAGCGACTGTGGCAAAGGTAGCAAGGTTAGGAAAGAGGTACGATAGCATGAGGCGGCTCAGTGCAGCAGTGGCAGGGGAGGAGTAGCGTGCAACTACAGCGTCGTACAAGGTCTGAGCACTCTTGTACTGGCCAAAGTGCGCACGCTCAGAGGCAGGCAGATGGCGACGCACAGCAAGACGTGCAGCAGCATCGCGGGTAACCCAATGTGAGCGAACAGTGGCATCCTCATCAGCAGCAGGGGCGAGAGAGGCACCAGAAGTGAGGTCAAAGAGAGAGAGGCCGTCGGCTCTATCGCACTGTAAGAAGAGCAGCAGGTCGTCTACCCAAACGTCGAAGTCAATGGCCCTACCCTCAGCGTCAAAAGTGAGGACACTGGGGGTAGCCATGACAGCAGTAGACTAGCAGTAGGGTGAGGGCAGTGCGGAGAGGACGGCTCTGCTCTTACCAGACAGGGCAGGTCGGGTAGTGCAGGTACCGGGCGGCTCAGGCAGCTCGGGCGGCTCGGGCGGCTCGGGCGGCTCGGCTGCTGGGCGGCTCGGCTGCTCGGGTGGCTCGGCAGCTCGGCGGCTCGGCTGCTGGGCGGCTCGGCGGCTCGGGCGGCTCGGCGGCTCGGGCGGCTCGGCTGCTGGGCGGCGCGGCTTTTCGGCGGCGCGGCTGTCAGGCGGCTCGGCTGCTGGCGGAGCGGCGGCCCGGCGGCTCAGGTGGTAGGCGGCGCGGCAGGTGGGTGGCGCCGCTGCTGGGCTGCTGGGCGGCGGCGTCGGGGCCGGTAGAGGTGGCGCCGGGGCCGGTAGCGACGGCGTCGGGGCCGGCAGAGGCGGCGTCGGGGCCGGCAGAGGGGACGTTGGGGCTGGGAGCGACGACGTCAGGGCCGGCAGAGGGGACGTCGGGGCCGTCAAAGGCGACAGCGGGGCCGGCAGAGGCGACGGCAGGGCCGTCAGAGGCGACGGCGGGGCCGGCAGAGGCGGCGTCGGGGTCGCGGAGGTGGGCGCCGAGGCCAGAGGGGCGGCGCGAGGCAGCAGGGCCGCACGAGCGGCGCGACGCGGCCGTTTGGGGCGGCGCGACAAAGCCGTGAGAGCGGCGCGACGAAGGGGGCCTAAAGGGGCCGTGAGCGCGACGCGACCGGGCCGCGAGAGTAAAAAAAAGGGAAACGCGACTCGGGCTAGGGCTGAGCGCGCTCCGGGCAGGAAAAAAAAGATCGGTGGGCCCTAGGAACAGTTCCCACTAGGGAACCTGCTCTGATACCATCTCAAAATCAGTAGCGAGGAATGAATGAACTATGAAAGAAAACAGTACAAGTACTAACCCTAATTGGGTTGTACCCCCTATGGGCTACCCCACTACAGCCTACAAACATGCATCAGCTATATAATAATCTGACAGGTCTTCCTTTATCGCATTTTCGCTCGCGAGCCGAATCTACTGGAAACTCTTAGGGCAGCCAAAAAAAACTACAACTCTTAGGGAACCTGGATGCATTTTCGGGATGGGTCAACCCTAAAACGGATAACTTCCTGGTATTTAGGGTTGATGCCTCCCGAGTCGCATCTGTTTCCGAATGGGTAATATATTTTTTACCAGTGCGTCTACGATCGGGTAGGTGATATTCATCACCCAGAATATAATATGTTATACGTTCTCACGATTTGATCTGCCGAACTTTACTTCCAGAAGAAGGCGACGCGCGCGCTGTAGACGGAGGTCAAAACCCTCAGTAAAAAACATGAATACACAATTTGGTTCTTCTAGCAAATATCTTTTACTTCCGGTTCGGCTTGTTCGCCAAGTTGGCTGGGCAGCTCTGGGCTGAAATCCTACGGTCGAGATTTACCGGGCCTACTTTGAACACTCCTCTGGCATTGTTCGGCCCCTGGTTGATCTTTTCCCACCAGGAATCGAAAACTACACGCCCACGACTCGTTTCCAACTTGTTCACTACTTCCACCAAGTTCGCGATGTCGCCTTCCTGATAATAACAGTATGGAATTAGCTCAACGCAACACACGGCAGATTCCCAACGTCCTTTTTAGGCCGTTCGACTGCCACGTGGCGGTAGAGTTAGAAATCCGACAAGCAGGCCGGTGGTCTTGATCCGTCGGTTGCCGAACAAGAGTTGGAGCGGCTTTCTAGAAAAGACCGCCAAGCCTGCTGCTCCAAGTCGTCCCTCCTATCGCAGTCAGGCGGACGCCTCAACCTGCCGGCTATGGCGGTGCATCGCGGCTCCGTCGCGGTCTCTTGGCGCTCGTCGGCGCTCGCATGCTGCTGCCTGCCGTCCACGTCGCTCGCAGTGCCTATTGCAGACTTGCAAGGTGCGTTGGTCGCAAGGTGCGTTGGTCGCAAGGTGCGTTGGTCGCAAGGTGCGTTGTGACAAAATTAGAAGGAAGAAAGAGGATTGAACTAGCAGAAATGGGGATACAAATAGCAAACCCTAGAAGGGTTGTACTCGCTATAGAGCACCCCACTACAGGCTAGAACATAAGAATAACATTCTGACACACCCCCATAGCCAAAGTGGGGTGTAATCAGCAGAGCAGGCAAAGCAGTACAAGCTCAGGGTGGATCACAATGTCACCACACATTCTGAGCACAAGTTCAAGAAGAGATAGTTTAGAGTTCACAATTATGAGCAGAGCTAGTGGTTGTCACAACGGGCAAGTGAGGAGGAGGAGAGAGAGTGAGGGGAGAGGAGATAGGAGGCGACGGCTGAAGCTGCAGACACACGGGCAACAGGAGGAAGACGGGCACAGCGGCTACCGGACAGCGCCCGGACTACAGGAGTAACAGGCCCCGCGGCTCAAATAGCGGCAGACGGGCAACGGACCCACGGGCGGCTGGCGTAGAAGTCTAGCTCACTGGGCTACCGGGACAGCGCCCCGGACTACAGGTGCTGCGGACAAGAGTACGGCAACCTCCATACAGCTTCCCCAAACAGTCCCACCCCCCCGACACACACCCGCTGCTACACCGCTAGCTCTACTCCCACGCACCCCCCTTAAACCCTAAACCCCAGTCTCCCACACAACCACCCCCCTCAGCGACAGCTGCAGCAGTGGGAGACAAAGGAGGAGGAGGAGCAAAGGGAGGAAAGTACACCGGCCACCCCCATACCCGCCACTCCGCAAGCGGCCCCCTCAGGTCGCCTCGACAGACGACGAGAAAAGGGGGGGGGGGGGAGGCGGTGTGGTGAAACGGGGGCCCACCACGGGCCTGGTAGGGTCGCAGGTAGGGAGACGGGGCCAGGGCCGCGTCGGAGGGCGGGGCCGCAACAAGGGGCGGGGCCGCGACGAGGGGCGGGGCCGCGACGGTCGGGGCGGGGCCGCGACGTAGGGCGGGGCCGCTTCGAGGGGTGGGGCCGCGACGCAGGGCGGGGCCGCGACTGTAGGGCGGGGCCGCGACGAGGGCAGGGCCGTGTCGAAGGGTGGGGCCGCGACGGTCGGGGCGGGGCCGCTTCGAGGGGCGGGGCCGCGAAGGGTCCCCGTCGCCCGTCGCGACGCCTCCAGAAGGCGACGCGGCGACCGACGGGGCAGAAGCCCGCCGCGCGCCTCGGGGCGCACAGCGGGCAGAGAACCGCCGCGCGCCTTAGGGCGCACGGCGGGCATAAAACCGCCGCGCGCCTCGGGGCGCACGGCGGGAGTAAAAAAAGTAGCAGCGGAAGCGAGGTGGTAACCCACCCACAGGATCGATCCAAGGGGATCGACCTGCTCTGATAGCATGACAAAATTAGAAGGAAGAAAGAGGATTGAACTAGCAGAAATGGGGATACAAATAGCAAACCCTAGAAGGGTTGTACTCGCTATAGAGCACCCCACTACAGGCTAGAACATAAGAATAACATTCTGACACGTTGGTCGCGAGGTGCCGTGGTCGCTCACCTCATGCCCTGCTGTGCGCTATCAGACGCTCCGACCTCAAAATGTTGACGACACGGTGACCTTAGCCGGCTTGCATGGTGGGCCCAGGCCGATGGCCACGCTTGTACCAGAGCCAACCCGCCACCCGGCCAGTCAGTCAGCCTGTCAGCCAGCCAGCGAGCCACCTGGCTGGCCAGGCGGCTATGAAAAGACCTGTGAATGAAGATTCACTAGACCCATTCTTCCAAGTCCGTGCTTTTCTTTTGGGGACAAACCCTGCCCTTCGGCTCACCACCACCACCTACCTAAACCGCCCTTCATCAACAGTCTACGCACTGCCAAACCTCCTTCACCGCTTTCCCCCTTCGTTTGCACGGTTGCTGTTGCTGTCTGCGCGGCAAGCGAGGTGCTGCAGGATTGCAGACGACGTGGAAAGCAGTCATCCCAGGCTGGCAGGCGGGGAGCGACTGCCAGCAAGCCCAAGGCCTCACATGCGATTCAAACGGCATGATCACCTCCATGTGCGTGCACGCCCCTCCGTGCCGTGCTGTGCCGTGCCCTGCTATACCATGCTGTGTTGTGCTGTGCTGTGCCTAATCGTCTGGCCACGCAGATACTCTAGCATCGTGAGCAGATACTCTCTTTTGCTGCGTGGCCCTCCGTGTGTGAAGTAAAAAACCCAGAAGCATCAAAGTCCCTTTCTCCTTGTGCTTCGTGTACCCTTGCCTCACACCCCGTTTCTCATTTCTTCCCCCTATCTGCTTCCCCCTATTTGCTCTGCCCTATCTGCTCTCTCCCCCTATCTGCTCTCTCCCCCTATCTGCTCTCTCCCCCTATCTGCTCTCTCCCCCTATCTGCTCTCCCCCTATCTGCTCTCCCCCTATCTGCTCTCCCCTTATCTGCTCTCCCCCTATCTGCTCTCCCCCTATCTGCTCTCCCCGTATCTGCTTTGCCCCTATCCGCTTTGCCCAGGCGGTTCGATCAACTCTCTACATCGTCTTCTCTCACAACCGATGTCGCACGCCTAACCAGCCTCACAGAGCTGTAAGTGTGTGTGTGCTGTGCTCCTATCAAGGGCGCTTTGTCATGTTACAACCCATGTGACCTTGTTCTGGTGTCTCTTCCTGACTCCTTGTGCCTTTTCCTGATTCCTAGTGCCTCTTCCTGATGAAGGCTTGATAGGGGCTTCCCTACAGCCGAAACATGTTTGTCCGTGTTTTAGCCACTGCTTAGTGAAGAGATTCGACTTTGCAGAACCCTACGTGAATTAGCTAGGTTTTCTACAACTGTTTCCTCCTTAGCTAAATCTTCTCCCTTCAACTGCTGCTCACTGGAATGTCTTTTAATCTACTGCCTTCCGGACTCCTACTGCCTAGGTTTCTTAGGTCTTAATGCTTCTTTCTGAGCTGCAGTAGAGGCCACCCACACCACCACACCACCACAAACATGGATGGAGGCTCTCCGTTTACGCTTGCCTTGTGTTTTGCACTTGGATTGGAACGACACTTGCAACAACATTTGGAACGATACTCGGAGCGACACTCAGAGCAAACACCTGAAACAACAGCATTGCCTCTCCGCGTGTTCATATCTCCTTGTCAACCACCAATGCTTTTTTTACTCCATGCATGCAGGAGATTTCAGTACTCTTTACCTGACCCGAAATCACTAAACAGCATGACGCAGCTCAAGGCCCTATGAGTGGCTTGTGGGGTGGGGCGCTGATGTGCGGTCAGGGGCATGCGTTTCCTGTGCTTAGCACACTTTCGTTCTTTCTGATGGCCTAGGAGTTGGAGCACACATGCTTGCAAGCATCACACTTACGCATTTTATTGGTTCAATGCGTGTGTGCGTGTGTGTATGTGTGTGTGTGTGTATGTGTGTGTGTGTGTATGTGTCTGTGTATGTGTGTGTGTGTCTGTGTGTCTTGGTGTCTGTGTGTGTGTATGTGTGTGTGTGTGTGTATGTGTGTGTGTGTGTGTGTGTGTGTATCTGTGTGTGTGTGTGTCTGTGTGTCTGTGTGTATGTGTGTGTGTGTGTGTGTGTGTGTGAGTGTGTGTGTGTGTATCTGTGTCTGTGTCTGTATCTGTGTGTGTGTGTGTGTGTGTGTGCGTGTGTGTGTGTGCGTGCGTGTGTGTGTGTGTGTGTGCAGGTCAGTGGACTGTAATCCCAACGTGCCCCTTGCTTTCAGCCTGGCCAACCTCGTTCAGCTAACTAGACTGTGAGCCGTCTCATGCGTGGGCGTGCAAGCCATCTCATGCATGGGCGTGCAAGCCATCTCATGCATGGGCGTGCAAGCCATCCCATGCATGGGCGTGCAAGCCATCCCATGCATGGGCGTGCAAGCCATCCCATGCATGGGCGTGCAAGCCATCTCATGCATGGGCGTGCAAGCCATCCCATGCATGGGCGTGCAAGCCATCCCATGCATGGGCGTGCAAGCCATCTCATGCATGGGCGTGCAAGCCATCCCATGCATGGGCGTGCAAGCCATCACATGCATGGGCGTGCAAGCCATCCCATGCATGGGCGTGCAAGCCATCCCATGCATGGGCGTGCAAGCCATCCCATGCATGGGCGTGCAAGCCATCCCAAGCATGGGCGTGCAAGCCATCCCATGCATGGGCGTGCAAGCCATCCCATGCATGCGCGTGCAGGCCATCCCATGCATGGGCGTGCAAGCCATCCCATGCATGGGCGTGCAAGCCATCCCATGCATGGGCGTGCAAGCCATCCCATGCCTGCAGGAGCATATGCCTGGACCTGCAAGGCCCACATGGGCGATTAACAAGACCAGTGCATGCTCCTTTGCTGGCCTGAGTATCCTATGATTTGATCTGATCTGCCTGCTTGCGTGCTTTCTTTTTTGGCTAACTGCACTCCATCCATGGTGCTGCATCTTCATGCCGCATTGAAGCAAGTACTCAAGCAAGACTCGAACCTCTTTATAGCATCGACTACCACAACCTGCAGAAACTGTACGCCTTTCTGCTTCCCTCTCCCTATTCCCCTCCTCTACTCCCACTGTGTCTGGATATACTCCGTGCATGCAGACAGCAGCAAGCGGGGCATGCCTGTGGCTGCATGCTGTGCTGTGTGGCTGAGGCATGAGTCTGTAGGCTCCTGTATGCGGCGCTGTGCTCCCTCCACAACCATCCTGTGCCACTTTGCCTGAACCCTCCCACTGCTGTACCCTGATCACTCCCATCCACTCCCATCCGCTCCCATCCGCTCCCATCCGCTCCCATCCGCTCCCATCCGCTCCCATCCACTCCCATTCGCTCCCGTTCACTCTCACCCGCACGCTGACTTGGCCCTGCCTACTTGGCGCAATAAAGGGCTTCCACGGGCGCACTCTTGCTTACCCGCAGCCGTGCTTGTTCATTCTGACACACTGCCTGCCATTCCACGGAATAGGCTCTTAAAGAATGCCACGTGTGTCGCCCCTTTCCCTCCCGCTTGCTCGCGGCTCATGTGCACATGTGCACGGCATGGCAGAAATCTGAGCTCAAATCCACTGAAGATCGACAGCCTCGCGGAGGTTAACACGCTCAGGAGCGTCACAACGCTGTGAGTGGGTGGGCATGGCTCAGCGGGTAGGAGAGGATCTCGCATACACATGGTGATGGCGGTCGCACATAAGGCATGCCTGGTCGCAGATTCAGCATACATGGTCGCACATCTGGCATACATTGTCGCACATTCAGCATGCCTGTTGCAAATTCGCAGCTGCAGCCTCACTCACACGCTGCCTCATGCGCCCCCATTCCCAACACTCCCGTATGCTTTGCTGCTGGCCGCATGTTGGTTGCTGTGCGTGGGGGGACGGAATCGCATGCGAGCAGAGGGATTTGTCAGGCACTCAGCTCTTTGGTGAACACTTCCTCAAGGACCTTCCCCTGCGTCCGTCTGTCCGTCCGTCCGTCCGTCTGTGCCACAAGGAAGGTTGGAGTGGGCCAAGGTCTTGCTGCTGGTACTCAAGCCATTGCATGAGTCGTTGCCTTGTGAGCACCGCTCACGGGAGGGCTTCAATGCTGCATTCTGCATCCTTCCTGCTCCAAGTGCAGAAAGAGCACATGCCATGTCGCGCCGGTTCTGTCGCCCATGTTTTCTTTACCGGCTGCATCAATCTGCAAATGTTTTCTTGCATCCTACCATCTGCCTTCCTGTCATCTGCCCTCCTCTCTCAATTCCTGCTGCCCTATATTCCCTATTCCAAGCCCATTCCCGCATGTCCCATGCCATGCCTCATTCCTCCACTCTCCGTAAGCATCGATCCCCATCGTTCACTGCATCTCTCTGCATCTCCCATGCCCTCCCGTGCCCTTGTCACGGCAGGAATATCTCCAATAATGGCCTCACAGGCGCCATCCCCGAATCCCTCACAGCCTTCACTTCCTTGGCGTATCTATCAGTCCCTTGGCCCTGCTTTTGTGTTGAATCTCTTTGCATTGGCTGCGCGTCTCTTTGCCTTGGTGTTGAAGTCTCTTTTCTCACCTGACAGACACTTGTTCTGACAACCTTTCTTAGCGCCCCGGAACCAAAATCGGTGCACGGGCGGCGCGCATTGCTCGTGTCACACAACGTGCGCGTGTGCATGCGTGTCGCCGTGTGCGGAACATCCCTCCGCTTCGCCTCTGCTTCAAATTGTCCTGTCCCACTGCCATTGCCAAGCTTTTGAGGCACCTCTCTCTCTCTTCGTCCATGTCTCCCTGGGCCCTGGCCTCTTATGCACCACGCCACAGGAACGTGAGTTTCAACCACTTTGAACGAACCATCCCACCATCCCTCGGAGGCCTCAAGCAACTCACAACCCTGTAAGTGCTCTCACTGCTGCTAGGTGGGAGGTTTTGCCTGCGTTTTCTCTTTTAGTTTTACTGGAAATTTAAGAAAAAATTCATGGATGGGAATTTCTATCTGATTTTTTCCCTACAAATATGAGGAAACAAACACACCAGGAGTTTTAATATGTTCCTTTTTATTGGAAATCTGCCATTTCTCGGCTCGAACGAAATTGTGTGTCGTAATGTTGACCTTCGTAAGTGCTCTCAACGGTGCAAGTGTATGCTGAAATCGTGAGCTGCTCCTCTGTTGTCATCTCTGCTCATCTGTATTTGCATCTCTTCTCTACTGGGTGCCAATTTGTTAGTTTGAAGCAGTGAAAATGAGCGCGAAAAAAAAATATATATATATCTCTTCCCTTGCCCCACACAGTGACGCCAACGACACGAGTCTCAAGTGCCCTGACAGCTCCACCAGCTGCGGTGTGCCTCAGAATGTGTCCTCTGGCTTCTGCCGTGCCTGCCCTGGCTTCTGTAACACATGTGAGCTTCGTTCTTGAGAGGAAGGGAGGTCGATGAGGGGAGATTGTGTTTCCAATTTTATACCAAGCTGCCCTGCTGTGCACCCAAGTGTCCTGCCGCCCCTTGTATTCAATTTTGTCAATCACTTATCGGTTGAACCTGTTCGATTCCTCTGCTTTGTTGGCAGGTGACAAGCGCAAGCCGCTTCCTTGGTGGGATATCGCGGCAATCGTGGCTGGTGCTGTTCTCATTGCAGCGCTCGCTGTAGTGCTCTACCTCTACTTCTCTAACAAACGTGCGTCCCGTCCCGCCTCACACTGCCCTGCCCTTGCTTGCCAGGCACAGCACCGGTGAGTCATGTGGCTGCCGTCTCTCTGGATCTCTTGATTGCCACTGTCATTGCCGCTCCACTTCCAGTCACCTCCTCCCTTGCCACTCCCGTTGCCACCACTTTCTTGCCTCCTCTCTTTGCCCTTTTGAAAACTCTCAAGGGCTCTTCTTGCAACCTGGTTGGGCGCCAATGAGGCCTCTCAGCCATTCCAGCAGCTCTCGCTTCGCTTCACCACAAGGATGCGCACAATTTTCACTGTCATGAGCTGGGCAGGGTGCTTCCTTCTCTTAATCGTATCGCTACCTCCCAATCCCCCCAATTCTGCTCCTTCTTGCAGCGCTGATGAGCATCTCAGAATCCCAACCACTAGACCATTGGGATAAAAGGGCTTGTTTCAGTAGCGGGTCAGTGCGCCTATAACCCCCCAGGAAAATGTGCCTGTAACCCTTCCCTACTATCGATCGGGGATCACAAGTGGACCTCTGACAGAGCAGCAAGGCGGCAGCGCAGGTGTGTCAGGAATATCCACTGCAGGCGGTGATGAAAGCGACCAACGGGTGGTCTGAAGCCAACCTGCTGGGCACGGGTACCGCGGCGTCTCTCCCACCGATGATGCCACTCAGTGGGTTGTGAAGCGAGCCAAGGTCGTTACCACCGACTTTGACACCGAGGTGCGTGCGTGTGCTGTGCGGTGGGTTGTGGTGTCTGGCGCTGTGCTGTGAAATTTAGAAGCATGACACATGCATGGCCTGTCCGAGCGTGTTACATTCTTTAATGAGTGAGCCATAACGAATCTCTCTGCACCCTCTTCTGTATCACGCTGTGCTTCACCGTTGTTTGAGCGAGGTGTGCGAGACAGATAAACTAAACACACAATTGTGGTAGGCAGCCGTGTCATGTCAAATGGATCACTTTACGGTGTTTTACGACTGGGCCATATTTTTATGTGGCACGTTTTCAGCAATGTGAAATATATCATTCAACTGTGTCCTACTGACCCCACCGTTCTGCCTGGCAGGTGTGTGCGACGGCCACAAAAGACCATCCCAACCTCGTGAAGCTGCTGGGCTTCGCCATTGGGATCACGGACAAGACAAGGGTCGAGCAAATCCTCATCTACGAGCTCATGCCCAACGGGGACCTCTCGAACTGGATTGGAGAAGGTGTGCATTGGATTGGGAAAGCAGTGCAGTTTAACAGTGCATGGACGTGCTCTGCAAGTATGCCCCCACACCCAGTGGGTCGTCCAGGTATGCCTCTTCATACAGACCTCCTTGCCTGCTTTGCCTACCTCTCACGGTCTCCTCTCTCCACACCTCCATTCCTGTCCCGTGGTCCATGTAGAGGCAGTGTCCCCGCTGAGCTTTGAGCGGCGGGTGAGCGTGCTGATGGGGGCGGCTCGCGGCTTTGAGTATCTCCACAGCTTCGGCATCGTTCACCGCGACATCAAGCCCGCCAACATCCTCCTTGACGGGAACATGCAGGCAAGCGGTGCAGGCGTGCAGCTAGACTCATACCAAATGCACTACTATGAACGGGCATGCACACACGGGTGGCCTGCACATTTGAGTGCATCCACATGGGTGGACAACAGATTTCTATAGAATTTACCATGCATCCATTTCTGGCCATATCTATTGTCTTCTGTCCATGAGAGCAGGCTAAGATCTCAGACTTTGGGCTTGTGAGGAAGGGAGAGGGAACAACACTGCAGAGCACGCGAGTGGTGGGAACACCGGGCTATGTGGATCCCTCCTATGCTGCAACCAATAAGGCCACCACCCCCACTGATGTTTACAGGTGAGCCATGACCAGGATTTCTCCAACTGGCTCCTTTCTGTGGTTGGGCGTGTCTTATCCTCACCCTTGAATTTCTCCACGAGGTGTCCTGGTGTGCAGCTTTGGCATTCTCATTCTTGAGCTCATGACGGGCCGTCACGCCACCACCACTTGTCTCGACGTTCCTTCCAATGAAGAGGCGGGCCAACAGCTGCACAACCTTCCCTAGGTACGTCCGTCCGTGGGGAGATGGAGAGAATGTCGGCGTGTGGTTGTGTTTCCGCGCTTCATTCCTCTTCTCTCTCTCACGCATCCACATATCGTCTCCTCCACCCTTCAAATCATGGTGTTTCAATCCCACAAACCTGTTTTGCTGCTGAGCCCCACCAGGTCCAGCAGCAGCTGGCTCAATCCGGCAGTAGGGCGGTCGTGGCATGGCTGAAGCAAACGCGCATGGAGGCGCGGGATGACTTGGTGTTGACGGTGTTGCAGCTGGCACTACGTTGCACGTCTAAGCAGAGCGCCACGCGGCCGGCCATGGGGGTGATTGCAGCCGAGCTGGAGGCCGTGCTGGTGGCGCTGGGCGGTGCACACAGAAATGCCGGTGCCCGCCAGGTGGATCTAGAGGTGGAGTCGCAGAAAATGTCTGCTACGTGTTTGGATACGGAGATTGCTCGTCTAAATGACATGTTGTGACGGCGTGGAAATTTTAGCCCCTTCATGATGGCGTGAAAGTCGGGGTGCATTCGCTGTCAGAAACTAACAAGCAGGAATGATTGTATTGAGATCAAACAGAGTACAAGTACTAACCTCAATTGGTTGTACCCCTTAGAGTACATGGCTAGTCTAGGTCTTTTCGTATTCCCCTGTTTTCTTATTTAAGCCCAATGTATTCTTATATAAACCCGATGTCTGGTATATAAACTCAGTCATTTACATTCACTCTGACCCTAGATTCAAACTTCCGCTGCAACACTACTCTGCGATCAACCTCCCTGAGCGATCCTTCGCTAAGTCCCACTTTGGATTGTAACAAACGGCATGGCCGTTCCATCCACTCCGTGAGGTTGTGGAAGCCGGAGTTGCATTGCATGACCCTAGTTTTGGAATTAATTGGAAAAACAATTAAAGCTTTGGGTGTCAGAACATTATAGCTTACTTGCTTGTGTAGGCTATAGTGGGGTATCCCATAGGGGGTACAACCCACTTAGGGTTTCCTATTTGTACTCACTTCATTTCATAGTTCATTCTTTCGTTCCCTCTAATCTCAACATGGTATAGAGCGGGTCCTTCCTAAGGACCGTTTCTCAAGGCCCACCAACGAGATTTTTTTCCTGCCCGGAACGTGCCCTCCCCTCCCCGAGGCGCGCTCCCCTAGTCCCCGCGAGTCGCGCCCGCGAGTCGCGCGCGCGACCTTTTTTTTCGCGCGCGCAGCCCGGGCCACGTCGCGCGGGCCTTAAGGCCGCGTCGCGCCGACCTCGCGCCGCCCCCCCCCCCTGATTCGCGGCTCCGCCGCGCTTGCTACGCGGCCCCGCCGCCCCCTGATTCGCGGCTCCGCCGCGCCTGCTACGCGGCCCCGCCGCCCCCTGCTTCGCGGCTCCCGCCGCGCCTGCTACGCGGCCCCGCCGCCCCCTGCTTCGCGGCTTCCGCCGCGCCTGCTACGCGGCCCCGCCGCCCCCTACTTCGCGGCTTCCGCCGCGCCTGCTACACGGCCCCGCCGCCCCCTGCTTCGCGGCTCCCGCCGCGCCTGCTACGCGGCCCCGCCGCCCCCTACTTCGCGGCTCCCGCCGCGCCTGCTACGCGGCCCCGCTGCCCCCTGCTTTGCGGCTTCCGCCGCGCCTGCTACGCGGCCCCGCCGCCCCCTCTTTCGCGGCTCCTGCCGCACCTGCTACCCGCGGCCCCGCCGCGCCTGCTACCCGCGGCTCCGCCGCGCCTCTTACGCGGCCCCGCCGTCCCTGCTACCCCCGGCCCCACCGTTCCTGCAGCAGCCGGGCCGCCCACCTGCAGCAGCCGGGCCGCCCAGCAGCAGCCGAGCCGCCCAGCAGCAGCCGAGCCGCCCAGCAGCAGCCGGGCCGCCCAGCAGCAGCCGAGCCGCCCAGCAGCAGCTGAGCCGCCCAGCAGCAGCCGAGCCGCCCAGCAGCAGCCGGGCCGCCTAGCAGCAGCCGAGCCGCCCAGCAGCAGCCGAGCCGCCCAGCAGCAGCCGAGCCGCCCAGCAGCAGCCGAGCCGCCCAGCAACAGCCGAGCCGCCCAGCAGCAGCCGAGCCGCCCAGCAGAAGCCAAGCCGCCCAGCAGCAGCCAAGCCGCCCAGCAGCAGCCGAGCCGCCCAGCAGCAGCCGAGCCGCCCAGCAGCAGCCGAGCCGCCCAGCAGCAGCTGAGCCGCCTGGGAGCTGCCGAGCCGCCCCACAGCCGACGAGCCGCCCTGCCCGTTCCTGGTGAGCACGACTTGCCCTACTGCTTGCACTACTAGTCTGTCACTATGGCTACCCCTAGTGTCCTCGCTTTTGACGCTGAGGGTCGGGCCATAGACTTTGAGGTCTGGGTTGACGACCTCCAGCTCTTCTTGCAGTGCGATAGGGCGGACGGTCTCTCTCTCTTTGACCTCACTTCTGGCGCCTCTCCTGCCCCTGCTGCTGACGCTGACCCCACTGTGCGCTCTCAGTGGGCCACCCGCGATGCTGCTGCACGTCTTGCTGTGCGTCGCCACCTCCCTACCTCTGAGCGCGCGCACTTTAGTCTGTACAAGAGTCCTCAGTCCTTGTACGACGCTATAGTTGCGCGCTACTCCTCCCCTGCCTCTGCTACACTTAGCCGTCTCATGCTTCCCTACCTCTTTCTTGACCTCTCTGCCTTTCCCACTGTCGCTGACCTCATGACACACCTCCGCACTAGTGACACTCGCTTCCGCGCAGCGCTTCCTGCTGAATTCTGCGCCACGAATCCCCCCCCTTGTACTTCACTCTCTACTACGTAGTCGCGCGCCTCCCTGACTCTCTTCGCACAGTCAGGGACCACTTTCTCGCAGTCTGTCCCACCACCCTCACCGTCGACGTCCTCGAGAAGGCCCTCCTCGCGGCGGAGAAGAGCATCGTCGCTGTAGGAGCTTCTCGTGGTGACCCTCGCACCCCCATCTTTGAGGGGTGCTCCCCTTCCCCCCTGCTTCCCTCTGTTGCCTCTGCTGCTGCTGCCGACCTGCTTGGCCTCGAGTCGGTTGGCGCGGCGTCTGCCCCTAGTGGGCGACGCCGCTCTGGCAGGAGCAAGGGGGGCAAGGGAGCGGGTGGGACTGGAGGGAGCGGTGGTGGTGGCGGTGGAGGCGGCGGGGGGAGTGGGGGTGGCGGCGGGAGTCGTGGAGGGGGTGGTGGTGGTAGTGGAGGCGGTGGCGGAGGAGGTGGCGGGGGTGGCGGTAGCGGTGGCAGTGACAGCGGGGGAGGCGGCGGTGGAGGAGGCGGTGGTGGCGAAGGAGGTGGAGCAGGTCGGGGTGGCACCCAGCGGAGGAGTGGCGGAGGTGGTGGTCAGCGCCCGCAGCAGCAGCAGCAGCAGCGTTCGCCCGACAGCCTTTCGCCCCAGCAGCTCCGTGAGTGGTACACTCGCCGTCAGAGGGGTGGTGGTACTGGTCCTTGCACCTACGTCCTTCGCTCTGGCGACCGCGAGGGTGAGCAGTGTGGGGGTGCCCACCCCACCCAGCGCTGCTTTGGCCGCCTGACGGACGCTTGGCGTCAGCAGTTCCCCGGGGCTAGTGAGATCCCTCGCTGGGATGAGCTTCTTAGGGCTGGTGTAGCGATCTTTGATCTTGATTTTGATGCTATTCTTCGTGCTATGTATACTGTGACTATTAGTGAGGAGGGTGACTGTTACCTGTGTTTCCCGCCCGACCCGGGCATTGGTACAGCTGCGCCAGGTGCTTGTGAGGCTGCGGCTCTAGGTGCTAGTGCGTCTGCGCTCTCAGGTGCTGGTGAGACTGCGCTCTCAGGTACTACGTTGCCTTTGTCTTCCCTCACTTTCACACTTGACTCCGGGGCTTCTCGCTCCTTCTTTCGAGACCGCACTACCCTCACGCCGCTTAGTCGGCCGGTTGCAGTCTCCCTTGCAGACCCCTCTGGGGGTCCTGTCCTCTCTCGCTTTTCCACTGTCCTCCCGTGTCCGGCTGTTCCCTCGGGCACCCTGTCTGGTCTGTACCTTCCCTCGTTCTTGACAAACTTGGTGAGTGGTGCGGACCTCCAGGATGCGGGGGTTCACCAGTTCACTCCTGCGCGTCAGCGCGTGACCCACTACACGGACGCTGACACCGCCCGGCACCTGGCCACGTTCTCGCGTCGGCCGGGGTCGAGCCTCTACACCTTGACCACTACGTCTCCTCCTGTCCCTGCGTCTGGTCAGGTAGCTGCGTCGGGTCAGGTGTTTGCTGCTGCGTCCCGGTCAGGTCCTGAGTCTGCCCCCTGTTCGTGTTGCCTCCTGTCTCACGAGACCCTTCTGTGGCACCACCGTCTGGGCCACCCCTCTTTGCCCCGTCTTCGGAGCATGGCTTCCCGTGTCCTTGTCTCTGGTCTTCCCCGGTCTCTCCCTCCTCTTCCTCCCGGGCCAAGACCTTCCTGTGTCCCCTGTGTCGAGGGGCGCCTCCGGGCTGCCCCTCACTCCTCCCAGTTCCCCCCGACAGAGGCTCCTCTGCAGACGCTACACATGGACGTGTGGGGCCCAGCCCCCGTCTATGGGCAGGGTCACGAGCGCTACTTCCTGTTGGTGGTTGACGACTACTCGCGTTACACCACAGTCCTCCCCTTGCGCAGCAAGGGTGCTGTCACTGAGGTGCTGATCGACTGGATCCGCGAGGCCCGTCTCCAGCTCAGGAGGAGCTTCGGCTCGGACTTTCCTGTTCTACGACTGCACTCGGACAGAGGCGGTGAGTTCTCCTCTCGCCTCCTGCGAGACTACTACCGTGCACGGGGGATCCGCCAGAACTTCACGCTTTCGGACTCTCCGCAGCAAAAGGGGATTGCTGAGCGCCGCATTGGCATGGTCATGGATGTCGCTCGTACGTCCATGATGCATGCGGCTGCCCCCCATTTTCTGTGGCCGTTTGCGGTGAGGTACGCGGCGCATCAGCTCAACCTTCACCCCAGATCTCTTGGCCCGCGATGTCCCCAGTGTTACTGCGGACGGGGAAGGTCGGTGATGCGTCTGCGTTCCGTGTCTGGGGATCTCGGGCATTTGTCCGCGACTTGTCTGCGGACAAGCTGTCCCCTCGTGCTGCTCCTTGTGTCTTCCTTGGCTTCCCCCCTGACACTCCAGGGTGGCAGTTCTACCACCCCTCCTCCCGTCGTGTTCTGTCCTCCCAGGACGTCACGTTCGACGAGGCAGTCCCCTTTTACCGCCTCTTCCGCTACCGTACTCCTTCCCTCCCCCCCCCACCGGACTTCCTTGTGCCGGTTCCCCCCCCGGTAGACCCTCTCCCCCCTCAGGTTCCTGCCCCCTCAGGTGTGTCCCAGGTAGATGCCGTTGACCCGGTCAAGGTTAGTGGTGACTCTGGTGCTGCTGCAGGTGCTGAGCCTGGAGGTGCCGAGCCTGGGGGTGCTACTGCGGAGGGTGCTGAGCCTAGGGGTGCTGTGCAAGGGGGTGCCGAGCCTGGGGGTGCTACTGCGGAGGGTGCTGTGCCTGGAGCTACTGAGCTAGGGGGTGCTGAGTCTCGGGCTGCTGAGCCTGGGGGTGCTGAGTCTGGAGCTGCTGAGCCTGGGGGTGCTGAGTCTGGAGCTGCTCAGCCTGGGGGTGCTGAGTCTGGGGCTGCTGAGCCTGGGGGTGCTGAGTCTGGGGCTGCTGGGCCTGGGGGTCGTGTGTCTTGGGCTGCAGAGCCTAGGGTTTCTCCTGGTGCTGCGTCTCGGCGGGAGCCCCTCTCTCCACAGGAGCTGCGCGAGTGGTTTGCTCGCCGCTGGAGGCGTGCTGCTGGAGCTGGAGCGTCTTCGACGGTCGAGGGTGCTGGTCCCGGAGCTGCTGGGCCTGCGGGTCCTACTGGAGCTGCGTCTGCTGAGCATGTTGGTGCTGAGACTCCTGCTGTCTGTCCTGGTGGTCACTCTACTGCTGGCGCTGCTAGGAGTTCTGTCGCTAGAGGTGTTGGTGGCGCTGGTGCTGCCGCTGAGGGTGCTGGTGCTGTCCCTGCTGCGTCTGGAACTGCCGCGCGGCCTCGGCCGTACTTCGTTCCGCTCCTACAGCAGGTTCTTGGTCTTTCTCCTCCGGTAGAGTGTCCTCAGCCTGACCAGTCGCAGTCACTGTTGGAGCCTTCCTCCCCACTGCCTGCTCCCTCTCCTTACACTGGTCCTACTGGAGGTCTTGCTGAGCGTCGTGAGCCAGCGTCTCGTCCCGCGTCGCCTGTTCGTGCTACTCGCGCTAGTGGTCGCGGTTCGCGTCAGCGTCCTCCTCCTGTTCCTGGCATGCACCGGATGTCTCTGCGTCCGTCTACTGCTCCTCTGCGTGCCGCTTTGCCTTCTCCTCCTGAGTCCTCTCTCCCTGTGCTTGCCGACCCTGCGTCGGACTCCCTTCGTGCTGCCAGTCCTACTGTCACGCGTCTGCTTGCCACTGTCGTCACTGACCCCTTTTTTGAGTCCGCTGCTGCGTCTGCTCTTGTCTCTGAGCTCGTCGACTTTGCTCTTCACTGCCGTCTAGACTACGCTGCGAGTCTTGTTGCTGACTCTGCGTCTGTCTGTCCTCCGTCCGTCGGGGGTGAGTGTGCTCTTGGCACGGACGTCCTTGAGGACAAGCAGGAGGAGTTCCAGTGTCTGGCTGCTGCTTCACCTCGTCTCGCGTCTGTACTGCTTGCCCCTGAGGGAGACCCGGATGCACTAGACATCCCGACTCCGCGATCTTACGCGGAGGCCGTAGAGGGTCCCTACTCCTCTCAGTGGCAGGCAGCTATGGATGCAGAGATGGCTTCCTGGAAGTCCACAGGCACCTACGTTGACGAGGTTCCCCCTCCTGGGGCGAACATCGTCAGTGGCATGTGGATCTTCTGGGTGAAGCGGCCGCCGGGCTCTCCACCTGTCTTCAAGGCACGGTACGTTGCTCGTGGCTTCAGTCAGCGGCAGGGAGTTGACTACTTTCAGACCTTCTCTCCCACCCCGAAGATGACCACTCTTCGGGTGCTGCTGCACATAGCCGCTCAGCGCGACTACGAGCTTCACTCTCTTGACTTCAGCACTGCGTTCTTGCAGGGCAGCCTGCACGAGGAGATCTGGCTGCGCCGTCCACCTGGCTTCACTGGGACTTTCTCTCCTGGCACCCAGTGGAGCCTTCGACGGCCAGTCTACGGTCTTCGCCAGGCACCGCATGAGTGGCACGACACACTGAGGACTACGCTTGCGGCTCTTGGGTTTGCTCCTTCTACTGCTGACCCGTCGCTGTTTCTTCGCACCGACACTTCACTGCCGCCGTTCTACATCCTCGTGTACGTCGACGACTTGGTCTTTGCCACAGCGGACACTGCTGGACTCGCCCACGTGAAGTCTGAGCTGCTGAAGAGACACACGTGCACAGACCTGGGTGAACTGCGTAGCTACCTTGGCTTGCAGATCACTCGGGACAGAGCACGCCGCACCATTACCTTGACTTAGTCACACATGGTGCAACAGGTCCTTCAGCGCTTCGGCTTCACGTACTCCTCGCCTCAGGCCACTCCTCGGTCTACCCGCCACTCGCTCTCAGCTCTGCCTTCGGATGAGTCCGTAGAGCCGAGTGGCCCGTACCCAGAGCTTGTTGGCTGCCTCATGTACCTGATGACCTGCACACGGCCTGACCTTGCATACCCTTTGAGCATTCTTGCACGCTATGTTGCTCCTGGGAGACACCGACCAGAGCACATGGCTGCAGCGAAGAGGGTATTGCGCTACCTGTGCAGTACGTCGGGCATGGGGCTAGTGCTTGGAGGGCAGAGTCCAGTGGTCCTTACAGGTCACGCGGACGCTTCTTGGGCTGACGACCAGGCTACGCAGCGGTCGTCACAGGGTTACACCTTCAGCCTTGGTTCCGGCTCTGTTTCGTGGCGGGTTACTTGTTCGTGATCGGTTCTTGGCTCCAGTTGTGAGGCTGAGATCTACGCAGGAGCCATGGCTGCACAGGAGCTTCGCTGGCTCACCTACCTGCTGACTGACCTTGGAGAGCCGCCTCGTTCTCCTCCAGTGCTGTACGTAGACAACAAGGCTATGCTGGCCTTGTGTCGAGAGCAGCGTCTGGAGCACAGAACGAAGCACATTGCTCTTCGTTACTTCCTTGCTCGTGAGCTACAGCAGCGTGGACAGTTGCGGCTTGCGTACGTGGCCTCTGAGGCCAACACTGCTGATGTGTTCACCAAGGCACTCGCGCCTTGTGACCATCAGCGCTTCTGCACCCAGCTGGGTCTTGTGCCTGTCTTGCCTCACTTGCTCTCCTCTTGACTTTACTTGTACTGTGACATATATATATACCTGCTCTTGCTTGTCTAGCTTTATATATATGTCTGTACTCTTGCATGTGAACTGGCCTTTGGCCTTGCTCTTGTGCTCAGACTGTGTGGTGACGTTGTGATCCACCCTGAGCTTTGCTTTGCTTGACTGGTCTTGTGACCCCTTGTTCTCCCCCACTTTGCCTATGGGGGTGTGTCAGAACATTATAGCTTACTTGCTTGTGTAGGCTATAGTGGGGTATCCCATAGGGGGTACAACCCACTTAGGGTTTCCTATTTGTACTCACTTCATTTCATAGTTCATTCTTTCGTTCCCTCTAATCTCAACATTGGGAAATTTTCTGAGCATTTTTTTGGGTTGCGAAGCAACCCTTTACAATCGATTTTGACAAAATTTATTTTCTTGTTTTTTTATTAAACATGAAAAAAAATTCGTAAGCTACAGTACCACCCTTCCCATTTGTGCATATATTAAACTCATTTTATTATTGTTGTCGTCTTTCTTATATACTATACTGTTTGCATTATATCTTTTACTGTTTGATGTTATGATAATTGCATGTAATAATTGTTACGAATATTAGTAATGAAATGCACACCACGCATGCTTTAATGAATGTAATGCGACAAAATATATAGATGCATAATACTGATACATGGATAATGCTGCTTTTGCATGAAGCGAAATGCTGAAATGCAACATACGGTATCATACAAATGCGTGATAGTTAACGACCCAAAAACTAGGCTACCGCATCCCCTGCCTACCATGGGGGGGAAGTCAATAGCAAAGTCTTTGAGTAATCAACTAACACATGAAAAAATACAATCCGACAATTCCAAAAAAGAGGTGGCAAATCCAGTTCGAAGTGGCAAACACACAAGTCACTGAGGGCGCCAATTAATTAATGAGAAATGATAGAAATGAACCCCCTTTTTAAAATTGACAGACATGCATTGATATTGCAATGATAGATGAGTTAAATGCACACACACAAACAAACACATTCACACAATAAAAAACAGGTGCTCTGGCAAACCCAGCCAAAAAACACGCAATACTAAATAACAAGCAAATCAACGTTAAAAGGACAATACGATAAATCCTAGTGACCAATGCACATTTTCCAGATTGAAATCGCCTTCTTGACTAGCAAGGCTCCTGAGAAATGGGTTTAGGATGTGGAAAAGAGGGATGGAAAGAAATAGCAGGTACAACAAACAAAACAGAAATATGTATGAGGTGTGATGAAATGAAGAAAAACAGGAATAACAAGGAAACGAATGAAACAATACAAGGGGTAAGAAAAACGCCGTGAGCATTGAGCGTTGAATGGTTAGAGCAAAGAGAAGAATGTACGGAGGCATAAAACGAAAGTAAGGAACGGAAGAAGAGGATATAACGAATACAGAGCGCGAGAACAACGGAGAGCAAGAGCGAGAGCGAGAGAGGACGAGAGAGAGAGGACGAGAGAAAGAGAGAGAGGGGACGAGAGAAAGAGAGAGATAGGACGAACGAGAGAGTACGAACGAGAGCGAGAGAACGAGAGAGAGATAACGAGAGAAAGAGAGAACGTGAGAGAGAGAGAACGAACGAGAGAGAACGAACAAGATAACACGAGAGAGAGAGAGAGAGAGAGAGAGAGAGAGAGAGAGAGAGAGAGAGAGAGAGAGAGAGAGAGAGAGAGAGAGAGAGAGAGAGAGAGAGAGAGAGAGAGAGAGAGAGAGAGAGAGAGAGAGAACGAGAAAGAGAGAATGAGTGAGAGAACGAGAGAGAGAATGAGAGAGAGAGAACGAGAGAGAGAAAGAGAGAGAGAGAGAGAGAGAGAGAGAGAGAGAGAGAGAGAGAGAGAGAGAGAGAGAGAGAGAGAGAGAACGAGAGAGAGAAAACGGGGGAGAGAGAACGAGAGGAAGAGAACAAGAGAGAGAGAGAGAGAGAGAGAGAGAGAGAGAGAGAGAGAGAGAGAGAGAGAGAGAGAGAGAGAGAGAGAGAGAGAGAGAACGAGAGAGAGAGCACGAGAAAGAGAGAACGAGAGAGAGAGAGAGAAAGAACGAGAAAGAGAGAACGAGAGAGAACGATAGAGAGAGAACGATAAAGAGAGAACGATAGAGAAAGAACGAGAGAGAGAGAACGAGAGAGAGTGAGAGAACGAGAGAGAGAGAGAGAGAGAGAGAGAGAGAGAGAGAGAGAGAGAGAGAGAGAGAGAGAGAGAGAGAGAGGGAGAGAGAGAGAGAGAAGACGAGAGATAGAGAGAAAAAGAGAGAGTCCCTAACTACGGTTTCAAAGGAACCTATCTATTATTCAAAATATAACGGTTAGGAGGATATGACGGTTCTAAATCAAAGAAAAGAAAAAACTGGAAGCAAATGTGCAAATACGAGGAAGGAATGATAAAGAATAGAAGAACCAGATGTAGAATTATCTACAAAGAATAATTGAAGTATTTACAAAGCGCCAAAGAAATCGAGAAATGAAAAGTGAGGATAGATTGAAACTAGAAACGAAATGATGCGGCAATTCTAGAAGATGTCAAAGTGAGACGAAAAACTGACATTGCAGGCTGTAAAAAAAAACGACCTGGGTGGTCGTCAAAATGGATTAAACAGCTAGAAAAACAGCTAGTCGCTAAGTCCAAACGGCTGAAACAGATGATAACGGTTGAGCAAATGTATCTACTATCATCTTAAATCTAGAACTAGTCCTAAAGGCTCACCTAGGTAGTAGTAGCTGTTGAGATTAGAGGGAACGAATGGGTGAACTATGAAAGAGAAATTAGTACAAGTATGAACCCTAATGAGTTGTACCCCCTATGGTCTACCCCAACAGCAGCCTACAGTACATGCATCAGGTACCTGTAATCTGACACACCCCCATAGGCAAAGTGGGGGAGAGCAAGGGGTCACAAGACCAGTCAAGGAAGACAAGCAAAGCAAGCTCAGGGTGGATCTCAAGGATACCACACAAATTCCGAGCACAAGGTCAAGGCCACAAGGCCAGTTCACATGCAGCAGAGCATATATATAACAGTGCTAACATAGAGAATACAAGAGTCAAGCAAGCAAGAGCAAGAGTATATATAGGTGAAGGTACAAGCAAGGTCAAGAAGTGAGCAAGTGAGGCAAGACAGGCACAAGGCCCAGCTGGGTGCAGAAGCGCTGATGGTCACAAGGCGCGAGTGCCTTGGTGAACACATCAGCAGTGTTGGCCTCAGAGGCCACGTACGCAAGCCGCAACTGTCCACGCTGCTGTAGCTCACGAGCAAGGAAGTAACGAAGAGCAATGTGCTTCGTACTGTGCTCCAGACGCTGCTCTCGACACAAGGCCAGCATAGCCTTGTTGTCTACGTACAGCACTGGAGGAGAACGAGGCGGCTCTCCAAGGTCGGTCAGCAGGTAGGTGAGCCAGCGAAGCTCCTGTGCAGCCATGGCCCCTGCGTAGATCTCAGCCTCACAACTGGAGCTGAGAACCGAAGACGAACGAGTAGCCCGCCACGAGACAGTGCCGGAACCAAGGCTGAAGGTGTAACCCTGTGACGACCGCTGCGTAGCCTGGTCGTCAGCCCAAGAAGCGTCCGCGTGTCCTGTAAGGACCACTGGACTCTGCCCTCCAAGCACTAGCCCCATGCCCGACGTACTGCACAGGTAGCGCAATACCCTCTTCGCTGCAGCCATGTGCTCTGGTCGGTGTCTCCCAGGAGCAACATAGCGTGCAAGGATGCTCAGAGGGTATGCAAGGTCAGGTCGTGTGCAGGTCATCAGGTACATGAGGCAGCCAACAAGCTCTGGGTACGGGCCACTCGACTCTACGGACTCATCCGAAGGCAGAGCTGAGAGCGAGTGGCGGGTAGACAGAGGAGTGGCCTGAGGCGAGGAGTACGTGAAGCCGAAGCGCTGAAGGACCTGCTGCACCATGTGTGACTGAGTCAAAATAATAGTGTGGCGTACTCTGTCCCGAGTGATCTGCAAGCCAAGGTAGCTGCGCAGTTCACCCAGGTCTCTGCACGTGTGTCTCTTTAGTAGCTTGGACTTCACGTAGGCAAGTCCAGCGGTGTCCGCTGTGGCAAAGACCAAGTCGTCGACATACACGAGGATGTAGAACGGCGGCAGTGAAGTGTCGGTGCGAAGAAACAGCGACGGGTCAGCAGTAGAAGGAGCAAACCCAAGAGCCGCAAGCGTAGTCCTCAGTGTGTCGTGCCACTCACGCGGTGCCTGGCGGAGACCGTAGACTGGCCGTCGGAGGCTCCACTGGGTGCCATGAGGGAAAGTCCCAGTAAAGCCAGGTGGACGGCGCAGCCAGATCTCCTCGTGCAGGCTGCCCTGCAAGAACGCAGTGCTGAAGTCAAGAGAGTCAAGCTCGTAGTCGCGCTGAGCGGCTATGTGCAGCAGCACCCGAAGAGTGGTCATCTTCGGGGTGGGAGAGAAGGTCTGAAAGTAGTCAACTCCCTGCCGCTGACTGAAGCCACGAGCAACGTACCGCGCCTTGAAGACAGGTGGAGAGCCAGGCGGCCGCTTCACCCTGAAGTTCCACATGCCACTGACGATGTTCGCCCCGGGAGGGGGAACCTCGTCAACGTAGGTGCCTGTGGACTTCCAGGAAGCCATCTCTGCATCCATAGCTGCCTGCCACTGAGAGGAGTAGGGACCCTCTACGGCCTCCGCGTAAGAACGCGGAGTCGGGATGTCTAGTGCATCCGGGTCTCCCTCAGGGGCAAGCAGTACAGACGCGAGATGAGGTGAAGCAGCAGCCGGACACTGGAACTCCTCCTGCCTGTCCTCAAGGACGTCCGTGCCAAGAGCACACTCACCCCCGACGGACGGAGGACAGACAGACGCAGACTCAGCAACAAGACGAGCAGCGTAGTCTAGACGGCAGTGAGCAGCAAAGTCGACGAGCTCAGCGACAAGAGCAGACGCAGCAGCGGACTCAAACGAGGGGTCAGTGACGACAGTGGCAAGCAGACGCGTGACAGTAGGACAAGCAGCACGAAGGGAGTCCGACTCAGGGTCGGCAAGCGCAGGAAGAGAGGACTCAGGAGGAGAAGGCAAAGGGGCACGCAGAGGAGCAGTGGACGGACGCAGAGACATCCGGTGCGTGCCAGGGACAGGAGGAGGACGCTGACGCGAACCGCGACCACTAGTGTGAGCAGCACGAACAGGCGACGCGGGACGAGACGCAGGCTCACGACGCTCAGCAAGACCTCCAGTAGGACCAGCGTAAGGAGAGGGAGCAGGCAGTGGGGAGGAAGGCTCCAACAGTGACTACGACTGGAGAGGCTGAGGACACTCTACCGGAGGAGAAAGACCAAGAACATGCTGTAGGAGCGGAACAAAGTATGGCCGTACCAGACTCCAGACTCAGCAGGGACAGCACTAGCACCCTCAGCTGCAGTACCAGCGCCACCAACACCTCCAGCGGCAGGACCTCCAGTAGCGCCAGTAGCAGAACCACCGACAGGACAGACAGCAGTAGTCTCAGCACCCACACGCTCATCAGCCCCAGCTCCAGTAGGACCCGCAGGCCCAGCAGCTCCGGGACCGGCAGCACCAGCACCCTCGACAGTCGAAGAAGCTCCAGCTCCAGCAGCACGCCTCCAGCGGCGAGCAAACCACTCGCGCAGCTCCTGTGGAGAGAGGGGCTCCCGCCGAGACGCAGCACCAAGAGAAACCCTAGGCTCAGCAGCCCCAGACACAGCACCCCCAGGCTCAGCAGCTCCCGACACAGCACCCCCAGGCTCAGGAGCTCCAGAAATAGCAACCCTAGGCTCAGCAGCTCCAGACTCAGCACCTCCAGGCACAGTACCCTCCGCAGTAGCACCCCAAGGCTCGGCACCCCCGCGCACAGCACCCCTAGGCTCAGCACCCTCCGCAGCAGCACCCCCAGACTCGGCACCCCCTCGCACAGCACCACTAGGCTCAGCACCCTCCGCAGCAGCACCCCGAGGCTCAGCGCCCCCAGGCGCAGCACCCGCAACAGCACCAAAGTCACCAGTAACCTCGACCGGGGCAACTGCGTCTACCTGGGACACACCTGAGGGGGCAGGAACCTGAGGAGGGAGGAGGTCTACCGTGGGGGGAACCGGCACAAGAAAGTCCGGTGGGGGGGGGGGGAGAGAAGGAGTACGGTAGGGGAAGAGTCGGTAGAAGGGGACTGACTCGTCGAACGTGACGTCCTGGGAGGACAGAACACGACGAGAGGAGGGGTGGTAGAACTGCCACCCTGGAGCGTCAGGGGGGAAGCCAAGGAAGTCACAGGGAGCAGCACGAGGGGACAGCTTGTCCGCAGACAAGTCGCGGACAAACGCCCGAGATCCCCAGACACGGAACGCAGACGCATCACCGACCTTCCCCGTCCACAGTAACACTTGGGACATCGCGGGCCGAGAGACCCTGGGGTGAAGGTTGAGCTGATGCGCCGCGTACCTCACCGCAAACGGCCACAGAAAATGGGGGGCAGCCGCATGCATCATGGACGTACGGGCGACATCCATGACCATGCCAATGCGGCGCTCAGCAATCCCATTTTGCTGTGGAGAGTCCGGAAGCGTGAAGGTCTGGCGGATCCCCCGTGCACGACAGTAGTCTCGCAGGAGAACTCACCGCCTCTGTCCGAGTGCAGACGCAGAACAGGAAAGTCCGAGCCGAAGCTCGTGCTGAGCTGGAGACGAGCCTCGCGGATCCAGTCGATCAGCACCTCAGTGACAGCACCCTTGCTGCGCAAGGGGAGGAGTGTGGTGTAACGCGAGTAGCCGTCAACCACCAACAGGAAGTAGCGCTCGTGACCCTCCCCACGGACGGGGGCGGGGCCCCACACGTCCATGTGTAGCGTCTGCAGAGGAGCCTCCGTCGGGGGGAACTGAGAGGAGTGAGGAGCAGCCCGGAGGCGTCCCTCGACACAGGGGACACAGGAAGGACCTGGCCCGGAAGGAAGGGGAGGAAGAGATCGGGGAAGACCAGAGACAAGGACACGGGAAGCCATGCTCCGAAGACGGGGCAAGGAGGGGTGGCCCAGACGGTGGTGCCACAGGAGAGTCTCGTGAGTCAGGAGGCGACACGAACAGGGGGCAGACTCAGGACCTGATCGGGACGCAGAAGCAAACACCTGACCCGACGCAGCTACCTGACCAGACGCAGGGACAGGAGGAGACGTAGTGGTCAGGGTGTAGAGGCTCGACCCCGGCCGACGCGAGAACGTGGCCAGGTGCCGGCCTGTCTCTGCGTCCGTGCAGTGGGTCACCCGCTGACGTGCAGGAGTGAACTGGTGAACCCCCGCATCCTGTAGGTCCGCACCACTCACCAAGTTCGTCGAGAACGAGGGAAGGTACAGACCAGACAGGGTGCCCTAGGGGGCAGCCGGACACGGGAGGACAGTGGAAAAGTGAGAGAGGACAGGACCCCCAGAGGGGTCAGCCAGGGAGACTACAACCGGCCGACCAAGCGGCGTGAGTGTGGTGCGGTCTCGAAAGAAGGAGCGAGAAGCCCCGGAGTCAAGTGTGAAAGTGAGGGAGGACGAAGGCGACGCAGTACCTGGAAGCGCAGTCTCACCAGCACCTGAGAGCGCAGACGCACTAGCACCTAGAGCCGCAGCCTCACAAGCACCTGGCGCAGCTGTACCAATGCCCGGGTCGGGCGGGAAACACAGGTAACAGTCACCCTCCTCACTAATAGTCACAACATACATAGCACGAAGAATAGCATCAAAATTAAGATCAAAGATCGCTACACCAGCCCTAAGAAGCTCATCCCAGCGAGGGATCTCACTAGCCCCGGGGAACTGCTAACGCCAAGCGTCCATCAGGCGGCCAAAGCAGCGCTGGGTGGAGTGGGCACACCCACACTGCTCACCCTCGCGGTCACCAAAGCGAAGGATGTAGGTGCAAGGACCAGTACCACCACCCCTTTGACGGCGAGTGTAACACTCACGGAGCTGCTGGGGCGAAGGGATCTCGCGCGAACGCTGCTGCTGCTGCTGCTGGGAGCGCTGACCACCACCACCGCCGCTCCGCTGCTGGGTACCACCCCGACCAGCTCCACCTCCTCCGCCACCTCCGCCTCCTCCGCCGCCGCCTCCGCCGCTGTCACCGCCACCGCTGCCGCCACCACCACCGCTGCCGCCACCAACGCCGCCTCCTCCGCCGCTGCCACCACTACCACCGCCACCCCCTCCACCACTCCCGCCGCCACCCCCACTCCCTCCGCCGCCTCCACCGCCACCTCCACTGCCCCCTCCAGCTCCACTCGCGCCCTTGCCCCCGTTGCTTCTGCCAGAGCGGCGTCGCCCACTAGGGGCAGACGCCGCGCCAACCGACTCAAGACCAAGCAGGTCGGCCGTAGCAGCAGAGGCAACAGAGGGCAGCAGGGGGGAAGGAGAGCACCCCTCAAAGATGGGGGTGCGAGGGTCACCACGAGAAGCTCCTACAGCGACGATGCTCTTCTCCGCCGCGAGGAGAGCCTTCTCGAGGACGTCGATGGTGAGGGTGGTGGGACAGACTGCGAGAAGCTGGTCCCTGACTACACGAAGAGAGTCAGGGAGGCGTGCGACTACGTAGTAGAGAGCGATGTACATGGGGGGGGGGGTTCTTGTCGCAGAAATCAGCAGGAAGGGCGGCGCGGTAGCGAGTGTCACTAGTGCGGAGGTGTGTAATGAGGTCAGCGACAGTGGGAAAGGCAGAGAGGTCCGGAAAGAGGTAGGGAAGCATGAGGCGGCTCAGTGCAGCAGTGGCAGGGGAGGAGTAGCGTGCAACTACAGCGTCGTACAAGGTCTGAGCACTCTTGTACTGACTAAGTGCGCGCGCTCAGAGGTAGGGAGGTGGCGACGCACAGCAAGACGTGCAGCAGCATCGCGGGTGGCCCACTGGGAGCGCACAGTGGGGTCAGCGTCAGCAGGAGGGGCAGGAGAGGCGCCAGAAGTGAGGTCAAAGAGAGAGAGACCGTCTGCCCTATCGCACTGTAAGAACAGCTGAAGGTCGTCAACCCAGACCTCAAAGTTGATGGCCCGACCCTCAGTGTCAAAGGCGAGGACACTAGGGGTAGCCATAGCGACAGTCGAGCAGTGCAAGCAGTGAGGAAGAGCACGCAGTAGGGGAGTGTCGTGCTCACCAGAAGAGGGCAGGTCGGGCTCGTCTGCTGTGGGGCGGCTCGGCAGCTCCTGGGCGGCTCGGCGGCTGCGGGGCGGCTCGGCTGCTGCTGGGCGGCTCGGCAGTTCCCGGGCGGCTCGGCTGCTGCTGGGCGGCTTGGCGGCTGCGGGGCGGCTCGGCTGCTCCCGGGCGGCTTGGCTGCTGCTGGGCGGCTCGGCTGCTGCTGGGCGGCTGCCGGGAGAGCGCAGCGGCGGGGCCGGCAGAGTGCAGCGGCGGGGCCGGCAGAGTGCAGTGGCGGGGCCGGTAGAGTGCAGCGGCGGGGCCGGTAGGAGGGGACGGCGGGGCCGTCAGGTGCAGTGACGGCGCCGGCAGATGCAGCGGCAGGGCCGGTAGAAGGGGACGGCGGGGCCGTCAGAGGGGGACGGCGGGGCCGTCAAGTGCAGTGGCGGCGCCGGCAGATGCAGCGGCGGGGCCGGTAGGAGGGGACGGCGGGGCCGTCAGGAGCAGCGGCGGTGCCGGCAGAGGGGACGGGGGAGCCGTCGGGTGCAGCGGCGGGGCCGGTAGAGGGGACGGCGGGGCCGTCAAGCGCAGTGGCGGGGCCGGCAGAAGGGACGGCGGGGCCGGCGCAGGCGATCGCGGGGCCGGCGCAGACGATCGCGGGGCCGGCAGCGACAGCAGCGGCGTCGCGAGGGTCAGAGGGGGCGGCGCGAGGGCGGCGCGACGCGGCCTTAAGGCCCGCGCGCACGAAAAAAAAAGGGTCGCGCGCGCGACTCGCGGGCGCGACTCGCGGGGACTAGGGGGAGCGCGCCTTGGGGAGAGGAGGGCGCGCTCCGGGCAGGAAAAAAATTTCGTTGGTGGACCCTGAGAAACGGTCCTTAGGAAGGACCCGCTCTATACCATGTTGAGATTAGAGGGAACGAATGGGTGAACTATGAAAGAGAAATGAGTACAAGTATGAACCCTAATGAGTTGTACCCCCTATGGTCTACCCCAACAGCAGCGTACAGTACATGCATCAGGTACCTATAATCTGACAGTAGCTGAGTATAGGAGTCGGGGGAGTCATTGGAGTAGCCTGGAGAAGTTGAAGCAGAAGGCACCGAGCAGAAAGGATTAACAAAACCCTAGGCAGGTGTGACTTTCGTCAAAGTTTTACCTTAACTATATAATATTATTCTAACTCGTCTGTCGAAATTTGCATAGTCGGTCAAATTTACGTAACCATTCAAGAGGTCATAAATTCGAGTCCTGATGCGTGACAGTTTTGCAAAACTCAGCCTATCACTCATACTCGGTATTAGAAGTTACGTAATCATACAAAACGACATCTAAAGTCAGTATTAAAATCTGTATAACATATGTTAATAATGCAAAACGCTTCGCAACCCTAGGACGACATTGTCGCCTCTTGTTTTTCCCATGAGACATAAGGGCGTGGAACATTTGGGAAATTTTCGAAACGAACCTTACCGCCTGAACGATTGAAAATGGTCCATGGCATGATCACCTCCATGTGCGTCCGCGCCCTGCTATGCTGTGCTGTGCTGTGCTGTGCGGTTCTGTGCCATTCTGTCCTGCACTGCACCGTGCCATGCACATTGCTAGCTGCGATAATTGTTTTAGCCTCCTTATGTTTCCTCTCCACCACATGTTAGCAAAGCCCTGCAATTCCCGCTCGGTAACCGCAAGTACCTATTTCTATCCTTCCTGGCTCAAAAAAACCTCACTCATTTTCTTCAGGGCTCCGGTTGCTCTTTGCAGTGACGCCCAGATGCCCATTCATGAGTCTGGCCCATCTCGCAAAACACAAACAGACACCCTTCCCACCCGCGAACCTGCACAATCGTCCCCATACAAACTTCCACTTCCCCTCTCCAACGCCCACCCTACCTGGTCGCAGGCGCGTCAACACGCCTTCTGCAGCGTCCTTCCAATCCGCCTCCATCACCCAGTTGTCGCGCCTCACCCAGCTGTACGCCCATGCGGTGCACACGGGCTATCACTTGTGCACTGCGCTCTCACGCCGCTCTTATGCAGTCCAGCGCAAAATGCTGAGATGAAATGTGGTGTGTGTATGTGTGTGTGTGTGTGTGTGTGTGTGTGTGTGTGTGTGTGTGTGTGTGTGTGTGTGTGTGTGTGTGTGTGTGTGTGTGTGTGTGTGTGTGTGTGTGTGTGTGTGTGTGTGTGTGTGTGTGTGTGTGTGTGTGTGTGTGTGTGTGTGTGTGTGTGTGTGTGTGTGTGTGTGTGTGTGTGTGTGTGTGTGTGTGTGTGTGTGTGTGTGTGTGTGTGTGTGTGTGTGTGTGTGTGTGTGTGTGTGTGTGTGTGTGTGTGTGTGTGTGTGTGTGTGTGTGTGTGTGTGTGTGTGTGTGTGTGTGTGTGTGTGTGTGTGTGTGTGTGTGTGTGTGTGTGTGTGTGTGTGTGTGTGTGTGTGTGTGTGTGTGTGTGTGTGTGTGTGTGTGTGTGTGTGTGTGTGTGTGTGTGTGTGTGTGTGTGTGTGTGTGTGTGTGTGTGTGTGTGTGTGTGTGTGTGTGTGTGTGTGTGTGTGTGTGTGTGAAGTGCATGCTCGCGCACTCTTCGCCATCACCAATCACCAATCACCAATCATCACCATTCACTAATTGCCAACCATCAGTCACCATTCACCATACCAATCACCGTTCACCATTCACAACACCAATCACCGTTCACCATTCACAACACCAATCACCACTTATTATTCTCCCTTCAGGATTCGCCGTTTACCGTTCCCCATCACCATCCCTCATCATGATGACTATGAGCGATTCCTGCTCAGTCTTCCTCAGCCCATCTCGGTTCTGCGCTTGAGTAAACCTGCCACTTCCTCACCTCATCTCCCCTCACCTTCCTTACTTCCCTGTTCCCGTCTGTGACACATACAGGGAGGTTGCACAAGTGCGCCATATCCCGCAGGGGTCTCTCTATAAGCTCACCTGGCTCAAGTCGTTGTGAGTCCAAACGGACCAAATCTACAACTAGGAAGGGTCCATTTGTTGGTGTGGTGGCAGGCATATAATGAAAGCTTTTGAATCGAAATTTGCGTGCAACCCGAATGAAGGCGGATCGACGACTGCTTTGCCTGATGCATATGATTTGCCTTGTGTTTGCTTTTTTTTTTTTTCCTTTTTTTTTTTTTTTGCAGGGGAGTGGACTGCCGGCCGTACCATGGTGACACCATCCCCGATGGGGTGGCCGACCTTACCCAGCTCACTTGGCTGTAAGCATGTGCAGGTGTCTCATTGAGCATGGTTAGCATTGTGAGCGAGTGAGACCCAGAACCTTTGAGGCGTCTCCAAGGTCCCCCCCAATGGGGTGGCCAGGTTAATCTCATGTGGCTCATGAGGCTGTAGGCACATACTCGTGTCTCATTGCGCAGTGTGAGTGAGTGAGTGAGACACCCGCATCCACACGCGTTCAAGAAGAAAACACAGTTGCCATGACATGACACAACGTCGCATTGCGTGGCACAGGTATGCTTGGCATTGCATGGTATTGCATGCGGAAAGTGGTTGAACCCTTGACAATGATTAATGTGACATTCTTTTATATAAAATCGCTCTTTGTGTGCATGTTGTGTTGCATGAACCTAAGTTGGAATATACGCGTTTAGCGTTTTGTACGCTTGCTGTATAAACGCTAGAGTATATACGCAAACCGTAGTCCCTGAGGGGTCTGGTACGTACAAGAATCCGCTTGCCCGGGCAGGAAAAAAGTTTTCCCTGGGCAGATTTTTGGGGTAAGAGGTGGGGATGGGGGTGTTGTAACTCCCATCCCCTTTGTATTAATATGAAAGTTACAGGAAAAAAAAACCCTAAAACTAATCTGCCGCTACAACTTCACCCACCTTAATCATGCTACTACCCCCCCATACCCTACTCTACTCAGGTCCACCCTCCATCCCCCGTCTGCCGCTCATGCATGGAGCCTTCCATCCACTAGTACTCATCTGCCATCACATCATCCTCCCCCTCCTCAGGTCCCTCCACCTCCTCCGGGACGTTATAGCCAGCCGGAGTGGGGGGGTCCTCGATGTTTCCCTTCACCACCCCCAGCCCTTCAGGGGCCTTGTGCCAGTTGTGCACCACCTGCCAATTGTGCGTCACATACACCAGGTCACGAAGCTTCACCGCGCCGAGGCGGTTCCTCCTTGCCGTATGCACTGCATCAAACTTCGCCCAGTTACGCTCACATGGAGACGCAGACACCGGCTGCGTGATGGCGCGGCAAGCCATGGTGGTGAGCTCAGGATGATCGGTCCCGTGCCATGTCCACCAGTCCACCGCCGTCATCTTGCCCTCCTTCACTGCCTGGCGGTCGGCAATAGCGTCGGGCATGCCGAAGCTGCCTTGGAGGTTCAGGAAGGCATTGAGGCCTTCCTGGATGACGAGAGAGGCGCGGCGCTCGACCCCGTCCTTCCTCGTGACCGTCTTGTCACCATGGTGCTTGGAGACGTACTGCTTGAAGACCCTCGTGCACTCCAGGTCGGTGCAGAAAATGCACTCTTCCTGGTTGGTGGGGTATAGGATGCGGCCAATCACGTGCAGGTTGCATGCCAGCCCGTTGTCCCAGCGGTCCTGCACGATCTCCCGAATATCCCCCACCTCGTCGCTTGTCAGGACCCCTTCCGCATGCTCATCGAGGAAGTCGCGGATGTCCTCGGTGAGCTGGAGCATGAGGTCGTAGAGACGACCCATCATGCCCTTCGAATCCGAGTCAGTCTTGCGCATGACGACGAATGGCAGCCTCATCAGCTTAGCGAAGAACTTGGCGCGCGTCCACCACGCGGCATCGAGGATGTTGTTTTTGAATGTGTCTGCCCCAACCCTGTCTACAACCGCAGTCCACTCGGCCCACTCATCGCTGAGGACCATCTGCGTCAGGCCGGCGCGCACTTCACAGAGGCGGTTGATGGCGATGTAGTTGGTGCCGAATCGGGTTCCCGCGGGCTTGAGAACCTGTTTCCCCTTGCCGCCGTTCACGAGCGGACTCCGCATGTATCCCCGGGTGAAGTGATGGTTGCGGACGAACGAGATGAGGGTGTCCCCGCGCGTGACGATGTCCTTCGCCCATCCCTTTTTCCCGATGTCCTCCATCAGGAGATCGAGGACATGGGTCGCGCAAGGGATGTGTTCAATGTGGGGATACTCGCGCATCAACACCCTGCATGCCGCCGCGTAGTTGGAGCCGCCGTCAAAACACAAGGCGACGACATTCTCGGGGCCGACCTTTTCGATGATGGGCCGCAAGATGCCCGCGATGTAGCCCCCGGTCTTCATCTCCATCTTCGTGTCGATCGACTCCACAAACACCGCACCGCTATCGTTGATGAGGAGCACGTTGGCTTGCGGGCGGCCGGCCTTGTCGGAGAACATGTCGCTTGCCACGGTGACACCGTCACGGCGCCAGCTTGCTGAGATAGGAGCGAGCGCCGCCTCAATGCGCTGGCGACACTTTGCAAGACCGGCGCCACCGATGTAGCGTCTCTTCGGCGCGACGTAATTCGGCCCCGCGCGCTGGATGCTGGAGACCACATTCCGCCACAGTGGGTGGTCCGCGTGATGCTCCGGCACATGAAGAGCGGCAAAGAAGAGGCTTATGGCCTCGTCCACAGCTTGGTTCGCGCACGCGGCGTCGTCGCCGTAGAAGTCGGACATCCGACTCTTCTTCTTGTCCGAACCTCTGCCGTTGACTGCGCCGACCGCCGCAATTTCAGCCGCACGCTTCGCTTCACGGGCCTTCAACTTGGACTCGTAAAGCGCCTTCACGGCGTCACGTGCAGTCTTCGGCGCTGCAGTGCAGAGATGCACTTCGCGACGGCGCATGTCGTTCCAGCTGGTGATATGCTGCACGCAACGGTGAACCCCGCCAACAAACGTGAAGTTGCAGTAGGCACACACCTTGGTGCCGTTCTCACCAACGCTATTGGCCGGCACCTTGAAGTGACGGTAGACTGCGTGCTTGCTGTCCATGCAGACCAAAGACGTACTAGAAGAGGTCCCACCAGCGGAACTACCAGGAGACTCTGAGGGTGGCGTACGAGAAGTGGTTGCTGTAGGAGTGGAAGCCATGGTGGCTTGGGAAAGGACATAGCTAGGAAGCGAGAGAATGAATGTCGAGGGAACAAACGCCTCTCTTTATGCCTGGGAGATTGGGTTGGGTTGAGCTCCCAACCAGTAAAGTAGCACTTGGAGGGGATGGTGGAATGCTGTGGTTCAAAGGGGTGTGAAACGTTTGAGGGGAGGGGTTGATGAGGTTTGGTGCTCGAAATTCAAAATTTGAGTTCATTTCGCGACATGTGCGACTCGGAATTGAGATTGCCACGTCGTGAGCTTCAGATTAAAATTTTGTTTTTTTTTTCGGTCTGCCCGAAATTCAACTCGGCGAATTTTCAAACTATACGCAACGTACGAATTCGACAAGCGTATAAACGCAAAACGCAAAATGAAAGTAGCGTATATTCCAACTTAGGCATGAACCACAGGAGGCTTGGCAACTGCGGATTTGGAGATTATCAGCTTGACAGGGTTACTAAGTTGACAAACCTTTCGGAATTGTAAGCTCCATACCCGTTCCTCACACCCATTCCCCACCCAAACCCATTACCCATAAGCCTTAATTCTGAGCCCTAGATCCTTCCGGCATTAGTCCCCGTAACCCCATGCATGCTCCTGTATTGGTCTGCATGCTCTCCTTCTCGTCTCCCTTTCGCTGCTCCTCGTCACTCCTCCCCTTGGCGGCTTCCCGTCAGTGGTGTGGTTGTTTGCACTCCAGCGCCACTCACTGCCTGCTTGCACTTGAGTACTACTCATCACCACTCATCACCACTCATCCCTGACTAATCCGGCACACGCCGCCTGTGCAGAGAGTTGCCATCAACCAACATATGGTACACGGGAAACATCACCAGCAGCAATTTCCCCAGGCTCGTGAAACTGTACGACTTTCTTTCAACTCTGTGTGTGCGCGTTGTTTGGTGTATCATCGTGTGCTTTTCCCTGCACCACACCACACCATCGGCCAACCTTATGCATCGCATAAATGGAATGAGGGAGCGGCATGCGTTCGAGCTTCATGGAACCTCTTTAAGCATGCTCTCAATCATTCATTCATTCCCAGTGGTGCTGCGTCCTACTGACAGACAGCTCCCAAATGTGTGCAACACACAAGTATGATCAGTATATTCATCACTCGTGACGTGAAGCGCCTTTCTGCTGCTGCGATAATCACCATCATTATCATCATTATCGTCGCCATGTCATGTCAGTCCACAGCATTCCATTGTCCACGTTGACAAGGTGCATCCCCAATCAGCAGCAATCACTGCCATCCTTCGCCTGTGGTGCCATAGAGAGCACAGAAGAAAGAAACCCCACACACGCCTGCTTGCTGCACCACATGGCATGGCAGGGATCTGACCTCCAACCAGATAGAAGCCTACAACATGATCTACCTGAAGACTCTCACCGGCCTCACATCTCTGTCAGTCCAGTCCCACTCCGCTGCATCGTCCTTTCCCCGAGGCGCACCCATCATGCTTGCACGGACCTGTTTCCTTTGCCGACGCACACGGGCATGCGTTCTATTCAATTCGAATCAGATGTGCAACTTGCCATGTTTCCAACAGTCCACCAGTCTAGGCATCCCAATTCATTCACCTCCCCCTTGCCATGCCTCGCTGAAGGTCTCTCCCCATCATCATGCTCACTCACTTGTCTGCCAGTCAGGTTTTATTCACCAGCCTCCGCCATGTGCTGCCTCTTGTGCCTGCATCACCATGCCCGTTTCTTCTGTGGGTGTGTGTGCGCGCGTGCACTTGTGCGCGCATGTGCGTGCGTGCGTGTGTGTGTGCATGCTTGTTGCACATGTGTGGTCGGGTGGGCATGGATCAACAGGGATCTCGCATCCAACAAGCTTGACGGAGACCAAGTGCTGCCCAGCATCACCTTTCCCACCTTGCGATTCCTGTACGTGCTGCTGCGATTTCTCCCTGCTATTCGTGTGTGTGCTTTGGTGGATGCTCCACGCCCCCCTCCAATGCACCATGCCCCTCTCTAGTGCTCCGTGCTCCCTTCTAATGCTCCATGCCCCCCTCTAATGGCATGCATGCACCATCAGGAATCTTTCCAACAACAGACTGTCTGGCAGCTTGCCAGAGTCACTCACCAACATGACTAACCTGGTCAGCCTGTGAGTGAGCCCTCTGCACTTGTACCTCCGTCCATCATTTCTCTTCCCTCCACGCATGCATTCTGATTTCACTCACACTGCACATATTCGCACGTACTGTGCAATACTATTGTCTTCTGATTTCGCTGCCGTTCTTCCATTGCATCTCCAATGCCTGTTCCATGCCCCCTCACATGCGCCGCCATATTTCATGCCACTAATGTGAATGCATTGTTAGCCTATACTACAAGAGCATGCATGGCAGCATAGGTCCATTGTGTTTGAGATTAGTTTTGAGAATTCTCAAAACTAATCTCAAACAAAATGCATAGGTCCATTGTATGCAGATCCCTTCATCTTTCGCACCTACGTTCCCTCGTTTGTTGTGGCCCTCTGCCTTGCCCTTGCATGAGAGCAGAAGCGTTGCTTCCAACTATATGGAAGGAACCATCCCCCCAGCCCTAGGAAAGCTGGACAAGCTGTCAACTCTGTAAGTAATAAGAAAAGAAGTGTACTTAATCCACTAGTCGAGTGGCAGCTAGCTACCTAACAGGTACATCCTCTGAAGGCTGGTAGCAGCCGACTAACTAGTTCAGTGGACACGGGACAGCCAAGGACGGACGGCAGTGCACAAAACAGTCCGATGGGCCAAGCCAAACGAAACCACTTTCTCTTCCAGTAGAACAGAACGGTTGGTGAACATGCTTATGACAGGAACGAAAGTGGAAGGGAGGGAAAGAGGATGGCATTTTCTCAGCCACGATCTTCTATGAGCCTGTACCCACCCACCCCTCCCCTCCAGTCTCCACAGGCGCAATGCCCCCTGCATTGAATTACGAGCAGAGCAGACAAGTGCAGGTAGACGATTTCAAGGGTGAGGCTCATCTCTTAGGTTATCATTCTCAACAACAATGCCCCCTTTCTCTGCAACCGCTCTTCGTCTTTCGCCCCCTGTTTGGCTTGGCATACTCAGGGCCAAAGATAACAACAACCTCATGTGCCCTGACAGCTACAGCAGCTGCGGTGTGCCTCAGGATACGTCCTCTGGCTTCTGCCGCACCTGCCCTGGCTTCTGTAACACATGTGAGTTTCGTTCTTGAGAGGAAGGGAGGTGGAGGAGGGGCAATTCTGTTTCCAATCTAAAACCAAGATGCCCTGCTGTGCACCCAGCTGCCATGCTGTGCACCCAGCGTCCCTACCGCCCCTTGAATTCAATTTTGTCAATCACTTGTCGGTTGAACCTGTTAGAGTCCTCTGCTCTGTTGGCAGGTGACAAGCACAAGCCACTTCCTTGGTGGGCAATAGCGGCAATCGTGGCTGGTGCTGTTCTCACTGCGGCGCTCGCTGTACTGCTCTACCTCTACTTTTTTCACAAACGTGCGTCCCGTCCCGTCCCGCATCACACTGCCTTGCCCTTGCTTGCCTGGCACATGCACAGCACCGACGAGTCATGTGGATTCCGTCTCTCTGGATCTCTTTATTGCCACTGTCATTGCTACTCCACTTCCAGTCACCTCCTCCCGTTGCCACCACTTTCTCGCCTGCTCTCTTTGCCCGTTTGCTCAAGGGCGCTTTCTGCAACCTGGTTGAGCGCCAATGGGGCCTCTCAGCCATTCCAGCAGCACTCGCTTTATCACATGGATGCGCACACTTTTCACGGTTATCAGTTGGGCTTCATTCTCTTAATCGCATCCGCTGCCTCCCAATTCCTCCACTTCTGATCCTTCTTGCAGCACTGATGAGCAGCAAGGCGGTATCGCAGGTGTGTCAGGAGTATTCACTGGCGGCGGTGGCGAAAGCAACCAACGGGTGGTCTGAGGCCAACCTGCTGGGCGCGGGGGCCTTTGGTGACGTGTACCGCGGCGTCTCTCCCACCGATGGTGTCACGCTGTGGGCTGTGAAGCGAGCCAAGATTGTCACCACCGACTTTGACACCGAGGTGCTTACATTTTGTGGTGCTAATGCGTCCGCGTTCGTGTAATATGGTGTGATGCGATGCGATGTGGTGCGATGCGATGCGATGTGATGTGATGTGATGTGATGTGATGCGATGCGATGTTATGCAATGGGATGCGATGTCATGCGATGTGATATCATGCTATGTTACGTCATGTCACATCACGTCGTGTCGTGTCGTGTCGTGTCGTGTCGTGTCGTGCAGTGTCGTGCAGTATCGTGTCGTGTCGTGTCGTGTCGTGTCGTGCAGTGTCGTGTCGTGTCGTGCAGTGTCGTGTCGTGTCGTGTCGTGTCGTGTCGTGTCGTGTCTTGTCGTGTAGTGTCATGTCGTGACGTGACGTGACACAATGTGATGTGATGTGATGTGATGTGATTTGATGTGATGTGATGTGATGTGATGTGATGTGATGTGATGTGATGTGATGTGATGTGATGTGATGTGATGTGTGTGTTAGCCCCCAATCTCAACTTTTGTACTTATATCCTATCTTAGTGTAGTTTGCACTTAGTGTTTGGTTGGATGTACACCCACATCCCAACCAGACCCAAATGTGATCACCAAGCAATCTCCAACCTACCAATTGGAGATTGCCCTGGGATTACCCTCAATCCCCTAGGGATTGCCCCCGATTCCCTTCCCATCCATACCTTGCTCATTTCGGATGTACTTAAGCAGCTTCAAGCTCATTACTAATCTATCGATTCTAAGCTGACGTTCTATCAACGTGATGTGATGTGATGTGATGCGATGCGATGCGATGCGAGGCGATGCGTACTGACATGGTGTCATGTGATCTGATGCAATATGACGTGGTATCATGTCATGTCAGGTCAAGTCGCGATGTGACGTGACGTATTGTGATGTCATGTCATGTCATGTCATGTGATGTCATGTGTTATCATCTTATGTCATGTCATGTCATACCATGCCATGTTATGTCCTGTCGTGTTCTGGTGTGACCTTTCATGTGATGTGCACTTGGCGCAACTGTAGTATCCACATGCATGACATGGCCTTGGCCGTGGCCCGTCCGTCAGTAACGGACAGGTGGGCTGCGGAGGTCTTCTTTCCATCAACTGTAGTAACTGTAGTGTCCAGATGCATGACATGGCCATGGCCATGGCCCCTCCGAGCGTGTTCCATCGACTGTCGGATGTGCCACATGACTGTTCTTTCTGCACACCCTCTCGCATATCGCGCTGTGCTTCATCGTTGTTTCTGCCAGGTGTGTGTCACATCACATCACACACCCACGCCATTCTGGTAGGCAGCAGTGTCAGATCGATCACTGAACTGTGCTGTACGGGGCCCACTGTCATGCCTGGCAGGTGTGTGAGATGGCAACGAAGCACCACCCCAACCTGGTGCGCCTGCTGGGCTTTTCCCTTGGGATCTCTGGCAGGAGAAGGCCGGAGCAAATCCTCATCTACGAGCTCATGCCCAACGGGGACCTCTCGCAATGGATCGGAAAAGGTGTGCAATCTAACACGTGCACTGCCAAAATGTCCCCCACCTATCTGGCCTTGCAGGTGTGCCTCTTCATACAGGTCTCATTTTCTACTTCTCAGAATCTCCTCTCTCCACCCCTCCGTTCCCATTCCCTGCAGGGGCTGTGAAGCCCTTGAGCTTTGAGCAGCGTGTGAACGTGCTGGTGGGGGCGGCACGCGGCTTTGAGTATCTCCACAGCTTCGGCATCGTTCACCGCGACATCAAGCCTGCCAACATCCTGCTCGATCAGACCATGCAGGCATGTGCTGCAGGCATGCAGGGCTGTGTCGCCACCACGATTGTTGCAGCCAATCCTGTGCCGCATGCTCTCTTAAACTGGCATGCACACATGGGCCTGTGTGTGTGCGTGTTGTCCCTAATGTGTGAGGGCAAGCTAAGAATTCTTGTATGCATGATCGCAGGTCAAGATCTCGGATTTCGGGTGTGTAAGGAAGGGAGGGGGCACCACAGCGCAGAGTACGAAAATGGTGGGAACACCAGGCTATGTAGACCTCTCTTATGCTTGGTCCAATAAGGCCACCACTGCCACTGATGTCTACAGGTGAGCATCAAACCCTGTATTTCTCCAGCTGGTTACTTTCTGTCGTTGGGCACCTCTCATGCGTTCCTCTCCTCTCCTCTCCTCTCCTCTCCTCACCTGTCCACGGGGTGTCGTGGTGTGCAGCTTTGGCATTCTCATGCTTGAGGTGATGACGGGCCGCCATGTCGCCACCAATTCTCTCGTTGTTCCCTCTGATGAAGAGGCGGGCCAACAACTGCACATTCTTTCTTGGGTAAGTCTGTGGGCATGGAGAGAGTACCGTCGTAACCCTCGTTTCCGCTCATTATTCATTCTCTCATTCATCCGCGTGTCTTTTTTCACTACTTTATCCGCATACCTTTCCGTTGTTTCATCTGCAATCCTGTTTTGTGTGGCACCAGGTCCAGCAGCAGCTGGTTCAATATGGCGGCAGCGAGGCAGTGGCATGGCTAAAGGACGCGCGCATGGAGGCACGGGATGAGTTGGTGTTGAGGGTGGTGCAGCTGGCTCTGCGATGCACCTCCATGCCGACCGCCATGCGGCCGGCCATGACAGAGATTGCAGCCGAGCTGGATGCTGTGCTGGTGGAAGTGGGCGGCAAACGCATCAACTCCGCCGCCCATCAGGTGGATCAGGAAATGGAGTCGCAGAGCTTGTCTGCTCCGAGTTTAGATGCAGAGATCGATCGTGTAGCTAGCCACTTGTGATGGCGTGGAAGTAGCTGAGCTGGCTTTGAGTCGACTCAAAAGTTAGCTCGAGTTTGGATGCAGAGATGGATCGTGTAACTGGCCTCTTGTGATGGCATGGAAGCCGTAGGTGCATTCCCTGCTGCTGTTGCAAAGTTCCATGTTTCTTTGCCTACACCTTGGATTTATTGTGTACCGTAAAAAAATGGCATGAAACTGGGAACTGTTTTCGGAAGTGTAGTGGACTATAGATGATGGTGGTGGTATCAATGTAGCATGTCAACCTAGCAGGCTCAAGTGGCTGTTGTTGGAAACAATAAGTCTTAGTGCGCCTCTGTCGTGTCAAAACCCAAGATGCTAGCGAAGCAGTCCGAATCGAAGCATCGAGTCAAACCTCGGAGGTTAGGGTAACCGCCTGGAGGTTACGGGAAAGTCAAAGGTCAGCGACCTTTGACTCGACAATTACAGCGCGACAGTTAAGGACACACAACTGACTCGTTACAGAGCAGTTGCCCGAGTCGCACTGTATCGAATCGCAACAGCAATACAGTTATCTATCTATTCGTATTCCCTGTACTCTTATATAAAATCTTGTATTTGCTTGTTATTATCAATCAACTTTGCTCTCACACACCAGTGCAAGGTCGGTTCAAGTTCTTCATTAAACGCTTCCGCTATTACAACTACTTCACCTAGAGTTATCCTTTGCAAAGATCCTAAGGGGCTATCTCAGCCTTACATGGTATGAGAGCTGACAAGGGAAACTCTACTCTTTCAAGGTCATTCCAAGACATGGCAACAAACAAGGAAAGGAGCTCCTCTAATGACTCCCCGGGCACTACCCCTACTCCACCTCCTGCCTCTGGCCTGCAAACAGAGGAGGGTACAGCAGCAAGACCAAGGGCAACTTCAACTGAAACCCCAGCGAACCACCCTTCGGACTTTGACCAGAGCATGATGGAGAAATTCTTCTCCTTCATGTCCTTCTACGAGCAACACCAGCAGTCGGGACCTGCACAGACACACAATAGCAACAACGGAGTGACACCCATGAGTCTTGATGGGTCGTCATATGCGCGAGGGAATCAATAGCAGCAACCCACCTTCGCCCCGTACGAGCGCGGGCCGATCAGCTTTTTACCTCAACCTCCACCTGTGCAAGACAAACCGATGGACGCACTTCAAGTTCAGTCGCAGTTTCCACACGTCTTAAAACTGCAAACGTCAAGACCCTTCGACGTCAAAGACTTCTTTACCTGGTCCTTTGAATTCGAGCTGATGATGGAGGGCGCGCAGATACTCGGCTTCTTCGACGGGTCCCTGCAGTATCCAGCCAACGGGACACAGTATGAAAAGCAACAGTATACGTATCAATCAATGATGGCGTATACGATCCTACTGAGGAACGTGACACCAACTCAGCAGCAGAACATTCGTTCTTACCGGAACTTCGGCAACTCGGCGGAGCTCGCGTACAGCCATCTGAAGAACCTGTATCAAGCAATAGACAGTGTAAACCAGAGCAGGTTAATGGCGCAGCTGACAACTGTCGAAATGAAACCAGGAGAAAAAGGGTTGGCGTATATCAGCCGATGTCGCAAACTGCGCGACAAACTTCTTCGATGTGGAGGGTCAATCTCTGAAGACGCCTTCGTGACAGTCATTATTGGTGGCCTTGGTCCTCAGTGGCGCGCCACCAAAGCTATTCTTCGAGCCCACGGAAGAATCTCTGAAGCTGCACTCTGCGCCGAAATACACGCCGAGCAGCAAGACATGGACCTGCAGGAAGAACGACACAGGAAGAAGACGACAACGTCAGAGTTCGCATTCCACATTCAACGACGACACAGCAATTACAACAACCGACAGCAGCAACAGAAGCCAGTACCTCCCTTCTGCCACATCTGCAAGACTTCAGGGCATCCGCGCACGCACTGCCCAAATCGTCAGCAATCAACGGCACCACAGCGACAACTTCGACCTTCGAGCTCCTAAGTCGCCTCAACGCAAGCAAATGCGACGACCACAATTCAAGCTTCAACGACTTCACCTGGACAACCTGCACAAGGAGCAAGAAATATAATCAACTGCATGGCGAAGATAACCGATTCGTGTACAACCGAATCACCACCGCACTACTCACCGGAAGAAGAGCTCGACAACAAAACGCCTCGCCGTGAGTTACTCCAGCCGAATCCGACGTACGCCGCCATCGCTCAAAGCGAACCGTCCGGCCAAGACACTTAGTTCTTGGACAGTTGCTGCGGGCAACACATGTGCTTGTCCGGACGCTTCGTACAACGCGAACACCGACTCCAACGAGAAGTTGTCATCACGGTCGCCAACAATCAAAACCTGCGCACACGACGACAAGGAGTGGTACAGCTTCAGTCAAGAGAAACAAATGTCATACTGCACATATCAAAGGTACTCATCGGTGAAGGACTCGGTTACAACTTACTGAGTGTTAGCCAGCTGATGGCGAAGGGGATTCACCTGGAAGCTGACAGCACCACTCAAGAGTTCAAGCTATACCACGGGAGAGGCGGTCTCTACATTGGGAAAGCAGTGCTGAAGAACAACGTCTTCGTCCTCGACTTCGTTCCTGACCTGGGCACTGCAGACAGCGACGCCATCGTGAATTTCACTAACTGGACACACCCTCCGGATCTCGACCCCGACTTCAGCCCGGGAGGTTTCTGGTACTCGCACACCATCCCTGAAGCAGAACGAACACGAGAATTAGCAACAATTCGACAATCGGCAGCAGCAGAGACAACATCGGCAGCAGCAACAACATCGACAGCAGCAGAGACAACATCGGCAGCAGCAACAACATCGACAGCAGCAGAGACAACATCAGCAGCAGCAGGATCAACGACACCAGTCACAGTCGACGAAGCACCACCAACACTCGCACAACAGCTGAATCCGACTCAACGAGAAGTCCACCGAAGCGCCAAATTCGTCGCCAGTTTTTATTCCAACTCCGACGCATACCAACGTTCACCCGGACACCGCGCCTCTGAAGAAATCTGGCACGCACGCACAGGACATCCAAGCAACACGGTTTTAAACAACACGATAAGAGCAGGCGTTCTTGACAAAGATTCACTACTTCTACCCGACGGCAGAGAACTTCAACGAGCACGAGGAACTTGCCTCATATGCCCCGAAGCCGACTTACCCCATCGACCATTTCCTTCTCACCACAACCCGAGCGCACCTGCATACGCACCACTCGAAAAGGTATACAGCGACATCCTCTTCAATCGAGACCCAGAACAAGTTACCTACAACTACACGATAACCTTCATCGACGCCGCCACTCGATACGTCTGGCATCGAAACCTACCCAGCCGCGACATGGCTCTCGCAGCATTCGCCGCCTGGCTACCGGTAGCAGAACGGGAGTCAGGATCGCAACTGAAAAGCTTCCAGTCAGACGGAGGAGGAGAATACACCTCTCTGCGCTTCAAGCAGTACCTGGCGGAAAAGGGAATCAAGCAACTCCTCTCTCTCCCCTACGCACATCAGCAGCAAGGTGTTGCAGAAAGAATGAACAGGACTCTGCAGAATAGCATGCGCAAGCTGCTACGTGGCATGCGGCTACCCAACCACCAGTGGCCAGCAGCAATGGACCATGCTGTCATGCTGCACAACTTGCTGTCGTCGTCGTCACTCCCGGACAATGCATCACCGCATCTGCTGTGGAGAGGGAAGCAGGGCAGCACAAAAATGTTACGAGTTTTTGGGTGCATGGTACAGTACCGACCCCCAGAAGCACGAGCGGGAAGATTTTCGCAACGGGCACAGTGGGGACTACACCTCGGCATCGAGCAAAATTACAACGCGTGGAGAATCTTCGATGTCCACACAAAAGAAACAGTAGCAGCACGTGATGTGATCTTCTACGAACGACTCACCCTACAGACGTACCTCGCCAACTTGCACGAGAATCGGGACCTCACCAGTGGCTTTCGTGGTGACCGAGCCTTCGCGTCAGCAGCGGATGAAGCAGACTGGGATGAGCAGAACGTCGACAACGCATCGGAAGAAGCCGGACCTCTCCCGTACTGCTCCGTCAACGTGCCCATGGACGAAGAAAATCCTCGCGACAGTAACAACGCCAAAGTCTTCTACCACTTCGCCGATACCGGCTACGTAACACCTGCGACAGTCAACACAAATGAAGCAGAAAGGATAGGGCCGAATTTCATCCCTGATCCAGAAGCGGGAGACGAAGCAGCCTATCGCGAGGACCGAACACTCCCTCGATACTCACGGACTGGGCTGCAAATCCTCGGCCTCGTCACCGCAGTCCACGGGAACACAGGCAGCTCGCTTCCTAAGGAGCCTGCAACGGTTCAGCAGGCTCTGGGGGGGGAACACAGGGAGAAATGGCGTGAAGCCATGGACAGAGAATTGAAGGCATTGGAGGAACGCAACACCTGGAAGGTCGCTCCCGTAAGCGTGGCCCGGAACAAGACCATTCTTACCGGGAAATGGGTCTTCCGCATCAAGACGAAAGCAGACGGCACGATCGAAAAATTCAAAGCACGCTGGGTCGTACGTGGATTCGACCAAGAGCAAGGACGAGACTTCACCGAGACTTTCGCTCCAGTCAGCCGCCACACGTCACTCCGAATTCTCCTCGCCATTGCCGCCATGAAGAAGAAGAAGTTACGGCAGATCGACGTCGCGAACGCCTTCCTCTACGCAGCAGTTGATGTAGAAATCTTCGTCGAGCTCCCACACGGCTCCCACGGTGTGTCAGAACATATCTATAGCTTATACTGCTGTGTAGGCTGTAGTGGGGTATCCCATAGGGGGTACAACCCAGTTAGGGTTTCATATTTGTACTGCTTTCGTTCATAGTTCATTCATTCCTGTTTTCCTATTTTCACATGGTATAGAGCGGGTCCTACCTTAGGACCGTTGTCTGGGCCCACCGACGCGCGCCCCGAGGCGCGCCCTTTTTTTTTAGCGACCTCTCGGGTCGCCTTTTCACTCGCGGCCCCGCCGCCTCCTCTGACGCGGCTTTGCCGCCTCCCCTGACGCGGCCCAGCCGCCTCCCTTGACGCGGCCCCGCCGCCTCTTTTAACGCGGCCCCGCCGCCTCCCTTGACGCGGCCCCGCCGCCTCCCTTGACGCGGCCTCGCCGCCTCCCCTGACGCGGCCCCGCCGCCTCCCCTGACGCGGCCTTGCCGCCTCCCTTGACGCGGCCCCGCCGCCTCCCTTGACGCGGCCCCGCCGCCTCCCCTGACGCAACCCCGCCGCCTCCCCTGACGAGGCCCCGCCGCCTCCCCTGACGCGACTCCGCCGCCTCCCCTGACGCGGCCCCGCCGCCTCCATTGACGCGGCCCCGCCGCCTCCCCTGACGCGGCCACGCCGCCTCCTCTGACGCGGCCCCGCCTCTGCTGCCGACGGCCCCGCCGCTGCCCTCTACGGCCCGCCGCTGCACCCTGCCGGCCCGTCGCTGCTCCTGCCGGCCCGCCGCTGCACCCTGCCGGCCCGCCGCTGCTCCTGCCGGCCCGCCGCTGCACCTACCGGCCCGCCGCTGCACCCATCGGCCCGCCGCCTCTTACGGCCCGCCACTTGCACCTGCCGGCCCGCCGCCGAGCCGCCCGGGAGCCGAGCCGCCCTGCACCCGAGCCGCCCAGCCGCCGAGCCGCCCGGGAGCCGAGCCGCCCTGCACCCGAGCTGCCCAGCCGCCGAGCCGCCCCGGAGCCGAGCCGCCCTGCGCCCGAGCCGCCCAGCCGCCGAGCCGCCCGGGAGCTGAGCAGCTGTGCACCCGAGCCGCCCGGTCGCTGAGCCGCCTTTCTGCTGACTGCACGACCTGCCCTGCCTGGTGAGCACTGTCCCACTGACACTGCGAGCTCTTTCCCTACTGCTTGCACTGCGTCGCTGTCGTCACCATGGCTACCCCTAGTGTCCTAGCTTTTGACGCTGAGGGTCGCGCCATTGATTTTGAGGTCTGGTTAGACGACCTGCAGCTGTTCTTACAGTGCGACAGGGCTGACGACCTTTCTCTCTTTGACCTCACCTCTGGCGCCTCTCCTGCCCCTGCTGCTGATGCTGATCCCGCTGTCCGCTCTAAGTGGGCCACCCGCGATGCTGCTGCACGTCTTGCTGTGCGTCGCCACCTCCCTACCTCTGAGCGTGCGCACTTTAGTCAGTACAAGAGTGCTCAGACCTTGTACGACGCTGTAGTTGCGCGCTACTCCTCCCCTGCCACTGCTGCACTGAGCCGTCTCATGCTTCCCTACCTCTTTCCTGACCTCTCTGCCTTTCCCACTGTCGCTGACCTCATTACGCACCTCCGCACTAGTGACACTCGCTACCGCGCCGCCCTTCCTGCTGAGTTCTGCGCTAAGAACCCCCCCCCCATGTACATCGCTCTCTACTACGTAGTCGCACGCCTCCCTGACTCCCTTCGCGTCGTCAGGGACCACTTTCTCGCAGTCTGTCCCACCACTCTCACCGTCGACCTCCTCGAGAAGGCCCTCCTTGCAGCGGAGAAGAGCATAGTCGCTGTAGGTGCTTCTCGTGGTGACCCTCGCACCCCCATCTTTGAGGGGTGCTCTCCTTCCCCCTTGCTGCCCTCTGTTGCCTCTGCTGCTGCTGCCGACCTGCTTGGTCTTGAGTCGGTCGGCGCGGCGTCTGCCCCTAGTGGGAGACGTCGCTCCAGCAAGGGCAAGGGGGGCAAGGGCGCGGGTGGAGCTGGAGGGGGCGGTGGCGGTGGCGGCGGTGGCGGCGGAGGGAGTGGGGGTGGCGGCGGGGCTAGTGGCGGGGGTGGTGGTGGTGGTGGCGGCAGCAGCGGCGGAGACGGTGGTGGTGGTGCCAGCGGTGGTGGTGGAGGCAGCGGCGGAGGTGGAGGCGGCGGAGGTGGAGGCAGTGGAGGCGGCAGCGGAGGAGGCAGTAGTGGTGGAGGAGGTGGAGCTGGTCGGGGTGGTACCCAGCAGCGTAGCGGCGGTGGTGGTGGCCAGCGCTCGCACCGGCAGCAGCAGCAGCGCTCGCGGGACATCCCTTCGCCTCAGCAGCTTCGTGAGTGGTACGCTGGGCGTCAGAGGGGTGGGGGTACTGGTCCCTGCACCTACGTTCTTCGTTCCGGCGACCGCGCGGGTGAGCAGTGTGGGGGTGCCCACGCCACCCAGCGCTGCTTTGGCCGCCTGACGGACGCTTGGCGTCAGCAGTTCCCTGGGGCTAGTGAGATCCCTCGCTGGGATGAGCTTCTCAGGGCTGGTGTAGCGATCTTTGATCTTGATTTTGATGCTATCCTTACTGCTATGTATGTTGTGGATTATAGTGAGGAGAATGAGGGTTGCCGGTGTTTTCAGCCCGACCCGGGCATTGGTACTGCTGCGCTAGGTGCTTGTGAGGCTGCTGCTCTAGGTGCCAGTGCGTCTGCGCTCTCAGGTACTGGTGAGACTGCGCTCTCAGGTACTGAGTCGTCCTCGTCCTCCCTCACTTTCACACTTGACTCCGGAGCTTCTCGCTCCTTCTTTCGAGACCGCACTACCCTTTCGCCGCTCGCCAGGCCGGTTGCGGTCTCCCTTGCTGACCCCTCTGGGGGTCCTGTCCTGTCTCACTTCTCCACTGTCCTCCCGTGTCCGGCTGCCCCTTCGGGCACCCTGTCGGGTCTGTACCTTCCCTCGTTCTCTACGAACTTGGTGAGTGGAGCGGACCTGCAGGATGGGGGTGTTCACCAGTTCACTCCTGCGCGTCAGAGGGTGACCCACTGCACGGAGGCTTGCACAGGCCGACACCTGGCCACGTTCTCACGTCGGCCGGGGTCGAGTCTCTACACCCTGACCGTTGAGTCTCCTCCTGTCCCTGCGTCTGGTCAGGTGGCTGCGTCGGGTCAGGTACTTGCTGCTGCGTCCCGGTCAGGTCCTGAGTCTGCCCCCTGTTCTTGTCGCCTCCTGTCTCACGAGACTCTCCTGTGGCACCACCGTCTTGGCCACCCCTCCTTGCCCCGTCTTCGGAGCATGGCTTCCCGTGTCCTTGTCTCTGGTCTTCCCCAGTCTCTCCCTCCTCTCCCCTCCGGGCCAGGACCTTCCTGTGTCCCCTGTGTCGAGGGTCGCCTCCGGGCTACTCCTCACTCCTCCCACTTCCCCCCGACAGAGGCTCCCCTGCAGACGCTTCACATGGATGTGTGGGGCCCAGCCCCCGTCCGTGGGCAGGGTTACGAGCGCTACTTCCTGTTGGTGGTTGACGACTACTCGCGTTACACCACAGTCCTCCCCTTGCGCAGCAAGGGTGCGGTCACTGAGGTGCTGATCGACTGGATCCGCGAGGCTCGTCTCCAGCTCAGGAAGAGCTTCGGCTCGGACTTTCCTGTTCTGCGTCTGCACTCTGACAGAGGCGGAGAGTTCTCTTCTCGCCTTCTGCGAGACTACTGTCGTGCACGGGGGATCCGCCAGACCTTCACGCTTCCGGACTCACCACAGCAAAATGGGATTGCTGAGCGCCGCATTGGCATGGTCATGGATGTCGCTCGTACGTCCATGATGCATGCGGCTGCCCCCCATTTTCTGTGGCCGTTTGCGGTGAGGTACGCGGCGCATCAGCTCAACCTTCACCCCCGGGTCTCTCGGCCAGCGATGTCCCCAGCCTTGCTGTGGACGGGGAAGGTTGGCGATGCGTCTGTGTTCCGTGTCTGGGGATCTCGGGCGTTTGTCCGCGACTTGTCTGCGGACAAGCTGTCCCCTCGTGCTGCTCCCTGTGTCTTCCTTGGCTTCCCCACTGACGCCCCAGGGTGGCAGTTTTACCACCCCTCCTCTCGTCGTGTTCTGTCCTCCCAGGACGTCACGTTCGACGAGTCAGTCCCCTTCTACCGTCTCTTCCCCTACCGCACTCCTTCCCTCCCCCCTCCCCCGGACTTCCTTGTGCCGGTTCCCCCCCCGGTAGACCCCCTCCCCCCTCAGGTTCCTGCCCCCTCAGGTGTGTCCCAGGTAGACGCCGTTGACCCGGTCGAGGTTACTGGTGACTCTGGTGCTGCTGCGGGTGCTGAGCCTGGGGGTGCTGACTCTGGGGGTGCTGTGCGCGGGGGTGCTGAGCCTGGGGGTGCTACTGCTGGGGGTGCTGGGCCTGAGGGTGCTACTGCGGAGGGTGCGGAGCCTGGGGGTGCTGAGCCGGGGGGTGCTGTGCCTGGAGGTGCTGGGTCTGGGGGTGCTGGGTCGGGAGCTGCTGAGCCTGGGGGTGCTGAGCTGGGAGCTGCTGAGCCTGGGGGTGCTGCGTCTGGAGCTGCTGAGCCTGGGGTTTCTCCTGCTGCTGCGTCTCGCCGGGAGCCCCTCTCTCCACAGGAGCTGCGCGAGTGGTTCGCTCGCCGCTGGAGGCGTGCTGCTGAGTCTGGAGGTGCTGCTGGAGCTGGAGCTGGGGCTTCTTCGACCGTCGAGGGTGCGGGTGCAGCCGGTCCCGGAGCTGCTGGCCCTGCAGGTCCTCCTGGAGCTGGAGCTGCTGAGGGCGTTCGTGCTGAGCCTGCTGCTGTTGGTCCTGCCGCTGGAGGTGTGGGTGGCGCTGGTGCTGTCGCTGAGGGTGCTGGTGCTGTCCCTGCTGAGTCTGGAGCTGCCGCGCGGCCTCGGCCGTACTTCGTTCCGCTCCTTCAGCAGGTTCTTGGTCTTTCTCCTCCAGTAGAGGGTCCACCGCCTGTCCAGTCGCAGCCCCTACTGGAGCCTTCCTCTCCACTGCCTGCTCCCTCTCCTTACACTGGTCCTACTGGAGGTCTTGCTGAGCGTCGTGAGCCTGCGTCTCGTCCCGCGTCGCCTGTTCGTGCTGCTCGCGCTAGTGGTCGCAGTTCGCGTCAGCGTCCTCCTCCTGTCCCTGGCACGCACCGGATGTCTCTGCGTCCGTCCACTGCTCCTCTGCGTGCCCCTTTGCCTTCTCCTCCTGAGTCCTCTCTTCCTGCGCTTGCGGACCCTGAGTCGGACTCTCTTCGTGCTGCCAGTCCCACTGTCACGCGTCTGCTTGCTACTGTCGTCACTGACCCCTCTTTTGAGTCCACTGCTGCGTCTGCTCTAGTCGCTGAGCTCGTCGACTTTGCTGCTCGCTGTCGTCTCGACTACGCTGCTAGTCTTGTTGCTGAGTCTGCGTCTGTCTGTCCTCCGTCCGTCGGGGGTGAGTGTGCTCTTGGCACGGACGTCCTAGAGGACAGGCAGGAGGAGTTACAGTGTCTAGCGGCTGCTTCACCTCATCTCGCGTCTGTACTGCTTGCCCCTGAGGGAGACCCGGATGCACTAGACATCCCGACTCCGCGTTCTTACGCGGAGGCCGTAGAGGGTCCCTACTCCTCTCAGTGGCAGGCAGCTATGGATGCAGAGATGGCTTCCTGGAAGTCCACAGGCACCTACGTTGACGCGGTTCCCCCTCCTGGGGCGAACATCGTCAGTGGCATGTGGATCTTCAGGGTGAAGCGGCCGCCGGGCTCTCCACCTGTCTTCAAGGCACGGTACGTTGCTCGTGGCTTCAGTCAGCGGCAGGGAGTTGACTACTTTCAGACCTTCTCTCCCACCCCGAAGATGACTACTCTTCGGGTGCTGCTGCACATAGCCGCTCAGCGCGACTACGAGCTTCACTCTCTCGACTTCAGCACTGCGTTCTTGCAGGGTAGCCTGCACGAGGAGATCTGGCTTCGCCGTCCACCTGGCTTCACTGGGACTTTCCCTCCTGGCACCCAGTGGAGCCTCCGACGGCCAGTCTACGGTCTCCGCCAGGCACCGCGTGAGTGGCACGACACACTGAGGACTACGCTTGCGGCTCTTGGGTTTGCTCCTTCTACTGCTGACCCGTCGCTGTTTCTTCGCACCGACACTTCCCTGCCGCCGTTCTACATCCTCGTGTACGTCGACGACCTGGTCTTTGCCACAGCGGACACTGCTGGACTCGCCTACGTGAAGTCCGAGCTGTTGAAGAGACACACGTGCACAGACCTGGGTGAACTGCGCAGCTACCTTGGCTTGCAGATCACTCGGGACAGAGCACGCCGCACCATTACCTTGACTCAGTCACACATGGTGCAGCAGGTCCTTCAGCGCTTCGGCTTCACGTACTCCTCGCCTCAGGCCACTCCTCTGCCTACTCGCCACTCACTCTCAGCTCTGCCTTCGGATGAGTCCGTAGAGTCGAGTGGTCCGTATGCGGAGCTTGTTGGCTGCCTCATGTACCTGATGACCTGCACACGACCTGACCTTGCATACCCTCTGAGCATTCTTGCACGCTATGTTGCTCCTGGGAGACACAGACCGGAGCACATGGCTGCAGCGAAGAGGGTATTGCGCTACCTGTGCAGTACGTCAGGCATGGGGCTAGTGCTTGGAGGGCGGAGTCCAGTGGTCCTTACCGGCCACGCGGACGCTTCTTGGGCTGACGACCAGGCTACGCAGCGGTCGTCACAAGGTTACACCTTCAGCCTTGGTTCCGGCTCTGTCTCGTGGCGGTCTACTCGCTCGTCTTCGGTTCTCGGCTCCAGTTGTGAGGCTGAGATCTACGCCGGGGCCATGGCTGCACAGGAGCTTCGCTGGCTCACCTACCTGCTGACTGACCTTGGAGAGCCGCCTCGTTCTCCTCCAGTGCTGTACGTAGACAACAAGGCTATGCTGGCCTTGTGTCGAGAGCAGCGCTTGGAGCACAGAACGAAGCACATTGCTCTCCGCTACTTCCTTGCTCGTGAGCTGCAGCAGCGTGGTCAGTTGCGACTTGCGTACGTGGCCTCTGAGGCCAACACTGCTGATGTGTTCACCAAGGCACTTGCGCCTTGTGACCATCAGCGCTTCTGCACCCAGCTGGGTCTTGTGCCTGTCTTGCCTCACTTGCTCTCCTCTTGACTTCACTTGTACTGTGACATATATATATACCTGCTCTTGCTTGTCTAGCTTTATATATATGTCTGTACTCTTGCTTGTGAACTGGCCTTTGGCCTTGCTCTTGTGCTCGGACTGTGTGGTGACTTTGTGATCCACCCTGAGCTTTGCTTTGTCTTGCTTGACTGGTCTTGTGACCCCTTGTTCTCCCCCACTTTGCCTATGGGGGTGTGTCTGAACATATCTATAGCTTATACTGCTGTGTAGGCTGTAGTGGGGTATCCCATAGGGGGTACAACCCAGTTAGGGTTTCATATTTGTACTGCTTTCGTTCATAGTTCATTCATTCCTGTTTTCCTATTTTCACACGGTGAACCTAACCAAGTCTGTCAACTGCTAAAATCGCTCTACGGCATCAAACAGGCGCCGCGACTGTGGCAACAGTACCTGCACGCTCGTCTCATCCGCATCGGTTTCAAACAACTCCCGCATGATCAGGGCATGTACCGCCTCACTAAGGGAAGCGACTTTGTTCTTCTGATCGTCTACGTGGACGATCTCCTCTACATTGGGTCAACCGACGGCATCGCCACGTGGTTCAAAGGAGAGCTTCAGAAAGACCTCACGCTCACGGTCTCCTCTACCGTTACACAGTACCTCGGGCTCAACATCCGCGAAGAAGAAAACGCAATCTATCTAAGCGCCGAGAAGTACGCCAACACCATCGCGAAACGCTTCGGTCTCACACCAAGCGCCATCTCCACGCCCTACCGCTACACGTCAGGAACTGAAAAGGGACGATCTACTCTACTCAAGCCCGCCGGCATACGCGACTATCAGAAGAAGCTCGGATGTCTTCTATTCGCTGCCGTCACCTGCCGTCCCGACCTATCCTACTCCGCAAGCCAACTCGCGACTCATCTTAAGAAGCCTGAAGCAGAACACCTGGCGGAACTCGATCGCGCTCTCCACTACTTTGTCAGCATCGCGACGATCGGGCTAACCTGCCACAAGAACGCAGCTACACCGACTAAGTTAATTGGCTACGTTGACGCCGACCACGCCGGCGACACTGACAACAGGCGCTCACGCACCAGCTACGTCTACCGCCTCGAGCCTATCGGTCCTGTCTCCTGGCAGTCGAGCAAGCAGGAGTTAATCGCACTATCTTCAGCTGAAGCAGAATATATTGCACTCTGCTCAGCCACCAAGGAAGGACTCTACCTCCGCGAACTACTGGAAGAAGCAAAGTTGGCCGAGTTACCCAGCTTCACCGTGTTCTGCGACAACCAGTCAGCAATTCGCATCGCCAACAAGAACGGCTTTGCGAACAGGACGAAGCACATCGCCTTGCGTTACTTCTTCGTAAAAGACGAGATCGAGAAGGGGAGACTCCAGCTGTCATATTGTCCTACATCCGAGATGGCAGCTGACTACCTGACCAAGAAGCTCGGAAAGCAGAAATTCGAGTATTGCATGCTGCTGACTGGACAGAGCCACGTCATCAGCAGCGACACTCCAGAAGCGAAGGGGAGTGTTGGAAACAATAAGTCTTAGTGCGCCTCTGTCGTGTCAAAACCCAAGATGCTAGCGAAGCAGTCCGAATCGAAGCATCGAGTCAAACCTCGGAGGTTAGGGTAACCGCCTAGAGGTTACGGGAAAGTCAAAGGTCAGCGACCTTTGACTCGACAATTACAGCGCGACAGTTAAGGACACACAACTGACTCGTTACAGAGCAGTTGCCCGAGTCGCACTGTATCGAATCGCAACAGCAATACAGTTATCTATCTATTCGTATTCCCTGTACTCTTATATAAAATCTTGTATTTGCTTGTTATTATCAATCAACTTTGCTCTTATACACCAGTGCAAGGTCGGTTCAAGTTCTTCATTAAACGCTTCCGCTATTACAACTACTTCACCTAGAGTTATCCTTTGCAAAGATCCTAAGGGGCTATCTCAGCCCAACAGCTGTCAACTTGAAAGCTACCGTATGCACATGAACTATATCGTGGGATGGGGGTAAACCGAGTGGGTGTTAGCCCACATAAAAGCTGGCATTGGCATCACACAGTTAAAATTTAGGTGGATATTAGTTGTGATAATGAGTCGTATGCATTCAAAACACTAAGATGCCATGTTCTGGAATGTGTAATGTGGAGTTGAATGTGAAGTAATGTTAAGGTAATTAGTCTTTCCTTGTTGACGCTTGTGAACCCAGCCTCAGCAATCAATTCTGTCAATAACAAGGACGGCTCTTCGACCAACTTCCCCCATCCACAGCCCCAACCGTTTTGGCCGAAGCGTTTTCGTGACGATTCTCCTCTTTCTCCATACCCTCAGCTGAGCTCACTCACCCACCAGAGGTCATGGCTTTCCGCGGCACAGCCGTCACGCCGTCCTCCTGCCGCGATCCGCCTATTGCACGATTCTGCCCGCACGCGCAAGCAGACGTTACCCCCCTTCCGCCCCCGCCGTCGATTTGGCCTCGCGATCCGACGGCCCACCTCGACTCGTCCGATGCGCGTCTCGAGTCGCCCTCGCGTTTCAATTACGAAAATATCACAGCTTCCCCGTCGTCGAATCTTAGGGCTGGTTCCGAACCTGGTTTGTCTTTAGCGGGGGCGCATGGGGAAGGTTTGCCCCAATGCGCGCAGCCTGCCCCTGTAGCGCGGGACTCTTCTTCCGCCGTTTCCGCCGCCTGCAGTCTTTTTTGCCCGAATTGCGCCTCCATCCTCGTCCCTTGCCTCTGCTGCGCCGCGCTCCTTGTTCCCCCCCCTCTGCCGTCCGCTTCCCCCGCTGCGTACCGCGCAACCCCTCCCCGCCTGCGCGCCTGCGGGGAAAAGGCGGGGAAGGGAGCGGCTTGCGGCAATGGGGCGGCGCAGAAAGGTATTGGCGGAAACAGGGGGGGAGGCGGAGGTAGCGTTGGTGAATGCCGAGGGGTAGGAGGGCCGGGCGTGACCGAGGCAGCAAACGAATCAGGAGCAACAGGAGCAGCAGCGGTAGCGGCAACTGCGGCGGCAACCCCGGCAGAGGCGGTGGTGAGTGGTGAAGATGTGGGGGGTGGCGGGATAGGTTGCTCGCCACTTCCGCTGCCCCTGTCGCCCGTCAGTTCTCCCCGCACAGTGAGGGGCAGCACGAAGCAGCGTGGTGATTGGTGGAGAGATGGGGTTGAGAGATGCGAGGGAGGAGAGGGAGGAGAGGGAGGAGAGGGAGGAGAGGGAGGAGAGGGAGGAGAGGGAGGAGAGGGAGGAGAGGGAGGAGAGGGAGGAGAGGGAGAAGGAGCAGCAGAGCAAGGCATGGTAACAGCGGGCATGAGCTGTGGTCGCTGCGGCATTGCTCTGCTGCACCCCTTCTGGCACCCCACAAGCCCATCTGCCGCCGCCGCTACTGCTTCTGCTGCTGCTGCTGCTGCTCCTGCTGGCGCTGCTGGATCGAAGAGTATCATTGATGCCAGCAATGTGAATAATGGTGGTGATTGCACTGCCTCTGCTGCCCCTGCTTGCACTGCCGCTGCTGCTCCTTCACATGCTGCTGCAGCAGCAGCTGTGGCAGCACTGCGTGCACATGTGTGGCCTGTGGGAGCATCGAGCAGCGCCTGGGTGGGAGAGCACCAATCACCGTGGGACAGCTGGCGCGATCTCCTTGGGGTTTGGCCGGCGCAAGAGCTTCCCCTTGCCGTGGTACTGGGTGGTACTGTGTGGTGCTGTGTCCTCTTTGATCAACAGTTTGTCTCACACACTTTTTCCCTTTTTGGATCCTAGATGCTTGTGTGTGTATCCAAGCACATCTGCTTCTCCTTCCTTCCGTTTCCTTCCATTTCCGTATCCATACACCTCCGTGTGTATGCCTATACGCTATACCCACCACATGCCTACCATCAGCTGTCACGCGTGCATGCCACCAACTGGAGTCGTCGCTCCTACCTGCTCCTCCTCACCACATCCTACCGTGCCCTCTCCTCAAAGGTCCGCCGCTCCTCTCCCTCCCCCTTCTCCCCTCCCAGTTCGAACGTCCCGCTCTTCTGTTGCAATGCAGACTCTCATGCAAACCCCCCCCCCCCCCTCTCCCTTCTCTTTGCTTTTCTGTTGCAATGCAAACTCTCATGGTGGTGATGTTCCTTGCGATTTTGTGCTGCGTGTGTGTGTGTGTGTGTGTGTGTGTGTGTGTGTGTGTGTGTGTGTGTGTGTGTGTGTGTGTGTGTGTGTGTGTGTTGCTCAGTCATGAGGTCCTGTGTGCAAGGCGTTGTCTTGTCTGTGTTGCCGCTCAGTTCAGCCCACACTCCTTAGGGCTCCTTGGCTGCGCTGTTTGCTGGGGGGGTGTGCTGGGCCCATCTTTGCTGCTGCTTGATGAGTCATGCAGCAGCAGCAGCAGCAGCAGCAGCACTAACCTACCTGCCTTCCTCTGCTGCTTTTCCCTGTGCCAGCTTCATGAGGGCATGCATCACTCCAACGCTCTTCAGCACTTTAATGCTCCTTCGCGCTCCAACGTCCCTCCTCCCACACGTGGCAACGACAGACACCACAGCGGCTGGCAGGTGGGGGGTGCGGAGACAGCAGGGGTGGCGAGAACTAGATTACTGGGGAGTGGAGAGCGGTGGAAGGGCCGCCAGGGTAATCCGCACGCGGAAAAGGATGGTGGAGTGAGGAAAGGTGGGGCAAAGAGTGGAGCAGGGGAGAAAGGTGGGGAGAGGGATGTGAGAGTGGAAGGGCAGGGTCTATCAAGTGAGCGAAGAGGAGCGGGGAGAGGGGGACGAGAGTGTGTCCGGACAGGAGGAGGGGATGGACTGGAGGGGCGCGAGGGGAGTGGCGCAGGAGGGGAAGGGGGCGAAGGGGAGGGGAGGCAGGGGGCTGACGATGGGGCACGAGCAGTGACACAAGGAGCTGATAGGACCCCCACTGCTGCTGCTGCTGGTGCTGCTGCTGGTTCTTCTGCTGCTCCTGGTGGTGTTGCTGCTTCTGGTGCTGGTCATAGTAATGGTGATGCAGATGGCGGTTGTGCTGCTGTTGCTGTAAGGCGGTCGGCCATGGGTGCAGGGAGGCAGTTGAAGACATGTGAACGGGCGGCCAAGAGAGTGTGCTTCGGCACACAGGTGAGGCAAGCAACGGATACATGACAAGGATGTTGTTTGTTTCGGCATGCTCGCCTCTTCCACCACCTCCAACATCTCCTCTCCTCTTCTCTCCTCTTCTCTCCTCTCCTATCCTCTCCTCTCCTCTCCTGTCCCCTCCCTGTCATACTTCAACCAATAGTTTCCTTCGTCACCCCAAGCACTCTTACTCTCTGTTCATCCTCACTCTCCGTCTCCTCTCTTCTTTCCTCTCTACTCCCCTCACTCTGTTCACCATACCCCCTCACAAAACCCACTAGGAACCCAAGGGCACCACAAACACAGCCACACGCCCTGCCCGCCAGTCCCTCACACCCACCCGTGCATCAACCAGCAAGGCAACGCACCCATCTCTATCCCCTCCTTCCAACACCATGCCTCCTCCTCGCACTCCCTCACTCCCTCTCCCTGCCTCCCCTGCTGCTGCTGCCACCCTAGCCACCCCTCCCACACGGCCCTCCAGAGCCCTCCATCCATCCACGCCCTCCTCCCCTCAGCCTCCCTACACACAGCCCGTGCGGCCGCACTCGTCTCTTCCCTCCCCTGCCCGTGAATTTTCTCCTCTGCCTCCTGCCCGTGCCGTAAACCCTCGCGGTGGTGCTGCTGGGACGATTAGGGGCTCTCAGCCCGGGCAGAACCAGGCTGCTTGCTCTCTGTCCCCAGCAGCAGCAGGAAGGAGAGGCGGAGGCGGAGACAAGGCAGCAGCAGAAGCTGTTATGCCAGCAGCAGTATCGGAGACAGCAGAGATCGCAGAGAGAGCAGGAGAAAGAGGGGCAGGTGGAAAGACGCATTTGTCAGTGGAGAGAGGGAAGGGGCAAGGGGCGAGAGGCAGTGTGGGTGCAGGTGACAGAAAGCGGAAGGCCAAGGAGAAAGGCAAGCAAGACAAATCTAGGCAGGTGGCAGAGCCAGAGGCAGAGGCTAGTAATATGCGACGTGGGAAAGGTGCTGCTGCGGCAGTGGATCATGCTGCTGCTGCTGCTGCTGCTGCTGCTGCTGCTGCTGCTGCTGCTCGCACTGCGGGCACTAACCATGAGCGAGTGACAGGTGCAGTCACGACAGGAATGACTGCTGTTCTTGCTGATTGTGATGGTACTGGTGGTGGTGGTGGTGCTGCTGCTGCTGCTCCTGCTGCTGCTACTGGTGCTACTGGTGCTAACGGTAGCAGCAGAGGCAGGGAGAGGATCAATCAGGGTGGCGAGAAGAATGAAGTAAAGAATCGGAGTGGAGTCCGTGCACCCAGCAGCACTAACCATCCCAACGGCATACCTGCACCCACACCTGCTACAACCACCAGCACGCACGACATGGAACCCCACTCTCCACGCCTGCGTCTCATCCACATGCGAGCAGCCCTGCTGCAGCAGCAATGCTCCTCCACTCTTGCCCTAGAGCTCTCTTCTTCCTCCTCCTCCTCACTCCTCTCCTCCCCGACCCTTCCCGCTTGCTCCCCTTCCTGCTCCTACCGACCCTCCGGCCGAGCCTATGCAGCCATGCGCACTGCTCGGACCTCGCTAGCAAGTTCGGGTTGGAATTGGGAAGGTGGAGGAGGAGGGGGAGGGGCCTTTGGGTTCGGAACCTTGCACGTGAATATGCTGCGGATGTCACTTGAAGTGCTTGGAAGTGGGGACTGTTGTGAGGCAGAGAAGTGCACGGGGAAACGAGGAAGCAGGGGAGAAGAGGGTGGAGATGGTTGTTTTGGTGATCTCGATTGTCATCGTGCTGCTAGCAAGAGGGTTGGTGATGGTAATGGTGCTGGTGGTGGTTTCAGTGTTGGTGGTGATAACCGTGTCGGTGAGATTGATGAGCAAACACGGGTAAGTACTGATCCGGAGAAGCAGCTGCCAAGTACACAGGCTGGATGGCAAGCAGGCAGTGAATGCATCTCTATCAGTGCCTTAGCGAAGCTGGTGGTGGGTGGCATTTCTCGTCTTGTAGTGAGGCAGAGAGCACCGCGTGTGGAGGCGCAGAGGAGGCTGGAGATGAGTGACGTGGCGCGGCAACTGCAGGAGGACCTAGGGACTGTCACCAGGACATCAGCTGCTGCTAATGCTGGTGCTCCTAGTGGTACCGCTGCTACTGCTCGCACCACTGCCTGTGCACCCAGTGCTAGTGATGGGAAGTTGGAAAGAAGTGGGGACGGAACTAGGGCTGGATATAACCCTTGCACCCCTGCAACTCCTTCACCAACATATGATACCCTCTGTAGAGGCTATCTGCTGCGTAGTGGAAGTGGTTTGGGCGTGGGTGTTGGGGGATGCGGAAGGGCAGCGGGGGCAGCAGGGGCAGCAGGGGCAGCGGGGGCAGCAGGGGCAGCAGGGGCAGCAGGGGCAGCAGGGGCAGCAGGGGCAGCAGGGCAACAGAAAAGGGTGCGGTTTCTGGATGGACAGGGGGGAAGTGGCATAGGAGAGAGCACTCCTGAGGCAGATGGTGGTGGTACCTGGACTGGAGGAGGGGGCGAGAGGAGTCTACCTCTCTCATTCCTCCATGCCAGACTGATTCAGCACACTAGCCAGTGCAGCAGGAGGAGCAGCCAAGAGGGCACGGAACTGGGATGTGCTTTAGGAGAAGACGTTCGCCCTGGTCCAGCCGTGCAGATGCCGCAGCCCACTGATCCTTCCTCCTCCCACCCTCACCATGCACCTCTGACCTCCCATCCACACTGCCACACCGCCACCGGTTCCCACACTCTCCCTTCTCTGTCCTCCCCTCCGCAACCAACCTCGCTTCTGCGCCAGCAGGTCAACTCCTTGTTGCGCCTTCTGCATGACCTCGCCTTTACACTTGCATGCCCACCCCCACTCGCACCCCTTGCACCCCTCGCTTTCCAAACTGCTCATCGTGCCTCTCATCAAGGCCCCGCGGTCTCCCTCGTCTCAATCCCCAACCCCACTCGCACGCACCTGCAGCAGACTCCGTTCAGGGGCTCAGGGCCACAAGCCTGCCCAGAGTCTGGCTGGGCGATGGGAATGGGAATTGGCATGGGCATGGGCATGGGCATGGGAAGGGATGGCTGGGGTGATAAGGGGCTAGGGGGAATGGAGGAGTATGGGAGGGAGGGTTTTGTGGACGAGTTAATGGAGGAGAGCCCGAGTGTGAGTGAGAGGAGGGAGGCTGTACAGCTGTCGCACCATCTGTTGGTGCTAGCATACCATGAGCTTGCTCATCTTGATTCTCTCATTTGAAGTGTGAGGTGCACGATGTGCCTCTGCCTCTGTGATTACTACGGCAGCTGGTTGGCTTTTCATGGTAGAATTATGGCTTGTGTTTGGTCGCTCTAGTCTAGTTGATACATGCGTGCTTCCTTGTTACGTAAGAAACACATCCGTGAACTGCGTAGCTGATCTCAAATATGCTGTATGGTACCACAACCATGATACTGCACTTTTGGGTTGCAGGTGCAGGATGGGGGAGGAGGATGGGGATCGGATTCTATTGGATATGGTAAGCATGTTTCTCGTACGATACTAGTGTAACGATCTTAATTGTGGGAAGCACGTACTGGTAGGTAGAACAACGAGACGAGACCAAGCGCGTGCAATAAGAAAGATACCCTACCTTCACCGTACTTCGTGTGCTAAGTCTGATTTCAATGTCAACTCCAGGTTGAATGCGCTAAAATTTGTGAAGCAGTCAGCGGCGTGCTATGCTGCAGCGGCATGCTGTCAGTTCCCTTTCAGCAATGAATCAAGAAGAGCAAAATCTGCATCCAAATCTCTGGCTGGCTCCCTCTGCGACTCCACCTCTAGATCCACCTGCCGGGCGGCAGAGTTGCTGCGTGCGCCGCCCAGCGCCACCAGCACGGCCTCCAGCTCGGCTGCAATCACCCCCATGGCCGGCCGCGTGGCGCTCTGCTTGTCGGTGCATCGCAGTGCCAGCTGCACCACCCTCAACACCAACTCATCCCTCGCCTCCATGCGTGGGTCCTTAAGGCCTGCTCCCATCCTGTTGTTGCTGCCAGATTGAGCCAGCTGCTGCTGGACCTGTTGTGGAACAAACAGGATCGGGGATGAGACATGGAAAATGGTGGTGGATAATGGGGAGATATTGTGATGCCGGCGAATGGAGAGTGGAAACGTGTCAACGACAGCATTGTCCTCCTGTGGAATGTGGACGCACCCATTCTAAAAGGTGCAGTTGCTGATCCGCTTCTTTCTCGGAGGGAATGACGAGCGAATTGGTGGTGACGTTGCGGCCTGTCATGAGCTCAAGCATGAGAATGCCAAAGCTGCACACCACGACACCCAAAGGAGAGGAGAGGATAGGAGAGGAGGGGAAATTATGTGATGCACCCAAATTCTGGAAGAAACCAAGGAATGGAATACACTCGTCTCCCAAGGTCGTGCTCACCTGTACACATCCGTGGCTGTGGTGGCCTTTTTGGATGAAGAATACAATGGGTCCACATAGCCCGGTGTTCCCACCACTCGTGTGCTCTGCAGTGCCGTGCCCTCTCCCTTCCTCACAAGCCCAAAGTCTGAGATCTTAGCCTGCACTCAAACATTAAGTAGAACAGACTCACAGGACCATGTGTGTAAGCCTGTTCATAGGAGAGTATGTGGCACAAGATTGGCTGCTATGAGAGTGGTAGCGATGTAGCCGGACTTGCCTGCATGTGGTCATCATGCGCACTTGCCTGCATGGTTTGGTCGAGCCCCACTCACCTGCATGTGCTCATCCAGCAGGATGTTTGCGGGCTTGATGTCGCGGTGCACGATGCCGAAGCTGTGGAGATACTCAAAGCCGCGTGCCGCCCCCACCAGCACGCCCACCCGCTGCTCAAAGCTCAGCGGGGTCGCTGCCTCTGCAGGGGCCAGTGCGTAGGATGGTGGGAGAGTGGAGTGGAGAAAACAGAGGAAGCTGTGAAGTGGAGAGGCGGAGATGATTGCAGAAGAATTAGACGTAGGGTCGTTATGCATGCCAGTGCAGAGCAGGCCCCATATGATTGCGAACGTTTTGGACTATGATCTTTGAGAATTCTCAAAAGCGAACGTCTTGGACTATGATCGATATCACCGTAGTTCGGCTCGTACCTTTGCTACTTGCACGGAACTTGCATATACACATACGCTCATGTATGCATGGACACACCCACACCCACACCCACACACGAACGCACGTGCGCCAAAGAGCATGCGCACACACACAAACACAAACACGCAAAGCATAGTTTGTTTACACATTCTTTCGCGGACCTCAATACCTTGTTGTGCAAGCTTACCAAGTCCTGGATTGTTTGTAAGACCAGCCCGTGTAAGGGGACCGACCCATAAAAAGATCATACCTTTTCCGATCCAGCACGAGAGGTCCTTGTTGGGCATGAGCTCGTATATAAGAATTTGCTCGACCCTTGTCTTATCGGTAATCCCAATGGCAAAGCCCAGCAGTCGCACCAGGTTGGGGTGGTGCTTTGTGGCCATCTCACACACCTGCCAGGCATGGCGGTGGGGCCAATGAAACACAATTCATTCATTTATACAACTGACACTGCTTCGCGACCATCTCACACGCCTGTGCTCAAGCACGTTAGAAGTATGTCAAGCACGTCAGAAGTATGTCAAGCACGTCAGAAGTATGTCAAGCACGTCAGAAGTATGTCAAGCACGTCAGAAGTATGTCAAGCACGTCAGAAGTAAGTCAAGCACGTCAGAAGTAAGTCAAGCACGTCAGAAGTAATGTCAAGCACGTCAGAAGTATGTCAAGCACGTCAGAAGTAAGTCAAGCACGTCAGAAGTATGTCAAGCACGTCAGAAGTAAGTCAAGCACGTCAGAAGTATGTCAAGCACGTCAGAAGTAAGTCAAGCACGTCAGAAGTATGTCAAGCACGTCAGAAGTATGTCAAGCACGTCAGAAGTAAGTCAAGCACGTCAGAAGTATGTCAAGCACGTCAGAAGTAAGTCAAGCACGTCAGAAGTATGTCAAGCACGTCAGAAGTATGTCAAGCACGTCAGAAGTATGTCAAGCACGTCAGAAGTATGTCAAGCACGTCAGAAGTATGTCAAGCACGTCAGAAGTAAGTCAAGCACGTCAGAAGTATGTCAAGCACGTCAGAAGTAAGTCAAGCACGTCAGAAGTATGTCAAGCACGTCAGAAGTAAGTCAAGCACGTCAGAAGTATGTCAAGCACGTCAGAAGTATGTCAAGCACGTCAGAAGTATGTCAAGCGTGCTCAAACAATGTTCTACAAGTTGAAAGGCGTGCTCACATACCCCAGTACAGAATTTGGGATGCCTGGCTCTTGACAAATCTCCTTGGGGAAAAGCTTTTAGTTAATAAATCATATGACAACCTTTCTAACTCTTCCTCGTACATGCATAAACCAATGCAAATTAGCCCCACTCGGCAGCACGCCACGCGCACGCACCTCGGTGTCAAAGTCGTTGGTGATGATCTTGGCTCGTTTCACAGCCCACGGCGTTTCACCATCGGTGGGAGAGACGCCGCGGTACACATCACCATACGCCCCTGTGCCAAGTAGGTTGTCCTCGGACCATCCGTTGGTGGCTTTCACCACCGCCGCCAGTGAATACTCCTGACACACCTGCGCTGCCGCCTTGCTGCTCACCAGCGCTGTGAGTTGAAATAAAACAGATTTGGGGAGGAACAGGGAGGCGACGGATTTGATTCAGAGTAAATGCCGGGATGTTAGGGCGAGTACTCAATTGGAGTTGCAAGGCGTAAGCATTTGCCTACCACTTGCCATGTTTGTGAGACAAGGGGTTGCCTACACCCCCCCTCTCATCAATGGGAAGACACAATGGTGCAGCAGCGTATGCACAGTATTACTGAAAGGAAGAAGAAGAAGAAGAAGAAGAAGAAGAAGAAGAAGAAGAAGAAGAAGAAGAAGAAGAAGAAGAAGAAGAAGAAGAAGAAGAAGAAGAAGAAGAAGAAGAAGAAGAAGAAGAAGAAGAAGAAGAAGAAGAAGAAGAAGAAGAAGAAGAAGAAGAAGAAGAAGAAGAAGAAGAAGAAGAAGAAGAAGAAGAAGAAGAAGAAAAGAAGAAGAAGAAGAAGAAGAAGAAGAAGAAGAAGAAGAAGAAGAAGAAGAAGAAGAAGAAGAAGAAGAGAAGAAGAAGAAGAAGAAGAAGAAGAAGAAGAAGAAGAAGAAGAAGAAGAAGAAGAAGAAGAAGAAGAAGAAGAAGGAAGAAGAAAGAAGAAGAAGAAGAAGAAGAAGAAGAAGAAGAAGAAGAAGAAGAAGAAGAAGAAGAAGAAGAAGAAGAAGAGAAGAAGAAGAAGAAGAAGAAGAAGAAGAAGAAGAAGAAGAAGAGAAGAAGAAGAAGAAGAAGAAGAAGAAGAAGAAGAAGAAGAAGAAGAAGAAGAAAGAAGAAGAGAAGAAGAAGAAGAAGAAGAAGAAGAAGAGAAGAGAAGAAGAAGAAGAAGAAGAAGAAGAAGAAGAGAAGAAGAAGAAGAAGAAGAAGAAGAAGAAAGAAGAAGAAGAAGAAGAAGAAGAAGAAGAAGACGAAGAAGAAGAAGAAGAAGAAGAAGAAGAAGAAGAAGAAGAAGAAGAAGAAGAAAGAAGAAGAAGAAGAAGAAGAAAGAAGAAGAAGAAGGAAGAAGAAGAAGAAGAAGAAGAAGAAGAAGAAGAAGAAGAAGAGAAGAAGAAGAAGAAGAAGAAGAAGAAGAAGAAAAGAAGAAGAAGAAGAAGAAGAAGAAGAAGAAGAAGAAGAGAAGAAGAGAAGAAGAAGAAGAAGAAGAAGAAGAAGAAGAAGAAGAAGAAGAAGAAGAAGAAGAAGAAGAAGAAGAAGAAGAAGAAGAAGAAGAAGAGAAGAAGAAGAAGAAGAAGAAGAAGAAGAAGAGAAGAAGAAGAAGAAGAAGAGAAGAAGAAGAAGAAGAAGAAGAAGAAGAAGAAAGAAGAAGAAAGAAGAGAAGAAGAAGAAGAAGAAGAAGAAGAAGAAGAAGAAGAAGAAGAAGAAGAAGAAGAAGAAGAAGAAGAAGAAGAAGAAGAAGAAGAAGAAGAAGAAGAAGAAGAAGAAGAAGAAGAAGAAGAAGAAGAAGAAGAAGAAGAGAAGAAGAAGAAGAAGAAGAAGAAGAAGAAGAAGAAGAAGAAGAAGAAGAAGAAGAAGAAGAAGAAGAAGAAGAAGAAGAAGAAGAAGAAGAGAAGAAGAAGAAGAAGAAGAAGAAGAAGAAGAAGAAGAAGAAGAAGAAGAAGAAGAAGAAGAAGAAGAAGAAGAAGAAGAAGAAGAAGAAGAAGAAGAAGAAGAAGAAGAAGAAGAAGAAGAAGAGAAGAAGAAGAAGAAGAAGAAGAAGAAGAAGAAGAAGAAAAGAAGAAGAAGAAGAAGAAGAAGAAGAAGAAGAAGAAGAAGAAGAAGAAGAAGAAGAAGAAAGAAGAAGAAGAAGAAGAAGAAGAAGAAGAAGAAGAAGAAGAAGAAGAAGAAGAAGAAGAAGAAGAAGAAGAAGAAGAAGAAGAGAAGAAGAAGAAGAAGAAGAAGAAGAAGAAGAAGAAGAAGAAGAAGAAGAAGAAGAAGAAGAAGAAGAAGAAGAAGAAGAAGAAGAAGAAGAAGAAGAAGAAGAAGAAGAGAAGAAGAAGAAGAAGAAGAAGAAGAAGAAGAAGAAGAGAAGAAGAAGAAAGAAGAAGAAGAAGAAGAAGAAGAAGAAGAAGAAGAAGAAGAAGAAAGAAGAAGAGAAGAAGAAGAAGAAGAAGAAGAAGAAGAAGAAGAAGAAGAAGAAGAAGAAGAAGAAGAAGAAGAAGAAGAAGAAGAAGAAGAAGAAGAAGAAGAAGAAGAAGAAGAAGAAGAAGAAGAAGAAGAAGAAGAGAAGAAGAAGAAGAAGAAGAAGAAGAAGAAGAAGAAGAAGAAGAAGAAGAAAGAAGAAGAAGAAGAAGAAGAAGAAGAAGAAGAAGAAGAAGAAGAAGAAGAAGAAGAAGAAGAAGAAGAAGAAGAAGAAGAAGAAGAAGAAGAAGAAGAAGAAGAAGAAGAAGAGAAGAAGAAGAAGAAGAAGAAGAAGAAGAAGAAGAAGAAGAAGAAGAAGAAGAAGAAGAAGAAGAAGAAGAAGAAGAAGAAGAAGAAGAAGAAGAAGAAGAAGAAGAAGAAGAAGAAGAGAAGAAGAAGAAGAAGAAGAAGAAGAAGAAGAAGAAGAAGAAGAAGAAGAAGAAGAAGAAGAAGAAGAAGAAGAAGAAGAAGAAGAAGAAGAAGAAGAAGAAGAAGAAGAAGAAGAAGAAGAAGAAGAAGAAGAAGAAGAAGAAGAAGAAGAAGAAGAAGAAGAAGAAGAAGAAGAAGAAGAAGAAGAAGAAGAAGAAGAAGAAGAAGAAGAAGAAGAAGAAGAAGAAGAAGAAGAAGAAGAGAAGAAGAAGAAGAAGAAGAAGAGAAGAAAGAAGAAGAAGAAGAAGAAGAAGAAGAGAAGAAGAAGAAGAAGAAGAAGAAGAAGAAGAAGAAGAAGAAGAAGAAGAAGAAGAAGAAGAAGAAGAAGAAGAAGAAGAAGAAGAAGAGAAGAAGAAGAAGAAGAAGAAGAAGAAGAAGAAGAAGAAGAAGAAGAAGAAGAAGAAGAAGAAGAAGAAGAAGAAGAAGAAGAAGAAGAAGAAGAAGAAGAAGAAGAAGAAGAAGAAGAAAAGAAGAAGAAGAAGAAGAAGAAGAAGAGAAGAAGAAGAAGAAGAAGAAGAAGAAGAAGAAGAAGAAAGAAGAAGAAGAAGAAGAAGAAGAAGAAGAAGAAGAAGAAGAAGAAGAAGAAGAAGAAGAAGAAGAAGAAGAAGAAGAAGAAGAAGAAGAAGAAGAAGAAGAAGAAGAAGAAGAAGAAGAAGAAGAAGAAGAAGAAGAGAGAAAAGAAGAAGAAGAAGAAGAAGAAGAAGAAGAAGAAGAAGAAGAAGAAGAAGAAGAAGAAGAAGAAGAAAGAAGAAGAAGAAGAAGAAGAAGAAGAAGAAGAAGAAGAAGAAGAAGAAGAAGAAGAAGAAGAAGAAGAAGAAGAAGAAGAAGAAGAAGAAGAAGAAGAAGAAGAAGAAGAAGAAGAAGAAGAAGAAGAAGAAGAAGAAGAAGAAGAAGAAGAAGAAGAAGAAGAAGAAGAAGAAGAAGAAGAAGAAGAAGAAGAAGAAGAAGAAGAAGAAGAAGAAGAAGAAGAAGAAGAAGAAGAAGAAGAAGAAGAAGAAGAAGAAGAAGAAGAAGAAGAAGAAGAAGAAGAAGAAGAAGAAGAAGAAGAAGAAGAAGAAGAAGAAGAAGAAGAAGAAGAAGAAGAAGAAGAAGAAGAAGAAGAAGAAGAAAGAAGAAGAAGAAGAAGAAGAAGAAGAGAAGAAGAAAGAAGAAGAAGAAGAAGAAGAAGAAGAAGAAGAAGAAGAAGAAGAAGAAGAAGAAGAAGAAGAAGAAGAAGAGAAGAAGAAGAAGAAGAAGAAGAAGAAGAAGAAGAAGAAGAAGAAGAAGAAGAAGAAGAAGAAGAAGAAGAAGAAGAAGAAGAAGAAGAAGAAGAAGAAGAAGAAGAAGAAGAAGAAAGAAGAAGAAAGAAGAAGAAGAGAAGAAGAAGAAGAAGAAGAAGAAGAAGAAGAAGAAGAAGAAAGAAGAAGAAGAAGAAGAAGAAGAAGAAGAAGAAGAAGAGAAAGAAGAAGAAGAAGAAGAAGAAGAAGAAGAAGAAGAAGAAGAAGAAGAAGAAGAAGAAGAAGAAGAAGAAGAAGAAGAAGAAGAAGAAGAAGAAGAAAGAAGAAGAAGAAGAAGAAGAAGAAGAAGAGAAGAAGAAGAAGAAGAAGAAGAAGAAGAAGAAGAAGAAGAAGAAGAAGAAGAAGAAGAAGAAGAAGAAGAAGAAGAAGAAGAAGAAGAAGAAGAAGAAGAAGAAGAAGAAGAAGAAGAAGAAGAAGAAGAAGAAGAAGAAGAAGAAGAAGAAGAAGAAGAAGAAGAAGAAGAAGAAGAAGAAGAAGAAGAAGAAGAAGAAGAAGAAGAAGAAGAAGAAGAAGAAGAAGAAGAAGAAGAAGAAGAAGAAGAAGAAGAAGAAGAAGAAGAAGAAGAAGAAGAAGAAGAAGAAGAAGAGAAGAAGAAGAAGAAGAAGAAGAAGAAGAAGAAGAAGAAGAAGAAGAAGAAGAAGAAGAAGAAGAAGAAGAAGAAGAAGAAGAAGAAGAAGAAGAAGAAGAAGAAGAAGAAGAAGAAGAAGAAGAAGAAGAAGAAGAAGAAGAAGAAGAAGAAGAAGAAGAAGAAGAAGAAGAAGAAGAAGAAGAAGAAGAAGAAGAAGAAGAAGAAGAAGAAGAAGAAGAAGAAGAATAAGAAGAAGAAGAAGAAGAAGAAGAAGAAGAAGAAGAAGAAGAAGAAGAAGAAGAAGAAGAAGAAGAAGAAGAAGAAGAAGAAGAAGAAGAAGAAGAAGAAGAAGAAGAAGAAGAAGAAGAAGAAGAAGAAGAAGAAGAAGAAGAAGAAGAAGAAGAAGAAGAAGAAGAAGAAGAAGAAGAAGAAGAAGAAGAAGAAGAAGAAGAAGAAGAAGAAGAAGAAGAAGAAGAAGAAGAAGAAGAAGAAGAAGAAGAAGAAGAAGAAGAGAAGAAGAAGAAGAAGAAGAAGAAGAAGAAGAAGAAGAAGAAGAAGAAGAAGAAGAAGAAGAAGAAGAAGAAGAAGAAGAAGAAGAAGAAGAAGAAGAAGAAGAAGAAGAAGAAGAAGAAGAAGAAGAAGAAGAAGAAGAAGAAGAAGAAGAAGAAGAAGAAGAAGAAGAAGAAGAAGAAGAAGAAGAAGAAGAAGAAGAAGAAGAAGAAGAAGAAGAAGAAGAAGAAGAAGAAGAAGAAGAAGAAGAAGAAGAAGAAGAAGAAGAAGAAGAAGAAGAAGAAGAAGAAGAAGAAGAAGAAGAAGAGAAGAAGAAGAAGAAGAAGAATGAAGAAGAAGAAGAAGAAGAAGAAGAAGAAGAAGAAGAAGAAGAAGAAGAAGAAGAAGAAGAAGAAGAAGAAGAAGAAGAAGAAGAAGAAGAAGAAGAAGAAGAAGAAGAAGAAGAAGAAGAAGAAGAAGAAGAAGAAGAAGAAGAAGAAGAAGAAGAAGAAGAAGAAGAAGAAGAAGAAGAAGAAGAAGAAGAAGAAGAAGAAGAAGAAGAAGAAGAAGAAGAAGAAGAAGAAGAAGAAGAAGAAGAAGAAGAAGAAGAAGAAGAAGAAGAAGAAGAAGAAGAAGAAGAAGAAGAAGAAGAAGAAGAAGAAGAAGAAGAAGAAGAAGAAGAAGAAGAAGAAGAAGAAGAAGAAGAAGAAGAAGAAGAAGAAGAAGAAGAAGAAGAAGAAGAAGAAGAAGAAGAAGAGAAGAAGAAGAAGAAGAAGAAGAAGAAGAAGAAGAAGAAGAAGAAGAAGAAGAAGAAGAAGAAGAAGAAGAAGAAGAAGAAGAAGAAGAAGAAGAAGAAGAAGAAGAAGAAGAAGGAAGAAAAGAAGAAGAAGAAGAAGAAGAAGAAGAGAAGAAGAAGAAGGAAGAAGAAGAAGAAGAAGAAGAAGAAGAAGAAGAAGAAGAAGAGAAGAAGAAGAAGAAGAAGAAGAAGAAGAAAAGAAGAAGAAGAAGAAGAAGAAGAAGAAGAAGAAGAAGAAGAAGAGAAAGAAGAAGAAGAAGAAGAAGAAGAAGAAGAAGAAGAAGAAGAAGAAGAAGAAGAAGAAGAAGAAGAAGAAGAAGAAGAAGAGAAAGAAGAAGAAGACAGAAGAAGAAGAAGAAGAAGAAGAAGAAGAAGAAGAAGAAGAAGAAGAAGAAGAAGAAGAAGAAGAAGAAGAAGAGAAGAAGAAAGAAGAAGAAGAAGAAGAAGAAGAAAGAAGAAGAAGAAAGAAGAAGAAGAAGAAGAAGAAGAAGAAGAAGAAGAAGAAGAAGAAGAAGAAGAAGAGAAGAAGAAGAAGAAGAAGAAGAAGAAGAAGAAGAAGAGAAGAAGAAGAAGAAGAAGAAGACAGAAGAAGAAGAAGAAGAAGAAGAAGAAGAAGAAGAAGAAGAAGAAGAAGAAGAGAAGAAGAAGAAGAAGAAGAAGAAGAAAGAAGAAGAAGAAGAAGAAGAAGAAGAAGAAGAAGAAGAAGAAGAAGAAGAAGAAGAAGAAGAAGAAGAAGAAGAAGAAGAAGAAGAAGAAGAAGAAGAAGAAGAAGAAGAAGAAGAAGAAGAAGAAGAAGAAGAAGAAGAAGAAGAAGAAGAAGAAGAAGAAGAAGAAGAAGAAGAAGAAGAAGAAGAAGAAGAAGAAGAAGAAGAAAGAAGAAGAAGAAGAAGAAGAAGAAGAAGAAGAAGAAGAGAAGAAGAAGAAGAAGAAAGAAGAAGAAGAAGAAGAAGAAGAAGAAGAAGAAGAAGAAGAAGAAGAAGAAGAAGAAGAAGAAGAAGAAGAAGAAGAAGAAGAAGAAGAAGAAGAAGAAGAAGAAGAAGAAGAAGAAGAAGAAGAAGAAGAAGAAGAAGAAGAAGAAGAAGAAGAAGAAGAAGAAGAAGAAGAAGAAGAAGAAAGAAGAAGAAGAAGAAGAAGAAGAAGAAGAAAGAAGAAGAAGAAGAAGAAGAAGAAGAAGAAGAAGAAGAAGAAGAAGAAGAAGAAGAAGAAGAAGAAGAAGAAGAAGAAGAAGAAGAAGAAGAAGAAGAAGAAGAAGAAGAAGAAGAAGAAGAAGAAGAAGAAGAAGAAGAAGAAGAAGAAGAAGAAGAAGAAGAAGAAGAAGAAGAAGAAGAAGAAGAAGAAGAAGAAGAAGAAGAAGAAGAAGAAGAAGAAGAAGAAGAAGAAGAAGAAGAAGAAGAAGAAGAAGAAGAAGAAGAAGAAGAAGAAGAAGAAGAAGAAGAAGAAGAAGAAGAAGAAGAAGAAGAAGAAGAAGAAGAAGAAGAAGAAGAAGAAGAAGAAGAAGAAGAA